>CM057449.1:173725000-174925000 GCA_016271365.2 Neoceratodus forsteri | reverse complement strand
TTTCCCCCTTTGAAATGGAATTTTAGTTTCTTGTTAAGCAGCCTTTTCTCAGGTCACAGAGGAATGTCAGACATTTGCAATATATGTGCTTTTTCCTCTAGTACCCCTTTAAAAAAAAGAAACATAACCATCCTGACCTGTTCTGGAATTTAAACATAATCATAGAAAAATATAACAGCAATAGGTCTGTAATATTACCGCAGTGGCCAATTTACCACACTGCTCATAATCTGAATTTATCGTTAAATGATTCTGTATACACAATCACCAAACTTCAGAATTTCTGCAACTTAGCTGAGTGGTTATATATTTTTTTTTGGACACAGCATTCACCAATGGGCATTACTGAAATCATTTGTTAGTGAATCCGACTTAACTTTAAAAAGACTTTGTGTAGTAGTAGCAGTAAAAAAAAATATGATTATACAGGAAAGGTAGTACAACAACCCCATTAGGGATTGTTAATCCCATTTTCATGGTGCTCCTGTAAATGTTTTACATTTACAATATAAAAGCATGTGAAACTTATGAAGAGACATACATACATACACATACAGCGTAGTCATTGCAATTACATCACACTGCTAGTTCCTGTCTTAGAGCAATGTTTAACATTTTTACATTTTTTGTAGCTTGGCCAGCACTTGAAATTACTCTGTCCCATATTTGAGCAGCCATAAAAGAAAACGATTTCTCACCATATTTATTTTTTAATTTGGTACCTTAAAGAAGCCCTTTTTTGAGTTTCTCAAGGCATATTTAGTCTTTATGTGACACGCTGGTCTTCATTATATGACTTTTTGATTGCTTTAAGATACCGATACAGGGATATGTACTCGAAGCCTTGTCTGAAATCATTCTCAAGCCCGATAAGCCCTAAGAGAGAGAAGTAATCTTCTGAAAACAATTGGAAAGTTTCAATGTAATTTTGATGATTGTGTTTCAGACAAAAGTTCTTGAAACAGTAAATGCTGTTTCCATACTGTACTATTGCAATCAGAAATCCAAGAACTAGGCAAAGCTGCAGAGATGTTAGAGAATGCATACAAAGTGATGAAGGATCTTAGGAATAGTTTTGAGGATATAAGACAGTCAATGGCTACAGTTGCTCAAACATTGGGAGTAAGAGATAAGTTTGAGTCTAAGAAAGCACCAAAAGCCAAGCATCATTTTGATGAGTTATCTGCTGACAAGCGATTAACAGATCCGGAAAGTCATTTCAAAGTAAATGTTTTTTATGCAAGTGTTGACATAATAACACAGCTTGACCATCAGTTCTGAAGCCTGAAAGAAATTCTGCATGACTTCTGTTGTGCTAATCCCCAGCTTATTGTAGACTCTTCTGACGAAGAGCTTCATTCTGCTGGAATGGCTTTGGCTGTGAGATTCACTACAGACTTGTCTCTTATTTCGCAAATCAGTTATGTTGTTAAGCTCATGCTTGAACTCCAAAATAAAGAAATTATTAACTGTAAAAAAGCTAGCAACGCTTCTGATTGTCGAAAACAATGCTCTTGCATCCGGCTTTCTTGATGTTTGAACTGCATGCATGCTGTTTCTAACACTTCCTGTAACTGTTTCTACAGTCTTTTTAAAAATTAAGACTTATAAAAAATGATCTTCGTACTACAGTGAAGCAAGATCAACTATCTGGCTTATATATCTAAAAAAACTGATGTGTTTGCTGATCAAAGGAGTCGGAAACATCAACTTTAGTTCAATTTTCCAAACTCGTTAAGATAAGCAAATTACTATATTTCAAAACCGGGGAGGTGCCTATGACATACTCTTGCATACAGGCCCTCTGGGTATTTGCTACACCTCTGTTGCTTTTGTTTAATTAACTGAATTGTTCTGTTCATTCAGTGACTGTGTCTGTTAAAACAAACAAAACAAACAAACAAAAAACCAAAGCCAGATACTTCTTTTCTTTTTTACTGCTGTGTATTATATTGTTATTAGCGTATGACTTTGATGTGGTTGTTTTTCCTTTTATGTAAGCTCCTTTTTTCTCTTTTTTTTTCTATTTGTAGTGTTTTGGAAAACTAATAAAATATATTAAATAAAAAAACAAACCTGGCAGTCAAGTGACAAGAAGCACACTCAGAGATGTGTTGAAAAGGGGACGTTAGTGTGAGCACTGCAGAGTGGGTTTGCTTTCACTTTTCTCCATTGCACTTCAGAAGGGCATCTGTTGCTTGCTTGTGCTGGCAATAAACCAATGGAATTCAGCCTCAGTTACCAGATTATTTAAAATGGAGCAGAGTGGAGAAATGTGAGGGAGCAAGCAAGCTATGCTTAGTCTACTGAACTGCATCTGTGAAGCTGCTCCTAGTAGCAGTTTGAAAAAAAGATGTGTGGTTTGTTTTGGCTTGGAGGCAGTTTTCTTGGTCTGGTAATACATACAATTTATTTGGGGAGAGGGAATTGTGTGAGACATAGGAGGTTGGGAGAAAAGTGTGAGTGTGGAATGATGTATTACATGTAACAACATGTGAGAAGGTCATGTGTGTGCCTGGACATGATTCAGTGATGTTATGCTCAGATATCATCATGGTTCTAGACTCACAGAGACCAATCAGAGTGCAGGAAAAATTCTTGCCATTGTATAACATTAATAAAATTGTATAAATGGTATTGTTTCACCACTTTACTCTTGTCCTGCTTGCTTGTTACTATGAATACTGTACTATGTTGTTGCATAGCATGAAGCTGTTGTATTTTTGTAAAAGTAACTGGTTGACCCCTCTGTGCTGTCTTATTTCTAGGAAGATTGCTGTACTAAATCTTATGGCAGTGTGATGTGAAGCTGCTGTGTCTACCTTGAGGTAGTTCTGTAGGCAGTTATTTGTAATATGATTTCTTTTGATAAGGATCAAGTTGTGTTTCAGGACTGGGCAGCATACACATTTGATAGAATAGAATGTACAATGAGGCAAGGGGCTGTGAGTAGAGGAGACACAAGGAGAGGTATATGGATCTCTTACTCAAGCAAGCAGATAGGGTCTGAAACTTTTTATGTACAAATTGTCAAATGTGTGTGTTTCCACCTGCAGCCAGGCAAAGTGGGTGGGCTCTCTCACTGCAGCAGACAGCTGGAGCTGGTCTGGAAGGGGCACGCTGGCCAGTCAACATTGAGTTTGTTCTGCAGGAGGGGGACTGCTGCTGTGTCCTACCTACCTTGGTCAGCAGTATCTCCCTGCTGAATGGTTATTTGTGTAGGTGTGTGTGGAAGCAGAGAGCAGAGAAAACTTTACAGAGACACTCTATGTGTTGGTGTGTGGAGTCACCACACCAAGAGCCTTCCTGATGAAGAAAGTGGGAGCCCCGAACTGGAATAAGCTGCCGGATGAAGAATAAGGAGAGAGAGCTACATCCAGGGTAAGGATGCTGGTGGGGGGGTATCAGAGTCTGAGACGTTTGTTATAACAAAAATGTGTGGGGGGGGCAGAGCCTAATACTTCTGTTACTGTTAACATCTTTGTAAAAAGAAAATAAATCCATTCAAAAATCTTGAACCCACAGTAACCCGCAATAAATTTGAAGAGAGACGTTGCTTCCTCTTTGTCTTGGCTCTTGTTTCCTATGCAGGGATGGTGTGCTCAAGTAACAGGACAGTGATTCCACAAATAATGCACCTAGTGAAACCAGACATGTGGCCCAGAGGGTTTGTTTATTTATTTCATTTTACAGACCAGGCTGGGAATGGTAGGTGGAAGATGAAGAGCATGCAGAAGGAGGCAGTGGGAGTTTTTTGTCTTATACTACAGGACCAAGTACATTCACAAAGCTGGGTCGAATAAGAAGATGAACACTCACTGGCTGATGAGGTCACATGAAAGGATGCTGAAGCACTGTGTTTGGAGCAGCTGCATCCTTTCAAATGTGAGAAGTTTATGCCCACAAGCCACCTCAACAGCATCAGCAGCAGCCTTGCCAAGAATGGGTGTGCACAGGAACACCTCCTGCAGGCTCAGCTACATTGGCTGCTGACAGCACACGCCTCCGTAGCCCCCTACACTATCCAATCATCCAAATATGTTTGCTTGTGCACATGTGCACAAGCAAACATAAAAGCCCAGCCCACTGCACACATTCAGCCACTTATCCTTTAAATACAGAAAATGAGCATTCATTCACTCCCCCAACAGAATATACTTAATTAAAATTGAAACAAAATATTATAATACATGAACACATAAAAAAGCCAACAATAAACATTTAATAATCACAAAAATAAAATAAAAAAGCAGAATAGTTTAATGAAGTCCCATGTGCAGATTAAAAAACAAATGTGCACCTAGAACCAGTCAAAATTAGGCCACAAAGTGGACACTGAGGATGGAGTTAATGAAATGAAAAGAGACCTGGGAAAAAATGAAGAGGCAGACCAGATTATGGCAACTAAACTTCAACACAAAAATGTGCAAAGTGATGTATATTGGTAGAAAGAACCCTAAAGTGTGTCACAGGATTTGGGACGGGGTAGTATGGGTGATACAGGCAACTAAGGAGAGAGACCTAGGAGTCACAATTAGTGGCAGCCACAGGTCCACTGCTCAGTACAACAAAGCATATGAGAAGGAAACCAGGACTCAGGGATTATGTATTAGATGAGGATTTTATAGTAGGAGCAAGAAGTGGATACTGCCCCTGTACAGGTACCTGGTGAGGCTGTACCTGGAGATCTGCATGCTGTTCTGGAGTCTACACCTCAAGAAAGATTAGGGACCACATAGAAACCATACAAAGGAGGATTATGAAGATGATATAAGGGCTACAGGTGAGGTTGTATCAAGAAAAGTTGGCAAACTTTAACATGTATGCACTGGAGGCCAGGTTCAGATGGGGGGATATGACTGAGATACAAGTTATTGTGAGGCATTAACATGGTGGATAGTTGGTACTTGATGACAAAGAATGAGGGCACAGTGACTCGAGGACGCAGGTGGAGACTGGTGGGAGGAGATACTAGCATACTAAAGCCAGCAGAATAGGCCTGACGGTCTTTCGTGTCTGCTCGGTAGCCAGCCCCTATTGGGTGCTCACTCTCCCACCCCCAGCTCCCGAGAGGGTCATCTTCAGCTTCAGTTTACCCATGCACCTGAGATACAGAAGGGACATGAAGAAGTTCTTCCTCATGGAACAGATGGTAAACTAATGGAATTGAGTGCCCAGAGAGGTACTGGAAGCCATGAATGTGACAAAGTTTAAACCTGGATGGGACAAATAATGTATGTGGCAACAGTGACACCTGTGAGCAGAAGAGGGCAATGGCATGACTATCAACCACTAGAGCTATTGGAACTCAAGGAAATGGGCTGACTGGATGTATCTCTTGGTATTTTTCTGCCAACCTACTCAGCCAGAGCTGACGTGGGATTCTGTGGCTCTCATACTAATACTCAAAGGGAAAGGTTGGACCTGGATGCCCTTGTCACTGTAATAAGGAGGAACAAAAGGTGTTAGCAAGGAGGTGTCTTCCTCTGTGGCATTGCAACTGAACCAGGTAAGGTAAGTGGGGAAGATTCAAACTCGTAATAAGTTGTATTCATATTTTTTATTTAAAATTTAGTAATCAGGTAACTCCAAGAGCAGAAAATGCCCATTTTTCATGAAGGACCCTGACAGATAACAGAAATTACTACAGACAATATAACATAGAACATAGAATTTGATGGCAGATAAGAACCGCTTGGCCCACCTAGTCTGCCCATTTTCCTACCTAACAGATAAGCTGCAGATCCTAGTTAACCAACAGCTTACTTCCTCCTACTCCCCCACTAGGACTGCCTTATGTCTGTCCCATGCATTCTTGAATTCCCCCACTGTTCTTGACTCCACAACCTCCTCAGGGATACAATACATACAAAATATGATATATTAGTATCAAATAATACTATGATGGTTGCATTTAGAGCTGTTAATGTAAAAAGTTTTAAACTGAATTTTAAAGCTGTATAAGAAATGACTTGATGCAAAGCAGATGGGAAGGAATTCCAATCTTTAAAAACCTTATAAGCAAAATAACTTTGTGCCAGAACAGACGTGTATAATTGTAACTTTAGACAATGTGTAGATACAGAACGAGTTGCATATCTAGAACTACCAAAACAAATTAAATCTGCAAATGTAAGTTTAACCACACTATGCCAAAATCTCCATAATGAAATCAATCAATAATAAAATCGATACACAAATGAAAACCAGTCTGATGAAGAATATAGCAAATAGTGGTGAGTTGGTTTGGAGCATGACAAAGTAAAGAGGCAAGCATTATGATGAGCATTTTTTACTCTGTGTGATGTAGTCTCTGCTGCAGAGGAATAAATCAGAAGTCCATGATCAATTACTGATAAAACCAAAGACTGTACCAGTACTTTCTTCAAGTTATATGAAAGACAGTCCCTAACTCTATATAGTAAACACATCCAAGTATTTATGGTTTTAACTACAAAATCAACCTAAAGGTTATACAATAATAAATTATTCAAATGAACACCTAAGTATTAAAAAAAGCAATCAATCCTCTCAGTTTTAGCATTATACTCAGCTTTACTAACAAGTGGACCAGGTATAGCAGATAACCAAGTTCTCATTCCAAAATACATAAATTTTGTTTTAGACACATTTAAAAGTAATCAATTATTAGTCAATCGCTTACTAACTAGATGAAACTGCTTCTGCAAATCTAATACTAAACACTCACAGTCTGACTCATCATTACACTAAATAATATCATCTATAAAAAGTAAAATCCTGGAACCAGAAATTACTAAGGGTAAATCATTAATAACAATGCTAAATTACAAGGGCCCCAAAATTGATCATTGGGGAACTCCAGCTTTAATTCCTACTGATGGAGATATAACACCATCCATTACTTCTCTTTGTTTTCTACAACTCAAATAACTTTTAAACCAGAAAACCACCCCATCCGTGAATCCAATCTACCTACATTTGGAGAGCAGGCATTCATGGTGCATGAGGTTAAAGGCATTTGAGAAATCAAAAAATATTGCACATGGCTGGCCCGCAGCCACAGTGGTAGCACTACCACTTGTGAGATCAGCGATCCAGAGTCAGAAAGCAATTCAGAACATTGGTGGGCCAGCCAAAGGAGGATGATTGAGCATCACTGGGACTGCCTCCTTGGTGGGGAGTGATTGGGCAGAGTCTGGCAGCTGTTTGGCCCCAGCAGAAGCTGGGAAAAGGCATTCCAACATGCAAGAGGATGCATGGCAGACATCGATGCATGATGTTTGGAAGTGCATGGCATGCATCATGATGCCACTACACATCACACCTCCTAGGGGAAAGCAAAGGGAAAAAAGACAGTGGCAATATGGTGCCAAGTGCCTGCATGCCCTGCACCCACCTAGCTGGGTACACAGCCAGAACCATATCCATTTCATGGCAGTGGTTGGTGAACCCTGCTAACCCTATCAGGAGGACAAGCCCTGGAGGAAGATGACAGTGATAAATCCCAGTGAATGTCAGGGTGACAGGGCTGGGGTGCTCTGCAGATGGGATCAACCAGGGAAGGAGGGTGTAAAAAAGGAAATAGCACTGCCACTATCTCACCCCTGTCCAAGGCTTCATGGGAAAAGAAGTCAATTCCACAAATGCCGTAAGGGTACTGTGTTCTTTCTTAAGTCCATATTGAAACATGGACAAGATACCATGTTGCTCTAAATAACCAATGATTTGGTCAAAGACAATCCTATCCAGGACATTGGAGAGATGGGACAACAAAAAGACAGGCCTATAATTTTTAACCAAAGACCTGTCACCACCCTTGTAAATCGGCACCACAGTTGCCTGTCCCCAGAGTTCCAGGACTACCCCCAAACTGTAAAGAAAAATTCAATAACACATTCAATGGTTCAAGAATTAAGTCACTTAC
This sequence comes from Neoceratodus forsteri, assembly GCA_016271365.2. Lineage (NCBI taxonomy): Eukaryota > Metazoa > Chordata > Ceratodontiformes > Ceratodontidae > Neoceratodus > Neoceratodus forsteri. Next base: position 174,917,094 of record CM057449.1, on the reverse strand, counting down.
ATAAAAAAAATACTTAATTTGAATCCCATCATCCCTATTTCTAGTCTTAATATACATCTGCTGGTGGTATTTCAGCAACTCATTAACAGTCACTTCTCTAACAAGGAACTGTCCCTTGAAAATGAATGTATTTGTGTACTCAATGGGATTATTTACCTTGTTCATTATAATGAATAAAATTATTACTACTACTACTACTAACTGTCTTATCCCATCCCTAATTTCAGCATTCACGGCTTCATCAATTACAATTTGTGGTGCACAGTTTGCCGTACTACAAACAACTGTGTTCAGTTAAGTCACAATTTCCAAAGGTGTAAAAATGTCACCCTTCATAGTAGATAAAGAATCGATCTTTGTTAATTTATCTTTCCCCATTAACTCATTATTTTCTAATTGTCTTTAGTTCCATTGCCTCCTTCAAATTGTATATTTTAATAAAAATTAGTCTTGGTTTTCCAAAACAACTTCTTATATTTATTTCTTTAATCTTTTATGCTCATTCTCATTTTGAATGGATTTCTCTAATTTATATCACCTCTATGCTTTAATCTCTGTCTTGCATCATCTGCATAAGTTTGGGTGTAATCCTATTCTGATTTTTATTTTTCACTCTTAGTTTTCACATAGGCGTGAACCTATCACAGACAGCTGTATATTTAAAAGAAAAGAAGTGTAGCCAGAGATAGCAGATAAGAATGACCAGTCAGTATTAACAATACTATTCTTAAACTCAGACAGGTTAAAAGCTCAAAAACTATATGAATTAATAATGGTTGATGGCAACTGAGGCTTTCGAGATGACCTAGCACAAAGCACAGAACTAGGATCACCTAATGAATCTGAAAGGGACATAGAATGAACAGTTCCATCAGGTCTGGATATTAAAATGCCATCCAATAGGGTTTCAAATACAGTCCTGTAGTTTGTGTGTGTTTAGTCTCATTAATTACCTGAGTCAATCAAATCCATCAACTCTATCTTTAAATGCAAAATTTGTTCTGTTAATCCTATTTATATTTGTATCACCCAGCAATATGATTTCTTTAGCTTTAGGTTTAGACTTACACTAAGCAGTTAAAAGAGACAGGCCATCCTCTGAAAAACTAGGCGTAAAATTAAAAGTATATACAAAAAGCTGCTTTACCCTGCCTAACAACACCTTAATAGCCAAAAGCCACAATTTTGTTTCGTCACAATAATGATCTAGTATTATATGCAGTTAGTTTTGTACTGACATAAAACCCCAACCCACCTCCCTTTTCCCCTAATCTATCCATTCCAAAAAAGGAAATAATTTGAAATTGTAATATCTCTATCCAAATACTGTGGGAAAGCCAAGTCTCCGAGACTGTCACAATAAGAACATTATGAGCCCTTCTACATGCTGCAAATTCATCAAATTTTAATGTCAAGCTTCTAATATTGACATGTACAACTGCAAGCATCCACTTTATCTTATACAGAGGAGCCTCAGCTTCCACATCATGACAAGGACCTGGATTCGTCGGAATATCACCAGACAAAAGGAGCAGCAACAAATTTGATGTCTTCTTATACTGACCCTGTTCAGATGAACCAAGTCTCTGTTAGAAATACCAACAGTCTGAATAGCTTAGCCCCCCAACACATAACCTATAAATTCCCTCGATCATACAACCCACATGATGAATATTCAGACTGTTAAACCTGCCTTTATCATAACAGATATTAATCACACATAATCAGATTGTATTACATCCTTCCCAAACATAGTATTAACACCCCTCTAATCTCCACACCAACTTGTTATAAAACCCAACAACTAAAGTAAAAAAATAATAAACTTTATCCACATCATTTTCAAAATAATATGTACAGCCCTTCTATTAGTCTATGTAGGTAGTACCTGAGCCAGAAAGAGTCTGCCACCCTCCACTGATCTCAAGTAAAATCTACAAACAAAGACCTCTGCAACAGAAGCAGAGTTACAGGGGTTAGAGATGTAACTTCTGACCCCAGCAAACTGGCTCTTCCACTGCCACCTGATGGGGAAGAACAAAATAATCACAAACAGTTAAATAGGTCAACAGGGCCACAAACAAAAATTACAATAAACCCACCAAAAAAAACAAGCTTAAATTATAACAGAAAGCAAGTTGTTTAATTATGGCACTGTAGGTGTTAAAATAAGCAGGAAGACTCTGCCATCCTCCACCAGTTTACCATTCACCAAACCACACTCACCAGCATGCTACTGCATCTTCTCCTACAATTAAGTGCAAGAAAATTCCACCCAACTTGTATTGCCACTGCCAGTTGGGTGGAAAGTAGTAACCAGTCCCACATTACCTTAAAAATAATTAATCAACACAATCAGTAAAATAAAAGACAGATAGATAGATAGACAGACAGACAGAGAACATTTTTATTTATAATAAAATATGAACAAGGATAAGTTCAATTGAGCCGAGACTCATTTACAATGCGGTCCCATTTACAACTTGTTGCAGAGTAGTACAAATATTAAAATTAATATGTAATTTACAAAGGACATGTAGACATTCAAGAGGTAAAATAATACCCTGCTGGCAGTATAGCCTGGAGGTTAGAGTAACAAGCTGTGAATGAGCTTGATACATTCAGATGACCTGGGTTCAATTCCCACAACCTCCACTTGCATACTGTGTGACTGAGCAAGTTCCCCAAGCTTCCTAGTCGCCCCTGAAAACAGGCACTTGTGCTTAGTGGGTCATACCCGGTTAACAAAGAATAAATGCAAAATAATAAATAATAAATTAATACCTTAATACAATTGGATAGGACAACTTAACAATTACGAACTGTGACTCTCAGTCCTAACAATGCAAACACGAATTATACATCAAAATCAAGTCCACACCGAAGGAAATGCACTCAGAGTCCCAACTAGAAAGAGCTGCTTATTAAAGCCTGTTGTACCTCACAGGATTTACACTTGTTGACTCACAAATCACTGCTACTCTAGATACAGTTCAGGACTTTTCAATCTTGCTTCATATTTGAAAGGATTTGATAATTAGTACAAACTTGTGTAAATAATGGTCCAGAATAAATTTTTTTTCTTGTGGTGGTGCTGTACTCATGTTCACGCCACAGCACTCATGCTGCAGGGCAGCATGGGCTTTTAAATGCTGTAGCCCTTCCCCCTCGTGACACTCAGCTGCTGGCTTGATGCCAAGCTCACTCCCGCTGCTTGCTGAGCTCTTACTAGAATGGCTACAAAGATGGCAAAACTGGATCCTCCTAGTTTTAAAATAGTTCATTGCCACCGACTAGTCAACTTTCCTTGACCCTGGGCCACTTTCTCAGGGCCCACCATGGTACTAGCAGTCAACTCATGTAGTTCATACCTGTAACACATGACACACGTCTGTATCAGTTCTCCACTTGTATTCCCCCCTCCCCAGGTTGCACCGGGAGATGAGCATCTTGTTGCTCAGTGTGCCTTCTGGGTGAAACATTTAAATAAATAAATAAAAACACTCTGGGTACAAGAGCATGGAATTTTCTTACTGGTTTTTATAGGCTTGTAAGTCTAGGTCACTATCCAGTCGAAAGAATGCACAGTAGATGCCTTGGTCACATGCAAAAATGTGACTTGAGAATGGATAGCAGTCCATGTCACATGCAGTAGTCAGGTCAGCGGCCCATGCTCAGAAGTCAATAAAAAACCTATAAGAGAATTGTTAATTGTTGGCCAGCCTGTGGCTGGATGTTACATCACTAGTCACTCCAGCAGCCTGGGCATGGGAGTGGGATTATGCTGCTGGGAATTGGCCGGGGGGGGTGAGAAATGAGTGTCCAATGACTGCTCTCCTTTCCTGTGACAGAGAACAAGCTGTGTTGCTCTAAGACTGCCCCACATGAAGACATGGTAGCAGGTCAGTGAAAGTGACTTCAGAGGGGATGGCCAGCATATACGGCTGCAACAGTGCACGCCACCTGGTTGGGGGAAGCACAACAGGAAAGCACAGCTGTGACAGCATGAACCTTAGTCACCACAGCCCCTACACCACCTACAGGGCTCTGGGGGTAGGGGTCAGATGAATTGTTCTTTAGGGGAGAATGGACCTCCCCCCAACCCTGCCATAGGGGGAATATCCATGGGGATCTCTCCCCCAGGTAAGTCCTTGAGACGGTGGGTGATGGAGTGGGTGACCAAGGAAGATCAGGATAAGCTGTGGGGGAGAAAAATCATAATACAATAAAACGTCAAATTCTTGTACTGAGCTGCAAACCTGGAGACCTGGGTTTGAATCCCACAGCCCCCACTTGCATACTGTGTGACCCTGAGCAAATCACTTAACTTCTTTGTGCTCATAGGTCACACCTGAAAACAAGTTTCGACTTAATGTGTCTTTCCTGGTTAAACAATTTCCCCTTGTACCTATTGTATTTTGGCTGCATAAGTTGACTACTAAAACCACTGTGGGCCCTGAGAAAGTGGCTCCAGGAGCACAAAATGTTAGCTAGTTAATGACAATAAACTATTCAAATTAAAGATATTATTGATATAACTTCATATGAGTTTGAGTCTTCATCACTTGCTTTTCTTGATAACACACTAATCCCAGTCTCCAAGGAGGCAGTGCAGTAAATTAACACCATGCCTCAGACTGACCCAGCCCAAGGGCAATAATTACGATGCCCATAGGTACATACTGTATGTACAGTATAATAAGACAGAACAAAACCAAGATTAGCCAGATCTCTGCTACTAAAAAAGGGTTTGCAAACTTGCTGGAGCAAGGAAATTGTACCACAGTATTGTGATGACCAAAGGGACTTAGGATCCATCTTATCTGCCCCACCTGTGACTTAGCAGTGACTGCACGAAATTTGAATCTGGCCACACATCAAAGGTCATCAGTCAGAACACTGCTCCTCCTCATGCTGTAAAGCCCTCAATTCTCTCTCCAAAATCTGTCTAATCCCTTTTTGAAATCTTAAACAGTGCTGGCTTCTGCAATCTCACTGGGCACGGACAGGCTGTTCCACATGTTAATCACCCTCAGTGTGAAGTAATGCTTTCTAATGTTGTCTCTTATCCTGCCCCCACCACCAGTTTGAGGATGTGTCTGCTAGTTCTGCTTACACTCACCATATCATTGTACTGTATGTACAAATGCTTAGAAGATCGGGTTCAAATGTCCATCTAGTTCATGGCCTCTGCTATCCAAGCAGTTCTGTCCAGAGAGACAAAAAATGGAGAGTTGTATTCTACCTTTCCGGCGAGTACTCCTGGCAAGAGGGACCGTGTGAAGCTACATCCATGAGTGCTCCCCTGGAATGGATCCTCTTTCATCAGTGGCTTGGACCAGGCTCTAAATAAAGCCACATTGTACCTCAAAAACAGCTGTGCAGTCAATGATTTGCATAGCAGCACTGTGTGATGATGTGAATTTTTCCTAGGAAAACAACATAATATGGTTTGAAATATGTGTTTGCTAAATGTAACACTGACTGAACTTCATACATCTAGAAAGGTGCTAATCTGGCCACAGCAAAAAAAATATATTGATGTTTAACTTGTTTCTCTGCATTTTTTTCTGCAAGAGGGGAGTGACATTTTTTTTATTTTTGTTTTACATTAAGGTTAAATTGTGAATGTGAAACGACAAAGAAAATGCATCCCTGCCGTGTGTCTGGGGCGGGGGTGGGGGGTCTGTGTAATATAAAAGCTCTATCCTTGATCTCAGATGACTTCAGAATCCTGAAAATATTTATTCACAACATGGTCAAAGCAGAAGAAAAACTTTTACAGAGCTAACAAGTGGTGAATCCTGAGGGTTTTTTTTGTTAGGTCCATGAAGATGCAAGTACGTGGTTATCATTAACCAGGCATAGTCAGGGATCTAATGTATTGCGGACATCAGCTGTTTTACTCCTAGGGAGGTAGGGTGAGGTCACTTGGAACTGGCACGCCCTCTGGCAGTCAACCACAGAGCAGCAATGGGATTAGCGGACATTATAGTTAGTGAAGACCCAGGGCTGGATTTTCAACGGATTAAGACTGCCGCAAGCACCTGTTGCACCACAGTTATGGGTCTGTGGCGCTCTAAAGGAATTTTCTGTCCCTTGCTGCAACTGACACAAGCTAGTCCAACTTTTTGTGATCTAGCATGCATCAATATATTTTTAATTTTTTTTTTTTTTATTTATTTAGTTGTTTAACCAGGAGTAGCACACTAAGCTGAAAGCTTTTTTACAGGAGCAACCTGGGAGCACAGGGAAGTTAAGTGACTTGCTCAGGGTCACACAGTATGTAAGTGGAAGCTGTGGGATTCAAACCCAGGTCTGGTCTGCTGGATGTCACCAGATTTGCAGCTCAGAGCCTTAAACCACTGCACTATACTACTTCCCAATATCAGGGAGCATTTTTAATGGCGCATGCACCTGAGATTTGACGCACGTGGCAGTAAAGCAGGCAAAGTGTTGTAACTGCACCCAAGATTGTAAAATCGGGTGCGTGCAGTTGTGGCAAACAGGAATGGCGCAGCCTCAGTAATGAAAGGGTTTGATACAAGGCTTGACACAAGCCCTACACTACCCTTTGAAAATCTAACTCGGTCAGCCAATCAGAGTGCTTATCTAGTGTGCCTTTATGAGTCTACAAAGGTACACTATGCCAAATAGCCAATAAAGGACCACCGGTATATTAAAGCTAACATTAAGTGCATAAATATTCTATCAGAAGCTCACTTTGAACACAGAAAACCCCCGGTGCTTTTGTTTTTGTTTTCCTTTTTAACTTTTTCCGCCATACACTATAATAGTGACATACTGTAGATGTTGAACTTTGGAATAATGGCACTTTGAGAAGGCAATGGAGACCTGGCATTAGACCCTGGTCCTTCCTTATCTGCTGCCCACAGTACCATGATTCCTTCTTATAAAATGAGTAGCAAAAATCTTGTGTCCTGATTTGTTGGCACCTTTGTTTGAGATCTGTCTAATGCACAGATAAAGAAAGTGCTGGCTATCAGGACGAAAGTACAGTAACAATATCAATACCTTTTAAAAATTCCTGATTGTCATTACAGATGTGCTGCCTCTTTACTCAATAAAAAATCGTCTATAGGCTCAAAAGTAAAATTCCTCAGAATAAAAGAATAAATTGATGTAATGTTCTTTTCTTTATATTTCCTTCCCTCCTTAGACGATACACAAAAAAAAAACTGAAGTGCTGGTCATAGTTTTATTTTTTGGAGCTTCTTTATGCCCATGCCCCCATCCTTACCTCCCTATCAAGGAAATTGTTGTTACTTGCCTGCCACAGATACAACTGAACCTTGGCTTCACTGCTTCTGTTATGTGTGTTTAAGTGGAAAAGGTGGACATTTAGCCAAAATAAGTTTGTATTCCTGCATTCCATGATAAACAAGTATACCATCTATTGAATGTGTGGCTAGACAGATGCTTGACAGATGGGGAGTAACTACCTTTTTACTAGTTTCTTAAAAAAAAAAAGAAAATACATGTTTTTAATTTTAAAAAGATGGCATTGTTTTTCAAATGTTCTCTGTTTAACCATTTTATAGGTGCAATAAGACACTTTTAAGGTATGCATTATGCTGGTCTAACTGCACTTCCAGGGACTGATGGCAGTCCAAACAAACGAGATAACAAGCTGTATAATATTTACATATCAGCAAGAGGAGTGGCACAGGAGGGGTAAGGCGTTAGGATGCAGGAGAGTTTAGGATAGTGGAGACAGTTAATTGGTCCTACAGGAGGGTGGGGGGAGAAATAGACCCTCAGCAGAGACCAGCCCAGAGGGACTAGGTGCAATTGTAGTTTGTCACTAGATAGTTTGTTAAGGATGTGGAGAGAGAATTGACTGAGGAGGAGTGTCGGATTTGGGACGGTAGTTGATTCCAAAGTTTAGGTAGTCGATGGGAGAAAGCCATTTGGCCTGATGTGGTGCTTTTGTAGGGTATATTCAGGGAACGTGAGATGTCAAATCTGAGGGAGTATTTGGAGGGGAGCGGGGCAGCTAAGGAGGTAAAGAGGTAGGCACGGAGAGTACCCAGTCAGAATTCTGAGGTGAATTTAGCCGCATGCATGGTTCTCCTGTTGGCAAGGGTGGGAAAGTTCAGAGAGCGGTAGATTGTGCACTGGTGGGTCAGGGCAGGAGCATCTAAGGCAAACCGACAAAAGGAGTTAAAAAGAGGGTCCAACCTTGATAAGGAGGATTGGGGGGGCAGCTCCATATACTAAGTCACAGTAGCCAAAAATTGGCATAATCCTTTTATGTACCAATTCGCGCCTTGCCGGAAGAGGGATACATTTACTGTTGCTGTATAGGGCCCCGAGTTTAGGCCGGAGTTTCTTCTGAATGGCATCGATGTGAACCGAGAAGTTTAGGTTCCTGTCCAGCCAACCTCTGAGGTAGCAGAAAGAGGAGGTGTCTTCTGGTACAGTCCCACCTGAGGTGTGGAAGATGGGTAAGGAGAAGAACCTGCCGGCCTCTGCCTAGTACCGAAAGGCATAGACACGGCTGCTTTCTTTGAATTTAGGACGAGGTGGTGCTTTCTAAACCAGCACTGTACACTGTTGAAATCCAGTTAGAATCTGCAGGTGACATCAGGGATTGATTTGCCTGTTGTATACAGTACCGTGTCATCTGCATACATGTGTATGTTTGTCGATGTGCAAGCCAGAGGGAGATCGTTAAGGAAGATTGAAAAAAGGAGAGGCCCAAGTACAGAGCCCTGAGGGACTCCCGTGGTAATGGGGAGTGGTGGGAGATGGCATCAGCCGTACAGACAAATTGGAATCTGCCCGACAGATAAGACTATAAACCAATCTGTGGCTTTTGGGGAAAGACCAGCCGATCTGAGACATGACAGAAGTAAAAGGTGTGAGACCGTATCAAAGGCCTTGGCTAGGTCTATAAAAATAGCAGAGGTTATGAGGCCATTGTCCATGCCTGTAGAGATAGCGTCAGTCAGCTGTAGCAAAGATGTGGCAGTGGAGTGTGCCATTATTTTCTTTGCATTCACCAGGGCTAGCTACCATAGAGGCTCTGCTATATCCCTCTTGTCCTATTTTTGGCCTTCAATGTTATTTCCAGGGGTGAGTCTGGCACCCAGGCACCTATTACTTTTTCTGTGATGGCACGTACTTCCCTTCAGAAGGGCCAAATCTTGGGGCAAGCCACTATCACATGCCTAAAGGTGCCCTCCTCCTCCTTGCCACATCTAGGACACATATCACTCACCTCAGGTTTCATCTCATGCAATTTCACGGGAGGTGGGTTCAGGAGGACCCAGAGGGAGGAGGACTGAGAGGACTACCTGAAGATAGCTAGTGTTGCAGGTAGGGTACTCCGAGGCATGCTAAAGCTCAGAAGAAACTACAGCTAGCTAATAAACATAGAAACATAGAATTTGATGGCAGATAAAGACCGCTTGACTCACCTAGTCTGCCCATTTTCCCTACCTACTGCAACACTGCAGACCGTACTTGATCCGCACCCCCAACCCCATTTCCTTACCATTAAGGTTCCCTTCTGCCTATCCAATGCATTTTTGAATTCCATTACCATTTTTGCCATCACCACTTTCGCTGGGAGGCTGTTCCAGGCATCCACCACTCTTTCTGTGAAAAAGTGCTTCCTTACTTCTCCCCTGAGTCTACCCGCTCCAGCTTCATAGCATGACCCCTTGCTCTTAAGCATCTTTTTTTCTGAAAAATGCTTCCCTCTTAAACCTTATTTATACCCATGAAGTACTTGAAATTCTTTATCCTATCCCCCTTTCCTCCTTTCCTCCAGGGTGTACATATTGAGGTCCTTTAGTCTCTCCTCATAGGGTTTTTGATGCAGACCCTGCACCATTTTAGTCACCCTCCTCTGGATGCCTCTGCTCTGTCTATGTCCTTCTAAACATGTGGTCTCCAGAAATGGACACAGTACTCTAGGTGAGGTCTCACCAGTGATCTTTACAGCAGTAACACCACCTCTCTCTTTCTGCTGGTGATACCCCTTCCTATGCACCCTAGAATCCTACTATCTCTCCCCACTGCCTTATCACACTGTCTGGCAACCTTTAGGCTATCAGATATGATTACCCCCACATCTCATTCCTGTTTGGTGGTTGTTAATACCACTTCCCCCATTTTGTACTCCACCCCTGGGTTTCAGTGCTCTAAGTCCCATCAGGAGTCTTCTCCCTTAGATTTGACCTCCTTCAGCCAGTTATGGCAAACCTCCGGCCAGATAAATGTATTATCTCACAGTGTTGGCTCTCTTCTAAAATCCCTGATAATACCATCTCCATCCCTGGGTACTGCCTTACCCGGCAGGACAGACTCAGGAGGAGAGGCGGTATCGCCATCTGCATCTCTTCTGCAATCAATTTGTGCACTATCTCTCTGTTTCACTCCCACTAGCCTATGAACTTATCCTTCTAAAACTCTCCCTCCCTCTCCCTCCCTCCTCCCTCCCTTTCTTTCTTTCTTCTTTCTCATCTTCATAGCAGGAGTGTACTGCTGCCCTGAGCTCTCCTCCCCACCCCCCGTCTCTGACTTCCTCATCACCATCCCCTCCCATTCATCTCCTCGTGTATTAATTATACTAGAAGATTTTAACTTGAACTGGCTATCCCCTCCTCAACCTAGGATATATCATGATACCAGGTCTCTGAATGTAACTCAACTGATCACTGAACATACCCATCTCAACCAAAAATTTCTCATGCACACCCTGCTTGACTGGGCCTTCACCTCTCACCCCCACCACATAACTGCTGCTGGCATTGTCCCGGATGCCCTCAGTGAGCACCATATGGTCTATTGTGTCTGGAAAATCCACCGTCCCAAAATTCCCCACCCCCAAAAAATAATTCTTCTGCTCCATTCCTTCAGACCATTACATCTATCAGCCCTCCATTATGACCTGACTGCTACTGACTGGTCGCTTGTATCAGCCTCTAGCACTGTTGACAATGTCCTTGACTACTTCAAATCTGAATTCCTCTTCACTTGGGATTGCCACATCCCCAGAAGAAAAACCAGGGTCAGAGGCTCCCATCTTCCCTGGATCTCTGCCAAACTCCTAGCCTGCCTGCATGCCAGGGACTTAGATTGGAAGGAGCACAAATCCTCAGGTTCCCCCTGGACCTACTAAAATATCATGCCCTGTGCAATGCCCGCACCAGAGCTACTAGGTTAGCCAAAGCAAAGTACTTTTCCTCTAACTTCCATAACAATATCAGCCACCTCTCAAAGTTCTGGAAGGTTGTCCATGCCCTTTTTTCTCCCAAGGCCCAACCCACCATCCCAGTTCTAAAGTCGAATGACTCATCCATTACTGACCCACTCTTAGTGGCCAGTGAATTCAACACTTTCTTCATCTCCTGTGCCTCTTCTCTCCTCTCCTCTCCTCTCATCCTTTCCACCAGCTTCAACATCCTCCTCCCCCCCCTCCTTCCCCCACAACCTGCATAAGTCTCCTTCTCTCCCATCACACCTGATGCCGCCATCAATGCCCTACTAGCACTCAACCCGCTCAAGAGTAAAAGCCGTGATGGGCTTGATCCTAAACTCTTACATCTGGCAGCCCTTGCAATTGGTGTTCCCATCCCCACTCTTTTAAACCTCTCCTTCTCCTCTGCCTCTGTCCCATCTGCCTAGAAGCATGCTACAATCATTCTATGCCCTAAATGTGGCAATTTGAAGATAGAAGGGGGGAGGCTCAGAGGTAATTTAAGGAAATATTTTTTCACAGAGAGGGTTGTGGATGCATGGAACGGCCTTCCGGAGGAGGTTGTGGAGTCAAAAACAGTGGTGGAATTCAAGCATGCATGGGACAGCCATAAGGCAATTCTAGGGGGTGGGGGTAGGAAGAAGTAGGCTGCTGGTTAACTAGGATCTGCAGCTTATCCAATAGGTAGGGAAATGGGCAGACTGGGTGGGCCAAGCGGTCCTTATCTGCCATCAAAATCTATGTTTCTATGTTTATGTTTCTTGGTAACTGTCATCCCATTTCTCTCCTCCCCACCCTCACCAAACTCCAAGAACATTTGGTGCTATCTCAACTCTCCCCTTTCCTTGATTCTTTCTCTTTTTTCACCCCATACCAGTCAGAATTCTGGAAAAACTACTCCACCTCCTCTTCCCTCCTCCGACTAACTGATACCATTCTCACAGGGTTGGATCAGGGCCATGTCACATCAGTCATCTTTGTCGACTTGGCCTAAGCCTTCAACACTATTGCCCATCTCCTTCTCCCATTTAAGCTATCTGCAGCTAGACTCCCCTCCTTGGTCACCAACTGGTTACACTCCTACCTCATATGTAGGTCCCAATCAGTTCGTATTAGGGACTCCCTTTCTCCTCCCCTCCCAATCACTACTGGGGTACCTCAAGGCTCAGTCCTTGGTCCTATCTTATTCTTGGTCTTTCTAAATGACCTTCCTGCTGCCTGCACCTCAGGGTCTATTCACATGCATGCTGATGACACAGTCCTATTTGCCTCTGGCCATTCCCCTCCTGACCTGGTGACCAGGCTTCAATGGGACCTTGACGATGGCCAGCCCTGGTTCCCCTCAAATCAGTTGGCCCTTAACACCAAAAAATTGTCTCTATGACTTTCGGCACTCAGCAAAAGCTCTCTAGGATTGGCAGTCCACTCTCCTTCCATACCCTAGATGGGTCCACCATTGAGAATGCACTAACCTTCAAGTACCTCGGGTCTGGCTTGACAACCACCTCGACTTCTCTGAACACATTATTGCCATACATAAAATACTCCACCCTAAATTGGTAGCATTGTACCGCCACCACAGCTGCATCCTGCTCCCAGCTCTTAGAGTTGTTGTACAGAAAATTATCCTTTCCATATTCAACTATGGCGACATAGTCTGCAGCTCTTCCCCCAAGTCTACCCTTTCCAGACTGGACTCTCTCTTTAACTCATTCTGTCACTTTGCTTTAGACAGCCCTACATGTACTCATCACTGTACTTTTTATACATCCCTCTCCTTTCCCTCCCTTGAAGCTAGGTGTATGGCACACTGTCCTCATTTATTGTCATGTATTGGTTTGGCTCCCTCCCTTCCTACCTGTCCTCTACTCTCTCCCTGCCTCACCCCAACTCCTATGCCCTCTACAGCTCCCACTTCTGCTCCCTTGCACTCCCCCCTAGATCCTCCACTGATGGCTAGTCTGCCTTCTCCTTCCTCTTCCCTAAGCTCTGGAATTCCTCATGCTCCCAATCTATTCAGCCACATCTCCTTACTCTCTATTATCCCTCCTGTGTAGCATCTCCTCCCACACCTGCAACTGTAACCTGTAACCTCACCTAATTTCTCCCCTATATCCAATCTATTTCCTCCCCATCTCTTACCCCCCTCCAATTCTGTATACCACCCCTCTTCCCTGTTCCTCCTCCCCCTCCTCTCACAACCCTATCCTATTCCTTCTACTATCTCACCCTACCCCCTCCTTTCTGCCCACCTTTCCCTACTCCACCCCTTCTCCTCTCCTTTCCTTTTCCACGTCCATTCATAACTCTTTCATTACTCCAAATCCTTCTGCTCATCTGTCTCTCCCTCCCAACACCAAGCCCACCTCTCTTAGTCCTTGACTGTAACTGTTCCTGTGGTGCCCCCCAAGCCTGCTTTCTCCTTCCCTCTCCCCCCACTGTAACCTGTATTGTTCTACTACTAGCCAGTGCTGGCACACAAGCAGCTTGCAGCTATAATTTTCAGAGCAGTGGTGCTTGGTATACAAGTTCTCACACTGTCTGATTATCTATTTATTCATTTGCGTGGGTTAAATCCATGTATACAACTTATTTTTTTATTTTACTTTATTTGAAGTCTAGGATTACACCTTTGAGGACAAGCTCATTTCATAGGTTCCCCCTCAGGGTAAACAAACAATAAGAATGCGATACAGACAAAGGAGAGGCAAATAACAACATCAGTTGTACAGGAAAGGTTACAACTAATAAAGTCATGGTTGGAGGTTATGTACAAATAGCCAGTGTCAGTTACAATAACATAGGCATTATTACAAGGCTATGAACAGATAGCCAGTGTCAGTTACAATAACATAGGCATTATTACAAGGCTATGAACAGATAGCCAGTGTCAGTTACAATAACATAGGCATTATTACAAGGTTATGAACAGATAGCCAGTGTCAGTTACAATAACATAGGCATTATTACAAGGCTATGAACAGATAGCCAGTGTCAGTTACAATAACATAGGCATTATTACAAGGTTATGAACAGATAGCCAGTGTCAGTTACAATAACATAGGCATTATTACAAGGTTATGAACAGATAGCCAATGTCAGTTACAATAACATAGGCATTATTACAAGGCTATGAACAGATAACTGAAGTCAGTTACAATAACATAGGCATTATTACAAGGTTATGAACAGATAGCCAGTGTCAGTTACAATAACATAGGCATTATTACAAGGTTATGAACAGATAGCCAGTGTCAGTTACAATAACATAGGCATTATTACAAGGTTATGAACATATAGCCAGCGTCAGTTACAATAACATAGGCATTATTACAAGGCTATGAACAGATAACCAGTGTCAGTTACAATAACATAGGCATTATTACAAGGCTATGAACAGATAGCTGAAGTCAGTTACAATAACATAGGCATTATTACAAGGCTATGAACAGATAGCCAAAGTCAGTTACAGTAACATAGGCATTATCACAAAAGGAAGTAGGAAAGGAACTAGAGGAGGAGGAAGAGTAGGAGGAAAGATGAATGGGAAAAGCCCAAGTGGCAACATCTGAATGGAAAGAGACCAACTCCCCAGGCTGTAAGTTTCTTGCTATGGGGTGAAGGCAGAGGGGGTGAGCTGGTTACTGGGCATGCATGTGGGAAGGGGGAGGATGAACAAAGAAAATTAGATGTTGTGGGTTAGGAGGGATATAGGTAGTGGGAGGACGAAGGACGGCTAGAACAGAAACACTAAAGGGGAAATAGTTTGTTGTTGTTTGTTGAATTTTGTTGACCCGGTAAGCCCACTGGGCCTAGAAGTTCCTTTTTCAGGGGCTACGGGGGATACAGATGGTAAGCAACTGAATTTGAACCAGATTAAGCAGTCGGTGGTATTTTTAGTGAATGAGGGAAATTTGGCTAGGACACCGGGGAAATTCCCCTACTCTTTTCGATAAATGCCATGGGATCTTTAACATCCACCTGAACTACCACCAATCCAGTCAGATGGGGCCTTGGTTTAACGTCTCATCCGAAAGACGGCACCTCAGAATTGCAGCACCCCTCTCATGCTGCACTATAGTGTCAGTATTGGGATATTAACCCAAGTACCAGATGTGGGAACTGAACCCACAGCCCTCTGATCTCCCAGCCTCAGAGGCGAGTATGCTACCTACTGAGCCACTGACACTCTAAGTAGCAGTGATTATTGTACATAGTTGCTTTTGTAGTTATTTCTCTGCTGTTTACAGTTGTAATACATTGTTTTCAACTTATAACACCTGCCCGTACCCTGCTTTCACCTACGTGGGTGGTGGAGTCTGGCTAGCTACAAGGAAGGCTAGTCACAAGGCTAGCAGATATCAGTTGGGGCTAGAAAACTATTCAACAATAATAACAGTGCTGAAGAAATACTACGAGGCAGAATTCCCTTTCAAACATGAGAGCCATTTTATTCATCAGGCTATAAAATACTGTTTTCCTTCATTTCATTCATGGCTTTCTCAATGACACAATAAATGGCTAGAAACATGGCTGCGCAGCCTAAACAGTGGACACATTTGCACATAAAAACATAAATTTCTTCCCTGACAAATCAGCTAACACCTTTTGTATGACAACAGTTTTCACCCCCACCCCCGAGATGATCAGTGAATGTCCTGGACACAATTCAGTCTATTTTTTCTTCCCCACAGTTCATGGTACCTCAAACCCAAAAAAGGCAAAGTCCGGGAGGATGATGCAGTTCCTTCTGCGATGCTGCCCCGGCCAGGGATAGATGAGGCGTTGTCCTTCCAGAGTTCTGCTGCACTCTTGATCTTCTTCGGTCCTTGGTCAAAGGTGAAACCTCCCCCTAGACTTTAAACTATAAAATAAAAAAAAACTTTCTGCAGGTGTGTTGATTTCCTGGAAAAACTACTGGGATTTCTTCTCATTCCTTTGGATTATTTGCCAACATCCAAACACTTCTGTAAATAATTTACTAACTTGCTTTTCCTGACTAAAACTTGTTTCTAACTAGGCAGTGGTAGCCTCCTAACTGTCTACCCTGTCAGTTTAAACTTTCCCTGTATTTCTGTTTTTTTTTTCTCTTCAGAGGAGTTGCCTGTGGCCAAGCCTCCCACACCACTCCTGTCAGCTTCTCGAGGACGAGAGAGAGAGAGAATCCACCTCAAACTATTCCTCCCATCCTTTTTGCGCTCCCTTCTTGGCACCTGATTGGTGGATTTTACTGTCAATGCCTCTGGCAGCCAATCAGAAGATAGCTCGAGCTCCCCTAGAAGTGGGATGTCTTGTGCTGCTCCTCCCAACTGCTGTCTTTGCCCCACTTTAAATGCCCTGAATACCCCCTTTTCTGAGGTGGCAAATGAAAAAATATGAAGTGGTTATATAGGGCTGGCAATTCCCCAACTACCCTACCTCACACTTTTTTAAGTTAATTTAGGGTTTTCCCGTCGGAAGTCGCTGAAATGTAGCCCCGCCTCAACACTCTTCCCAATAAATCTGGCTGATCCTGCCTCCTATGCTGAAATCAGGATGTCCTAGTGACGTCCCAGTCAGCCAGCATGCTCCCAACATGCCCTGCCTGATGCTACCTGGAGGACTGCCTGTTTCTGCCCCCAGGTAGCCATTTATTTCATATATATTTTTATTTATTTACTTAGCCCCTCTGGGCTTTGCGGCTGCTGCTTGAACTGTTTGTGGGCTTTTATAGCCTGAAATTGCCTCTCTCTTTTTGCTGTCTCCATTCTGCTGTTCCCCCCCCATTTCAATTTCAGCCCCTCGGGGCTCCCAGACTAGCCGCCATGTGGCTCTTTATTTAATTTACTCCCCTCAGGGAGCTCTCAGCTCTTCTCTGCCTGATCCTGCAGGTGCTAACTTTCATTTTTTTAAATCAGCCCACCGGTTACTTATCTAGCCATGGTGCGGCTTCTGCATGCGGCCCCTGCCGCTCTTTCACTCTTATTCTCTCAACATCGCCCCCCCCCCCCGGCATAATAAGTATGCCACGGTGCGGCTCCATTATTTATTTGTTTAATTCGTTTTTGTTGACCGGGTAAGTGCACTAGACAAATCCTGCCTATTTTCAGGTACGACCCGGAGGGAGGGGGATACAGATGAATGCCAACTGACCTTGAACCAGATTAAACTGTTGGTGGTATTTTTAGTGAATGAGGGAAATTTGGCCAGGACACCAGGGAAACTCCCTACTCTTTTCAATAAGTGCCATGGGATCTTTAACATCCACCCGAACTACCACCAATCCAGGCAGATGGGACCTCGGTTTAACGTCTCATCCGAAAGATGGCACCTCAGAAGTGCAGCACCCCTCTCATGCTGCACTACAGTGTCAGTACTGGGATATTAACCCAAGTGCCAGATTTGGGAACTGAACCTACAGCCCTCTGATCTCCCGGCCTTAGAGGCAGGTCTGCTACCTACTGAGCCACTGACACTGACAAAAGTTACTGCAGCATCCTTAGTGCTCACTTCTGCTCCTTCTGCCCTCCCGACTCTCTCTAATGCTGTGGAGCAGCTTTTCTTAATAGCAGCATCCTTGCTGCTCTACTGCTCCTCTGCTGCCTCCTTAAGCCCTGTAGGGCATGTCTAAATGAAAACTTTTGCCACCGGAGCAGCGATCGGGAGGGTGGAGGGGAGGCTGTTCCTCTACATGCCTCCTCCACCTCCCACTGACACATGCTGTCCCCCAACCCCCCCCCCGCCCGACTGGAGTAGGCTGCAGCCTGCACTCCGTGAGGTTGGGAGTGCTGGTGTGCCCACAGGCATTCTACCAGTGCAGTCATGCTAACGCTGGCTGCCCTTGCAGCCCAACTTGCTCTCCTGCCTGCAGCTGCCATAAACAAGTGCCCACAGCACTAAAAGGGCACAGGGACCCCACTAAACCCCAGGGAAGAGGGTTTAAAATTATTTAAAAACAGCGCTGGCCTCCTGTACTGGGGTGTAGCCCCTAGACCACCAGGGCTATTTTTTTAATTTAAAACTGGCCTCCTCAGGGCATATCCTAGCCCCACAAGCACACACTAGCCACCTGGCTATTTCTATGTAACAAAAGGGCTACTCACCCCACACTAGTCTACGTGGCTACTAACTATGGTCTTTGGCTACTTGGTCACCCACTGGGGGTACATGGGCTTTTGCTGAGTCCCCCCTTTTCCAAATCTCACTCTCTCCCTTTCCTTCTGTGGCTTCCTTTTTAAAATTTGCTGTAACTTTCTAACCTCTTTTCCCTTTTTTCCCACAGGTCTGAACAAGACGAGGGCCCCTGGCTATCAGATAAGTATTACCTTTATTCCTTACCCTGTCTGTTCCATCCTGCTGGACCCCCTAAAGAACTATGGATCCTTTGTGTCCCTTTTTCTCTTTTTTGTTTTTACAGGTGCACAGACGTCACCCCCTCGGACTCCTACCCTGGCACCCATGTGGCAGGTAAGTCCCTTTATTTTCTTATTTTATTTTTGGTGGGTTGACTGTAATGGGTGGCCATGCCTGTTACAGACTCTATGTATTTTCAAGTGTACTCCCCTTTCCCCTCCTCCCAGGACATATCTGGAAACAAGCTCCTTTTAGTTTGGTATGTCTTTCCTGGTGAAACTTTTAAATAAATAAAGTGCATGATTTTGCACTTCTTTGCATAGAAATTTATTTGCCACACCCTTGACCACTCCTGTAGCTTTCATAGATATTAATTTTACACACACACACACACAGTGTGTACCCTATGGCAGATTTTAGTGGCATCTGCAATGATGTGTACCTTTCCTTTCAGCCCCTCTGCAATGTCACTAATAAAGACATCAAAGAGGATCAGTCCCAGTACTGTCCTCTGTGGCACCTCGCTGGTCACCCTCCCTTCCTTGGCGTGAACTCCATTTACCACAGCTGTCTGTCTCCTGTCCCCTAACCAATTCCTTACCCAGTTTGCCACTTTTGGACCCATTCCTAGGCTGCTGAGCTTGTTTACAAGTCTCCTATTTAGAACGGTGTTGAAGGCCTTACTGAAATACAGAAAGACCACATCCATCACTCCACCCTGATTTAATTCTCTGGTCACCCACTCAAATAAATCTATAAGATTTGTTTTATATTCCCTCCCCCTCAGTGAATCCATGCTGCCTCATGTCTTGTAAGTCACTGGGTTCAAGATATTCCAAAATCCTCTCCTTGAGTAGTGATTCCATTCATTTCTCCACCACCAAAGTCAGGCTGACTAACCTATAATTGCCAGTCTCCTCCCTGCTACCACTTTTGAGAAGTGGGACTACGTCTGCCCTCCTCCAGTCCTCCGGAACCACTCTTGTCTCCAGCAAGTGGTTAAACAGAACTGTTAGAGGTGCAGCTAGCACCTCCCCGAGAGCCCTCAGTATCCTTGGATGTACCCCGTCTGGCCCCTTTGCCTTTTCCTCTTTCAAATTTGTGAGTGCCTTCAGGACTCTCTTCTCTATAAATGGACTAGTGTCCACCTCCCTTCCTTCAATGCTCCTGGCACTTAACTGTGGTTACATAGAAACATAGAAACATAGAATTTGATGGCAGATAAGGACCACTTGGCCCACCCAGTCTGCCCATTTCCCTACCTGATGGATAAGCTGCAGGTCCTAGTTAACCAGCAGCCTACTTCTTCCTACCCCCAACCCCTAGAATTGCCTTATGACTGTCCCATGCATGCTTGAATTCCACCACTGTTTTTGACTCCACAACCTCCTCTGGAAGGCCGTTCCATACATCCACAACCCTCTCTGTGAAAAAATACTTCCTTAAATTACCTCTGAGCCGCCTCCCTTCTATCTTCAAATTGTGCCCACTTGCCTTCCCCTTCCTCTATGAACACTGAACAAAAGTATTTGTTCAGGCTGTCCACTTTTTCTTGGTCTCCCTCCACACACTCCCCCTTTCCCTCCTAAACCTTACTGTCCCTCCCATGGTATTTCTTCCTATTTTTTTTTTTGCTTATATACCTGAAAAATGTCTTGTCCTCTTTCTTTCCTGCCAGTGCTATTTTCTCCTTTGTTCATGTCTTTGTGCTTCTAATAGCTTTCCCTGCCTCCCTCTGTTTCTCCTGATACATCTCCCTATCCTCCTCCTTCTGTGTTTCCTTGTACCTCCTGAATGCTAACTTTTTTGACCTTACCTTCCCAGCCACCTCTTTTAAGAACTATAGCGGTCTCTTTTTCCCCTAGCTTTTGCTTACTTGCCTGATGCAGAGATTTGTTGTCTTCACCTTCCCCCTTTTAGTTTTGCCCACTGTTCATCCACTCACCCAAGTGCTCCCCCTGACAGGGCATCCCTGAGGCATTCCCCCATCTTTTTAGAATCAACCCTCCCAAAGTCCAGGACCCTTGCCTTTATGTGGTTTGCTTCTGAAACAGTGTTTATATTGAGCCATACTGTATGATGATCAATGGCCCCCAGGTGGCTACCCACTGTGATGACTGCAACACTGTCCCCATTGGTGAGTACAAGGTCTAGTATTGCCCCCTCATGAGTGGGCCGTTTTACTAGTTGCCTGAAGAACACACCCTGCAGGGAGTCCAGGATGTCCCTGCTCCTAGCTGAAGCTGCAGCTTGGATGCTCAAATCTACATCCGGCATATTGAAGTCCCCCACCAGCAGGAATTAAAAAGGGTAAAAATGCCTTCCTCTGCTCTATTAGTAAGAAATGGGGCAAGAAAGATGTGAGTTTTGGGCACAGGAAAGGGGACAGGTGGGTACAGGAGAATGGGGGAAAAGCATAGGTACTAATCAAGTACTTGTGTTCAGACTTCATAAGGGAGAGAGAAGGAACATTGCCACTTGGAGAAAGCAGAGGAGATGGGGGACAGGGAGAAAGCACAGATGTTCTGATAAAGGTGGATAGGGTGAGGAAAGAGTTGCTAGCATTAAGGGTGGATAAATCCCCAGGCCTGGATGATACACACCCAAGGGTGCTGAGGGAGCTGGTGGAAGAGCTTGCAGGTCCCTTGACTGGCCTGTTTAATAGTTCACTGGAGTTCTGAGTGGTACCGCAGGACTAGAGAATGGCACATGTATTGCCCCTCCATTAGAGTGTTCCCAAAGATGACCCAGAGAATTATAGAACAGTCAGTCTGACCTCAATTCTGTGCATGCTCATGGAGACCATACTTAAGGAAATGTTAATAAAATATCTGGAAGAGAATGGCCTCCAGGAGGAGTGTCAACATGGGTTTATGAGAGGGAGATTGTGTTAAACAAATCTGATTGACTTATTTTACTAGGTCACTAAAACAGTGGGCAGGGGCCAAGCGATGGACATCCTTTACCTAGACTTCAGTAAGGCCTTTAATTCTGTATCTCACAAAAGGTTGATCAGGAAGTTGGCAGATCTAGGGGGTGGTGAGAAGTTGACAGGGAGGTGAAAAATTGGCTGAAGGGCAGGACCCAGAGTGTGAGGGTAGGAAGTGAGCTCTCCAGCACCAGGGAGGTCACCAGTGGGATCCCACAGGGCTCGGTGCTCAGACTAGTGCTTTTCAATGTCTTCATCAATGATGCTGGAGATGGCATTAAGGGCAAAATGTGCCTATTCATGGACAACACCAAGCTTTGTGGGAAGATGGACACAGTAGAAGGGGTACAGGACCTAAGGGAAGATCTGGAAAAGCTGGAGAGGTGGTCCAGGATTGCAACTTGGCTTTAATGCAAGTGCAAGGTTATGCACACTGGAGCCAAAATCCCAAGGACTGAGTAAAGCCAGGGGGTGGGTCCTGGTAGCTGCTTCAGAGGAGGAGAAGGACCTAGGGGTCATTATCACTAGTGACCTGAAGCACTCCACACAATGTAGGAAAGTGGCAGTTACAGTGAGTAAAATGTTGAGTAGCATTGCAGGGGGGATCAGCAGTAGGCAGGAGGTGGTGATACTGCCCTTGTACAGGTTATTGGTGAAGCCACACATGGAGTACAACATGGAGTATTAGTGCCCATACCTTAAAAAGGACAAAACCCTGCTGGAGACAGTCCAGAGGAGGGCTACCATGATGATATGGGGTGAGCAGGGTAGGATGTACAAGGAGAGTTTCTTATGTTCTTATGTTTCTATGTCTGTCAATCCACCGTCCGGACAAGAAGATAAAGAGAGGGCTGTGCTGGCAGCTGCTGTCACACAAGTGGCACTCAGGGTAATGGTGTTGTACATAATTGTTGAATAATTAAAGAGCAGCTGACGCCTTCAGGACAACTTTGACAACCCATACTATTTGGACATGGTTCAGCTTGTGTTTCAGGTTAGTTTTTTATTCCTCCTCCACATTATTTATTACTGAGGTCATCTGCATTAAAACAAAATCTTTTTTCCTGAAGAGTTCATCTGTCTCTGTTGCTTTCTCCTTGCCTGGGGTCATGATGCACTGCTTGTGACATCACAGTTACTCTCATAGCAACACTTTGTGATGTCACAGCAGAGGATTATGACTTGAAGTGGGGAGTAGGCTATAGAGGCAGATGAACTCTAAGTGAACTCTAAGGGATAAAGATCATGTTTTCATGCAGATTTACTCAGTAATAAATAATGGGGAAGAGAAATACTTCGAATATATGTGGAATGCAAGTGGAATTGTACCTAATTATTATGTTTTTCAAAGTTTTCATTGAGGCATTGGTAGCTCTTTAATACATTGTAATTCATGCCCATGCAAGTGATGTACATCCATGAATAGAAGGTACAACTTTATATTCAATGGTTTCAGAATCAGTCATTTCAGTGCCATGAAACATAGCCAATAACCCAGCACTTATCAATGTGCACTGTTTGACACCACCCAAGTTAGCCAAGTGCCAGGCAATAGACTAATAGCAGGGTCTGTCACTCCTAGGTGTTGTCTTCCTGTACACCTACAGTATCACTGGTTCAGGGTGCCTGCCATAATTGAAGTCATGTTGGCCGGTAATAGTGGAATCTTCCAACCACATGATTGCTTCTCTTAGCCATCTGTAACATGTTCAATACATTCACCAGTGGTGTATATTGGCCCAACCATCACCAATCAATGACCACCCTTGCTGTCCACCAACAACATTCCCATCACCCCCCACAGAGGGCCCGCCACCAAAACACACACCTCTCTTCCCCCTCACACACCAATGGTGCTATACGGCATGATGATGGTAACCATACCCTATAATAGTACTGTCATCAGTGTAAGGGTCAGGGGTGTGTGGGGTCCTCATTCTGCACTGCACCATTGCATTGAATGCCAATAAGCAAAAATTGGTTATGCAAATGACCCTTGCCCTCATGTCGAATTGACTCATTATCAGGGAAAGGGATGAATAGCGCCATCAGGAACACTGTGCTATAACTTATCCTTGATTAAAGAAGAAAGAGGTGACATGATCAAAACATTTAAATATGTGAAGGGGCTGAACACAACTCAGGCAGGTAATCTATTTCAGCACAACATAACAGCACATACAAGGGGCCATAATTTGAGGTTGGTGGGAGGTAGGTTCAAAAGCAACCTCAGGAAGTACTTCTTTATGGAGAGAGTGGTAGAACCATGGAACAGCCTGCCCCAGGAGCTGGTAGCATCAAAGACAATTAGAGATTTCAAACTTGCATAGGATAGGCATTGCGGACAGGTTAGGTTGCAGGCAACGTAAGGGGGTAGTCTTTTTGGGCAGACTAGCTGGATCGTGAGGTCCCCATCTGCCGACATTTTTCTTATGTTCTTATGAGAGGTTGGAGGCCCCGAACATGTACTCACTACAGTAGAGGAGAGGAGAGGGGACATGACTGAGTCCTTCAAATATGTGAATGGAATAAATAGGATGAAAAAGGAGGGTCTCTTCAAGCACAGTGGGAATCAAAACATGAAGGGACACAGTCTTAAGTTGGAGGGGGAGGTTTAGGAGGGATGCTAAGAGGCATTTCTTCATGGAAAGGGTAGTGGCAGGCTACAATGGCCTTCCTGAAGAGATGGTTTCATGGAAAATGGTGGGCAGCTTCAAGAGAGGTTGGGATAGAGTTAAGGGGAAAATAAGGGTTGGGAGACGGAAAGAGAGGAGGGGCTGGTTGGGGGGGCAAGGTCAGTAGCTGATGCTGAGGACCCTGCAACATAAGCAGATGCTATAGTCCTCATTACCTTAATTTGTTGGCTTCATCATGTGTTCATATGTCACATACATTATGTTATACTGAATTTGATGCAGTCTATTGAACAAGGTACAAACAATTGTGTGTTGGATAGCTATCTGCCACAACTCAAGGGAGATGTGTAGTCCCAGGTCCTCAACCCAGGCCTTTTTTGTAGTCCTCATTCTTCAGGGGTAGCTCCTTCTTACTAATTTGCAGTAAGCTAAAAGTTGCCTTTATGTTTGGTTGGGGAGTCATGTGGAGATTATTTTCCACCAGAAAGAGGTGTGGGAGCAGACAAGTCTCCTGTATTTGTTCCTTAGGAGACTTCTGACATATAGTAAAGAAAATACTACTAATGGACAGATTGTACCTCCTCTTTAGGTCAGCAAAGTGACCATCATCCCTTCGTACAGTTCACCCACCCTTCTGAGGCCTAGATAGTACCAGGGTAACAGGCCTTGGTGGACAAATACTGTGTACCGCCTCTGGCCCTTAAAGGAGATGAAAAAAAATACTAAATTTGTATTTAAATCCAGTCTATTGGGCTCATATGACATTTTAAAGAGCAGTTGGCACCTTTAAGAAAACTTTGGAAAACATAATAGTTAGACACAATTTAGCTTCTATTTCATATATCTTTGTGACAGTGTAAACACTACCCTGTGAAGCAAATGGTTAACACTTTGGCTGAGGATGAGGGAATATAACATGAACAGGCAAGAGGGGGTGCCTCCCCAGGTGTTGCTGATTACAGGGATTGTTGAAAGGCAGAGAGAATCTAGCAAAGGAGTCAGTTAGAAGTTGGAAACTGCTGCAGACAAGAGATATTCATAGGCAGAGAACTCTGCAAGATGGAGGGTGGAATGTAAGACAGGAACCAGAGCAGAAAGCCAAGCAGAATGGTTAATTGTGGGAGAGAGCCTTTGGGGAGAAGTTGAAACCTGGGTGCTGAGAAAGAGACCATTTCTAGAGCAGACAGTCCTGAGGTAAAGGATCAGCCTAGCCAGCTGGGCCAAAAAGTGAATGGAATTTACTGCTAATAGCCTGCAAATAAGGCTAAAACAGAAACTGTTTGGGTTTTATTTGAGGCTGTGCATTCAAAAACAGTGAGTGGAATCTACTGCTAATAACAGCCTGCAGATCAGGCTAAAGGGAAAACAGTGTGTTATTTGAGACTGAGCATTCAAAAGTGCTGGCCCACAAACCGTTTGTTTTGTTTGAGACTGTATATTGAAAAAACTGCTGGCCCACATAGGTGGCTCAAAGATTCCTTTTGTCAAGTCAGCCTGAAAGAACTGTTTTGTGTTACTCTTTATGTTACCTGACCAGGCTGGAGAAGTTGAACTGGCTGATTATGCTTTTCTGGAGCAATGACTTACATTTGGAGCAATAAAAGTACATTTTCTTCTGTGAACTTTAAACCCAGTGTGTTGCCTCTCCATCTACCAAAGGCCAGCTTGTCACAATCTTCTATTAATTAAATATAAGAAATAAAACAGTGTACAAATACACATTATACAGTACATACAGTCAAGCAAAACACATACATTTGGACATGTTCATAAAATGTACTTTCAGTGTAGATTTAAACCAGGAATAGGACAGTATTTGATAAAATTATGTAGGAAGGTGTTCCAGTCAATCATTGACTTGTACAAAAAACATTGTTGGCTAGAGGCAGTTCAATAATGAGGGAGTCTGAAGTTACCACTTTCAGACAACCTTGTAACATACCCTGAGGAATAATGAGTTAAAATATTCTTAAAGTAAGACAAAACTGGACCTCTATAGAACCTCCAAAAAGTAAGCAATTTAAAATAGGAACATTGAGCATCAAAGGTAAACCAATTACATTTCGTATACAGATCACAATGATGTGTATGTTGTGGGCTTAAAGTACTAAATCGACAAAGCTACTTATAAAGTACTTCAGTCCTTCTAAGTGTAGTCTTACTAGCTGCAGAATACATTGAAAGACCAAAATCTGTAAGAGATAGTAACATAAACTGGGCTAGACCTTTCTGGGAATGAAAGGCTAAGCAATTTCTGACTTTATAAAGTAAGCCCAGTCTCATGCGAACATTCTTAATCAGCAGGGTAATACGATGATTAAACAATAAAGAACTGTCTAACATAACTCCCAAGTATTTAACGTTATCAACCCTTTTGAATTACATTATTATGTGTATCTTTGATTGTCAAAGCTGACCAGCAAGAAGACAGTTTATGAGCCGGCCCAAAAAAACACATACTTGGCCTTATCCACATTTAAAACCAATTTGTTCTTAATAACCCATCACTTTACCTGTGAAAAATCATTCTCAACCTGAGCCATTAGAGAAGAGACACAAGAATTATTGGCAAACAAAACTATATCATCAGCATATAAAAGAATACGAACCCTAGTAAACCAGAGGTAAGTCATTTATAAACAAACCAAATAAAACAGGACCCAGTATCGATCTGATGATGAATAAACTGCTGTGCAAAACAACAGTGTGATGTTTGTTCTTTACTTTACTTTCTTGGTTAGTTATGACTGCCAGCTTGTCAGTTTCAGACATAGTGAGTGTGAAGCCACACTACCAAAATAAAAAAAATACAGCACTCCAGCTACTTTTGCTTGACATTTTATTTCATTTGTCCTGTGTGACAAGCTTCCTTCTTTGTGCAAAACTTGTGCATAAAAGATATAAATACAGTCAATTCCTGATATGTGCTCATGCTTGAGACTTCACATTTTTTGCATACATTCGAAATTGCTTAAGACTGGAATTGTATTCCAGTCAGTAAAACACACTTTCTCACATGCTTTTCACTTTTACATTTGTAAACCCCCTCTGGGGGCTTACTGTGTTTCCTAGAGCTCCCATTTGCATCCTTGGCCCATTTCGGGTGGAGGGGGTCCAATTCACGGAATTGGCAACCTCGGAGTTTGTTTTCATCAGGTTTGCTGGTCCGCGAATGTTCAACTGAGCATGGCCTAGCCCTTTAGATGGCCACTCTGCTGGGCAGATTTTGGGTAGTTCAGAAGTATCCCCGGTGTTACCGATCTCCTTAAATGCCTAAGTGGGTGGTTGGACACCAGGTGAAGTTGCACTAGGAACGTGATCCTTCTTTTAAAACTGTGCTTAGAGCACCAAGGAAATGGGATATTCATGAGCCTCATGAATATTAATGAGGCTCCCACTGCTCAAGGGGAGACTACGGAACCAGTGATAGGCAACTGGGGGGGTGTAAATAATAATTCAGTCACCTGACAGGGGATGGATTCCCCTATTGTACACTGGGGTAATCTTGTCTATAGTATGAGCACCAAGGCTGCAGGAACATTTTGAACTGAGGACAGCTATGGGACTATAGCAGACTGAATGGGGGCTGACATTTTGGTGGTGCTTTAACCCCAGGAAACCATCCTGCCTGACCTTCTCGGGGTTTCTTGAATCTCAGAACTACCAGCTGCCTCCTGTTCGGGGGCAGGTTCCCTGTCATCCCCATGCAGGCTAGTACCATCAGTGGCTATTCGGGCAAGGTATCCCAGCTCATCTTCCTCCTCCCCTTCCTGTTCCTCAGGGCTATCTTGGGCCATTCAGAGAACACAGTTGGACCAGTATTCAGTTCTGATATGGGTCCTCCAAAAGGCACATCTGCATGGGATCTGCAGTGATATCACTCAAAGGGCTCAGCCGGATTAGCGTTCAAGTCCAGAGTGATCCCTTTTAGAGGCGTAGTGAGAGCAACCTCTCCATCCCCACCCTGTTCCCTGGATATAACCGTATCTACCAACATCAGGGGCTGTCCCTGAAACAACCTGGCTAACTCTGTGGTAGGGTAGAAACTCCAGGGATACAGTTGTCTTCCCCCTCAGTTTCATTATCTGTACTCTCCTCCTCCTCCTCCAATACCCCCTCATCCTGGGCAGGCACAGCCCTTATAGCATCACTGTTTTCCTGCCTCTGTCTCCTGTGTGCAGCAGCTCGAATAGTGCAGGGTGAAGGAGGATCTCCCATGCCACTTTTAGTGTCTATTATTTGGTCACCAATGGGCAGCAGGTGATTCCGATGGATGACTTTGTGCCCTCGAGTCACTCCCTCAGGCCAAATCCTATACATCAGAAGCCCATCCAACTTTTCCAACACAATGTACGGGGTGCTTTCCATCTGTCAGCAATCTTGTGTTTTCCTGGTATGCCTAGATGTTGTAACAATACTTTATCACCTGTCTCCAGATCCTGCACCCGCACCTTCTTGTCATAACGGTCTTTATTAGCTTGGTTTCTCTTGGTGGCCAATTCTGAAGCAAGGCGATAGGCATCATCTAGTTGCTGTTTTAACTTTCTCACATACTGCAGATAGTCTCCTGCCCCAAGACCATCGGGGGACACTCTGAAGCATAGCTCCATCGGCAAATGGGCTCACCTTCCTGAACATAAGCTGGTATGAGGAGAACCCTGTAGCATCATTTCGGGTGCAGTTGTAGGCATGGTCCAAGGTGCTCACCTGCTGTCTCCAAGTGCCCTTGTCTTGGGGATCCAAGGTGCCCAGCATGTCTAACAGAGTCCAATTAAATCTCTCAGGTTGGGGGTCACCTTGGGGATGATACAGGGTGGTCCAAGATTTGCTGATGTCCCACAATGACAAGAGTTCCTTTATAAGTCAACTCTCAAAGTCACGGCCCTGGTCTGAATGGATCCTCTGGGGGGCTCCATAGTGCACACATAATTTTTCCACCAATATTTTGGCCACAGTGGAAGCTCGCTGATCCTTGGTATGGTAAACTTGGACGTATCTTGTAAAGTGATCAATGACTACCAGTATGTTTGAGATGTTATGCGAATCTGGTTCTAGCATAAGGATGTCAATGCACACCAACTCTATGAGGCCACTTGTTCGGATGTTGACTAAAGGGGTTGCCTTTTGGGGAAGTGCTTTCCATTGTATACATCTTCTGCAGCTTTTACAATAGGATTTCACATCTGCCCTCATCTTTGGCCAGTAAAACTGACTCTTGACCAAGTCCAGGGTGTGCTCAGCAACCATTCATTCATTTAAACTTTGATTTAAGATTGAATAGGATAGCTCAGCTGAGACTAGCTCATTTTACAGTGAGGTCCTTTGTACAAAATTGCAATCAGTGAACAAAAGAGTTACAATTAATTATAAAATACCACTTAATTAAAACTCAACAACAATGTCAACAAATTCATACTCACATTTTACACAACAAAATATCTACCTTCACAACATTTATATAAATAACAATCAATACGCATCAGTTATTAACAATATTGCTTCAGCATCAGCAGCCAGATGCCCCATATCATCATGCAAGGCCTTTAACAGTGTTTATATGCCCCTCTGATAACATCAACTGCTCACAGGGTGGCCCCTGCTGGTCCTGCGTCTCCCGGTAGAGCAGTCCCGTCTTTAACCGTAGCTTTGGCCATTCTCATAAAAGAAGTCTAGCTGGGGAATAGATGGTGTCCACTTGAGTTTGGTCCCCATTGTGTTGAAGTACTCTCCCATGACAGGACTGGCTCTCTGTTCCCTTTTCAAGTCCTGGGTGATCAGTTGAGGGAGAAATTTCACATCTAAGGTGGCCAGGCAACAATAGGCAATGGGTAGACAATTTCCCTAGACCCCCAAGCATTCCACCAGGTGGGGGGCAACCACTACAGGGAAGGTTTCTTAATTCGGGCGCCTAGAGTGTGCCCCAATAGACAATCAGGAAATATTGATCTCTATGGTTATCAGTGATTGATGGGCTTGAACAGCCAATCAGGACCATAGATTCTCGAATGAAAACCCAGGGACTTTCTGGGTTTGAGTCAGTCTGTTCCCAGGCTCTTCTCAAGTCAAGAGGATTCTGTGTGTGGAATCAGACTGCCAGAGGCCTTGCTCAGGTCTCAGTTTGGAGATTACCACTGAGGAGAAGGAATTTGAGACTCAAAAGAGAGTGGGAGATTGGACTGACTGTGAAACTCCCCAGGTACTGTGAACTGTGCTGTCTTAATTGGAGAAAATAGTTGCTGCAGCAACCCTGCACTGTGCATGGAACTGAGTTGTTAGAGCTGTGCTGTCTGTTGTGGAGTTAACCAGCTGCTGCACAGAAGCTGCTCTTAGGATTGGGACTTTATTCCAAATATTTTGAGGCAAAGTGTCTCTGGAGTCGGGGGCTAGCCGGGTTGTGTGAATCTGCTTTGTGGACTGACTGAAGTGGCCGAGAGCTGTGTCCCAGCTGAAGCTACGTGGAAACTGCTTTTGAACAATTTTAACCTGGGAAGCATTGAAAGTGAGCAGGGGCTTGCTTAGCCCTGACTCCTCTTCTGATTTATACCATCTGACTGTTTACTGAAGCTATTGGCTAAAGGCTAGCAGCAGTGGAAAACCAGCACTGTGTATTATCTGTTAAAAACTGCCTAACTTCCAGTGACTCGCGGATTCATTGCAGGGACTGCAGGGGGCTCCCAGTTTGGAAGTCTTCACCCAGAACCATGGAGGGAACCCACTAACTCCTACCAAGTGGGACCCACTGTCTCAGCAGGTCATCAGCACTTGCTGGGGTGCTAGGGCCATGTCGACCCTCATGGGGAGCCAGGCTGTGGAGTCACTCCCGGGTCTGGGCCTTCTAGGGCTGGTGTGGACCTGCCATTGAGCTCTGCAATGGGCCAGAAGTGGCTGAAGGTGACAAGCGGTCAGATCTTCAATCAAGGGGACAAGCTGCAAGACCTTCAAGCAAGATCCAACCTGCCAAGGGACCAGAGACCATCTTCCCTTCTGCCCACTGCTCCACTTACTGAGCGGAGCTCCACACTCTAGGACACCTGGTGTTTACAAGTACAGATGCTGATGGGTTCTGCAAACCATGAGTAACCTGGACCTAGCTCCTGGAAATATAACCAGGAAGTGTGAATCAAATGTCCTCATTTTCCAAGCTTTCAGGGCCCCAACAGTCGGCCGACCCACAACAAAATCAGGCCTGCAACTGATGGGTACCCCAGGAGCTCCTCAGGGTGTAACACTGGTACCAGTGGGGGTGGGCAGCCAAGGGTGGACTGACCTATGGGCCCTTATGTTGCTGTTTACCAATTTGTCACTAACTTTCTCTTTCATTCCATAGCTATTCCTATTCCAGGTACCCCCCTTTCCTAGCCCTTACACCCAATAAAGCTGTGAGTAAAATGTTGAAATTGCTGTGTCCAGAGAATTTCATTGCAATTTGCCATCTAGTAGGTTTATGGTATTTGGTGGGAAAAGGTTCTTGGGGATCCAGTGTGCAGGGTGGCTGGTCAGGGAGGTGGGGAGGTGCAGTATCTCAGGGAGCTGTACCAACCAGTCACCTGAGCCACTTACAACTTACTCTGGATAGAGGCACTGCATTATTATTTATAACTTTGAGAAAGAACCCCCAACAGCCACCATAGTAGGACCCACATCCCTAACCTGTACGAGGACCAGCAGACAGAGGTAGTAGCCCATTGGCACACTGCACCTGGGCTACACATTTATTGACTGTATCAGACTCATATAAAACCAGGCAACATATTAAATGCTGTCCACACTTACCTAAGGACAACTAACTCCACTATTATTACAATAAGTTATTCAAAAATCTGACTTCATAGAAAGGTAAAGGAAAGGCTGTCATTTATTCTGCTCCCTAGACCTTTATACGCCCTCCCTATACTCTCGCAGGCCAATGCCAATGTATTATGGAAGTGGGATACTACATATAACAACATCTGCAGATTTGCCTTGTCTGCTCCTCTCATAACTCATCACTGCTTGCTCTACTCTGCCTTGCGATGGCTGCCCCCAATGGCATTCGTTCCTACACTCTGGGTGCTTTACTGACTTTCTAATCAGACCACCCCACCCGGACACCCTGGGTGCTATGCTAACCCCTGTTCTTCACTCCCGCCCCTTAAGGTCCTCCTCCTCTCCCTTGCTCTCAGTCCCACCCTTTTCAACTAAAATGGGTGAGCAAGCTTTCTCCTATTTTGCCCCAAAGTTCTGGAATTCACTCCCTCTCCACCTTAAGAACTCCTCCTCTCACCTTTCCTTCAAGCATGCACTGTTCTCTCACCTACAGTACTGTATATGCACTTGGTTATTGTGAATGCTCTTAACGTTCGTCTCGTCTCTCTGCTTTCCCACCAACTTGTCATGTCTATTCAACATTCTTCAATTCTGTGTAAACTATCTGTCTGCTTTTCCTCTAATATTCATTCTGACCTGTTTGCCCGGCCTCTCAGCCGCCTGTATCAATGCACCAATTGTATTTTTTTTCCTTAATCCTGCATATCCTTGCGTGGATAACTGATGCTGTTCGGTAACATTGTAATGACTTGTCTACCATTTGCTATGTCCTGTTTGTATCTTTGTACTCTTCTGGGTCGTGCCTGAAAATAGTAAGGGTTATTGCCTAGCGCACTTACCTGGTTACGAAAAGCTAATAAATAAATAAATACAGTGATGCCAAAACTGTGTTTATGTAATTATAAAAAGGGTATCTGAAATGGAGCTTACTGTCAATCAATGTATACAGTACGTGCTCACTGAGAGCTCAGTCGGTGGCCAGCCATGGTGGAGAGAGAAGGGCTGTGCTGGTTGCCGGCTTGGGTTTGGGATGTGGGGAGCAGGGTGGTGGAACACTACCTGCCGAGGTAGGGGTGCACTAGACCACCAGGGAGGTGATGTTCTTTGACATACTGGGGCTCGGGGATAGGGAGAGAGGGTCCACTAGACCACCAGGGATACCGTTATTTTGCCTATATAGGGGTTCAGGATGGGGGAAAGGACCACTGGACACCAGGGACAATATTTACATATACCAGGCAGGTGGTCGTGGTGGGGGAAGGGCCGATAGCCACCAGAGCATTGTATGTCTTTGTCAGGCAGGGCTTTGGGTGGGGGGACCACTAGCCACCAGGATATTGGTTTCTTTATCTATGGGGCGGTAATCGGCATTTGGAGATAGGGAGAGACCACTACATCACCACAGATGTTTTTTTAATTTTCCACTGGCCGACAATCAACAATCAGGGAAGGGGGACAACTATACCACCACAGATATCTGTTTATTTTTCTACAGGTCAGTGATCAGAGGTCAGGGATGGGGAGGGATGACTAGGCCTTCAGGATGATGTTGTTTTTTAAAAACAAGATGCAATCAGCAATGGGGGGTCTGTGCTACACTCGCCGCAGTCTATGCAAATGCACCCATAATGGGCATGCAAACAGCCATCTAAACATAGAAACATAGAATTTGATGGCAGATAAGGACCGCTTGGCCCACTCAATCTGCCCATTTGCCTACCTAATGGATAAGATGCAGATCCTAGTTAAACAACAGCCTACTTCCTCCTACCCCCTGCTAGAATTACCTTATGTCTGTCCCATGCATTCTTGAATTCCCCCACTGTTTTTGACTCTACGACATCCTCAGGAAGGCTGTTCCATGCATCTACAACCCTCTCTGTGAAGAAATACTTCCTCACATTACCTCTGAGCCATCTCTCCTCTATCTTCAAATTGTGCCTCCTTGTTCTTGCACATCTCTTTTTCTGAAAGATGCTACCCTCTTGGACTTTGTTTATTCCCTTGAGGTATTTGAAAGTTTCTATCATGTCCCCCCTCTCCTCGAGGCTATACATCTTAAGCTCCTTTAGTATTTCTTCATATGTCTTCTGGTGCAGACCCTGCACTATTTTGGTTGCTCCTCTGGACAGCCTCCACTCCATCTATGTCTTTGCGGAGATGGAGTCTCCAGAACTGTACAGAGTACTCCAGATGTGGTCTTACCAACTGTCTGTACAGAGGGCCAACAACTTCCTGTTTTCTACTGGTGATGCCTCTCCCTATGCATCCCAGTATCCCCCCCAGCCCTCCTTACTGCCTTCTCACATTGCTGGCCCACCTTTAGGTCATCTGATGTGACTACCCCCAGGTCCCTTTCCATTTTTGTTGTTGTCAGTATCTCACCCCACCCCCATGTGTACTCTTCCCCTGGGTTTTTGTTTCCCAGGTGCAATACTTTGTACTTCGTTGCATTGAATCTAAGCTGCCATACATTTGACCGTTCCTCCAACCTTGCCACGTCCCTTTTCATCCTTTCCACCCCACCTTGCGTATCAACCCTGTTGCAGATCTTTGTGTCATCTGCAAAGAGACATACTTTCCCTTCCAGTCCCTCTGCAATGCCACTTATAAAGACATTAAAAAGGACCGGCCCCAGTACTGAACCCTGCAGTACCCCACTAGTAACCCTCCTTTCTTCACTGTGGACTCCATTTACTATTATCCACTGTGTCCTGTTGTCCTGCCAGTGTTATACCCAGGCTACCACCCTGGGACCCACTCCTCCCAGGCTGGCTAATTTGTTTATTTATCTTTTGTGAGGGACTGTGTCAAATGCCTTGCTAAAATCTAGGTAGACCATGTCCACAGCCCCTCCCTGGTCTACTACTTTGGTCACCCAGTCAAAGAAATCAATTAGATTTATCTGACATGACCTTCCTGCTGTGAATCCATGCTGCCTTGGGTCCTGTCTCCCACTGGCCTCTAGGTACTCAACAATTCTTTCCTTCAGAAGTGATTCCATCATTTTCCCTACCACTGAGGTCAAACTGACAGGTCTGTAGTTTCCTGCCTCTGTCTTGCTCCCACTTTTGTGAAAGGGAATCACATCCGCCTTCCTCCACCTAGCGCCATGCATGCCTACTGGGCTCATTTGCGTAGCTTCTTTTGTGAATCGGGAATAGTGCCCATGTGCTGTTCCTTGTGGGGCTGTGCTACAGACTGCATGTTGTGGCGGTGTTACTGGGATAGCACTGGTGGTACTGGGGTTACTGCTGCCTTGGACCACCCCTATTCACAGTCAGATAGCGTGGAACGCTATCTGACTGTGAATAGCAATTTTGGATGTTTGGGCAATCATAAAGCGCAATGCTAAATTTTGCATTGCCTTTTATGATTTTTGGTGAATTTGGTCCCAGGTTGGAAATTTTAATATAGCAACAGTTCTAAACAATAAAAACAAAAAGAATGATGTTCAATGGCCTATAATTTTCTCTTTAGAATACAGTAGAATAGTAGGTCAGATTGGTTCAAGGACACACAAATGGGAAATCACTTTTAAGAAAAAACATCAGTTTTAGGAAGGGGTCCAGATCTGAAGGACATTTTGGTCCATAGCCAATATAAGAAAAGAGAACCCCAAGCAGTAGAAAAACTGATTACCACCTCCAAAACTAGGGTTTAAAGTGTGTAGTAGATGCAATGTCTGTCAGCTAGCAAGAACAGGGAACATATTTGAACATCCGGTAACAAAAGAAAGATTCACAGTAAGAAAACTGATCAATTGTGACACCCAATTTGTTATATATTCTATTACACGCTCCTGTAATAAAATTTATGTAGGCTAAACAATCAGACCGATTAAACAATATACAGGAATACATAAAGGATGTTATAAATGGACCTCTGGACAGCCCACTGGACATACATTTAAATATCATAACTCTGCTACCAGGGAAATGACATGACTGGCACTAGAATGTGTCAAACCCCTAGCTCAAGGAAGAGACCATTGAAAGAAACTGCTCCAGAAGGAGGCTTTATGGATTCATAAACTAAAATGTCTAAAACAAAAAGGGCACAATGAGGAGTTTGATTAAAAGTCATTTCTGTGAACAATGATGAAACATTATGTGCCATCTGACTAATAGTATCACAAAGAGAGTATATGGGAGTCCACTGATGCAAAAATTCCTCTATTTAAAGGTACAGATAAACCCGATTAAACAAAGACTAAGTAATGTGAAAGTTGGGGTGTTCTTGCATTCATGCATGATTTTTTTTTGTTAATAGCAGTCTTTGTTAGATTGCTGTAACTAATACCTAGCCATCTCAATGTCCTGATTTAAATATCATGTGACCACATGTATGACAGAAATTGATGTCTATAATGGGGATTTCTAGATACTCCTTTGTATTTAATTGAGCAGCCATGTAAGAAATTATGTCTACTGTCAACACTGTCTCATATATTTTACAGTCAACACTGATCCATGTAAAGTCAAGATATCTTCTACATCAGGGCATCATCCCTCATAAATGGTCCCCCATCTGAAGTGATTGATGAGAACAAGCTTGGCCCATTCAAGCAAAAACTGCGCCGCCACCTAACTAACCTTACCACGTGCAATTGTACCTACTAGGTCTGTGGTTCATCCCTTCCATCGTCATACCCCTCCACCCCTTATTCCCATCACACTCCACTGCCCACCTCTCTCCCCACCTCCTCCTCCCTCAACCTAGGCCCTGATCACCATTACCTCCATCTCCTCTCCTTTCCCCTGTCTCCCTCCTCCTCTGCCACCCTCGCCGATCTTCCTCTCCCTCCTTCTCTCCCCTTCTTCCTTTCCCCTGCCATATATCACCTGCTTCCTTTCACTTCCTTTGCCGCTTGTCCCTCCTCCTCTCCCACGCTCACCCTCACCCTCCCAGCTACTACCACCTGATTCCCTCCCTCCCTGTCCCATGACCTCTCCTTGCCCTCCCTCCCTCTCACTTCATGTGAATACACTTACGACAATGTCTTAGTTCTGACAGCTCTTCTCCATCTTGTCTCTTTCCACACTGAACACCGTCCATGATGCGCCTCATGCTCATCTAAACTCCATGCAACTTTGCTCCACAAACTCCTCCTTGTGTGCATCTTTAGGTTATGACTCTTGTAATCTGGTGTTATCACCAACTGAATCAAGGGCATCTCCTGTTGTTGCCTCATGATGTTTATACTTTTGTCTATGTATTAAAGCATCTCTGTATTATGTAACCTGAATCAGCTATATCTTACCTTATTTACTGTATGATTCTTCGATGTTTTATTTTCTCTTTTTTGTTGTTTAATTCATGCTGATGCAGAACCTTAGTAAATGAACCTATGGTTCAAAGGTATTTGTAATCCTAGTATTCAATAAATAAAAATAAATAAATAAATATCACAGAGAAGTTTGATTAACTGTGTCATGTAGTGGGACCTCTACAATTACTTTGTTTTGTAAAAGATCAGGCAGCTAATTTAATAATTGTTTATGGAAAGTAGTCTATTATCATTAAAAAACTGTACATATTTGTTTTTTTTAATTCTATTTAGATCCAAATTACTCCATGAGGGAGAAGCATGTGACCTTAATGCAAATGAATAAAATACAACAACATCGCACAAGATAATGAAAGGACAAGGACAAACAATATGACTGTGATTTTTCAAGAACTGAAGCCTGGAGTGCAAATGAATTACACTTCTTGTTTCATGTGTACTACAGTATTGAGAGCATCACATCTAATGACTCTGCCACACATAAACCTGACAGTGTGCACTAGAGGGACGTATTGGACACTGTGTGAATCTTTAGTCCATGATCTTGGTGATATCTCTCAGTGGCCACAGGGAAATTCAGACCCATTTGGACCTTTACGGTGTACTGTATGTGATAAACTGACACTTCAGACAGCCAACTGGGGAAACATCGCATTGGAGGTTTCACAGGCAAGGCCTGCAGCGTATATAATAATCTGGGCAAGACGCACATCTTTAGGGTGTTCACTCTCCCTAGGAGGGACAAGGGGAGCTTGACCCATCTATCCAGGTCTTCCTTGATTTTCCTTAACAAAGGTGGAAAGCTCAATTTGTGGAGCTTAGTAGGGATCTGGGAATGTGTATACCCAGGTACTGTATTTGAGTTTTTCCACCACCTGGCTGGCTAGTGACAAAATGCATTGGGGAAACTTCTTTTTTCTTGCCAATATAGAGGAGTTCACTTCCCCCAATTCATTTATGCCCTGTCAGACTCCCATATATTTTAAGTGTCTTTGCAATGTGCTGCAAAGTCTCATCCATGCATCTCATGCACAGTGCAAGTCATCTACAAACAGCAATACCTTATACTCCACCCCTCCACCTTTAACCCATCAGTATTCGCATTACTCCTATTGGCTTCTGCCAGTGGTTCAAGGGATTGCACATATAGTAGGGGCGATAGGGGGCACCCCTGTCTGGTATCTCATTACAGATCAAAGCGCTGGATTAATCCTCTGTTGACAATTACTTCTGCCATGGGCTACATGTACAGCATTGTTACCCCGCTCCTGAACACCTCCCCAATTCCAAACTGTTTGAAGGCCCTGTGGAGGTACCACCACTCCACCCAGTGGAATGCCTTTTCTGAATCCAATGTGAGGATGCCCGCCTGGTCCCTTGCACACCACTTCACTGCCACACCACATTCAAGGTTTTCCAGATACAGTATTTCCTTTCCCCTGCCTGTCTTTTATGAAGCCCACTTGGTCCAGGTGGATCACAATTGGCAGGACTTTCTCTAGTTTAGTGGCCATCACTTTGGCCATAATCTTGTAGTAAGGGATAAGGAGGGAGATGGAACAGTAGAAGGAACAGAGCTTGGGTCCTTCCCCAGCTTGGGAAGGAATAGTATGGGTGCCAACTGCATGGAAGGGGGCAACACTCCCTCACCCATGTATTCTTTTTTTTTTATAATTTGAAGTTTATTCAGTTTTTGGAGGTTATGCAGACAGTTATTTCTTATCACAGTTACACATATGGAACCATTTACTGCTTATGGACAGTGGTACAAATTCCAGTCCTCTAATAAGGATTAACTATTTTTCAAGAGAGTACAATTGTTGTGAGGTATCCTCATGTATTCATTATGTTCAAGGAATAACATTATCCCTATGTGCCATTAACCACAATAACCATTTGTTCCAGAATAACAATAAACGTTCAGATCTCAGGTAAATAGCTGCTGTCAGTTTCTCCATTCTATAGATTTGTAATACGATATCTTCTCATTCCCTTTGCAAGGGGGGGATCACCTTGCGACCAACTGCATGATATAGCTTTTTTAGCTGCTACCAAGAGGGTCGTAAGGAGCTTTTGGGTTGACCTCTCTTTGATCTGTTTCAGGAGGTGATGCAGGATCTCCAGCTAGGGGGTCAAGTCTGCAATTTCTATGAACAGTTCTGACACAATCTTCTGTCCTTCCTCCCAAAATGGTGTGTTTGGGACATTCCCAAAATACATTAGTGTGTATGGCGTAGAGCTCCCCACAATCCCTGCAGCATCTAGAACAGTGCGTCTGATCATATTTTCCCACTATTTGAGGTGTTCTAAAGTATCTAATAATACTTTTCCAACCAAGCTCCTTCCACGAAAAGGAAGATGTGATCTGATGTACGTAATCTCACCTGCAAGAAACTCTGTGTGTGCGCCCTGAAGATCCTCCTCCTTCTCCTTCTGATATCAGGAGATGTGCACTCTAACCCAGGCCCTTCTACTACCACCAATGCTGGCTGTACAAAATCTACTGGAGGCCTGACCATCGCCACTATTAACATCTGTAGCCTGATCCCTAAGCTTGACGCCATCCAAGTCTTTGTAAACCAGCACAGACCTGATATTCTAGCAATTGTTGAAACATGGCTGTCACCAAAAATCCCAGCCTCAGAGATTGCACTGCCAGGATATAACATCTACAGACTGGACCACATGTCCAAAAGAGGTGGAGGATGTGCAATCTACACCAAAGACTATCTCATAGGTTGCCCCATCTCTACTCCTCTCCATGACTCCACTGCTCAGATCTTACCTATTAAGCTACTTTTAGGAGCACAGAACAAAACCCTCACAGTAATCACAGTCTACATCCCCCCCAAAGACCAAGGGAACTGCCTAACAACTGTTCTGGACTTCATCAAATCCCAACCAGTAGGTGCAGAGACAATTACACTAGGTGATTTCAATATTAATTGGCTCTCATCTGATGCTGCTATATCTCGGGATGCCATATCATCAGCAAACCTCTCACAAATGGTTCTCTTCACCACCAGAAAGAACTATAAAACCAGCACTAGTACCTTACTGGACTGGGTCCTTACCAGTCATCCCTCTCATATCACCAGCACCTCTGTCCTTCCTGACTCACTAAGCGACCACTCACCCATTATATGTGAATGGTCAAATAAATTCTATAAGCCCCCACCCAAAGTCATCACTAGCAGAGTGCTCCCACGTGGACAGCTAAGACTCCTTAAATCCTACCTCGGTCGGTTTGATTGGTCTCCTATTTTCCTCTCAACAGATGTTAACACAGCTCTTGACCTCTTTAACCCTCCTTCAATGTGGTCTGTGACACCTACACCCTGCTTAAAAAATGAAAAGTCAAAGCACTCTGCAACCCATGGCTAACTGGAGAGCTACTTGCCCAGCTAAAGGCTCAGGACCACCTTTGGGCCCTGGCTAGAGACTCTGGCACCCAGCATGACGTACAGAACTACAAATATGCCCACAATAACTGCACTAAATCCATACGACTACTGAAAAATGCCTACTACAAAGAAGCTCTCTCAAACTCCTGGGGAAAGGGGTCGGATTTCTGGAAGAATATCAAAGAAGTTACAGGGAAACAAACTAAATCCTCCCTAACCATGCTAAAGGTTGATGAGGCCATCACCCTGGATCCTCTGGTCATTGTGAACACTTTTAATGATGCATTTACTGATCTCAGCGGCATCTTTTCCCCAGATTTTTTTTCCTTGACACTACCCACGCTATCCCCGATGATCCTCCTACCACTCTCCCGCCCAGCCACATCAAAGAAATTAACCTGCACGATGCCCGAACACACATCATCAAAGCAATTTCAAAGTCAAGATCAAGTGGAGACTCGCTGGATCTAAAACTTCTAACCCTCACTATGGATGAGGTTCTAGTCCCAGTAACACGCATTCTCAATCTCTCCCTTAGCACTGGTCAGTTCCCTGACAAATGGAAGGTGGCTACAGTTACTCCAGTCCACAAAAGCTGAGATAAGACCTGCCATGCGAACTATCGACCGATTTCAATACTACCCCCTCTCTCCAAGGCACTCGAACACATAGCATCCAACCAACTCATGGGCTACCTGGACAAACACAATCTCTTATGCCCACAACAACATGACTTCAGAAAAGGTCATAGCACCTCTTCTGCATTACTGGAGTTCGCTGGAGCACTGCACGGCGCATTGGATATGGGTCATTTAACCGGGGCAGTATTTGTAGATCTGACCAAGGCCTTCGACACAGTCCACCATCTTCTGCTGATCCAACAACTCCAGCATTTAGCACTCTCTCCTGACACTGTCTCATGGTTCAACAGCATGGTCCGATCTGGAGTCCCTCAGGGATCCATCCTGTGTCCGTTTCTCTTCAGCCTTTTTCTTAACACACTCCCGAAATCTTGCACTGAACAGATTATCCTCTATGCTGATGACGCTGTTATCTTCTCCTCCCACAAGGACCCTGTGGTCTTGCAGACTAATCTTCAGCAAGGCTTGCCACAGTGGAAAACTGGTTCATTCATCATACGCTTGTCCTCAATCATAAAAAAAACAAAGTAATGCTCTTTAACAGCTTT
This sequence comes from Neoceratodus forsteri, assembly GCA_016271365.2. Taxonomy (NCBI): domain Eukaryota; kingdom Metazoa; phylum Chordata; order Ceratodontiformes; family Ceratodontidae; genus Neoceratodus; species Neoceratodus forsteri. The sequence continues at coordinate 174,875,278 of CM057449.1, read as the reverse complement.
CAGAACAGGCATAGATCTCACCCCCTAGCTATCTCTACCAGCAATGGCAACACTCTTGAGCAAGTGCAGTCGTTCAAATACCTAGGGTTATCCCTGGATTCAAATCTCTCCTATGGGGCACACATAGACAATGTTGCCAAATCAGCAAATATGCACCTAGGCCTACTTTACCGACATAAACAACACCTTACTGCAGAAGCACTGAAGATTGCCATCCAAAGATCGGTGGTCTCCATCATTGATTATGGTCTTATAATCTATGGCTCTGCCTCTGCCACTGCCCTGAGATGAATTTCAACATCACTTAGCAAGGCCTGCAGGCTTATCTCTGGTGCTCATCGTCTCACTCATACATGTGACCTGTATGTCCGATCTGGCTGGCTTCAACTTTCAAATCGCATAAAATACCAAACCTGCATTATTGCAAAGAAAGTAACCATGGGCCTCGCTCCGCTAGGAGTCCAAGCACTGCTTAGTTCTAGACTAAAGCCATGTAACACCAGGGGCTCTGAATACCAGCTCCTTCAGGTTCCCTGCCATCGCACCTCTCAGGGCCAAAGATCCTTTGCTTTCGGAGCGCCTAGCTGGTCAAATGCACTCAATCCTGACATCTCCTCCACTACCACCCTTGGCTCATTCAAACATAAACTCCACCTCCACCTTACTAACTCTAGCTCCTGTGAATGCTACCTATAATCTTCTCAGCCCTCTCATTTTTGTTTCCTCCAGCTATCACCTACCACATCTCCACCCCCTCCTTTTCCTCTATGTTACTTTTTTATTTCTTCTTTCTTTTCACCACTCCTGTCTCTCCCCCCTTTACCCCCCGCCTCTTCTGAGCCCTCAATGATCTTTCCCTCTTTGTTGACTAGTTATAGCCTGCTCCCATTTGATGACCATGCCCTTTGGCTGCAATTCCTGCCCTCTCCAACTTCGCTCCTCATGTTTATCTTCATCTTCCACCCTCCCTCCTACTTATCCCTCTGTTACTCTGTGTTCCCATGTATACATTCTACTTATTCTAGCTATTGTATTGATCTACCATTGTAACCTTATATGCTGACCTATTTATTGTTTTGTTCCTATTTCTGTAACTTGTATTGTATTTGTTCTCTGACACGGAACCTTTGTAAAAGAGCCTGGCTCAAAGGTACTTGTAATCCTAGTTGTAATAAATAAAAAAAAAAAATGATGTATTCTAGTATATACGGTATTCCATTCCACATCCATGAGGATGACGCCCATTTCCTGTTCCCACTTACTGTATATTGTGTTGACTGGAGTACCTGTGTGGTGGAGGCCTGAAGGGTTTTATGTATCTTTGATATTATGTGGTCCAGAATTGTTCCCTCATTGGTTGTAATTATTACCTGTATCAGGGGATGGGTCATTCCAATATCCCAATTTAAATCATTGTTTCCACACAATAATGTCTTACCTGCAGATACCTAAAGTAATCCTGCTGTCTAAGTTGAAATATGTGCTGCAGATCTGGGAATGTTAAGAACCATCCCTCTCCGAAGAACTGATACAGGTATTTTAACCCTTTTCTATGCCATTGCTGGAATGCGTGGTCCAGCCTAGCTGGTGTAAAGGTAGGGTCTGCCACAGGAATTGTCAGAATTGTGGCAGAGTGCTTAATTAGGGGAATTTGGAGCACTTTCCTATATGTATTCAGTATTTGTTGTGTGAATCTAGATTCTACTCCCTTTGTTGAGGAGTTGGTATGAAGGAGTTGATGCAGTCTCTCCTCTTAATCTTGAATTTCTATGGCCTTCCAGTGTTGGGCTAGTCTGTTGTCTAGCCAGTGGAGGGCATGTGCTATCATTGCTGCCTGACAGTGTTTTCTCACCCATGCATTCTGATAGCATTCCCAGCCAGGGGCCCCTATAATATGTCATAAAAGATCTTATAAAACTCCCCAATAAGACCATCCAGCCCTGGGGTCTTCCCCCTGCCAAGTCCCTAATGGCTCTCCTGACCTCCTCCTCAGTTATAGGGGTGACTAAGGCAGCCCTCAGTTCATCAGTGATACCTCTTAGTTGTAATTTTCCAAGAAAGGCCTCTACCGCTTGCTCCTCCAGGTGTCACTCTGAGGTGTACATCTCCTGGTAAAACTGTCTAAAGGCCTGCTCTGTGTCAGTGACCTTGTTGGATTCTCTCCACCCACCCTGCAGATAGAATCTTATGAATGAAAAAGGGGCATAGCTCAGAGTGGGGAAGCATCACAAGTGGGATCCCACAGGGTTCTGTGTTAGGACCAACCCTTTTTAATGTATATGTGTGTCTTCTATGATAATATCCTCATAAACACGGATATGCACATTTGCTGATGACACAAAGTTAGGTGCCATTTTTGAAAATGAGGAAACAAGAAATAAACTGCAGTCAGACCTAAATAAAATATCAAACTGGGCCAAGGAACATAAACTGGTCTTTAATGGGGATAAGTGCAGAGTTAGGCACTTGGGACAAAACAACAAAATGTATAAGTACTATATGAATTATATTGAACTAGGAAAAACAGACAGGAAAAAGGACCTGGGAGTTTTTAATAATTCACTTTCATTTAGTGAACATATCAGGGAGGTGGTAGCCAGGGCAAACAGGATGCTGGGGTGTATTCTTAGGCATATACAAAATAGGGAAAGAGAAGATATAATGCCCCTGTATGGTGCGCTTGTTAGGCCCCACTTGAAGTACTGTGGCCAGTGTTGGGCACCTTCAAAGTTAGGGATATCTCTTTATTGGAGGCAGTTCGATGTAGAGCGACAAGAAGAATTAGGGACATGGAATACATGTCCTATGGGGAGAGGTTAAGAGAATTGAGATTATACTTCCTAGAATACAGGCATACAAGAGGCGATCTCTTTTTGGTGTATAGAGCATTTCAAAATGCAGATATTATGGAATGTACGGGGTTAGAAAGAAAACATACTAATAGAGAACTAAGACGGCATGAGTTCTGGCTAAAAGGGGATATGTTTAAGACCCAGAGAAGGGGGCGCTGGTTTAACTAACGAGTTGTTTCAATGTGGAATTCATTACCTGAAAATATTAAGAATAGTTCAATGAAGAGGGAATTTAAATTATCAATTGATAGATACTTGTGTGGCAACAATGTCCAATAATTATTGGTGAGTCAGTTATGACTAATGCTTGAAGACTCGATAATTTCCTATGATTCCTAAGATTCCTATGAAAGCTGGCCCTGCCCTGGCTTTTAACTGCAATGCTAGCCATTTGCTATCCTTGTCAGCATCAAAGTAGGAACCTGCCCTCACTAATAGTATCTGCCTTTTAATTGTTATGTTGCTTGCACGCATGTGCAAGAAACGTAGTGCCATCATCCAAGTTTTCGGAGGTGTGTCAGCCCGTCTTCCAATGCAGTCAGTGTGTTTGCAGGCACGACCCCAGTTCCCCAATCACTGCTGCAGCTGTCTATGACAAGCTGAAAATGCAGTGGCATACAGTTCAAAGGGAGAGCTCTGCTTCAGTGAGCAGAGCTCCCCCCCCCACGCACACACACGCGCAAGCATGCATATTTTGCTGATGCGCCCCCACACACACACTGTATGGCCGACAGGGTGCCCAATCCCCGTCAGCTCCACGCCCCCACACAGTGTCCAGGTGCCATGCTGGGAGCCCACCCCAGCATGGCAAAATGTTATAGCCGACGGGGTGCCCAGTCCCCGTCGGCTCCAAGGCTACATGCCCCCCAAAGAGTTTTCGTGCCACGCTGGAGCCCACCCCAGCGTGGCAAATCTGTTTAGCCGACGGGTGCTCAATGCCCTGGCCGCTCCACGCCCCCCCGAACAGTTTTCCTGCTGCCATGCTGGGAGCCCACCCAGCGTGGCAAATGTCCCGCATCCTTTCATAAAAACAAAAACTGAATTAAAAAGGTCCCTCAGAGTCTCCCTGCCCTCCCACAACCCGCACTCCACCCACTGCACACCCTGCCTCCCCACACCTACCCTCACCCCATACTTACTCTCCGGAGCTCGGCGCGACGATCATCAGTGGACTGGAACACGCCTGCACTCTTCAAAGCTCTAACGCGAACTGAGGAAATGCCGTAAGCTGTATAATGGGATAGATAGGGTTTTTTCAACTTTGTTGTATATCTCAGGCATTTTGGGAATTTTGGCCCCAAATTTTCAACTATGGGGTTTTAGGACCCTCCTCATGAATTCTTGCACTGTCATGGCGTTAATCAGACTTAAGGGTGATTTCAGGTCACTGCGCCAAATCACCTTTCAGAACTGATTAATGAAATGACACTGCCAGTGTTCATAAGGTGGGCTCTCAAAAAGCCTATGTAGAAAATTTGGTGAAAAAATTCCTTAAAATGACTGTTTTACGAGCGTGCGTTGCGCAGTTCCTTCGCACGCTCGTAAGTTTGCGAATTTTCAATATTTTCACTCCAGATTTTCAACATTGCCATTTTACCACACCTCCTTATAAGTAGTACAGCTGTCATTTTTCACATCCTGCCCAAAACGTGTTTCCGCCTTTGTAGCGCACAATGGCGCAGTCAGTGTGTGAAATCAATGTATGGATACATTAGGAAAATCACAGTGACACTGTTCATGAGCAGAGGTCTTAAAATGGCTATGTTGAAAATCTGGTGAAAACATTCCTAAAAATGACTGTTTTACGAGCGTGCGTTGCGTAGTTCCTATGCACGCTCGTAAGTTCGCGAATTTTCAATATTTGCACTCCAGTGACTTCCAAATACCTAAACAGCACATAGAAGCAAGCAACATTCGGCATTGACAAATGCTTGTTTTGGTATTAATGGTGTCAAGGTCAAAATGGGCCTTCTGAAGCGCCTGATACACCCCAGGAGCTGAGCACTGCTTATGGAGCTTATCACAAGAAATGATCAGCCATGCCTCCAGTGCCTTCCAGTGCTCAGTGTCTGATATATCCCCCCCCTACTTTTTATAGGATAGAAATTCACTAATTTTCTTCCTCCTGGTCCCTAAACTTCCCATTCTTTAGCAGGGTAGGGTCTAGCCTTCATGACCTATTCTGGCTGTTCTGGGGACCATATCACACCTTCATTCAATGTGACTGCGGTGTGATCTGACACTGTGATTTGCTCATGCTTAACATCTACCACCTCTTTGAGCATCCTCTGGCTAGTCATAACATTATGACTAAGGCTGTAATAAATTCATGGCAAAAAAAGCCATTTTTCATGGTGTCTGCATGGTACATAAATATCTGAATGCTGTTACAATAGTAAGTCGGGCTGGATTAAAAAGCAGACTGCAGCAAATAATTTAGAGGCAGACTATGCTGCTGCCCCTGTTCAAACAAAATGGCACTGTGTCGATACCCCAAATGTGGTGGAAAAGCACTTCCCAATGGACAAGGCGGGTGCTCCCCACACATCATTAGAAACTGGAGTGGGCTATTAAAGGTAACACCCCATGTTTGTCTCCCAGTGCGGAGACCAATGCCAAACCTAACCCACTCCAGGAGAGACCTAAATATTCTGTTGCAAACTGCCTACCTAGTACTCTGTAAGGGTAGTTTAAGGTATATATAAAGAAGCTGTGCTCAGATCTTTAGAGTGTGTCCCCACTGAGCACCCCATTACACAGGACAGACCCTGGATGGGACCTCCCCCTCTCAGCCTTCCCCTCCAACAGTGCATTCTCCCATATGAGCACTGCATGGTGCTTTACTATTTTATTTATTGGTAACCGGGTTAGGCTCACTAGGCACAAGTGCCTGTTTTCAGGGGCAACCTGGGAGCACTGGAACAGTTAAGTGACTTGCTCAGAGTCACACAGTATGCAAGTGGAGGTTGTGGGACTCAAACCCAGGTATGTTGGATGTAGCAAGCTCATTACTCTAACCTCTAGGCTATACTGCCAGTCCATTAAATTGATCTTTTACTAAAACAGCAAAAATGCAGATAGTAAACCAACAGAAATTCCCCTGCTAAGCAAAAGGGAAGAGAACCAGGCTGAATGCTAACAGTCAGCAGGTATTTCAGTTTATAATTATTAGTCATCCAGACCTTGTGAGGATCTGCCATCTTGAAGAAACAGGCTGCATGTATAGTTTACACCCATAAAAACCAACTAAGCCAAACAAATGATATCAATACCAAAAAGTCCAGTGAGCCTCCATTGGTCACCGGTTCTGCCATCCCCCATAGCAAACTACCCCCACATTGGAGTTCCAAAGCAGTACCTGCACACAGTGGAATCAGCTGGGTGCAACTGAATGGGCAGCTAACCCAGACATTCAGTACGATCCAAAGAACAGTTGCACTCCCCAAGAAACAAAATAACAGCAGACTCATTTGAGTAAATGAAATCAAATCAGCTTTATTGAGCACTTAGGGCCAGATATTCAAAACTTTGCCCCGGGGCTAAATTAGCACTGCCCGGCAGGAAAACTTAGCCCGGAGCACAAAGCAAGCCATATTCAATGGAATAGCCCGGTGCTAATCCTGCTGAATATAGCAGTCTAAGGAAGCCGGGCAAACTGGTCTGGGAGTGCAAGGCAAAAATAGCCCAGGAATAAGACAGCACTGAATATAGCATCAGGAAAGTGCAAACTGCAACTGCAGCTCATTAGACTCTGTAGCAAGCCAGTGTTGCAGGTGGAGAACATTGTATGTGATTGCACAGAGATGTCTCACAACTACTGCAAACACACCTCTCAACCTCCTGCCACATAAATCAGGGACAAGGCTTAAAACAATCAGGGACAAAGGTATAAAATCAGGGACACACCGTAGGAAATGATGATATCCACTCAGGAAGCTGGTAGAATAAGTGGTGTAGTGTAAAATGCATTTTCTAAGGAAGAACATGACTATAACATTGATGTCTGACATTATTGAATGCTTACAACCCCCACTGTTTGGTCATGGAAGCACAATGTTTAGGAGGGACAGAGTAAAACACTGAGGTAAAATCAGGGACAATTGAGAGGTATGACTGCAAACAACAATGTAAGCCACACACTGCAGAACTGTGCCCTGCTGAAATGAGGTTTGGCCAGGGCTAACCTGATTGCAAAGTTCTACCACATTAGCCCGGGGCAAACAGGAGCTATATTGAAAGCTCCCATGCAAATGAGCCTAATTAGGAAATCCGTGGGCAAACAGGTACATTTGCATCTCATTAAGTGCTGCTTAGCATACATTACCATGCAGTTTGTCGATGCTACTGCATGGAGCACAAAGCTCCCCCTTTTGGTCAGAATGGAAGTGCAGGCTGGATAGCTGCAGGCCAAGGCATGCCCACAGCATCCTCTGTTGGTTAGAACTGAAGTACAGGATGGAAGCAGCAGGAACTGTGTGCTGGCAGGTACAAGCAGTGCATACAACATACCTATTCAGCACTGCAAACAGTACATAATGATATACACACATATATATATATATATATATATATATATATATATATATATATATATATATAGACACACACTACCAGTGGCCACATGTGCCCTGGCTGATGCCCCACCCCACACCAACAGCAGGTGTGGGTGGAACACAAGTATGCATGAGGCAGGCATAAGGCAAACCTGCTGGGGGTGGGGATGTAAGCTGTAGGGTCACTGAGCTGTGCAGTGCAGCCATCCAGTATAGAGGGACCTGGGCAGACAGGCTGGGCCAGGCAGCCCTTCTCAGCCATCATGGTCCCTGTTCCCACGTATGTTGGTTCCACTCCCTGGTAGTCCAGTGGTCCCTTCCCAGCACATATCCCGACCCCCATTTTAAATAAGAACTAATTAGTTTCTGTGGTAGTCTAGTGGTTCCCCCAACCCCGAGCATGGATCCCGACCCCTGTAGATAGTAAATTAAATGTATTTTCCCTGGTAGTCTAGTGGTCCCCCCCACCCCCAGGCACGGATCCCGACCCCTGTGGATAGTAAATGAAATGTATTTTCCCTGGTAGTCTAGTGATCCCCCCACCCCCAAGCATGGATCCTGATGCCCGTAGGCATTAAAATTACTATAATTTCCCTGGCAGTCTAGTGGTCCTCCCACCCTGAAGCACAGATCCTGATGCCCGTAGGCTACTAGATTACCAGGGTATCATCTTATACTGTACAGACAACAGGGTTTGGATTCATGTGTGTGCATGTGGGGGGGGGCACCGCTGCATTACCATCAGCTTTTCCTTGATGGTATTAAGCGCCAAATTGATACTACAGGCCAGCGCTAATGCCTGTAGCCTTGGCGCTATACTTTTGAATATGCCAGTGCACCAGCATCCCAGGGCCCTCCCTGCATATATTATTCTTAGCATCAGTGCTAACACCTAGCACTGGCGCTAAATTTCCTTTTGAATATTGCAGTCGGACGCAAATTTGGTGCTGCTCCAGCGCAAGGGATTTGCACCTGGTGCTCCACTTTGAATATCTGGCCCTTAAACTCTAAACCACCAAAGACGCTGCCAGTCATCCAGCTGGTTTACAACCCCAGCCCTTTGCTTCTAACCAAGACTTTGTGAGGGGGCAATTGTAAGGAGATAAACACATGAGTTTATAATCCCCACTGATGACATCATAATTAGGCACCTGTCACAAAATAAAAAAATATATTTTAACCAAACTAGTCCATGTGTGTCAAAAAGACAGTGAAGTGATTTAAAATAATTGATAAGCATAATTCTACAGAAAACTGGCAGATAAGCACTTAATTAGTAACACTGTTGCTTAAATCACTAGTCAATACAAAGAAATATATCAGAACAAATGAAATGTCTAAAGGACTATTGAATGTTTTCTGGCAGTAATCATTGGGACCTAAAAATACTGTAATAAGTTGTGGTTCCAAAATATACCAATCCAAAAGGTTACTGTTTTATAGTAAACTAGATATTTGCTAGAACTCTGATGCAGAATTCCTTTGGAACCAAAGGACCTGCATGAAATTAAGTACCCAGCTGCTGATCACAGAAAACAAAAAACTGCATACTTCATATTATGCCTCGACATTTATCAGATTAAATATTGTGATTCACACACAGATTGTCTTTTGATGATACATATGTGTGCAATTCTAAAAAATTACTTGATCAGATTGTGACAATATGTCAAAGAATATAGATTAACAAGATCCCACAGCCGTAAAGTCCTATGATCACACATTTTACTTTCTTGGGCAAATCCCAAGGATCAATTGGTTGAGAGTGACATGTGGTGGAATTCTTCAAAACTACAAATCCATGCTTCAAGCATCTTTGATACCTAGGAGAAAACAACCCAAACAGAACAATGTAAGTAACAATATTCAAAACAGCTGAAGAAAGTCATGGAAAAGAACAGAAATTGAGTTAATTTCATAAATTTAGCTAAAAAACAGAGTTTGGGTATTTTTTAGAAAAGATTATGGGATGGAGACAAGTGCTGGGGGGAGGGGGGAAGGAAACAAGTAAACCACCATCACAGAGGTAAGAAGCCTTTGTGTGAAGCAAATAAACAAATCAATATGTAAGAAAAAAACACTATGGTTCTCAAAAGAAGTGGTGGAGAAGGTAAGGGAGAAAAAGATAGTATTCAAGAAGTATAAGGAAACACAGAAGGAGCAGGACAGAGAACTATACCAGTTAAAGCAGAAGGAAGCGGGTAAGGCAGTCAGAATAGCAAAGGCCCAAACTGAGGAAAAGATAGCCAACTCGGTTAAGAAGGGGGATAAAACCTTTTATAGGTACATTAGGGAGCAAAGAAAGACTAAGGCAGGGATACTGAGGCTGAACAAAGAGGAAGGTGGTTGGGCAGAGAGCGACTGTGAAAAATCAGGATACTGAGTGAATACTTCTGCTCAGTATTGACAATGGAAAAGCAGGGGGAAAGACCTAATCAGGTCAATAGAAGCACTCTGGTTAGGGGGGTTGATATTAATCCTTTCACAGAAGAAAGGGTTCTGAAAGAACTCTTAAAACTGAAGGTGGATAAAGCAGTGGGGCCTGATGGAATTCACCCCAGAATTCTAAAAGAACTAAGGGAAGAACTAGTAACACCACTGACTACCCTTTTTAATAAATCATGGGAGGATGGTGTGGTACCTGAGGACTGGAGGAGGGCAGATGTGATTCCTCTTCACAAAAGTGGGAGCAAGACAGAGGCAGGAAGCTACAGACCTGTCAGTTTGACCTCAGTGGTAGGGAAAACAATGGAATCACTTCTGAAGGAAAGAATTGTTGAGTACCTAGAGGCCTGTGGGGCGCAGGACCCAAGACAGCATGGATTCACAGCGGGAAGGTCATGTCAGACAAATCTAATTGATTTCTTTGACTGGGTGACCAAAGCAGTAGACCAGGGAGGGGCTGTGGACATGGCCTACCTAGACTTTAGCAAGGCATTTGACACAGTCCCACAAAAGATTAATAAACAAATTAGCCAGCCTGGGAGGTCCCAGGGTGGTAGCCTGCAAAACACTGGTTGGACAACAGGACACAGCGGTAATAGTAAATGGAGTCCACAGTGAAGAAAGGAGGGTTACTAGTGGGCACCGTGAGGTTCAGTACTGGGGCCGGTCCTTTTAATGTCTTTATAAGGACATTGCAGAGGGACTGGAAGAGAAAGTATGTCTTTTGCAGATGACAAAGATCTGAAACAGGGTTGATACACAGGTGGGGTGAAAGGATGAAAAGGGACTTGACAAGGTTGGAGGAATGGTCAAATGTATGGCAGCTTAGATTCAATGCAAAGAAGTGCAAAGTAATGCACCTGGGAAACAAAAACCCAGGGGAAGAGTACACAAGGTGGGGGGTGAGATACTGACAACAACAAAAATGGAAAGGGACCTGGGGGTAGTCATATCAGATGACCTAAAGGTGGGCCAGCAATGTGAGAAGGCAGTAAGGAGGGCTGGGGGATACTGGGATGCATAGGGAGAGGCATCACCAGTAGAAAACAGGAAGTTGTTTGCCCTCTGTACAGACAGTTGGTAAGACCACATCTGGAGTACTGTGTACAGTTCTGGAGACCCCATCTCCACAAGGACATAGACAGGGTGGAGGCTGTCCAGAAGATTGCAATAAAAATGATGCAGTGTCTGAATCAGAAGACATATGAAGAAAGACTAAAGGAACTAAAGATGTATAGCCTCGAGGAAAGGGGGGGGACATGATAGAAACGTTCAAATACCTCAAGGGAATCAACAAAGTCCAAGAGGGTAGCATCTTTCAGAAAAAGAGATGTGACAAAACAAGGGGGCACAATCTGAAGATAGAGGGGCCGGCTCAGAGGTAATGTGAGGAAGTATTTCTTCACAGAGAGGTTGTGGATACATGGAACAGCCCTTCCTGAGGAGGTCGTAGAGTCAAAAACAGTGGGGGAATTCAAGAATGCATGGGACAGACATAAGGCAATTATAGTGGGGGGTAGGAAGAAGTAGGCTGTTGGTTAACTAGGATCTGCAGCTTGTCAGTTAGGTAGGTAGGGAAATGGGCAGACTAGGTGGGCCAAGCAGTCCTTATCTGCCGTCAAATTCTATGTTTCTATGTTTACATGTTTCTAAGAGATGAAGATGGATGCCTGTTTAAAGATACAGTTTCAAATCCCACATTTCATTGAGGCTATTGGGGTTAACAGTACTCAATTGATGAATCCAATAACACTCCCTTTTGAGAAGTACATTCAAATGATTCCCCCCTCTTTTTCCATATCTCACAGTTTCTATCCCCACACATCTTAAGTCATTTGGGTCAGAATTGTATTTCTCCACAAAGTGCCTCCCCACTGCTTTGTCCATCCTGTTGTTGGTAATATACCTTATGTGCTCCTGTATTCTTTCCTCGAAAGATCTAACTGTCCAGCCCACATAACCAGGCCCACAGTATCACCAAATCAAATATGCCACAAAAATGGTATTGCATGTGATAAAATCCCTGATAGCAATTTTGTTGTTTTTAAATGCAGAAAGGTCTTTTCTTCTATTTACATATTGGCAGATGTTGCACCTTGAACATTTATAGTTCCCTGATGCTCTACTTGGCAACCTACTGCTCTGTTCTGATTTAAGTACAGGGAGATAACTGTGTACCAGTTTATCATGGATACATGGTGCCTTTTTGAACATGACCCTTGGGGATGTCCCGACTGTCCCCCCCAACTGTTGTGTCGACTAAAAGAATGGGTCAGTTTTTCCAAATAATATTACCTATAGATCTGGATATATTGTTGTGCTGTGTCGAAAATGTAATCAGTCCCCACACCTTACCCCATTTGTATGATCTTTTACTTGTACAAGACTCCTCTGTGTTTTATGCTGTACTTCTTTGTATGCTTTCTCTACAATTTCTTTCCCATACTCCCTTTCCAGAAAATGACCTTTTAGTTCATGTGCTTGTACATCAAAATCAATATCATTTAGATGGCCCACTGGTGCAGTGGTAGTGCTACCATTTGTGATGCCCGTGACCCAGGTTCGAAAGTGGACTTGGGTCATTGGAGAGCCAGCCGGGGGGGAGAAGGTAGATGGAACATCTCAGAAGACGCTCCTCTCCTCTGGGGTGGGAGGGTTGACATCCCAACTGCAATGGAATGCATGGAATTTTATTCCTATATTGTCTACTTGTCTGTTTTGAATGTATGTATTACATTTTGTTTGTGTGGTTACACCTGTAAAATGATTTATTGTCCAGTTGTGCTTACACATTAAACAAATAAAAGAAAGAAAAAAGAAAAACTTACTACCACCTGGGTGACCACGGGTGGAGGTGCAGCTGGGTACGGTGTGGGCAGGGAGGACATCAATGGAGTTCCAGAGTGCTTGCACACTTGACGTGCTCTTCCTTAGTTCTCTGCATGGGCTAGTTCCTCAGGGATGGGAGCAACATGGAAAAAGCCCCACAGCTGACCTAGGGACGGACCCCATCACCACCATACACAGATGATCTCGGCCTGCCATCTCACGAAGACAAATGCAGGTGGGGGGGAGTGGAATTGGGAGCTGCTCCCTCCCTCCTTCCCTGCTGGGGTGGGGGGTAAACCAAGGCAGCATGGAGGTGTGGCACTGAGAGGAACAGGAGTAGGCAGACCCCAGCCTTGCATGCCTTGAGGATCCTGGGGGGGGCACAGCTGCAGAGGGAGAAGGGGGCCAAAAGAGAAAATATAAAAATCAATGTAATTTGTACAGTTCCTCTGGACTCACATCTGGCTGTATGGGATTGAATTTTTCAATTTTGTCGGGTGAGCGCTGTTATATCTAAGAACTGCATTTGTTGCAGTATTCTTCCTAAATCATTTATTGCTAATCTTTTTTGAAACAGAGTCACTCATGAGACTTAAATCCAGAAAATGAATCTCATTGCTTCCCATAGTGCAAGTGGATTTGAGTTTAAAATCATTGATATTTAACCATTTCACAAACTCAGTTGCTAGTTCCTTACTGCCCTCCCACACACACAGGCAATCATTGATGTAATGATGCCACTTGATAATGGGGTTTGTAGTGTGGTTATGTATATTCTTAAGTTCCTAGTAGCCCAGCGGCAGATTGGCGTAGGAGTGCACCATAACAACGCCCATGGCTCTTCCACAGGCCTGCAGGCAGTATGTGTCTTCAAACTCACATTGTGTTAAAACAAATAAGAAAGGCCACTGGAGTAACGGTGCGTTTATCACAATACACTAGAAAAAAAACTGCATGCCGTAATGCCATCTTTGTGCCAAATCAATGTATACAAGGCTTCAACATCGATGGCTAGCAAAATGTATCCTTCTTGCCATTCAAAATCCAAAAACTTGCTAATGGTGTTCCCTGAGTCTGTGAGATCGGAAGGAAGTTGGCTAACTGTTTTTTTTTTTAATATAATCTATAAAGTTCCCCAAATTTTCAGTTACAGACTCTATACCTGATATAATGGGTCTCCCAGGAGGGGTTTCCACATTTTTGTGCACTTTTGGCAAAGCATAGATGGTTGGCTGTCATCGAGGCACAGGTCAGGAATCACAGGAAAAACCAGGAGCAGTTATAGAATTTGCAAGTGTTTATTAGTACTAGCAGTAACATAAAAAATTGTTCAGAATAACTATTTACAAAGGCAGAATAAACAAAGATCCATCTGAGTTTTCCTGCAGTCTCTGTCGCTGTGTCTCTCTCTTGCAAGAAACATAGAAACATAGAATTTGATGGCAGATAAGGACCGCTTGGCCCACTCAGTCTGCCCATTTCCCTACCTAATGGATAAGCTGCAGATCTTAGTTAACTAACAGCCAACTTCCTCCTACCCCCAACCCCTAGAATTGCCTTATGACTGTCTGATGCATTCTTGAATTCCACCACTGTTATTGACTCCACAACCTCCTCAGGAAGGCTGTTCCATGCATCCACAACCCTCTCCATAAAAAAAAATACTTCCTCACATTACCATCTTCTTGTACACCTCTTTTTCTGAAAGATGCTACCCTCTTGGACTTGGTTGATTCTCTTTCGGTACTTGAAAGTTTCTATCATGTCCCCCCTCTCCCTCCTTTCCTCGAGGCTATACATATTAAGCTCCTTAAGTCTCTCTTCATATGTCTTCTGGTGCAGACCCTGTACCATTTTAATTGTCCTCCTTTGGACTGCCTCCATCCTGTTTATGTCGTTGAGGAGATTGGGTCTCCAGAACTGCACACAGTACTCCAGATGGGGTCTCACCAGCTGTCTGTACAGAGGGATAACAATTTCCTGTTTTCAACTGGTGATGCCTCCCCCTGTGCATCCCAGTATCCCCCCAGCTCTCCTTAATGCCCTCTCACATTGCTTGCCCACCTTTCAGTCATCTGATATGACTACCCCCAGGTCTCTTTCCATTTTTGTTGTTGTTAGTATCTCACCTCCCACTGTGTACTCTTCCCCTGGGTTTTTGTTTCCCGGGTGCATTACTTTGCACTTCTTTGCATTGAATCTAAGCTGCCATACATTTGACCATTCCTCCAGCCTTGCCAAGTCCCTCCTCATCCTTTCCACCCTACCTTGTGTATCAACTCTGTTGCAAATTACAATAAATTGCAGCTCCGTTTTTATAAGTCTTTGCAACCCCCACTCGTTAAGACAACAGCATGCTTCTCACACAGTGTTCTTGTAAATTTTAACAAGTGCAGCAAAAAGAACATTGTGACCCAGAACTGACCTCTTGCTTACAGCTTCTCAGAGAGATTGCAAACTAGTTTCTCAGGTTAACCCATTGAGTTCCAAACAGCTTTTTGTAGTCATTTCAACAGTATAACTATATACATTTCTAAACAAAGGGATCCCAGTATCAGTTACATTTCCACATAATGACTCACATATATTTTTATACCAGCAGATATGCAAGGGAGAAAAAGATAGAAACAGCAAGGGAAGACTGAGAGACAGTAAGAGGCTGAGAATTGTGAGACTGTCATGGTGATCAGATCCTAGTTCTCACAGGAAAATTTGGTTGTGCAACCAGACAGACAAGAGACAGGAAAGGAAAGAACAGAACAGATCCCTGCATTCAAACTCTCCATAATAACTGGGACAGGGTCCTATTCACACATACACCCCCCAAGAGGGAACCTGTTTTATCAAACAGGTTTCCAAATCTTTCAATTAATTCTCTAACATTAGCTTCTAACTTTCAGAAATTAAGCACATGTTCAGTATCCTTTTTTTCTATAACAGTACAGCAAACAGTAAAGTTCAAACTCATATATTTGTTTTTCAACTTTCAGAACACTCAATTCCTGATCCATGTCTTGACAGAAAATCAGCATTGTTATTCTCTTTACCGGATTTGTGTAGCTTCTTGAATTTAAATGGCTGTAATGCCAGGTACCACCTTGTGATTCTGGAATTTTTATCTTTTATTTGGTTATACCAACAGAGAGGACTGTGATCTGTTATAAGTACAAAATCAGTCCCTAGCAAATAAAACTTAAGGGACTCCATGGCCAACTTTGCTGCAAGGCATTCCTTTTCAATGGTGGAGTACCTTTTCTCTCTGGCGTGCAATTTCCTACTCATGTATAGAATGGGATGTTCTTTCCCATCTAAATTTTGACTCAGTACTGCACCTAGGCCTACCTTTGATACATCTGTTTGTAACAAAAATGGTTTCTCAAAGTCTAGGCTTTTTAAATCAGGGGATGAACATAATGCAGCCTTAATGGCTTGAAAAGCCTCATCAGACTCTGGGGTCCATTTCATATTATTTGGGTACAGTTTATTCGTGAGTTCAGTGAGGGGAGCAGCTAACTCAGCAAAGTTGGGAACAAATCTCCAATAATAACCAGCCAGTCCTAAAAATGACCTGACATGTTTCTTTGTTTTAGGGACAGGGCTGTTAGCTACATCTTCCATTTTAGAAATTTCTGGCTTAACTTCTCCATTTCCCAACACATAGCCCAAATATCTGGTTTTCTGCATGCCCAAAGCACATTTGGTAGGATTAATTGTCAGACCTGCATTTTTGATCAATTGGATAACTGCTCATAGGTGTTCCAGATGACTTTTCCAGTCTGAACTATACACCCCAACATCATCCAGGTATGCAGCACAATAACCAGTGTGAGGTGATAAAATTACATCAATGCACTGCTAGAATATAGCTGGTGCACCATGTAAACCAAATGGCATGGTGTTGAACTGATAGAATCCAACAGGAGTGGCAAATGCAGTTTTGTCTCTGGATTCATTAATAAAGGAATTTGCCGACAACCCGCCAGGTGAGATCAAGGTGCTGATATACTACTTCCCAGTCTGTCCACCAAATCAATTATTCTGGATATAGGATAACTGTCAAATTCTGCCACTTGATTATGTTTCCTAAAATCAAGGCAGATTTTAACACCCCCTTCTTTTTTGTTTACAGTTACCATTGGAGATGACCAAGCAGTCCTCGACTCTTCTATGATACCCAGTCTTTTCATTTTTTGTATTTCCTTAACCATGTCAGCTCTTAACTGCTCTGGCAACCTGTATGTCTTTTGCCTAATAGGGCAAGCATTCCTTGGCACTATTACATGCTCGACCCCCTTTGCTCGGCCTGGTACTGTGGTAAAAGTACTGTTAAATGTCTTTAGCAAGTTATGAATTTCTGCAGTTTGTTCGGGGGTTAAAGAAACATTCACCTTTACAGCGTCAGCAGTTACAGTTTGTTCCAGTCTATCATAAGCTACATTAATGTCTACCAGCAAAGCAGCTTTTGGCATTTTTTCAACCCATTTCTTGAGGAGGTTAGCATGGAATATCTTAGTAGGATTTTTCCTGTCAGGGGTCTCAATTTTGTAGTTAACTGTGCC
Organism: Neoceratodus forsteri; assembly: GCA_016271365.2. NCBI lineage: Eukaryota > Metazoa > Chordata > Ceratodontiformes > Ceratodontidae > Neoceratodus > Neoceratodus forsteri. Next base: position 174,858,040 of record CM057449.1, on the reverse strand, counting down.
AGTCCATCTAAGCATGTTATTTATTTATTTATTATCTTGGAATTACAACCTTTGAGTCAGAGACTCATTTCCAAAGGCTCAATGTCAATACATAATACAGACATAGGCAAATACAATAGACAGCACGATACAATATACAATGCCAGGGCAGTTTGTTGGCAAGGTTACAGCATGAAACAGTATACTGAGATGTCTAATACAGAGTTGAGGCTGTAGGCTATGGGCAACACAGTAAAGAGTATGAAACAGGGTACAGTGCCAGGGCACTTTGACTTCCGGTTACAGCATAACCATTTTCCATGGATGTCCTGACCAGTTTACAAGGTTGTCAAATACATTGTTGTGGCTGTTGACAGTGTATAGGATAAATCTAACAGTAAGAGGTCAGTTAGTGGCCAGAGAGTGAATCGAGGGATAGTGCACATTCCTACTATGCTTGGCTGGAGCTGAGTAAACTGGGTAAGTTAGAGGAGGCAGGTAGTGCAAATTCTAGAGCAGTCTGTCAGGAGACTTTGTCTGAGTGCCTGAGTAAGAATTGCAGGCCATTGACTGTGAAAGAGGTCATGTGACCCTTGCCACTTCATTAACAGTTTATTTTCTGTAGTGGGTAACAGTAACAAGACCTTTTCGCCTGGCTCAAAAACTTTTTCCTTTACTCCATGGTCATAATATACCTTTTGCTGGTTTTAGGCCTCTTCCTGACTTCTATGGGAAATTTCAACATATTTTGCCAGCTTCTTTCTTGGGGCACACATATAACATGTTATAGATTGTTTCTCAGTGGGGTTATCTTCCCATGTTTCTTTTATCACATTCAGTGGCCCTCTTGGCTGCCTACCATACAGCATTTCATATGGTGAAAACCCTGTTGATGCCTGTGGCACTTCTCTGTAAGCAAAAAGTAGGTAAGGCAAGTATTGGTTCCAATCTTTCCCTTCCCTTTTACAAACCTTTTTAACATGCATTTTAGGGTTTGGTTAAAATGCTCAACAAGACCGTCTGTCTGAGGGTGATGGGGGAAGATCATATGTCTTCTCCAACCTTATGCCAACTAGAACCTTGCTCCCTTCTCCTAACCTGTCCCTTCATATAACTCATCCTTCCAAATTAGGGTATTTCCTTCTTCCCCACCCCCCCTAGCATGCCCAAATACCTCAAGTGCAATTACAGATTCTACAAAGAAGTTTGGGTGATGCTTGTGCGCTTATGCTTATCAGGAGACATAGAATCTAACCCTGGCCCACATTGGAATGCCAGGTCCACGGTTGACTCCTCATGGTTCTCCACTAAGGGCATGAAAGTTGCCCACATGAATATCAGAAGTTTACCAGCAAACTTTCCTGAACTTGAAGCCTGGATAGCCCGCTATTGTCTGGACATACTTGGACTAACTGAAACATGGCTCAGGCCAGAGATGCCTGATTAAATGTACAAAATATCTGGCTACAGCTTGTCCAGATCCGATCGCCCCACCAAACAAAAGGGCGGAGGAGTTGCCCTTTATTATAAGGAGCATCTCAATGTCTCAGTACTCCAGTCTTGGATAACAAATCACTGTGAAGCTCTGTATACGGTTCTACAACTAGGGGGTGATAAAAGGCTAAATCTGTTCTGTGCCTACAATCCTCGAAAAAGGGAGCTCTCCCTGGCTTAAATGGGCTCTTGGATTATCTGGCCACTCTAAAGAGTAGATCTGAAGTCATACTAATGGGAGACTTCAACCTAGACCTATCAGGGAGTCACGCCAGTACATATACTGAAGCTCTCGCCCGACTTAACCTCGCTCAACTTATCTCTAGCCCTACACGCATCTCTTCCAACTTGGAGCACCAATCTCTCCTGGACTGGATGGCTACAAATAGAGCAAATACAATAATTGCTGCAGGGACCTTTTCGGATTCTATTAGTGATCAGCTGCCTACTTTCTGTATCTGGAATGGCCACTGCCTCAACCCCCCAAGAATCATTCAATTTCTGGATTTTGCCAAACTATACTGAACTGCACTTCTCGAGGATATTAATAATATAGACTGGTCTCCCATCTGTCACATTGATGATGTAAACACTGCACCTGAATACCTGATGTCTCAGCTTCTTGCCCTTCAGGATCTGCACATCCCTCTGAAAAACAGGTGTCTCAGGGGCTCCCCTAATAAATGGCTAAATAAAGACCTCCTTTGAGCCATGATAAAAAGAGACAAGGCCTGGACCTTGGCAAAGAAGTCCCAACAGTCAGAAGACTGGGTTATATATAGACAACTGAGAAATGCCTGCAAAAAAGATATTCAGAAGGCAAAAAGGAGCTATTGCCTTAAGCTTCTCCAGTCTTCAGCAAGTGATACCAGGGGTTTTTGGAACCACATCAAAAATTTCATTGGGCAAAGGCCCAAGACGGCCATTACCGACATGACACTGAATGACGCAAACTGTAATAAGTTACCTACTATTGCTAATGCTCTTAATGCACAATTCTCGGATCTCTCTGAATACACTGAGAAATTCAACCAACCTCTTTCACCTCCTCCTGAGGTGCAACTTTCGCATGAAACCCCTTTTCGTCTCACATTAGTCTCCTCCACTGAAGTGCTGCATCTCCTCAAATCAGTATCCCCTTATGGATCTGCTGGTCCGGATGAACTACTGCCAAGCTTCTTGAAGCAGGCAGTCCCTGCCCTTGCTGTTCCTATTGCAAGAATCTTTAATCTTTCCATAATAACCCAAACGGTACCAACATTGTGGAAAACTGCTCGCGTTGTCCCTGTTCACAAGAAAAGGGATACCAAAAATATGTCAAACTATAGACCAATTGCCATTCTCTCTACCCTAAATAAACTTCTTGAGAAGGCCATTGCTATTCAGGTCACAAATTACCTGCACCTTCACAACCTTATATCCTATAACCAGCATGGATTTCGAACAGCACACAGCACCACAGATGCGCTACTTCAGCTGACAAATGCAGTCCTTACAGCGATGGATAAGAGCCTGCTCACTAAATATATTATCAATCTCACAAAGGCATTTGACCTTGTGAATCACTCTCTGCTACTTTCCAAACTGTCCCGCCTTGGCTTTGACCTGTCGACCATCTCCTGGTTCGATAGCTACCTCTCAGGGAGGTTGCAATTTGTCCAAATTGAATCTGCCATCTCAAATCTTTCCCCTACCTCTGTTGGAGTCCCCCAAGGATCTATTCTTGGCCCACTACTTTTCTCCCTTTTCATTAACAACTTGCCATCCCTTCCCTGCTCCTCCTCGTTGATCCTTTATGCTGATGACATGGTGCTTCTCTCCAGTGGTAAAGATCCCTTATCAATAAGAGCACATCTTCAAGCAGACTTCAACTGCTCGCAGGAGTGGTTACTACAGAACAGGCTCCTAATGAATGCTAAGAAAACCGTAACTATGCTTTTTGCCCGCCCCCCGTCAAGAATCAGATCTCTTACTCCAGATTTATTGATACATTCTCTAGACGACTCCCCTCTTGAATTTGTCACCTCCTTCAGGTATCTAGGAGTCACTCTCGACCCATCTCTTGACTTTAACCACCACATTGCGGCTACATATAAGACACAGTTTACTCAAAACTCCGGTCTTGCCTTTAAAGTAGAGTCCTCCTCAATGATGCTTGCTATTGCCCAAGGATTTCTCCTCCCTGCTCTGACATATTGCTCTCAGGTTTACCTTAAAGCTAGCAAAGGAGCGCTCCAGAAATGGAGCACCTGCTATAACAGTATATGCAGATTTGCTCTCTCTGCTCACAGACTTACCCATCATTGCCTGCTCTACTTGAAACTAAATTGGCTCTCCCCAGACTCGCTCAGACACTATTCTGTGGGTTGTACAATTGGTAATATGATCAGAACGGGCTCCCCTAAATACCTTGCCAAACTATTAACTCAGCCCTCCCAAGCATACCTCCTCAGGGCATCTGCTCAAACCCAACTTGAAATTCCCAGATATCTCACAAAAAAAAGGAGAATGATCCTTCGACATATCTGCCCCCCACTCCTGGAACTCCATTCCCTCCCACATCAAACTCTTCAAATCCCACAAGGCCTTTAAACTGGGTCTTCGGGCACACCTATTAGAATCCGACTGCTGCTCTTGTGCTGTAACTTGAGCCTCTCTCCTAGCATTTTCTCCTCCTCCCTATGGCACTTACTGATTTCCTGCTGGTCTCCAAAATCTGAAAGTTTCCCACACCCAGCAGAAATCCTATTGTTATAATGCTACTTCATTTAACTTTTGTTTGCTGTTTGTTGTTGCAATTTAGTCATTGATGTATCATCAGACGAAAACAATTAATGTAATGTTATTTGTTTCTCTTTGTCATCACTGATAATGACTGTACCTGGCTGTATACTGTTCGAATGCTTGTTCTCACCTCATGCTGCATCATGAAATACTCTTTAATGTTGACTCTGGTCTCCCCTGTCTGTACTCTCCCGGGTCGTGCCGGAATATAGGCAACATTGTTGTCTAGTGTACTTACCCGGTAAACAAAAAACAAATAAAATAAAAATAAAATATGGCAGTGATACCTAGCAGTCTGTACAGCTCCTTAAGTAATGAGGCACCAAAATTACTACCCTGATCAGTAATCATTTCTTTAGGGATGCCCACTCTGCTGAAAATTTTGGCAAGCTCTGCTGCCACTTTTGAAGCTGTGACGGTACGCATTGGAACTGCTTCTGGGTCTCGAGTAGCATAGTTGCGTACTACCAGGATAAATCTATTACCCTTTTTACTTTTGTCTAAAGGACCAACCACATCCACTGTAATTCTCTCAGAAGGCACATCTATTAAGGGTAGGGGCACCAGGGGCACCTTGTCTTTTCTAGTGACTGGGGCTACTTTCTGACACTCATCACAGGAATTACATTAGGTAGCAACCTCTTCATGAATTCCAGGCCAGTAAAATCTACACAGCAATCTGGCAAGGGTGCGATCCCTCCCTGAGTGACCAGCCATAGGATTATCATGTGCTATCTGTAACAACTCTGTTCTATACTTGTGGTATAACCAGTTGTTCTGTCTGTTCGTGTGTCTGAGGTTTAACCCAAACTCTATACAGTAACCCATTACATTTTTCAAACATTGGTTCACCCTATTTTGAGTTCACCCCCATCTGCTTAAAATTACCCTGGAGAGAAACACCGTTAGCTTGCTCGGAAACAAAATCACAATCAGCTGTCAGTTTAGCTTCAGCATTTTCATATTTTAACCCTTTATGTCCATCAGTCTTTTGTTGCCACTGTTGCTTCAGGCATCTTCTTTCTTTCCTGGACTCCCTGATCTTGAAGCTTTTCTCAAATAAGTCTGAATCAAAGTCACTGAAAGGAAAAGTGTCCCTGCTGTGTGAGATTTTTTTTGCCTGAGCTCTTGTGACCACTGCTGCTGAAACTGCAGGGTTCAGTTCCTCTGAGATTAACTCAGTAAATCCTGGACAGTCATTTCCAATAATCATGGGTACAGGTAACTTAGGTACTACCCCCACTTTCATTTGGTGCAACACACCCTTAATGGTCAGAGTTACTTGGGAGGTGGGATAGTAATCGAGTGTCCCCATGGATGCAGATGACACCTGTACCTGGTCCCTTTGCAGTGTTTTCCCAGCATCTCAACATGCACTAGGGTCTGTCTGCTTCCCAAATCAATGAGTCCCTTTACAGCCTTATCTCCACCTTCACATCTGTTAAGTACTTGCCCCAATTTGCTATTGACAAATCTGCTCCAGTGTCACTCTTGTTACTGCAATTTCTTGCAATATGATCTGACTTATTACAGTTATAGCAAATAACATCTTTGGGCACAAATTTGTTACCCCCACCAGAGTTCTTATCAGACTTTGAGTTTAAATGGGAAAAAGAGTTTCTTACTGGTGCTTGGATGTTACCTCACTGTTGTGGCATCTGTCTGGCCATTTGGTAGTCTTCGGCCAAAGAAACAACCTTTTTCCCACTTTCAGGTCTGTGTTCCTTTGTCCAACGTTGCACATCTGTAGGCAGGATGTTGATGAATTGCTCCATGGTAAACGTGTTGATGATCTGTGGGACTGTTTTGCCCTCTGGTTGAGCCATTTTATCAGGTGTTTTCTGATTTGGGTGAAGGCTTCTCGAGGATTGTCAACTGAGTTGTACTTCAGCACTTGAAATCTCTGTCTGTAGGTGTCTCCTGAGATGTCATACCTTTTCAGGATTTCGCTTTTCATCAGGTCATAGTTTTCTGACTGTGCAGTGTCCATATTGCTGTAGGCAAGTTGGTCTTTCCCTGTCAGGTAGGGTACCAGTCTGATTGTCCATTGCTTCTTTGGCCATTGGCAGGCTGTGGCAACTCTTTCAAAAGTTGTCATGTATGCCTCGATATCATCCGAGGGACACAACTTTTTAAGTTGCTTGTGTTTTGTTGCTTGTTTGGATCTGTGCCAGATCCTCTGCCTTTAGTAGCTTGCAAGGCATCCAGCCATTGCTGCTCCTGTCGCTGCATCTCTTCTCACATCTGCTACTTCTCTTTTCTCCTCTGCTGCTCCTGTCACTCCTCTTCTCTCCTCTGTGCTTCTAAACATTGAATTTCTTGTTTTCTCTGCTGCAGCTCCTCTCTTCTCTGTTCCGCCATCTCTTTTCGTTGTATAGCCCACCATTTGAAAAAGGCAGTCAGGCTTTCAGGTTCTGTCACTGCCTGTTCTTTTTCATAACTTGTGCTGGCTGTACAATCTCAGCTTGGACTTCTGTCTCTGCCAGTTTGGCTGCCATTCTCCTGGTAATCACTCCTGGACTTGTTGCTGCAGAATCCATACCTCTCTCTATGCTTCCCTGGTACTAGGTCCAGTACCCATGCACAAAACTCCTGGCTTAGAGTATGCATGGTGTAATCCCACTTAGGCTGACACCATCTGTCATTGAGACACAGGTCAGGAAGCACAGGAAAAAACAGGAGCAGTTGTAGAATTCGCAAAAAGGTGTTAATTAGTACTTCAGTAACATAAAAAAAATTAAATTGCTCAGAATAACAATTTGCAAAGATAGAATAAACAGAGAAGATCCATCTGAGTTTTCCTTCAATCTCTGTCTCTGTGATTCTCTATTGCAAGAAACTGCAGCTCTGTTTTTATAAGTCTTTGCAACCCCCCGCTCGTTAAGTCAACGGCATGCTTCTCACAGTGTTCTTGTAAATTTTAACAAGTGCAGCAAAAAGAACATTGTAACCCAGAACTGACCTCTTGCTTACAGCTTCTCAGAGAGTTTGCAAACTAGCTTCTCAAGTTAACCCATTGAGTTCCAAACAGTTTTTTGCAATCATTTCAACAGTATAATTATATACAATTCTAAACAAAGGGATCCGAGAATCAGTTTAATTTCTACATAATGATTCACATATATTTTTATACCAGCAGATATGCAAGGGAAGAAAAGACAGAAACAGCAAGGTAAAACTGAGATACAGTGAGAGGCAGGGAACTGTGAGACTGTTGGAGTGATCAAATCCTATGTCTCACAGGGAAATTTGGTTGTGCAACCAGACAGACAAGAGACAGGAAAGGAAATAACAGAATAGATCCCTACTTTCAAACTCTCCATAGCAACTGGGACAGGGTCCTATTCAACCCTGTCACATTGGTATTATGGGATATTCTTTGTAAATATATTTATATTTGAAGCCCCCCCTTCTCAATGTTTAGGGGCCAGATGTTACGGGGGAAAAGGGTCCCAGGCTCTAGAACCTCACCAAGTTCTCCTACAGTAAAAAATCAGCATAAACTTGGATGTCTTACCTAAAGTTGTCTTCATACCCACAACACCGAGCCACAAAGGTGTTCATCTTCTTACCCAACAGGCAGATCTGGCAGGCAGATGGGTCAGTTCATCCTCAAGCTTCTCAAACCCACTGGACCCAGAACAGGAGGGCATAAAGGATTTAAAGGATTCAGACCCCAGGAAAACTGTGGAGATCCCTAAAAACTAAAAGGACTTACAATTTCATTAAAATCCTTCTGTGGCAATAACCAAAACTGGACTCTAGATTCTCCAAACCCATCAAGTTTATTCTCCTGAGCTCCTAAATGATTACTAGAGCTCAGGGTCCAAGTCTCTTAAAGCTTTGAAATATTAGCAGTTCTGTGCACGTGGGGCTGTCCAATAAAGTCCAGAAAGCAGTCAGGATCCAATACTTCGAAATTTATTAGAAGCAGAAAAAAATAAAATGAACTTAAAGCGGAACTTGAACATAACTTTCAAAGAATAAGGCACAGGAAATCATATCTTTAACAAGAAAAAAAAATTCCTGCCAAAAAGGCACCTAGAATCTGGCTAGGCATCTGGTAGGTTTGCCTTCCTACCACACACTGACTAAACACTTCACATTCACTCTGCTTTTATGCAAGTGGAGAAGCACATGACCTAGTTAACTCCTCCCTCAACTTGCATCATAAAAGTGGGTCAACAAGGGCCGCCCAGTCCTATAAGGAGTTTGGACTGAGAGGAGGCTGGAAGCACTTAACAAGTAAGTTGTTAGTCTATGTTTTTATTGTACCACATTAGGAGACTTTGGTCCTTTTAAGTTAAACATTTTTCATCTAGCTCCTTTTCAATGTGGCATGCATTGCCTTCTCCCTTTTAAAAGTACTAGTTTAACCTTTTGATGTAAGGAACAAACACCACTTTTCAAATGATTCTCAGTTAACATTCTGAGATATACCATAACTCTGAGTTTCTCATACTAAAAACTAGCAAAAAGGCTGTTAACTTGTTCATAATTACACCAGATAATGAAAACACCATAACAACCTCTTTTTCCGAGCGTCTTAACGCATTCACACGATCGCCCGCGATCGCGTCAAATCGCACATAGTTTCATACTAACGCAAGTGACATTCGTGAAGGAAAATCAATCTATACGGCTTGCACTGCAAGCACAGAACGTTTTAAACACTGGGGCTTTAAATATTTAATGAAAACGAGCTGTAATTAAGGAAAGGGACAGAAAGACTGCTCAAAGGTGGCCAAGCTTGAGTAGGGGAATGACAGAAAAGGAGCGATAGTAAAAGGAAGAAATAGAATAACAGAAGACTGTTGCAACAGATTTTTCTTAAAGGAACCAATATTTTAGCCCACAATGTTCTCAAACCACCTCCAATAACACAGGCAGGTGATTACATATGCTCTGTAACCATAAGAACATATCAAAGTTCGAGGGGGTCACTGACCCTACCACAAGCTCCATGGGGCTAACTTTTTTACACAGACTGAATGTTTATAGAGAGAGCTATGGGCATTTCTTAGGCATGGATTTTCCACACAACAGAACCAGCAGCAAACACTTAACCCCAGGACCATAGACTTATGTCTATAACTTCCAGGAGTGTGAAGCTCCCACTGAACTCACTGGCACTGGTAAGAACCTTGCTTGTCACCTGTATACATCATGCTGAACCTTTTTCCATCCCTTTTTTCCTTCCTCTCATTCTTTCTCCTCCTCAGGGGAGCAATGTGCTCCTCTGCCGCCGCTGAGCTATTTCAATACCCGGGGCAAAAATTTAGCAGCCTGAAGACTCCGAGGTTGCTCCATGGAGATGTTCCTCCCTTTAGTCCTGAACTGGCCTAGTCTCTGGTGCTCTCTCACTGCAATTGTCCCCACAGCTCTCACCGGAGCGGAATCTCCAAAACAGCTACAGTGGCTCCCTCCTTTCAAATAAATACCTGTTGCTCGAGATGAGCCATGGCCTATATTGGCCTAAAGGCCTACCCATATGTATGCCTCAGGGTCTGCCTTAGACACAGGCACAGCAGGCCCCGTCAAGTCCAGGATGCCACCCACTCCCATCTTTCTCTAAAACAGTGCCAACATACCACTGGGGAAATGAGGTCGAGGAGCTGACACCATCCTCTGATCCCCCTGCCAAGGCCCTGCCACCACCTTAGCAGCCCCCAGTGGCTCAGAAACACCACTGTCACAGACTGGGCCCAACACACCCTGAGGTCCTGTATTACCTGCCCTCCAGGCTGCTATCGCCCCACCGGGTGCTCTCCCCACCCGTCCCAAAGGGAACCCTGGACCCAAATGACTGCAACTGCCTTTCTGTTTCTCCTCCTCTGAGACCCCAAAACCCAGGATCCGGCACACCACTATCAAAACTGCGCAACCTGTTTAAGGGGAGGGGGTACCCTAACTGCCCTGCAGTCACACCTGCCAGCTCTCCCTGTTCTCCCATTCCCTACCTATATATCCACCCAAACTATGCTGGCCCCCCAGTGGCGGCAACAGAAAATACACCTCCACAGTGCACAAACTCCCTAAGCATTGGGGGGTGGGTCTCCAAGGGTGAGAAATAAGCCCATCCTGATGAGGGGAGGCTTACATATTCATAATTTCAGATGGAACCATCATTCACTGCCTCCTGGAGTAGCTGAGCTAACTCCTTTTTATATTTAAGAGTTGGATTGCCTGACAGTTTAATGTAGTCATTACTAACATTAAGAAGTCTGCAAACCATATCTCTATACTATGCCCTGTCTGGTATTACAACATTGCCTCTCTTGTCGGCAGGTTTGATGACAATGTCTTTAATTTCAGAAAGCTCTTTCATGCTTATCAATTATTTTAAATCACTTCCCTACTTTTTGACACACATGAACTAGTTTGGTTAAAAGATCTTTGCTTATATATAAAAAAAAATCTGGTTTGAATTTTGCGATATACGCTTAATTATGATGTCATCAGTGGGGACTATAAATTCATTTGTCTGTCTCCTCAAAATTGCCCCCTCAGAAAGCCTTGGTTAGAAGCGAAGGGCTGGGGTTGTAAACCAACCAGGTGACTGGCAGCGGCTTTGGTTGTTTAGAGCTTAAATGCTCAGTAAACCATAGAATCATAGAAATTTGACAGCAGAAAAGGACCCTTCCGACCCATCTAGTCTGCCCAACCCTCCCCTTTCACATACCCCCTCCCCACCTGCCCCACCCTCCCCAATACTCAGTCCTATATGCCTGTCTCATGCCTTCTTAAATTCCTTCACCATCTCAGCCCCCACCACTCTGTCCAGCAGTCTGTTCCAGGGATCCACCACCCTCTCTGTGAAGAAGCGCCCCCTCACATTGCCCCTGAACCTATTTCCTTGAAGCCTGGAGCTGTGCCCTCTAGTTCTGGCTCCTTCCTTCCTCCTCAGCCGACCCCCTTCACCTACTTTAATTGAGCCCCTTTACATATTTAAAGGTTTCAATAATGTCTGAATAAAACTGATTTGATTTCATCCACGCAAGCGAGTCTGCTGTTACTTTGTTCCTTGGGGAGCGCAACTGTTCTTTGGATCATACTCCTCCCATTGTCTCAGTTAATTCTATCAAAACTGCACTACAGGGTTTGCTGCTAGCCATTATTCAGTAGTTAGTGATCCGGAGGCTTGTGAGCACCGAGGTCTGCTTAGTGCAGCCAACTGCACCACCATTAGGCTTACCCTGCTCCCGGCATTCAGGAGTCAGATGTTAAGGTCTACTGTCTCGTGCCATCAGCAGCATACAGTCTAAATTCCCATGCTGAGGTGCCGCCTACTCAGGGGAGGGACATGATAGAAGGGGAGAAGGGGCCCTAGGGGGACAGCACACCAGACTTACCAACAGAGTTGTGTGAAGTGGCAGATCATGTTATTCCAAATAGGTTGCTGGAGCCATCATTCTCTGGGCTGATCTCCCCTCAGTTGCTGCTTCCTCCCTGTTGAGACAGTATTCTGTCTCCTGCACAGCTGAGAACACACGTGCTAGCTGCCCCAGTTTTAAGATACATAGTTTTTTGGGATACAGGTGCTGATGCTGCCAGCCCAATCTCCCCAACCTAGCCTTTGCTTCTCCAAATTTTTGCCTTTCCTGTTGTAGGCCACAGCTATAGTCTGGGAAAATAACTTTGGTGGTGCCATGGGTAATTGGGCCTTTCGGTCTCGCTATTCACAGCACAGTTTCCTTCTCTTGGTAGAGAAGGAACTTGGTGAGAAAGTGTCTCAGTCATTCTCCTAGTCAGGTTTTCCCCTGGGGGTCCAGTGCACTCTTTCTACCCCAAAGGTGCGGCCTGATATGTCTAGACCCAGCTGCTCAATCACCCACCCTGATATGAAGGTTTCAGGATTCCTTCCCTCCAACTCTTCTGGAGGGAAGGAGGAGGCAGTATAGCACAGTGGTTTAGGGCACTGAGCTGCAAACCTGGAGACCTGTGTTTGAATCCCACAGCCTCCTTTTGCATACTGTGTGAACCTGACAAAGTCACTTAACTTTCTTGTGCTCCCAGGTTGCACCTGGAAACAAGTTTTGGCTTAGCGTGCCTTTCTTGGTTAAAAAATGTCCCCTTCTGGGAGACCCACTATATGAATATTGAAATGGTGTAAGCAGTTTTCTTGGTCATCTATTTTATCTCTCAGTTCTTTCAGCTGAGTCCACTCTCTGTGCCACTCCATAAGTGATCATCAGCTGTGTGGACTTGCTCCTCTAGCTCTGTGATCCTGACAGTGTGCGTGGCAGTGGCCTCAGTGAGCCCTTCAACAATTCCCCGGAAGTGGGCCATTTGTATGCTGATGTTGGTAAATCCTACCTGCATTTCTGTTCTCATTGTAGTAATTAAGGATTTCAGTGATGCAGACTACTCAGCGGACTCACTCTCTGCACCTTCCTGCTCTGCTACCATGCTACTGGCCCTTGCTCTGGTCTTTGGCTGAGCACTTGACTTGCTAGTCCCTCCAAAACTGAGCTGCAACCTTTTTTTTTTTTTTTGCTTGTAGACATTCTCCCTTTTTCATTTCAGCTGTTGCTGTTCTTTTGTGGTTTGCATAAAGGAAGGCACCAATGGAAGGAGGATTAGGAGTGCGTGAGGGAGAGCTCTGCCTTCAGGCATCCACCATGTTTGCTGGCTTGGCTATGCCCCCCACCATGGATGCCAGAACATGGGGAAAAGTGGGTGTGCTGAAGTTCAAGATGGCACAGGGTGAAAAAGATGGCTTTTGCAGCAAATGAACACGTTGAATGCTCATGGGCAAAAGTGAGGAGGCTGCAGCACCCAGCATCTATGCCCCCTGCTCAATGAACTTAATTTGATAGGAAAGGATTTTTACAAAGTTAACTTCCCTTTCCTATTCCTTTTTCATTTTCCTTTCCAAGCCAGTTATGTATTCTGATATACGCTAACATGTTTTTGATTCATAAATCTAGCTTTTGGGTGCCCTCAGATCTAGACTACATAGAGTTTCACTCTCCTCAGCAGCTACTGCCTTTTCATGTTTCTATGACATTCCATGACATCAGTAGCACCGTTCCATGCTATTCATCTAAACGGCTGGGAATAGTGTTACTGATGTCACAGAATGTTCAGGCAGAAAGAAAAGACAGCAGCAACTGCTGAGGAGAGAGAGTCAAAGTAGTTACAAAGACAAACACATTAGATTATTAACTAAAGAAAAAGAGGCAAAACATGTCAGAACATTGGATAGACGGTGAAGGAAAACAGAAGGGCATCTAGCCATGTAAAAACTTTTTCCTATCACCTTTAACCTCTGATGTTCTTTATTTTTATTCTTTAGTAACTAGATAAAACTCACTAGGCACAAGGCCAGTTTTCAGGGGCAAACCAGGAGCACTGGGAAGGTTAAGTGATTTTGCTCAGGGTCACACAGTATGCAGTGGAGGTTGTGGGAATCAAACCCAGAGCTGCTGGACATACCAAGCTCATTCACAGCTAGTTACTTTAACCTCTAGACTTTGCAGCCAGCCTCAGCTTCTTTCCTGTGGAGCTATTAAGTTACCTTTAAGTACCAGTCCTGGTAAGTCCTGAAGTATGCGATTAGGTAAGCTGAAGTTTTGTCCCACTGGCATGCTGGTTGTCTTGTTTGATATGGTGTGTTGGTGGTGATTCATCCTGATACTGCCCTGCAACAGCACAATATGCAAAATCTTTCCCTAGACTTGCACATAACACAAACCACCATCAGAACAAAGCATTACAAATACATGGATCTAATACCTCATTCACACGGCCAAATCTGAGTTCTTGGTGGTGGTGCACAGCAGCTAGCTCAGTGCCACTGCACACATAGAAACATAGAATTTGACACCAGATAAGGACCGCTTGGCCCACCTAGTCTGCCCATTTTCCTACCTAATGCATAGGCTGCAGACCCTAGTTAACCAACAGCCTACTTCCTCCTACCCCCCACTAGAATTGCCTTATGTCTGTACCATGCATTCTTGAATTCCTCCACTGTTTTTGAGTCCACTACCTCCTCAGGAACGCTGTTCCATGCATCCACAACCCTCTCTGTGAAAAAATACTTCCTCACATTACCTTTGAGCCGTCCCCCCTCTATCTTCAAATTGTGCCCCCTTGTTCTTACACATCTCTTTTTCTGAAAGATGCTACCCTCTTGGACTCTGTTGATTCCCTTGAAAGTTTATATCATGTCCCCCTCTCCCTCCTCTCCTCGAGTGTATACATATTAAGCTTCCTTACTCTCTCTTCATATGTCTTCTGGTGCAGACCCTACTCCATTTTAGTTGCCCTCCTCTGGACAGCTTCCATCCTGTCTATGTCCTTGCGGAGATGGGGTCTCCAGAACTGGATGCAGAACTCCAGATGGGATCTCACCAACTGTCTGTACAAAGGGACAACAACTTCCTGTTTTCTACTAGTGATGCCTCTCCCTATGCATCCCCGTATCCCACCAGTTCTTCTTATTGCCTTCTCACATTGCTTGCCCACCTTACGTTCATCTGGTATGACACGTCTGAATGCTACCATTTTGTGTTTTTCGGTTGCATGTCATTGTGACTGTGATCCCTCTTTCCTTGGGATGGCATAGGGGTGCATGCATTTTGCATCATTCTACTCGGCTGTGTGAACAGCCAGCACCACACACAACATTGCATCAGGCTTTCACCAGAATGTTCGAGAATGGGTCTTCAGACCCGAGTTCAGCTAAAGGTTGATTTTTGTACCTTACATACAGCTGAACTCAAGCAAGTAGCTCTTTTTCTAAACCGAGGGCTAAGACTTGCAGAAAACGTGGTCTCAGAGTCAAGCCATGACCCTGGGCATGTGCGTATGCATATGCATACAACTCTGAGACCATGTTTTCTGCAGGTCTTAGCCCCTGGTTTACAAAAAGAACTACTTACCCAAGTTCAGCTGTGTGTAGAGTACAAAAATCAACCTTTAGCTGAACTTAGGTCTGAAGACCCATCCTCGGGCCTTCTGGTGCTGCAACGTCATTTCCATACAGTATGTCATCACCCACCCAAACTTCACTGCATTCCCCCCCAAACCCTCCTCGACATCGGAACCAGCGCTCCACAGCCCAGCCATCTGAACGCTGCACCACAGCATTTAAAAAAAGATTGACCGCAACGATCAACAAGGTGGCGATTTAATTCTCACTGTGTGAACAAGGTAATAGACATGCAACATGACGTGGAGCCTTTGCAAAGGAGTCTATGACTCAAAGGATTGTAATTCCGATTCTCTTCAATAAATAAATAAAGAAATCAGACAATGTTGTTTACCTCATAGCGTGCAAGAAATGCCTGGAAGGTTGCTGTGTGGGAGAAACCCAAAAATCACTTCAAACTAGACTGAACTACCAACAGCACACTATATAACATAAGATAACCAGCATACCAGCGGAACACCTCTTAACCCAACATACAGTAAACTTCTGGACTTGGTATTGAGCTGTACTTACAGGTAACTTCAGAACTACACTGGAGAGGACATCAGAGCTTACGTTCAGCAGCTGAATTCAAGACAAAACAGTCTGAACAGAGAGATAGGGTTCATGTCACACTATGGAGATCTCAGACCCATTTAATTACACCATAACATATATAGTGCGATTGCTCTGTTCATGTACTCACTGAGAAAACCTTGGGTCTGGCTCCCATAAACATTCAACTTTTTGTTTTCTCTCCCTGCCTTTGGCCCTTGTCGTACCTTTGTAATTAACCATGCCACATCTACGGTATTAAGGTGTTAAATCTCTGCCGGGTTTTTAATATGCTAATTCTTTCTCATCAATTCTTGGTATAAAATTAGAATAGAAGGACACAAAAAGGTTTTGATCTTTACCACAGTATCAGGACCAGGATCCAAGTCAGAGTCCTAATTAGTTCCAATTGGTTCTAATATAAATCAGAACCTTCAAGAAATGAATGCTAATACCTGACACCAAATGCACTAACAAATTAAGTATTTTTCTAACCTGAGTGTGTTGATTGGTCTGCGTGCCTGCTTTTATTCTGGACATTTTTCTCTTATTTTTCTTGGCTGTAGAGTCTGTGTGCTTCCCATACTCTCTGTGTGGGGGCATGGTATCATTAATTTCCACATCACCTGCTCCTTTCTGCCTGTGTACGCATATTCCCCAGTACTGTTTCCATCTGCTAACAGCCTTCCCATTTCAGTGTACATACTGTGTGATCATGAGCAAGTCACTTAACTTCCTTGTGTTCCCAGGTCGTACCTGGAAACAAGCTTTGGCTTAGGCCCTGTCCGCACTACACCGCTCCGGCCCGGTAACGGATGCAATCTGTTACGGCCGGGGAGCGGTGCAGTGTGTCCACATTGCGGCGGTGTCCGTTATGGGACCAGTACTGCCGGTCCACACTAGGGGTGCGGGGCACCGTTACGCGGCACTTCGTTTCAGGATGCAGCCAAGGCTGCGCTACGGACCCTGCAGGGGACCTTTTACCCAAGTGTTCACACTTCACCCAGTAATGTTACCGAGGTGTAACCAGTTTCATAACCATTGTTGAAACCACCTCATATGTGGTTTCAACAATGGTTATGAAAACGCCTTCTGTAATATTACAGGTGTAAACGCAAACCGTTGCGGTAATGGTTTGGGCACTCTGTAATGTTACAGAGGCGTAGTGTGGACAGGGCCTTAGTGTTCCTTTCCCAGTTAAACAATTTCCCCTTTCCTTAATTCAGTGCTCTAACTCTCCCTACCATCTTTGTCGCGAGCACACACACACACACACACACACACACACACCCTTTTACAGCCTGAAAGCCACATGACCATGCAAACTGCAGGCTTGCAGGTCAGGTGGTGTAGACTAGGGTAGGCACAGCAGAGAACTCTAGGTGAAATCAGGTGAACACTACAGGGTGCAGCAGCATCAAGTAGCATGGCTATGAGGCAAGGTCTGTGAGGAGGAGGTGAAGGAGTGCAGCAGTGAGCAGTGCAGGCATGGAGAAAGCACTGATGAGAGAGTAGAGAGAGAGAGAGAGAGCGAGAGAGAGAGAGAGACAGTGCAGCTGCCAGGCAGAGCAGGTAAGCGTGAAGTAGCTCTCTGTCTCTGACTACTACATTGTCTGCCTGTCTGTCAGTCAGTTGGGGTAATTTTTGTATTTTTCACTAAGACCTAGAAGTTGTGCATAAGGCATACTGTTCTTACTGGTCCAAGTCCACCAGACTGCATTAAATACAGGCAGAGGTTCTGTTTTAAAACAGGCCCGTCCAGCCAACCCTAGTAAAAAGTTTGTTTCTTCTGTTCTGTTTGCTAAAATGTTGGCATATGATTGATTCTGTATGGAGGGTTCTTTCTGCATCCTGTACTACAAATGTATCCTATGCTGGCTCCACTGTGTACTCTAAAGAAGGTGTTAGTGGTATGTTTAACACATTCTTTTCTGAGGTTCCTGCTTTGCTACTGAAAAGTACTGGTTTATCTATTGCTGGATTGTCCTTGGATACCCTGGCAATGCTTCCCCTCTCAATACCTACATTTTACTTGAGGTACATTAATTCTGATGAAGTATTTAATTTGTTGTCTTAATTGATAGAGGATACAGCCAAGGGAATTGAAAATCAAGACAACTTTTTACTTAAATCCTGTGCTGACATTTTAGCTCCTCTCTTCACTCATATATTTAACTTATCCCTCACTACCCAAACATTGTCTGCAGCATGGAAACATTATGTAGTTGTCCCCTTGCATAAAAGTCGGGATCAAACTTTGGCTGAGAGTTATCACCCAATTTGCTTGCTTCCTGTTATTTCCAAATTCATGGAAAAAATTGTTCTGTCAGATTTCTATCTGGCCACTCTTTCTAATATTTACTTGGGTTTCAGACCCAGTCACTCTACTCAAACAGCACTGATTGATTTTCATGATTCTGTTTTGAGGGATTTGGGCAAGGGATATCATGTTGGTACTGTTTTTATTGACTTGTCTAAAGCTTTTGATGTGACCAATCACTGACTGCTTTTGGCTCATCGATATTCTTATGGTTTTCTACTAATGTAGTCACTTGGCTTTCTTCTTACTTACATGGGAGACTCACAGATACACAGAAGGTGATGGCAGATGAGGATTGTGTGGCCCAACTAATCTGCCCCCTTTCCATACCTAATGCAATACCACAGACCCTAGCTGATCTGCAGCTTACCCTCTCTTCCCTGTTGCTAGAGTACTGTTATGTCTATCTCATACATTCTTGAATTCCCCTACTATTTTTGCCCCAAAACTTCCACAGGGAGGCTGTTCCAAGCATCCACTACTCTTTCTGTGAAAAAGTACTTCCTCAGGTTGCCCCTGAACCTACCCCTCTCTAGCCTTATATCATGCTCCCTTGTTCTTGTACACCTTCTTATCTGAAAGATGCTACTCTCCTGTACCTTGCTTATACCCCTGGGGTGCTTGAATGTCTCTGTCATATCCCCCCTCTCTCTCTCCTCTCCTCCAGGGAATACATATTGAGGTCCTCTAGTCTTTCCTCATATAGCATTTGGTGCAGTCCTTGCACCATTTTTGTTGCCCTTCTCTGGACTGCCTCTATTTTCTCTATGTCCTCCAGAGATGTGGCCTCCAGAGCTGGACACAGTACTCCAGATGAGGTCTCACGAATGATCTGTACAGTGACATAACCATCTCCTTTTTCCTGCTGGTGATACTTCTCCCTATGCACCCTAGCATCCCACTGGCTCTCCCCACAGCCTTCTCACGTTGTTTGGTTACCTTTAGGTCATCAGATAAGATTACCCCCAGGTCCCTTTCTTGACTGGTGGCTGTCAGTACCTCCCCCCATCTTGTACGCCTGCCTTGGATTTACTTAGCTGCCACACTCTCATCTACTCAAGCATGTTTAGGTCCTTTCTCATCCCCCCCCCCCCGGAGTGTCGACCCTGTTGCAGATCTCAGTGTCATCTGCAGGAGGCATACCTTCCCATCCAGCCCCTCTGCTATGTCACTTATGAAGTCATTAAAGCAGACTGGCCTCAGCATGGCTCTCTGTGGCACACCGCTGTCCACCCCCTCTCCTTGGATTGAATGCCATTATACAATGACAAGAAAATTTCCTGGACTCTGATTGGTCAGTGTGTCCCTGGCACAGTGAGGTTATCCCAGCACAACCTCATGGGTCTAGTCTCAGCACTGTGAACCACTTGATTGTTTGCCACATGATGATTGTATGCCACATGATGATTATTTGCATCTTAAGAAAAAAAAAAAATGTCCACACTGACTAAAACATCCATAAAATTATTTTTCATTCTGTACTACAGCAAGCCATCTTATAATAGCAATAATGCACTCCAGGATGTGGGTTGTAATGGGATAACCTCACTTCTGGGGTGTTGAACACACTCAGCTTACGGTCTTGTGCCCAACCACCCAGGCGTGAGGTTGT
The DNA here is from genome assembly GCA_016271365.2 of Neoceratodus forsteri. NCBI lineage: Eukaryota > Metazoa > Chordata > Ceratodontiformes > Ceratodontidae > Neoceratodus > Neoceratodus forsteri. Next base: position 174,838,378 of record CM057449.1, on the reverse strand, counting down.
CCAACTGTACCCACCCTGTCAGGCATTATTGCAATTTACCACCACCCTCTGGGTCGTGTCACTCAACCAGTTTCTGACCCAGTTTACTACGTTGGGGCCCACTTCCAGGCTGCCCAACTTATTTATCAACCTTCTATGTGGGATGGTGTCTCAGGCCTTGTTGAAATCTAGGTAGGCCACATCCACTGCCCCTCCCCTAGCTACCTTCCTGGTCACCCAGTCAAAGAAATCTATCAGATTTGTTTGACAAGACCTTCCCACTGTGAATCCATGCTGCCTTGAATCATGTGCTCCACTGGATTCAAGAAATATCACAGTCCTTTCCTTTAGCAGTGACTCCATTAATTTCCCCACCACTGAGGTCAGGCTGACTGGCCTGTAGTTGCTAGCCTCCTCCTTGTTTCCACTTTTGTGGAGCAGGACTACATTTGCCCTCATCCACTCCCCTGGAACTACCCCTGTCTTTATTGATTTATTGAATAGGGCTGTTAGTGGTGCTGCCAGTGCCTTTCTAAGTTCTTTTGATATTCTGGGATGTATCCCATCCAGCCACATAGCCTTGCCCCCTTTCAGATGCTCGAGTTCCTTTAGGACTCTTTCCTCCGTAAACTGGCTGGTGTACACCTCCCTCCCTCCCTCTGGTGCTCCTGTCCCCCAATAGTGGTCCTTCTCCTTCCCCTTCTTCTATGAATACTGTTCAAAAATATTTTTTTCAGGATTGTTGCTTTTTCTAGGTCCCCCTTCGAACACACACCTTCTTCCCTTTTTAACCTCACAATCCCACCCCTGGTCTTCTTTCTATTACCAATGTACCTGAAATAGATTTTGTCTCCTTTCTTAATTGCCTGGTCTATTTTTTCACCAGTTTGTGCCTTTATGCTCCTGACTGCTTTCCTTGTCTCCCTCTGCTTTTTCAGATACAGTTCTCGGTCTTCCCCCCTCTGTGTTTCCCTGTATCACCTGAAAGCTAGCCTTTTTTCTCTCTTACCTTTCCGTCCATGTCCTTTGAGAAACATAGGTTTTTTTCTTTCTATTTGTTTTGCTTACTTGCCTAACACAAAGGCTTGTTGCCTCCGCTATGGCTCCTTTAGGGTTACCCATTGTTTCTCTACATTCCCCTTTCTTCTTCCCCTGCCAGGGCTATCTTGAGATACTCCCCCATTTTTGCAAAGTCAACCCATCTGAAATCCAGGACCCTTTCTTTTGTGTGGTTTGACCCCACTGTTCTTACATTGAACCACACTGTTCGATGATCACTGGACCCTAGGTGGCTACCTACCATTACATCAGTAACTCTGTCCCAATTGGTGAGTACCAGGTCCAGTATTGCTCCTTCCCTGGTGGGTTCCGCCACAAGCTGCTTGAGGCATGCCCCCTGCAGGGCATCCAGGATGCCTCTGCTCCTGGCTGTGGCTGCAGTCTGGGTGCTCCAATCCGCATCAGGCAAATTAAAGTCTCCCACCAGCAGCACTTCACCTTTGGCTATTATTTTTGTGGATGGCTTCCACTAGTACCCCATCCATCTCCTCTATTCTGCCTGTCTCAGTTTTAGGTTTTAGTGTCAATGTCCCAACCCTAGGGTCCTCCCCACTGACTGCTTCATCCTGTGGGGGAGGCAGTTAGCTTCTTCCTGCCTATTGCTTCCCCACTTGGCTAGTTTAAATGCTTGCCAATGAAGCATTTAAACCTCTCACTAAGAATCTTGGTTCCCTCACCCTGGATAGATGTAGACCATCCCACTTGTATAGTCCTACATCCCTCCAGGTGGGACCCCAGTCCTCAATGAAGCTGAAGACCTCTGTTCTGCACCAGTCCTTCAACTATGCATTGAATCTTGTGGTGCAGAGTGCCCCACCTTCCCCCTTGTCATTGACCAGCAGCACCTCTGAAAGGTTACAGTGTGTGCCACTTGTCTAAGACCCCTCCCCAGCTCTCTGAAGTCCTCCTGCACTATCCTAACCTCATCACCAGCCAGATCATTTGTCCCCAGGTGGACAATGATGTCTAGCTCTTCCTTCCATCCTGCTGCCCCAGCCATCCTCTGGATATGCTTTCCACCCCTCCAAGCCGTGGCACCAGCACTCAAGCTGTCCTTTGGAATGGCTGTCTGTCTTCTCCTCTCCCTACTTCCACTGGGGTGCCTCAGGAGTTTATTCCTGGTCCTATTCTTTTTAATCTTATTGTTGATCCCTTGCCCTGTCCCCACTTCCAGTGCTTCAAATCGCCTTTTAGTGAATATTGTTTATTATCAGCTTTTATGGTTCATTTATGGGATGTAAGTGATCTAGAGGAGGGCTACCAAAATGGTGCAGGTGTTGCACGAGAAACCATACAAGAATCATGAGAAAGGACATGATTGAGACCTGTAAGTACCTCTTGAGGGTGAACAAGGTGCATGAAGGAGTCATTTTCAGAGGAGGAAGAGCACCATGACACAGGGACATGCAGTAAAGCCTGGGGGGGGGGGTGTAATACTTCTTCACAGAAAGGGTGCCAGAAGACGTGGTGGGGGAAAAGACAGTAGGGAGCCTGAAGAATGCATGGGAGAGGCACATGGGCATAATACATAGAAGAAAGGGGGGGGGGGACTCCTGAGAACGAATAGGGTCTGCAGAGTAGAAACAGTTGAATAAATATGGCAGACTAGATGGGCCTATCAGTCCTTTTCTACTGACAAGTTATATGTTACTGTGTTTCTGTTCTAAAGTCCAAATGGACTGAACACCACTGTACTTTACTGCCTCAGTTAAACTGGTTGTCCCCTTCTTCCAGACTCACTTTTCATTGGCTATCCCTAATTCATAAAGCCACGAATAAACAGACTCCAGCTTATTTATCTGATAGGCTCATACAGTAGTTCCCACCTACAAATATACCCTTAAGGATATGTCTCAACGTGGTTTTTCTCTGCTAAAGTTTCAAACCCACTTTGGGAAAGAATGTTTTTCATATGATGCGTCACTTTAATGTAACAAACTTCCCCTCAGCTATGAAATTCACCATCTCTCCATGTTTTCAAACACGGTCTAAAAAAGGTTGTTGTTACAGGAGCAACTTACATGTACTTGCTATAATTGATGTTGTTTATGTCAGTTTATGAATTCACTGTTTTAACCGACTTGTGGCTTAAAAATTGCTGTTGCAGGAAGATTTTACATGTACCTGTTATAATTTGTGTTGTTTATGTCAGCTTATGTATGCGTTGTTTTAAATGACTTGGGACGTTCTGTAAACGAGACTTGTTTCTCATAAAACCTATCCAGTAATTCATTCAACTGTTTTAAATAAAAAATAAATAAAAACATGAATAAAAAACACACGAGGAAGGGTGCAGCGTGGCTCCAAAAGCTTTTGTACTGAATTATCTATGCTTTGTTAGTCCAATAAAAGGTATCACAATGTGCAGCGACTCCAGTATTGTAATTTTCCAGTTCATATTTCACATAATTTATTTCAACAGCAGTCTCTATGTACTGTATTTATCACTATCCTTCTTGATTAAAAAGTACTTGTACCAATTTATTTTGAACATTCCAGTAAGACATTCTTCCATTCTTCTCTCTACCTAATATTTAACATTCCTCTTGAGAGTGATTTAATGAAGTGGAGGCCTCTCAGTGCTCTATGTAATTTTCTAATTGCTTAAGTATACTAGTAACCCCTAGATGGCGCTATCCCAGGGGCTACTACCCCTGCCTGATTTGCCACTAACAGGTTGAGGGGCCTGGATCCGATGGCGGTGCCTCCACCCAGAGGTCAGGGTTTGCAATAGTTAAACTAACTTGGTCACAGCCCTCTGGGACACTGCAACCCCCTTTCTTCCACTGGTGGCCCACACAGTATATCAGAATTACCCTTCACAGTATACACTTACCCCAGGACTGGTTCAGGCACTGGGACCCCTGTAAAGTAAGAAGATACAGTGCAACAATCACAGTACAATACTTTAACATAGACAAATACCTCAGGCAGTATAACTTTGCTGAAACAAGCAGCTCTGATTTATTTAGGGGATATAACAAGGACAGGGAAATCAGGTTAATTAGCTTATCACTTTACTCATCTACCTATGGCTCTGTGCACAGGCCTATCCTACTAGATTACTGTCCCTAGGTACCCAAGCCCACAGTGGCTAGTCCAAACCAGTGCAGCTGGTAGGGGCCCTTCACACAGAAAAAGAAAAATTAGTTAAACAGTCAGCAGTACAGTAATTCCATTTGGATTCAATGTGGCAATTCAACGGGAGCGACCCTGAATTAGTACTCACGACCTCCAAACAAGATAGGAGCCTTCAATGTCAGCAGGGCTACTCTTGAGCTCCACGAGACTCCTCACACATTTATATGCAAACTGCAACAGGCAAAAGTCCTTTAATGGCAGCAGGATTCACTCGAGCTACAACCTCCTCCACATTTATATGGTAAAAAGAAAGTACTATACCAGGCAGGCTGCTTCTCTATCCCGATCGCAATTACTGCACAATACCCAGGAGAACACACAGCAGGATCAGTTCCTGACAGACCGAGTGCAATTCAGCAATTTCTCCAGTCTTCTACAGGGTGAGCCTGGTTTCTACTCTTTATTCTCTTCACAGGCCAGTTCAGTCCTAACAAGCAGTTACACAAGCTGCAGACTGGAACTCTGGGCCTTACACGTTTCCGACTAAACTGCACACGAAAAAGCACAGGGCTCCTTCCTCTTCACTGCCAGAGCTCAACTCAAACTCCAGCAGACAAAACTGGCACTTCCTTTGAGTTCCTCCCAGTTCTTGGCTGGATTGGCTGTCACTCACAATAGACTGCCCTGTTGGTCCAAAAGGCGCCAAGTCTAAACTACATCTCCCAGAGTCACTGCCCATACAATCCTCTTGTGGCTGGCTCAGATTATGAGTCCAAGTTCTGATTCGTCAAGGCACCATTTTAGAGCTACCTTAACCCACATTGATTGGTCCAGTTCAGCAGTTCAAAACTAGAATGGGAACTAGGCAAACACAGTTCTGACTGCAAAGAAAGCAGGTTAGACAAACTGTAATTTCATTATTACTCTAAATGATTTCTGGCAAACAATTACATCTTTCAGATAGGTTCCCTTTGCACTCCTAGTGACTGCAAAATGGAGTGAATTGGCAGCAGCTCGAGTGGTACTCAAGCAGAAGCACAGTCCCCCATACAAACTAATTATGTCTGCAAGCAGACAGCTCTTAAAGAGACAGTACCAGAGGCTCTAAAACACTCACTGATAAATGGCATAGAACTGCAAACACCATTCAGGCTTGGAGCATTCAAGCAAGCTCCTGGAAGTCTTTTGGGAACCCCCATTTGCAGGGGGGTTACACCCTTCCTGGCCTGGGAAAGCTTGACGTCCGCGTCAAGCAAGTACCCCCATAAGTTTCAACTGCAACCATATACATTTGCATTAGGCTCACACATGTAATTATCAGTCAATACATCATTTTACCAAGAACACATTTCTGAAACATTGCAGTACGTCACTCTTTACACAGTATTACACACACATTGTACCATAACTCAAGTTATTATCTCTTGTACATGAAACCTGAAGAGAGGGGGCCCTTCCCTATCAGTTACCTTGGGGCTGGACGGGGCAAGGGCACCATACTTAGAGGGCAACACAAGTAACTTGGAGTTAGCACTGACGCTCAGTTTGGGCAATGAGCTCGGGGACACATACACTCCTTTATGGACAACATTGAGAGGCAAGTACACAGGCTTCCCAAGGGAATCATAACTGAGGTGCACCACAGGCTTTACAGCTCGACCAGTCTTTCTAGGGGGAACTGTTACAGTCTCTGCACTCTGAGCCTCATTTTCAGCATTGTCCTCACTTGTCAAGGGAGTCTCCATGGGGGTAGAGAGGCTAGAACTTGGGGCACTTTCAGCTCCAGGAGTTACAGTTTCTGAGTCCACAACATCTGGCTTGCATGAAGCTTTCGGACACTGGCAGTGGACTGTCAGGGCACTCAAAATACTCTTCTTGTTCTGGTGTATCACCAGTCTGCCCCAATCCATCATTTTCCTCCCCTGAAAGCTCAAACAGTTCAACCATGCACAATGATTCCATTTCATCTGATCTGATGCTTTGCACTTCACTTTCTGGGAGCATTGGCTCCAGGGACGAAGCTGGGGGCTTAGACAGTCCAGAAGGCCCAGCTTCATCTCCAGTATTGACTAGGGGATTGCCCCAAAACAATTGACTCAGTTCGTAAGAAGGATAGTATTCAAAGTCACTCTCACTTTCTTCTGATATGGACTGACAGTCATGCTCAACTGGGACTTGTGGAGGGGAACACTTTAACTCTGCTTCTGTAGGTGCAGACTTTGTTGATCTTTTCTTAGCAGCAGCTCTAGTCACTGGTCCAGAGGGGCATCTTCTGGGGCTCAGACTCAATCAAGATTTGTCCAATGGGCAGTAAATGATTTCTATGCATTGTTTTTACATCTTTTGAATTATTCTCAGGCCTTACTTTGTACACTGGCAGATCATCTAGTTTGCCACTACAATGTGAGGGAGATGGTGCCATCTGTCAGCAATCTTGTGTTTGTCATGCAGTCCCAGATTTCTTAGCAATACCCGATCTCCTTCCTGGAGTTCCTGTGCTTTCACCTTTTATCATACCTTTCTTTGTTGGCCAGATTTCTTTGGCAGCCATGGTTTGAGCCAGTTGGTACGCATGAGTTAGCTGGGCCTTTAACTTTGCACATACTGTAAATAGTTGTCAGCTTGAACCCCATCAGGAGACCCCAAACACACATCTACGGCAGTCGAGCTTCTCTTCCAAACATCAGACAGTAGGGAGAGAACAGTAGCATCACTTTTGGTGCAGTTATAAGCATGTAGCAGGGTGCTAATTTGTTGGCTCCATCTAGGCATCCTTTGGGTGTAGGGTGCCTAGCATATCTAGCAAAGTGCGGTTGAAACGTTCAGGCTGTGGGTCCCCTTGGGGGTGGTAAGGAGTGGTTCTGGACTTTCGGACTCCCCACAGAGAAAGCATCTCTTTGATGAGAAGACTCTCAAAGTCTCTCCCTTGATCAGAATGGATTCTTTGTGGAGCCCCATAGTGAAAAAAAAAGTTTTCTACAAGTACTTTGGCCACAGTGGATGCTTTCTGGTCTTTGGTGGGAAAGCTTGGCATATCTCGTGAAATGGTCAGTGACCACCAGCACATTACTGATATTTCTTTGATCTGACTCCAGACTCAGAAAATCAATACAGACCAGCTCCATGGGTGCACTGGTGGTGATGTTAACAAGGGGGGCAGCCCCCTGGGGCAAAGCTTTCCTCTGTAAGCAGCGACTACAAGTTTGAATGTGTTGCTCCACATTAGCCCCCATCTTAGGCCAATAGAATCTGGATCTCACCAAGTCAAGTGTTCTGTCTGTACCAAGGTGCCCCATGTGGTTGTGCAAGGATCTCAGTACTGAGTCTCGAAGGCAGTGGGCAGCACTAGTTGTTGTTTGTCTACTTGTCCCCTCTGTCTACTGTTTCTCTGTACAACAGTTTATTGATCAGTTTCAACTTAGGACCTTCTTTGTATAACAGTGCAGTTCTCAAATCAGTGGGAGTAATTTGGACACATCTTTTCCTGCATGAGGCTTCTAAAGCAGATTTGATCATGGGATCAGCGGGATTGAGCCTGAATACTGCCATTGTCCAGCTGAGGCAGTGCACCAATTCTATTGCAGAAAAGTGGCAATAAGCAGCAGGTATGCAATTCTCAGAGGGTCCCAAGCAATCCACCATGCAGTCCACTCGTCCGTGGACATTTGTTCCTCCCTGTCAAACTTCCGCAGAGTGCCCAATGTCAGGTTCTGCCAATCTGACCCAATCATTCTGGGAACAGGCCTCCGGAGAGAAGCATCAGCATCTATGTGTTTCAGACCTGCTCGGTATTCGAGCATAGTCATATGTAGATAATGCAGAAAGCCACCTATGGCCAGTGGCATCCAACTTAGCTGAGGTCTGCACATAGGTCAAAGGATTATTGTCAATTTTTACTAGTATTTTAGCCCCATACAAGTACTCATGGAATTGGTCAACAATAGCCCACTTCAAAAGCTAGGAACTCTAACTTATGTACAGGATAGTTCTTTTCAGATGGGGTCAGGCTTCTACTGGCAAAGGCCACTGGTCTCAGGCCATTCTCATGCTCTTGGTACAACACAGCCCCCAACCCTTGCAAGCTAGCATCAGTGTGCAGGACATAAGGTTTTCTTGGATCGGCATAGGCAAGCACTGGAGCATGGGTAAGTTGATATATGATCTCATGAAAAGCAGTCTCACAATCAGGAGTCCAGCGGGCCCCAAATACTTCACTGGGAAGAAAATACACTCTTTCAGTCTTGAGGGATGCTGACTTTTGGTATTTTTTGTGGGTTGGGGGATACCATTGAGTAAGGTTAAGTAAAGGGCGGATCACTCTTGAATAGTCCTTGATGAAGCGCTAATAACCACAGAATCCAGGAATCTTTGCAGTTCTTTTTAGATTTTGGGCTGTGGCCAGGTGTCAAGGCCTCAACTTTACTTGGGTCGGTCTCTATTCCCTCGGTGGATACTATGTCCCACATACTTTACTGATGTTTGAAAGAATTGACACTTATCAATGGACAGTTTAAGGCCAAAGTCCTCCAGTCAGTCCAATACCTTAAATAATCTGCTCTCATGTTCCTCCAGTGAGCTGCCAAACACAATAACATCATCTAGGTATACCAGGCACTCTAGTAAGTTCATGTCCCCACTGCACGCTCCATCAATCGTTGAAAAGTGGCTGGGGCACCTGAAATCCCTTGAGGCATCCTCATGAATTCATAAGCCAAGCTCGGACAGATAAAGGCTGGTTCTCACGGTCCTCTGGGGCCATCGGGATCTGGTAGTACCCACTGTGAAGATCCAGCACAGAGAACCACTTGCTCCCGTTTAGGCAGTCCAAAGCATCCTGAATGCGGGGCATTGTATACTGATCAGGGATAGTCCGCCGGTTTAAGGTGCGATAATCCACGCACATACTTACTGTCCCATTCTTTTTCCTCACTACCACAATGGGGGAAGCATGAGGGCTTCTGGATTCTTGTATTACACCAGCAGCTAACATCTCTTGCAGATGCCGTCTCACATCATCTATATCAGCAGGTGCCAGGCGTCGAGACCTCTCACGAAATGGTCTTTCGTCATGCAGCCGGATATTGTGCTCAGCTCCTTGCATGCATCCTAAGTCCCATTCCTTTAAAGAAAACACCTGGTCTCTCTGGGCAAGCTTCTCACTGATCCTCACTTTCCATTCAGCTGGCAACGGGGAGTCGCCGAAATCAAACAAGTCAGGCGTTACTCTGTCATTCTTCCTCGAACTCTTGCTGCTGGGTAGCACTGCAGTGTCTGCACAATGCACATTAGCCAGGATGCAACCTCTATTTACTCGAATGTCTCTTTCAGACACATTATGAACTTGGACCATTACCCTTCTGGCATAAGCATGGGCTCTAGCGGGCAAAATACTGGGCTTGACCAGCAGTCCCTCTGGCAATTTTCCATCGCCTGGTGCATCCAACATTAATATTTTATTCTTAACATCCTTTCTGATACGGACCTCTCCCTGTAAGGTACACTGGGCATTTGGCGCCAGGATCAGAGACTCAGGATCCTTCTTCCATACAATTCCGACTGGTTCCTCTGGTTCTATTTTTTCAGCATCTCTCTGTGCCTCATAGGCCTTCTTAATTAAAGCTGGAACTCTTAAAGCTCTACTAGTCTTTGACCCCTGTTTTTCATAACACAACTGTGCCAGCCTTCCGAACATATGAGCATTTGTTCCAATCAACAAAGGGACACCATCATACAGTCCAGTGGGGGACACACTAAGGCTAAGGTCTCTACTTGTTCGGCCACTCCAGCCACGGAGGTGGGGAAAGACAGCCAAATTCGGATATACCCAGAATAGGGGTAGGCCTTCTCACTTAACCCCCATACATACAGTCCTTCTAATGGTTGTAAGGGCACATCTGACAAATGCTTCTGATACCAATCCTGGAACATAATTGTCACTTGGGAGCCACTGTCTAATACAGCTCTTGTAGACACTCCATTCACCTTTACAGTGGTCTCCATGGAGGGACCCACTATTCTGGACCAGTCTGGAGAGGCGGTAGTGGGGCCTGGGCAACTGACCTTGCCACAAAAAGAGTGAGTTAGCATTTTGGTGCCCTCACTGGGATCATTTTGTGCACCTCTTAACCACTGATTTGTTCTCCGAAGCTCTCCTTGTAGCCTATATGCAACTTTGTCAGTGTCTTTTGGGGACCGGCATTCCCTCTTCATGTGCCCATCCTTCCCACAATTATAGCAAAACATACTTTCTGGAGTTTGAGCTGGCCGAGGCACCACACTGGGAGGCAGGGCGGGGGTACTACTAACTGGAAACCTTGGTGCCATCTCAGTCTGCGGTGTGATAAGCATTTGGAGACATCTCGTCAGTTTCTCCACTTCCATGGTCAAGGAATTGAGTTTGGAGCTGTTATCAGCAGGAGATACATGGGTGGGTACCCCCATCCCCATAGCAGATGCAGTCGGATATTGGTCGGGGCCCGTACTTACAGGCGTGGCCTTCATAAAGGGACTGTTTTTGAATGCCCGGATCTCTCTCAACAGTTCGCCCCATTGTGGCATATCTTTTTCCTTGTCAGAGCACTCATTGACTGCCAACCTCTGCCCCTGAACTTCTCTTGATGGGCCACCCTCAGTCACTCGGGTCGTAGCCACAGCTATTGGTGCAGGTCCCTCCTGAGGTCGCCTTTTCTCAACTCCTCGAATTTCTCTCATTAACTCATCATAGGACGGTGGGGATTCCAGTCGATTTGCCAGGCGTAACTGAAGAAACAGCAGTTCTGAGAAGGGGGCAGACTTAAGGATCCTGTCCAGCCTGGTTCGGTCCAGTTCAATCGCTGGCAAACTACCCTTTCTGAGGCATTCTTGCAACAATTTTTCCAGCCGAGATACATACACAGACAACAACTCCCCTTGGTACTGTTGTGCATTTCTTACTCTCCACCATAGGTCCTCATCAGAATCTGGGCTCCCATACACATTCTCCAAGGCCTCAAGATAGGCCTGTGCAGTCGCTTCAGGGTTACTAGCCCGTTTAGCACAGATGGTAGCCAGGGCAGGACCTCGGAGGCTCTCACTAACCCTCTTTCACTTTTCGGCTTCTGAGCATTGCCATTCTAGCAGTTGGGGGGCAACATAGTCTATCCAGGTCTCCCAGTCATCCTCCCCTTGGGGGGTTGGGAGGGTGCCAGAGAAGATCCTCAACCTTCGGTAAGAGTCGTGACTAATGGCAGGTGCAGAAATAGGAGTCTGCATTGGTTCAGCCACCATTACGGGTACTGGAGAGGGTGTTGGGGGAGGAACACCCCCAGGTGGCAAGAATAGTTTCTTCAAGTCCTCCACAGTTTTCCCTTCCCCCAGCAACCATTTAGCAAATTTCTCCTCAAAAGTTTCAGACAGTGGTGGGGGCTCATTCCCCCGGGTCTTTACTGTCCTTAGTTATCACTCTCCAGGCAGTGAGGGCTCCCTTTGGGGTAATGGTCTGTGGCACTTTGGAGCTATCTATGGGATCCTTAAACTCTGCTAGGGCCAGGAAAGTGTGGGTGAGCAGATTAGCATGCCGACCCACCACCACAGGGTTTTGTAAACCTTTCACCTTGGAAAGTACTCCCTGTACAGTGTCCGTATTGATACCCAGGGGGATGTCCAGGATAAGCATAGCATTTTGGGGGTCGATCTCCTCCCAGTACACCACTCCACCAGCTGGTGCACAGCCACTTCTGTCGGGTACCCATTTTTCTTAGCAGTGGTTCGTAAATATGGCCACTAGAGGACACACAATCCCAGCGGTGAGCCTCAAAATGTAACCCCTAGATGGCGCTATCCCGGGGCTACTACCCCTGCCTGATTTGCCACTAACAGGTTGAGGGGCCTGGATCCAATGGCAGGTGCCTCCACCCAGAGGTCAGGGTTTGCAATAGTTAAACTAACTTGGTCACAGCCTCTGGGACACTGCAACCCCCCTTTCTTCCCACTAGTGGCCCACACAGTATATCAGAATTACCTTCACAGTATACACTTACCCCCAGGACTGGTTCAGGCACTGGGACCCCCTGTAAAGTAAGAAGATACAGTGCAACAATCACAGTACAATACTTTAATATAGACAAATACCTCAAGCAGTATAACTTTGCTGAAACAAGCAGCTCTGATTTATTTAGGGGGATATAACAAGGACAGGGGGAAATCAGGTTAATTAGCTTATCACTTTACTCATCTACCTATGGCTCTGTGCACAGGCCTATCCCTACCAGTTACTGTCCCTGGGTACCCAAGCCCTAGTGGCTAGTCCAAACCGTGGCAGTTGGTAGGGACCCTTTCACACAGAGAAAAGAAAAATTAGTTAAACAGTCAGCAGTACAGTAATTCCATTTGGATTCAATGTGGCAATTCAACAGGGAGCGACCCTGAATTAGTACTCACGACCTCCAAACAAGATAGGATCCTTCAATGTCAGCAGGGCTACTCTTGAGCTCCACGAGACTCCTCACACATTTATATAGCAAACTGCAACAGGCAAAAGTCCTTTAATGGCAGCAGGATTCACTCGAGCTACACAAGCCTCCTCACACATTTATATGGTAAACAGTCACAGGCAAAAGTCCTTTAATGGCAGCAGGATTCACTTGAGCTACACAAGCCTCCTCACACATTTATATGGTAAAAAGAAAGTACTATACCAGGCAGGCTGCTTCTCTATCCCGATCGCAATTACTGCACAATACCCGGGAGAACACACAGCAGATTCAGTTCCTGACAGACCGAGTGCAATTCAGCAATTTCTCCAGTCTTCTACAGGGTGAGCCTGGTTTCTACTCTTCAGATATCCTTTGATTCTCTTCACAGGACAGATTCAGTCCTAACAAGCAGTTACACAAGCTGCAGACCGGAACTCTGGGCCTTACACACGTTTCCCGACTAAAACTGCACACCGAAAAAAGCACGGGGCTCCTTCCCTCTTCACTGCCAGAGCTCAACTCAAACTCCAGCAGACAAAACCGGGCACTTCCTTTGAGTTCCTCCCAGTTCTTGGCTGGATTGGCTGTCACTCACAATAGACTGCCTCTGTCGGTCCAAAAAGGCACCGAAGTCTAAACTACATCTCCCAGAGTCACTGCCCATACAATCCTCTTGTGGCTGGCTCAGATTATGAGTCAAGTTCTGATTCGTCCAAGGCACCATTTTAGAGCTACCTTAACCCACACTGATTGGTCCAGTTCAGCAGTTCAAAACTAGAATGGGGAACTAGGCAAACACAGTTCTGACTGCAAAGAAAGCAGGCTAGACAAACTGTAATTTCATTATTGCTCTAAATGATTTCTGGCAAACAGTTACATCTTTCATATAGGTTCCCTTTGCACTCCTAGTGACTGCAAAAATGGAGTGAATTGGCAGCAGCTCAAGTGGTACTCAAGCAGAGAAGCACACAGTCCCCCCATACAAACTAATTATGTCTGCAAGCAGACAGCTCTTAAAGAGACAGTACCAGAGGCAATAAAAACCCTCACTGATAAATGGCTTAAACGCCAAACACCATTCAGGCTTGGAGCATTCAAGCAAGCTCCTGGAAGTCTTTTGGGAATCCCCATTTGCAGGGGGGTTACATACTATATGAGAGATTTAGTTCTGTAGCCCCTACAAGGAGCTCTGGCTTCTTATGTAGAGCTACAAAACCTCAGAGGGTTAACCTATGGTCCCTTACAGGGCTGAGTCAGCTGGTCTGCTCCAGAGTTCTTAGGGAAGGAGATAACTGGCTGTAGCTCGAGAGTAGCAGCTAGTTGCTTCGAGTCTGGAGGGAGCTATATGCCTGACCTGCTGTGCCAGACTCCATATTGAGTTCCTCTGTTCCAATGAGTGTAACCCAAATGATCTGCGGGTATCATGGAAGCTGCCATTGCCAGAGAGCCCTATTGAGGGAACACACCCAACCTCTAAGAAGAACGGCTGAGAAAGGAAGCTTTCCTGCAACAGAGGAAGAGAGAATTGAATACAAGCTATCATTTTAGAGGTGATCTGCATGTCTTCCTGATCAAGTGACTGATTCTGGCACCCAGTGATGCCCTCCCTCTCTGCACCTAGGCAGCAGAGGGTTGAAGTATGACCTGGCAGGTAAATTTGGCTAGGAACCCTCTACATAGGGGTCATTTCTTGGGCAAGGGTGGGAGGGAGCACCTCTGGCAGACTCAGACCCCCAGGGGGCATCTTCCTCTTCTTGCCTATCTAAATCAGATCACCAGAAGCAGGAGCATACCTGAAAATGTAATTAATTTGAATATGGGCCCTCTGCTCATGGTAGTCAGTTCTTGGGTGAGGCTGGGAGGCAGTACCTGTGACAAGCTTGGACCACAAGAGGGTGCCTGTCTCCCCTTACCATTGTTAATTGTGGGTCCTCCTCCACTGGTTTTAGCCTTCATATCTATTCTGTTTGATGACCTTAAAGTGGCAAGGAAGTGTGAGAAAACAGTAGGCAGGGCCAGCGGGATGCTGGGGTGCCTAGGTAGAGATATCTCTAGCAGGTGGAGGGATGTGGTGTTACAAATGCAGGGGTCAGCCTTAACCTTTTTTTGCACTATCCAGCAGGGTGAGTTGATTCAGAATTGCACTAGCCTGCAGATGGTTGCACTAGCCCTTAATTATAATGGTAAATTTTGCTCACTTATGCAGGAAACAATGCAAGCAAAGCCAAGAAATACTCTGATTATTGCACATTTATCCTGCTCCCACATTGTTTCCAGCTCCCCAGCAGACAAAAAAGAATGCAATGCCATCCATCACAGACAGTGAGTCCCCCTACTTTTGTTTTGTACCATGGCCTCCTCTTTTCCTCTTTCTGCCCCCCCCCACACACACACACCAAACAGAGAGAGGATATCACAACAGCAAATGTTCAATCAAGCAGTTCTAGCTCTGCGCACACAATAGCTGGCATCATCATGCACCTCACCACACTGTCACCATCACCCACAGGGCAATGAACAGAGTCAGGCAGAGAAAGACACTCGCAGTCCCCACCCTATAATCAACTGGAGACCTGCGCTTTTGAAAGTTTTTGTACAATCTCAAGTGAGCCAGGAGCACATCTAAGATTTCTTTGGGGTGGGGGCTAGACAAACCTAAGAGGCTTGGAAAATAGAAAACTATGACATTTTTTATTTGTAAAAGCATTGATTTTAATATGCTCTGCCCCAACAGTAACAGATTTTTCTTTAACATTGTCCTTTCATCAGCCCAGGGGAAACAGTACACAGGCATAACACTATACTATTTCTGTTTCCATATACGATGATCTATGCACCCCAGGAATGCCTATTTCAAGGTTTCAAATTATATATTTTATCAAGGTTTATTTTTGTACCATACATGATCCAAAGCTTTGCTTTTAGGCTGAAAGGACATGCTGAGTGGGATAAGGGTAGAGCTATATGGATGGTGATGGCTCGCATGGTCCATTTAGAAGAGCTGAGGACCGCCTACACTTGCCAGTAATGGCAGCTATGGATCTATGGATGGTCACTTCAGAGTCTGGTCTGCAGTGGTGTCCAGGGAAAGAACAGAGTTAAGAGATTTGGGAGAGGGAATTTATGGTGAGACTGGGATAAAACCCACCACCTGCAGGGCCGATCCTATATACCTCTTTGCATTTTGTCACTGAAATGTTGAATACAAACACTCAAAATGTAGAGAATGAGTGGCACTGGTCTTAATAATATTGGACAAATTGTTAGACATAGACACATTCAGAACATTGGAACCTAGTGACTTAACAGCACTCTACCCTTGATCACACCCTGGACACTAGCTGAAAATCTTAACAGTGTGGGATCCCTCTCTTGAACTGCTAGATAATTGCAGCTCTTAATGAGCTGTTAATCACACCTGGCCATCTGGAACATTGAGAGAGATTAGCATGAGGACTACAGAATGCTAAAGTAGAGACTTTTTTTAACTTCATTAACAGCCATGGAAATCTGCACTAGTGAAGCAGGGCAAGTAGAGAGTTAGCTGCACTAGCCCTGGTCAATTTGTACTAGTGTTTGGGCTAGTAAAACAATGTTAAGATCGACCCCTGCAAATGTATAGGACGATGGTGAGACCCAACCTGGAGTGCTGTGCCCAGTTCTGGAGGCCGCATCTCAGAAAGGACATAGACAGGGTGGAGGCAGTCTACAGGAGGGAAACTAAAATTGTGCCGGGGTTGCATGAGAAACCCTATGAGGAGAGACTGATGGATCTCAAAATGTACACCCTAGAGGAAAGCAGGGCGATGGGGGACATGATACAGACCTACAAGTACATCATGGGGGTGAACAGGGTATAGGAGTGGAGTCTATTTCAAATGAGGAAGTACACCAAGACAGGCGTGTATGCAATGAAGCTTTTCTCATTATTATAGCTTTTTATGGGCTTTTCTGGTATTCCCTCCCAGGGCCCAGACACATGGCCATACATGCGTGTGAAGGCGAGCACACACACCAGAAACCAGCTCAGCTCCTTCTGCCCACCCATACTGCCGCCCCCGCCCACCTTTGTTACCCACCAGACCTCCACCCAGTGAGAACAGGACTACGGGAGGGGCGACAACCTACCCCACCACCCCTGGGAGAGGAGAGGAGAGCAACCTGATGGCCTGCTCAATCCCACTCCTCCCACTCCTCCCAGACCCCCCATGACAGCACCCTGACAACCCAAGGTTGTTCTTGAACCCGGGTCACCAGTGCAGTGCAAGGTAAGGCATCCAGTGCCTCAGTTTTCAGTGCCACCAGGTCATCTGGAAGGGAGGACATTTAAGAAAGAAGTGAGAAAATACTACTTCACCAAAACAGTGGTGGACGTCTGAAACAGTCTGCCAGCAGAGGTGGTGGGGGCAAAAACAGTGGGGTGGTTTCACACATACATGGATAGGCATAGGGGACCACTGATAAATAGACCAGGAAGTGGGAGGGTCGCTGGAGACTAGGTAGGGTCTGCAGAGACAGAATAGTCAGGAAACATCTGGGCAGACGAGGTGGGCCAAGCAATCCTTTTATGCCGACAAATTCTATGTTTCTAGGATTCAGTATAACTGTTGGTGCATTTGTAGGTCTAGGCCCTGGAGCTTGCTATCATAAGTCCCCAAGGAGCAGACAATTGGCAACTGGTACTGGATCTAGGGGATGAATGGACAGTGGACTTCTGCCCACAGCTCTACAGAGCTGTATGCCCATTGCTGTGTCCTGGAGTCTGGCAGAGTAAGGATCTCTGAGACAAACCACACAATTAAAGGTGCCCCTGTGTAAGTCCCCCCTGTGGGTCAGGATGAATGTCCCTAGCAGTGAATGTGGGATCACAGTGAGAAGTATCGGTCACAGTTACTACTGCAGATCTGGGAAGGTCTGTTTTGGGAAGAGAAATCTGTATCATTGCATTGTGCTATCCATAGCGATCTTCAGAGTTGTACCCACTGCATTGCCTGCAGCACCCCAATCAATTCAAACTCAGATATCGAGGCCTCTCTGCAGAGATGTATAGAAGTTTTTCCAGCACCCATGCACAAGATTCCAGAATAGGTATACTGTACTGCAGGGCCTCCCACCACCCTCAGTAGCAGATCCCCACAGTTTTAATATACTTTCTGAAATTACACATTCTAACTGCAGTTCTTTTCTAACTATTGGGTGCCCAGGTAAACTGTACACTGTTCCAGGCCTGATGATGTAGTGCAGGGTTTTAAATAATTGATTAGCAGTTTTTTTCCTGGGACAATACTAACTGTACAGAAAGCATTTATATAGATTTTCTAGAAGTGTTATGTGTGTTAAACACAATGAGGCAAGTGCGATGCATGTTTACAATGATTTAGCACTTTTATGAGCAAAACGCTAATCAATTTTTAGAGTTAAATAAAACCCTGTAGTGCATGGGATCTCGTGTTATTGCACTTACAGAAAGGCGTGCTTGCATTTACCCCACTCAACAGACTTTTTGCTAACACTTTTTTTATCACAACAAATTATTATCCAACAGGGGAGCCAACACAAACACTGCATTCCAACTGGGAAATTCAGCAAGAGAGATTTCTGTTTGGCAGGCCAGTACTCACATGTCCTGTATCAAATTAAAGGCAGCCTCAGACAGTTCTGGGCAGGCAGTGTCGCAACAGAAGCCAGACTGTGGAAGTAAGTCCAGATTAGGCTCGATCACTGCACTGCATCTCTCTCATGATCAATCAATCAGTAGCGCATGGCAGCATGGCAAGTTCGGAAGGGCCAAGGCCTAGGAGATGCCCAGCCTCACCATGGTGGGTGCTCACAAGAGCTACCCTGCCTCACTCTAGTGGGTGCTCACTCTATCGTGGGATGCAAGTACCAGGAGCCGGACTTCTGACCACCTCCTTCCTTGGCACACCTGACAGGGTGGAGCAGCTTGTTCCTACCTCCGATTTCAGTAGTCTGCAGATGGCATCAGCAGTTGGGGGGGGGTCACAGCTGTCCAGGATTCACATCACTTTCTCTAAGGTCAGATTGAACCTAAGGATCAGATGCAACTACCACCAGGATCTCTGGCTCTGAGGCCTGACGAGACCCTCAGCTGTCCTGCTTCACACCTCTCTCCTCTCCAACTGCTCAGGAAGGACTCAACCCTGAACTCCTCCCAGACTGGGACAAGGGCTTAGCTCAGCACACTCCCTACTCACTTCCACATTTGCTGACAGGCTCATCACTCACAATTGGGCTCCCTCAGTGACTGTAAAAGTGTGCTAAGCACTCTTCTGCTGTTCCTCCAAAGTGTCCAAGTCTTTAATAGGACCCTCTTGCATTCTGGTTGGCTGACTGTGGGGGTCAAGTGTCAACTAGATGGCAAAGTCCATTTGTTTACATGTTGTCCCATGCCTGCTGCCGGCTACAGAGAAACAGAAACAGAAACAAAATTTGTCAGCAGAAAAGGACTGCTTGGCACACCCAACCTGCCTAGAATGGTCCCTGCCTAGTCTGTCTTGGCAAACCCTAACCAGTCTCTGGCAACCCCCTCTCTTCCCTGCATATTTACTTATATTCCCCCATGCCTGTCCCATGCATGCTTGAAGCCCCCTACTGTTTTCGCCTCCACCACTTCTGCTGGCACACTGTTCCAGACATCCACCACCCTTTCTGTGAATTAGTACTTCCTCACAGCTGTCTTAACCCTCCCACCTCCAGCTTCATTGCACACCCCCTAGTCCTGGTGCTGTTTCTCATTTGAATAAGTTCCCCTTCTACACCCCGTTCACCCCCACAAGGTACTTGTGTCTGTATCATATCCCTTCTCTCTCTCACTCCTCTCTTCCCAGGTGTACATGTTGAGACTCCTCAGTCTCTATTCATAGAGCTTTTTGATGCAGTCCCTGCACCATTTTAGTTACCCTCTACTGGACTGACTTCACCCTGTTTATGTTTTTCTGTGTTGCAGCCTCCAGAACTGGACACAATATTAAGGTGGGGCATCACACGTAAGCAATACAGTGGGGAACACAACTTCCCCCTCCCTGCTGGAGATACCTCTCCTATGCACTCCGTAGGTAGGTACTTCATATGTTGCAGACTGGTTCAACTCATAAAGTCTCTAAGCACACTCTTTTATGGTATCCATATCATGAACAGCTTTTACCAGTCTCCCTTTCCTCACTTTCTCCCCATTTTACCAGTCTCCCTTTCTAAAGATGTATAGACGTTTTGGACTTAGAGGTCTCCTTTGCCCATTGGGTAGAGGGAATCCTGATCCGGGATTCCCACACAACCAGTACCCCACTACATCTTTGCACACAGGGGCTTAAGTCCCACCACTTAAAGGAAAACCTATTCTTAGGTTCCACAATGTTTTGTAATCCTTTGTCCTTGTCTGTACTCTCCTCAGCCTTCATCTAAATGTGTTTCTTTTACACCAACCAGATGGCCTGAGTCTTTTCTCACACACAGCACTGTGCTCTTCAGGACTGTACTTGGGCAAACCCTCTGAAGATGACAAGCCCCATAGTGGATTATGCTGTTTTGACTAATCTCTTTCTAGCCTTATAGCCATTTGTTAGTTATAACTAAGGATTTAAGTTTATCATGGCAGCCATAGATATTGGCTGGATGAAAATAATGGCCCAGTACTGGCATCAGCAGTTCCGGATGGGTACTCGGTGTTGCACCGCCCGAGGGTGGATTGTAGTGGCAGGGATGTTGCCATTTGTTTTAAAACAGAATTGGGCCTTGTGGACATCCCAGTGGGGGTAACCAGGTCCTTTGAGTGTATCATGGGCGCATGTGCAGGATACTTCTCATCTACCGCCCACCCAGGGGTGAGAAGGAATTCCTGCAGGAAGTCACAGACTTCATCGCCGACATGGTGCTGGAGTCCCCTAGATGATTGATTCTGGGGGGATTTCAATGCCTGGGTCAACAATGAACTCTCACAATTTGGTCAAGACTTCCTCCAACTTATGACTTTGTTGGGCCTTGTACAGGTGATTACCTCTGTGACCCACAATCATGGTCACTCATTGGACTTGGTATTCCTTCTGGGGATGGATATCTCTGATCTGGTGGTGGAGCCAGTCAGATGGTTTGACCATCATACCATAACGTTCAGTTTCACAGCTCCCGCTACTAGACCTGTTCCTTTGGAGATGATCAGATATCGCCCTTTAAAGAGAGTGACCCCAGATGGTCTGATGGTGATACTGGACCTATCGGGTGTGGAGAGTGTAAGCTCGGAGCCAGAGGACCTTGTAGTTGCCTAAAATAAGGCAGCAATGGAAGCACTGGACTCCTTAGCTCCTGTTTGTATTCGCCCCCTCTCTCTTCTCCCAGAGTCCCCTTGGTTTGATGGGACTTTGAAGGAGTGGAGTTGAGAGGATCGAAGATTAGAGCATCGCTGGCAGAAATCAGGCCTGGCTGATGACAGACTTAAGTTGATGGCCCATTATAAGAATTATCAATCGGCAGTCTCCCATAAGAAGTCAGAGTTCCTGTCTAGTGAGATTGCCGCTGTGCAGAATCGACTGGCTCAGCTCTTCTGGACTGTCAACAGACTGTGCAATCTAACCTGTCTTCAGTCTTGGGGAACATTTTCACAGAGTAAGTGTGATTCGTTCACTCGCTTCTTCACAGATAAGGTTGCCATCATCAGATCCAGGATCCATCCAGCTTCCTCTAGTGGGTATTGTGGAGGTTGGCAGGTGGTTGCTAGCACCCAGTTTACCTGGTCTGACTTTGACCGGTTGGTGATCACTGACATTGTGAAGATCATCCAGGGCTTGTGACCAATGTACTGTAGTTTGAACCTGGGCCCTATGCATCTCCTCATGGGATGCATTGAGGTGATTAGCCCGGTCCTGGCTGAGATTGTCTGGAGTTCATTGGAGTCAGGGGTATTTCCTGACTCCTGGAAGGAGGCAGTGGTGACACCTCTCCTAAAGAAATCCTCCCTCGACTCAGACTGCTTGGCCAACTACAGACCCATCTCTAACCTACCCTTCATGGGCAAAGTCATGGAGAAGGTGGCCATGTTGCAGCTGAAGGATCATTTTACTATCCATGATGTCTATGATCCTTTCCAGTTCAGATTTAGGAAGAGGCATAGTACTGAGACAGCGCTAGTTCGGGTACTAAATGATCTCTTAATAGCAAGAGTTCGGAGGACACGTTTGATCTTAGTTTTCCAGGATCTCGCTGCAGCATTTGACACCATGGATCATGGTGTGTTACTGGAATGCCAGCAGCTGGTCTGTGGATTGTCAGGTACAGTACTCGGATGGTTTTGATCTTTCCTCACAGGCAGGACTCAGAGTTGTGTTAGGGATTTACTCATCGGCCCCTCTCCTCCTGTCCTGTAGAGTTTCACAGGGCTCCATATTGTCACCCATGTTGTTCACAGTATACATGCTGCCGTTGGGAAACATTATAAGGTGGCATGGGCTGAGTTTTTTTACTGCTATGCAGATGATACTCAGCTATAAATGTTCTTTCTGCCCAAGCAGGATGGGGCTGTCTTGGTCTTCAACAGTTGCCTCACCGAGATCCAGGACTTGATGTGTGCCAACTGGCTGAGGTTGAGCCTGGACAAAACTGAAGTGTTGGTGGTGGACCCAGGTCATCAAGGTGTGGGACTGCCAGATGGAGAGCCCTCTGGGCTTTGGCTCTGGGGGTAGCCAGCTGCCGATCTCTCACAGGGTGTGGAATCTGGGCATTGTTTTTGATAATGGTCTGACCCCTAAGTCTCAGGTGTTGGCCATTGTCAAGACCTCCTTTTGCCATCTGAGGAACATCACCCGGATAAAGCACCTGGTCCCACCCGACGATCTTCCAACTCTGGTCCATGTCTTTGTGACCTCCCAACTTGAGTACTGCAATACCCTGTACCTAAGGCTCCCGGGGGCTGATATTCATTGCTTGCAGCTGGTGCAGAATGTGGCAGTTAGGTTGTTGACTGGCTTACCAAGCTCTTGCCACATTACACCGGTGCTCCGTGGCCTGCACTGGCTGCCAGTACAGTGGCAAATCACCTTCAAGGTCAGGTTACTGACCTATAAGGCTCTACGTGGACAGGGTCCTCGGTACTTGCAAGATCACCTTTGTCCCTACTGCTCCTTCCATCCACTCCGCTCCACTGATGAGGGATTGCTAGAGATTCCCAGCATCTGACTTAAAACTTCTGGGGCCCGTTCCTTCACTTTTGTGGCCCCTACCCTGTGGAACTCTCTACCTCATTGGATCAGAGAGTGCCTGACCATTGAGAGCTTTAAGTCCGCTTCAAAGACCTATTTGTTTGGACTAGCTTTTCCAGACTTTGAATTTATTGGCTGGGTTTTATAAATTATTGATTTTTATCTCTTTAATTTTTTATGTTTTATATTTGTACAAGCACTTTGATCTTTAGAATTACGCTTTTTATAAATAAAGATGTGATTGACTGACTGATTAATTGATTGCTTGCTTGATTGATTGATTGATAGATTGACCATGACTTTTGGATGGGGTCAAAAAATGCCATGAATGTCACTATTTTCATGAAATTTCATATTAATGTGTCCTTGACAATGACTAACCAGTGACTTTTGTTTTAAAAAAATTACAAAATTATATCCATACTAATCTGTGATACGTTTTATATCTCCAGGACATTTCATTCAACTTGCTTGCTCACTGCATCTGGTAATATTTACTTAAAAAAACGATCAGCTTGAGCTTTCATAATTTTCATACAGATTTAAAATAATAAACTATGAAGTCTATAACTGATACAGGAACGAGGAAATACAAATATGCAGCAGTTATCTTAATACTCGTGTCTCATGTGACAAAATGTTTTTCTTTTCATCATAACATTCTGTTTTCATTACTTGCTGTAATCCAATCCAGGCAACTAGTTCTAAAATCATGTCACTTCTGTTTCTTTTTATGCCATACATTTTTCTTGTTGGCCCAAAGGGTTCCAAGGGGTTATTATTGTGGGACAGCTCCTGTGGATGGGAAAAGGGGCTGGTCTAGGTAAAAGGAGGCATGACACAGTTGTACCAGCAGGAGAATAAAAGAACTTGAAACAAAAAGAGACAAAGGAATGTTTTAAAACTAAAATTGCATGACATATGAGATCCACAACACAAAAAAGGTGTAAGAGGAGCTCACAATGAACAGTAGCAATGTTCATGTTTACACTGATGACAAAATGCAAAACAGTCCAGAGCATGTGACACACAGAAACAGTGAACAGAGAGACTTTCATGCTAAAGCAAAGTAAGTGGCACGGACTTCCTTATCATAACCAGGGTGGGCGTCTGTAGTGCCATTTCAACTATCTGTAGTACAGACTACATTTACATAACTTTAAAATGCACTCCCAGCTCATTGCCAGCCTGAAGTAGCAGTTTGTTTCAAGCAGGCTTATAAACATAGAAACATAGACTTTGAAGGCAGATAAGGACCGCTTGGCCCACCCAGTCTGCCCATTTCCCTACCTACTGGATAAGCTGCAGATCCTAGTTAACTAATAGCCTTCCTCCTACCCCCCATTAAAATTGCCTTATGTCTGTCCTATGCATTCTTAAATTCCCCCACTGTTTTTGACCCCCATAACCTCCTCAGGAAGGCTGTTTCATGCATCTACCACCCTCTCTGTGAAAAAATACTTCCTCACAATGCCCCTGAGCCCCCCATCTTCAAATTGTGCTCCCTTGTTCTTGCACATCTCTTTTTCTGAAAGATGCTACCCTCTTGGACTTTGTTGATTCCCTAGAGGTACTTGAAAGTTTCTATCATGTCCCCCCTCTCCCTCCTTTCCTCAAGGGCAAGGTCCCTAGAATTTTGCAGCCACAGAATTTTGCGCAGAACTTGCAATCTACTGCAGAACTTCTGCAGTGCCGTAGAATTCACTCTTCTTGGTGATTTTTTATTAATATTTCTGTTTATACATATAATCTGGTTCCCTTCCCCTCTTTTTATATCCAAAACCCCCCTATATGTTCAGAATGTGATGTTATCATTGCTATAACATCATACATTAGCTAATGAAATGGTTGCATTTTGCAACAGAAATGAACAGTCACTTATCTACCACAGCTCCCACTGCCAGAGACGGTGGCACAGCACATCATGCATCGTGATATTTGCTCAACCTGCACTACAGCCTAATACAATTTTCAGTCTTACATTGTTGCACCAGGGCCAACTTAAACAAAACCTTGTCAATAGCACAGACCTGTTAAGTCTATACCTCACTTTGTACAAACCTATTTGTGCCTTTAAGGTACAGAGACACTATCTGAAATGAATAACTGGTAAAATGAACTTAACTGTCTAAATTTTTAAGAAAAACAAAGTAATTATGCCCAGAAAAATGAAATATAATAATGTGTAGACCTGTTGAAAGAATAGACCTGTTAAATAAATAATTTCACTGTACGCATTTTTGCCAGGGTTATTGATTACATATTGTCATTGGTTGATAGAATCACCTAAAAGTTATTAAGAAATGTTGTGTGCAGGGACAGCTGTTGGGCCAGAGGGTAACATGCTGTGTTTCCATGCCGGAAACTCAGGTTCAGTGATTAGCTTTGGGAGCTGACTGGGCAGCACAAGGATTGGTGGAACACATCACTGCTCGGAGCCTGGGAAGGTATGGTGCAGTGTTCTGTCACATGGTGGACACATTGTGATGGGCCAGAGAGCTGTATCTCACAATTGGTTCACATGCATGTCATGGCCTGATGGTGTTACTAGTGTGTCAGGGAAAGCAGGTTGACATGAAAATGAGTTTGCATTAACTCCTCTATTCCATTTCCAATGGGACCTGTATGAATGAGGATGCAAGTTCATGGAAATAAAAAAGATATATATATATATATATATATATATATATATAGACACACACACATACAGTATCTCTGTCTCTCTCACACCACACACACGCATATTTGTATGTATATTTACAGATTGCATATAAATATATAGGTGATACACAGTGGGAACCTCATGAGTGGTGTAGAAAGCACATGCAAATATATAAGTGATAGACAGTGGAAACCTCATTAGTGGGATAGATAACATGCATATAGAAATACCTTATTTATCACATAAGATCCCCTCTGCATATGTCATTTATGCAACAGGCTAGGACCTTAAGGGAGAGACATGTGTTTTTAGGCATACAATTATTTTTTTAAGTCTGTTATTTTTTGAACTAGTGTTACTGTGTTTTCCCCCATCCTGATTGCTATAACCACTGCCATGAAAGTGAAGTCAGGATGACAAGCTGACACTGTGATGTGGTAGTTTGTTAGTGCCACAGAGCTTCCACAGAAATTACAAACCACCGCCACAGAAGTTCTGCGGCAAATGGGTAGTCTTGCCACAGAACTTGGTCCCACTTTGCCGCAGAAAAGTAGGGGCCCTGCTCAAGGGTATACTGTACATATTAAGCTTCTTTAGTCTCTCTTCATATGGTTTCTGGTGCAGAGCCTGCACCATTTTAGTTGCCCTCCTCTGGACTCCTCCATCCTGTCTATATCATTGTGGAGATGGGGTCTCCAGAACTGCATGCAGTACTCCAGATGGGGTCTTATGAACTGTCTGTACAGAGGGATGACAACTTCTTGTTTTTAACTAGTGATGCCTCTCCCTATGCATCCCACTATCCCCCCAGCCCTCCTTACTTCTTTCTCACATTGCCTGCCTACGTTTAGGTAATCTGATATGACTATTCCAAGGTCCCTTTCCATTTTTGTTGTTGTTAGTGCCTCCGCCCCATTGTGTACTCTTCCCCTGGGTTTTTGTTTCGCAGGTGCATTACTTTGCACTTCTTTGCATTGAATCTAAGCTGCCATACTTTTGACCATTCCTCCAACCTTGCCAAGTATATTCTTATCCTTTCCACTCCCCCTTGTGTATCAACACTGTTGCAGATCTTTGTGTCATCCTCAAAGATGCATACTTTTCCCTTCTAGTCCCTCTGCAATGTCATTTATAAAGACATTAAAGAGGATTGGCCCCAGTATTGAACCTTGTAGTACCCCACTAGTAACCCCCCCTTTCTTCAGAGTGGACTCCATTTACTATTACCTTCTGCGTCGTGTTGTCCAACCAATTTTTTACCCAGGCTACCACCATGGGACCCACTCCCAGGTTGTCTAACTTGTTTATTAATCTTTTGTGTGGGGCCATGTCAAATGCCTTCCTAAAGTCAAGGTAGGCCATGTCCACAGCCCCTCCCTGGTCTACTGCTTTGGTCACCCAGTCAAAGAAATCGATTAGATTCATCTAACGTGACCTTCGTGCTATAAATCCATGCTACCTTGGGTCCTGAGCCCTGCTAGCCTCTAAGTACTCATCAATTCTTTCTTTCAGAAGTGATTCCATAATTTTCCCTACCACTGAGGTCAAACTAACAGGTTTGTAGTTTCCTGCCTCTGCCTTGCTCCCACATTTGTGAAGGGGAATCACATCTGCCTTCATCCAGTTCTCAGGTACCACACCATCCTCCCATGATTTCTTAAAAAGGGTAGTTAGTGGTGTCACTAGTTCTCCCTAGTTCTTTAGAATTCTGGGTGAATCCAGTCAGAGCCCTTACAGCCTGAGTCCACCTTGAGTTTAAGTTTTTTCAGAATTGACTTGTCGTCTCCCCTGAGCAGTGTAGTTGTTATTGTCTTTAGGCACATCCCCTCCTTTTCTTTTGTGAATACTGAACAAAAGTATTTGCTCAGTATCTCTGCCTTTTCACCATCACCCTCTGTCCACCCACTCTCCCCTTTATTAAGCCTCACTATCCCTTAACAAAGGGGAAGGGGCAGAGAGTGACAGTGAAAAGGTGGAGATACTGAATGAATGCTTTTGTTCAGTAGTCACAAAAGAAGAGGAGAGGTATGTACCTAAACCAAACTATAGAAGCACTCTGGATAGGGGGGGTCGATACCAGTCCATTCACAGAAGAAAGGGTCCTGAAAGAACTCCTAAAACTCAAGGTGGACAAGGCTTCTTAAAATGTTCAGCTTTATTGTGAATGCTTTGCTAATATAGTCCCTGTACCAAAATGTCTGCAAAGCAGAATGTATAAGCTCATTGAAAACTCAATGAAAACTCTATAAAAACTCATGGCAGTTTCTGCTGTCAGTGCATTTGCAGCTCAAATCACTTAATAACCAAATGCAACATTACTTAAATGCAGTCTGTACTGTAGTTATATGTCAAAGCAGGTATGTCATCTCTATTTCAACACTTTTACTGTGACTGACATTACAGCAACAACAGCACTAAGTCGCTGTAATGTCGGCGCGGGACACTGGCACTGCTTTCTGGGGGTCTTTCATCCCCCTCCCTGAATCAACTCTGACACAGATTTGATTATAATAGTTATGGGGGTTTGGGGGCAAGCCCCCAGAAGAAAACAAAGTCTCCAGTGAACCTCTTTATGCTGACCGCAATTGCAGTCGACGTAAAGGAATCACTGTAGCATCTGTCAACAACAAAATTCTCAACCGATCGTCATGGATCCATCAAAGTGTACCACATTCATTAAATCAGAAGCTCGCTTGCATTTTTTAGGACATCATCATCAGCCTTTCTACTGGTTTCCCATCTCTGGGAATTCCAGGCCTTCTACAGCTTGTGTACAGTCCCAGCTCTATGTTTTAGGATAATGATTGTTGTGAAGGTGGCAGGGTGACTCAGTTGATAGTAAAAGATAAAAGTAGTGCTGTGCTCAAATATAACTGGAGTGGGTGCAGGAGAGGGGTAGCAGCCCCAAAGTTTAACACGCATAAATGCTCCCGCACTACCACAGAGTTCAAATACAGTGGCTTGATCCCAAAAGACAGGTCAAACAAGTAATAACTTTCAATGGTTTATTTATCAATTAGAAAAAAAAAGATATTCACCACTGCTGCAAGAAATTCTGGCAGCATGCCACATTCTCCTCACTCCTAGGAGCGAAGAGTGAGGAGCGTGTGGCATACTACCAGAACTTCTTGCAGCAGTGGCAAATATCTTTTGTTTCTAATTGGTAAATAAACCATTGAAAGTGACTACTTGTCTGACCTGTCTTTTGGGATCAAGCCACTGCATTTGAACTCTGCTGGAGTGCGGGAGCATTTGTGTGTGTGGCTCAGCTGATAGCTCTCCACCTTTAGATCAAAAGTCTGGGGATTTAGCCCCACTCCAGGACTGGGACTCACACCCAAAACTGACACTGCTGTTCCAGTATTTACTTATTTATTTAGCTTTTGTTTACTGGATAGGGTACATTAGGCAGACATTTGCCTATTTTCAGATACCACCCAGGAGAGATACAGTACAATACAATGCAGTACAATACAATTAAAGCACAATGCAATACAGTATATTACAATACAATTACAATACAATACAATATAATACAGTATAATACAATTACAGCACAATACAATACAGTACATTACAATACAGTATAATACAGTTACAGCACAATACAATACAGTACTTTACAATATAATTACACTACAATACAATACAGTATAATACAATTACAGCACAATACAATACAGTACATTACAATACAATTACAATACAATACAGTATACTACAATTACAGCACAATACAATACAGTACATTACAATACAATACAATACAGTGTAATGCGATGCCATGTATACAGAAAAGAACAAGGTAGCATATCGAGTAAGAGATAATATTGTACAGTATGGGGGGGAAGGGTGCTGTACTGTTGGCCCTTGTGCGCTGTCCTTTGGAAAGGTTGTTAAACCTGTGTTAAAGATGTTTAACTTCATGCTGTCCTTACATCATAATTGGTATTGTTCCCTATCTAATGCCTGCATTTGTACTCTCCCGGGTTGTACCTGTAAATAGGCATTTAATTATCTAGTGTACTTACCCGAGTAACAAAAAACAAATAAAGTAAACCAAGGTCCCTTCTGCCAATCTGTGGTGTTCCGGTGAGCATCCATGTGATAGTGAAAGTGCCCAAGACACTATTTGCAAGACATAGGGATTTACCCCCACTGTCCTGGCCAACTTTTCTCCTGCCGATAAAACTGGTTCAGACAGTTGTTTATACCCATATGTGGGTGTGGATGACTGTTATGGCTGCCACACCTCAGCACTGCACAATTACAAATTGCCAGTCTCTTGTTGCTTGTCAAGTGCTGTTTGATACAGTGAGTATGAAAAGCATTTCGTAAGTGCTAATTGTTCTTCCTCTTACAGTTAAAGCAATTGCTGTATTTTTTAAGTATTTAAACAGAAATGTCCTAACTTTTTAAAAGCGGAGACCTTCTTCCCCTGCTGGCCTGGAGCATTATGAAAATGGAGGCTCATAGACAAATGAATAAGTCTTTTTTTATTTTATGCTAACCAGGTAAGGCTCATAAGGCCCTCAACCTGTTTTCAGGGGCCACCCAAGAGCACTATGGAGGTTAAGAAACTTGCTGAGTGTTACACAGTATGCAAGTGGAGGTCATGGGAATCAAAGCCAGGCCTGCTGAATGTTCCAAGCTCATTCACAGTATTACTCTCACCTCTAGACTATACTGCCAGCCTTCAAAATCTTGCTTCCTAACTAAAGTCCTCAGAGGATGTGATTAACTGAGTCAACATAGGAGCCCAGTCTAATAGAGCTCTGTGGCACTCATAAACTTTCACTTAAAAAAAAAACAAACAAACACAAGCATTTGTCAATGCCAAATGTTCATCACTTGCACTGTTGTTGTACCTGGTCCTGCTTGTACACATATTTACTGCATATTAACCCATGATAGACCAGATCAGATGCAATGCATCAGTTGTAATGGGGTCCTGCTCCGCTCAGCTGCTTGATGGGCAGTGTCATGGAGATGGAGGAAGGTAGCCACTGTCTGATAGGTGTGGCTACCTCTTTTCAACTACACTAAGTTTCCACCCATCAACTGGCAAAGGAGCATCATGATCGGCCTCGCTGATCATTAGACTGTCACGGTCAAGCCCATTGCAGCTTGAACTACATTGGACCTGACAGTGAGACAACTCCAAATCCAGTGTCACAGTAACATGTTTGCTTCCTGCAAGGGTGAATATAAAAAGGAAGCAGACTTTCTATGATCAAATAAAAAAAAAATGTATTTATAAAAGTGCCTTTCCAAAAGATCAAGACTGGAGATCGGCAGATGTTATTCCACTTCACAGAAGCGGGAGCTGGGCAGAAGCAGGAAACTACAGACCTGTTAATTTAACCTCAGTGATTGGGAAAATGATGGAATCACTTCTGAAGGAAAGAATTGTTGAGTACCTAGAGGCCAGAGGGGCACAGGACCCAAGGCAACATGGATTCACAGTGGGAAGGTCATGTCAGACGAATCTAATAGATTTCTTTGACTGGGTGACCAAAGTAGTAGATCAGGGAGGGGCTGTGGACATGGCCTACCTAGGCTTTAGCAAGGCATTTGACACAGTCCCACACAAAAAATTAATATACGAGTTGGGCAGACTGGGAGTGGGTCCCAAGATGGTAGCCAGGGTAAAGAATTGGCTGGAGAACAGGACACAGGGTAATAGTAAACGGAGTCCATTCTGAAGATAGGGGGGGTTACTAGTGGGGTTCCGCAGGGTTCAGTACTAGGACTGGTCCTTTTTAATGTCTTTATAAGCAACATTGCAGAGGGACTGGAAGGAAAAGTATGTCTCTTTGCAGACAACACAAAGATCTGCAACAGAGTTGATACACAAGGTGGGGTGGAACAGATGAGAAGGAACTTGGCAAGGTTGGAGGAATGGTCAAATGTATGGCAGCTTAGATTCAATGCTAAGAAGTGCAAGGTAATGCACCTGGGAAACAAAAACCCAGGGGAAGAGTACACAATGGGGGGTGAGATACTAACAACAACAAAAATGGAAAGGGACCTGGGAGTAGTCATATCAGATGACCTAAAGGTGAGCAAGCAATGTGAGAGGGCAGTAAGGAGGGCTGGGGGGATACTGGGATGCACAGGGAGAGGCATCACCAGTAGAAAACAGGAAGTTGTTATCCCTCTGTACAGACAGGTGGTGAGACCCCATCTGGAGTACTGTGTGCAGTTCTGGAGACCCAATCTCTTCAAAGATATAGACAGGATGGAGGCAGTCCAGAGGAGGGCAACTAAAATGGTGCAGGGTCTGCACCAGAAGACATATCAAGAGAGACTTAAGGAGCTTAATATGTATAGCTTTGAGGAGAGGAGGGAGAGGGGGGACATGATAGAAACTTTCAAGTACCTCAAGGGAATCAACAAAGTCCAAGAGGGTAGCATCTTTCAGAAAAAGAGGTGTGCAAGAACAAGGGGGCACAATTTGAAGTTAGAGGGAGGATGGCTCAGAGGTAATGTGAGGAAGTATTTTTTCACAGAAAGGGTTGTGGATGCATGGAACAGCCTTTCTGAGGAGTTGTGGAGTCAAAAACAGTGGGGGAATTCAAGAATGCATGGGACAGTCATAAGGAAATTCTAGGGGGTGGGGGTAGGAAGAAGTAGGCTGTTGGTTAGCTAGGATCTGCAGCTTATCCATTAGGTAGGGAAATGGGCAGACTGGGTGGGCCAAGCAGTCCTTATCTGCCATCAAATTCTATGTTTCTATGTAACAAACTGTAAAATCAAAATGCATAAAATTGTTTGTTAATAATTTATAACATAACTGTATAACAAACAATCCCATCATTGAGGCTCATCCAGAAAAGCTAGGCTAAAAAGATAGGTCTTAAGAGCTGATTTAAAGCTCGGGATGGCCAGGCACTCTCTTACTCGATGAGGTAGGGAATTCTACAGGATAGGGGCCACATACGGAACAAGCCCCAGGAATCTTCAAGCACACCCTGGGTATCTCTAGCAATCTCTCGTTGGTTGAGCAAAGTGGTTGGTAAGGGCAGTAGGGACAGAGGAGAGCTTGCAGGTAGTGGGGTCCCTGTTCATGTAGGTCTTTATAGGTCAGTAAGCCAACCTTGAAGGTGATCTGCCACTGCACTGGCAGCCAGTGCAGTCCACGGAGCATAGACATAATGTGGCTGGTCCTAGAAGTACCAGTCACAAGCCTAGCCACTGCATTGTACACTAGCTGCAAATGCAGATATCAGCCCCTGGTAGCACTAGGTACAGGGCATTGCAGTAATCAAGATGGGAGGTCTCCAAGGCATTGACCAATGTTGGAAAATCATTCAGGGGAACCAGGTGTTTCGCTTGGGTGATATTCCTCAAATGGTAAAACAACATCTTGACCATGGCCAATGCCTGTGATTCCAGGGTCAGATCGTCATCAGAAATATCGCCCAGGTTAGGTACCCGGTCTGAGGTAGTCAACGGGATACCCCCAAGCCAAAGACCAGAAGGTTTTCACAACCTTGACGGCCACCTGAGCATTGAGCTCCATCTTGCTTGAACTTAATGTATTGCAAATCACCGCCCTGTCTAAAAAAAGGAACTGTCGATGAGTTTCTGATGGTGCCAGCAAATTAAGAAATTAAGAATTTATCCTCCAAACCCCACACTCAGGCTGCTGCTGACAGTGTCAGCAGTAGGAGCCATTCATCCTCGTGGCCTCCTACCATCTCTCACCAAGATGGTAAAGTGGACTTTTTGGAGGAAGCCTTCACTATCACCTCAAAGAGACTTTCTGCAGCACTGAAATCTGTTTCTGACTACACAAGGCAGGGAAGGACTCCCTTAAGTTTAGTTCTTATAGCCCTATCTGCCTCCTCTGCACCAATATGAATATTTTCATGGGAATTCTGCCCAATAGGTTGGATCACATATCACTTTCATCATCCACCAAAATCAGAATGTCTGTATCCAAGGGCAGTTTCTTCAAGACAATATTCACAGGCTCCTTAACAAATGTTCTTCCCAATGCTCTTTACCCACTTCCCAATTAGCAATATCTATGGACGCAAAGAAAGATCTTGACAGGGTCAATTGGCACTTCCTAACTCTGTGTTCCTTAAATTTCAGCCCTAGATTTCTTCATGCAGTTTCGTCCTTTTATACTACTGCTAAGGCCACAGTTAAGGTAAATGGTGTGACAGGGTGAATAAGGCCCTGCCTCCATTTGTTATGTATAAAGGCCCAGATATTCAAACTGCGCCAGGCTGTGGCGCAAGCCTGTGCGCAGCTAAGATTTGTTGCACAGGGGTGTGGCCAGGGCGATATTCAACGGAGTTGCGCTGTAGGCGCAACTGCTTTGAATATCGCACCTAACCCCCACCGTGCATGGCGAGTGGCACCGCGCCAGCGCAAGTGGTCAGAGTGGTGCATTGAGATGCGGGCGGCAAGTGCCATTGCGCCATGTACAGCACCCGCGAGCTCAGCGGCAAACATGCAAATGGGGCACTTACGCAAGGTGCACGGGGCCATTTGCATCTGATTACGGACCCATTTTGCATGCCATTAGCATGCAGGTGCCGATCCCCTCGACTACTTGCACCTGGCTCCTCGCCAGGCAGCAGCCGTCAGGACCAACGCCCCCTGCAGCCCGACGTGGGACGCCCCGTAAGGGACAAAGTAACGTTTTCCCTGGTGGTCCCATGGACCGCGATTGCCTTGATCGCGGCATCAGACACTTAAAAGTCCAATATTTCTGGTGCCAGTGGATCACGGAGCTGATCACGGGCGGCATTCCTCACTCCAAGTCCGATATCCCTGGTGATCTGTGGACCCCATTCCACCTGCCCACTGAGCCCCACCACCCCTTCCCCCATCAGCCAGCGGGTGGCAGCACCACCTGCCCACCCGCCACCGCCAACTGACAGCTTGGTAGGGCTGCGCCCATTGGTTCAGGCATGAGCCAATGCGTGCAATATACCCGTCTAGTCAGTCCAGATATGGAATGAATTCATTCACATATCTGGACTGACTAGGTATGGTTGCACGCCCATTGGCTCATGCTCTGAACCAATGGGCTTGCAGCCCTACCGAGCTGTCAATCAGCAGGCGGTGGGGCGGCAGGTGGGTGGGGTGCTGCCGGCTGACGGGGGAGCAGGGTGGTGGGGCTCAGTGGGCAGGTGGGATGGGGTCCACTAGATCACCAGGGATATCGGACTTGGGGGGTGAGGAATGCCACCTGCGATCGGGCTCCATGCGGTCCACTGGACCATGAGGGATATTGGACTTTGGGGGGGATGTCTGATGCCCGTGATTGGGCTAATCGAGGTCCACTGGACCACCAGGGATATTTGGCTTTGGGGATGTCTGATGCCCGCGATCGGCTAGTCACGGTCCACTGGACCACCAGGGATATTGGACTTTGGGGGATAGTGATGCCCGCGACATAATCATGGTCCACTGGACCACCAGGGATATTGGACTTTGGGAGGATGTCTGATGCCCATGATTGGGGCATGGGGGCGCCACCAGGTGTGGCGGAACAAGTGATGGCCACCTATAGGTAGCAGCTGCTGTGTTGCAATCGCGGTAACGCGGCAGCTCACCTGTGGGGTGGCCTCACTGTTCCTTTTTTAGGTGTATCTTTGTGCAGGCGCAGGTAGGGGTTGCGCTTGCATAACTCTGCATGGCTCGGGCTGAATATCGGGCTGTGGAGGTTATGCATGGGCACGCCCCCCCCACCTGTGCCTGCATATATTACTGATGCACCCCGGTGCATCGGGATTTGTGCAGCACACTTTTCCCTTTTAAATATCGCACCGGGGTGCATCAGTGGGTTGTGCATGGCGCAACACCGTTGTGCCATGCACAACCCTTTTGAATATCTGGGCCATAGAGTTTAAACACAAGGGTCTGTTCTGTCATCTGCTTTTCTGTCTCTTCTTTGTCTGGATGTACAACCAAATTTTCTTGCGAGACCTAGGAACTGATCACTCTAATGGTTTCACAATTCTCTGCCTCTCACTATCTCTCTGCCTTCCCTTGATATTTTTGTCTTCTTCCCCTTGCACATCTGTGGGTAAAAAATATATATGTGAACCTTTATGTGGAAATGTCATTGATACTGGGATCAGTTTCTTTAAAACTGTATATAGTTATACTGTTGAAATAATTGCAAAAAGCTATTTAGATTGCAAGTATTTTGTACAGCTGTAAACAAGAATTCAGTTCTGGGTCACTACATTCTTTTTGCTGCACCTGCAAGGAACAAAACTGACAAGAACATTTTGAAAACTTACAAGAACACTCTGTGAAAAGCAGGCTCTCTTAATGAGTTCCCAGACAAAGACTTATAAAAAGAACAGCAATGTTTTTACTAGAGA
This sequence comes from Neoceratodus forsteri, assembly GCA_016271365.2. Taxonomy (NCBI): domain Eukaryota; kingdom Metazoa; phylum Chordata; order Ceratodontiformes; family Ceratodontidae; genus Neoceratodus; species Neoceratodus forsteri. The sequence goes on along the minus strand of CM057449.1, from coordinate 174,802,581 downwards.
GACAAGGATAGTGAGAGACTGAGGGACTGAAACTTGGAATTAAGAGATACCCTCAGAAGAAGGACTTGGCTTTCTCTGTTTGTACTGCCTTTGTAAATAGTTATACTGAATATTTTTTTTATGTTGCTGTTACTGAGAAAAAGAAAACACTATTTGGGAATTTTGAAACTGCTCCTGGTTTTCCTATGCTTCCTGACCTGTGCCTCGATGACAGATGGTGTCAGCTTAAGTGGGATTTATGCCATGCATACTCTAAGCCAGGAGTTTTGTGCATGGGTACTAGACCTGGTAGCAGAGAAGCATAGAAGAAAGGTATGGGTTCTGCAGCAGCAAGTCCAAGAGTGATTACAAGATGAATGGCAACCCAACTAGCAGAGACTGAAGTCCAAGCCGAGACAGTACAGCCAGCACCAGCGATGGAAAAAAAAGAACAGGCAGTGACAGAACCTGAAAGCCTGACTGCCTTTTTCAAATGGTGGGCTATACAACAAACAAAGATGGAGAAACAGAGAATAGAGGAGGTGCAGCAGAGAGAGAAAGAGATTCAACATTGAAAGACACAGAGAAATGAAGAAATGCAACAACTCGAGAAGCAGAGAAAAGAAGAAATGCAGCGACAGGAGCAGCAAAGAAGAGAAGAGATGCAGTGATGGATGGATGCCTTGCAAGTTATTAAAGCTTGAGGATCTGGCACTGTTCCAGCAGTGTAACAAGACACAAACAACTTAAACTTACAAAGTTGTGTCCCTCGGATGATATCAAAGCATACCTGACAGCTTTTGAATGTGTTGCCGCAGCCTGCCAGTGGCCAAAGCAGCAATGGGCCATCAGGCTCGCACCTTATCTGACAGGTAAAGTTCAACTTGCCTCCAGCAATCTGAACACTGCACAGTTGGAAAACTATGACCTGGTGAAAACAGAAATCCTGAAAAGGTATGACATATCAGGAGAGACCTACAGATAATGATTCCAATCCCTGAAGTACAGCTCAGTCGACAATCCTTGAGAAGCCTTCACCCGATTCAGAGAATTCCTTATGAAATGGCTCCAACCAGAGGCAAACCAGTCCTACAGATGATCAACACATTTGCAGTGGAGCAGTTCATCAACATCCTATCCACAGATGTTCAGCTTTGGGTAATAGAACACCAACCAGAAAGTGGCAAAAAGGCTGTTTTTTTGGCTGAAGACTACCAAATGGCCAGACAGATGCCACAGCAGCGAGATAACAGCCAAGTACCAGTATGACACTCTTTTTTCCCATTTAAACTCCAAGTCTGATAAGAACTTTGGTGGGGGTAACAAATCTGCATCCAAAGACTTTTTCTGTTATTTACATAATAAGCCAGGTCATATTGCAAGAAATTGCCATACTGTAGTAAAAAGAGTGACTCTGAAGCAGATTTGTCCTTAGCAAACTGGGGCAAGTACTTAAAAGATGTGAAGGTGGGAGATAAGACTGTGAAGGGACTTACAGATTTGGGAAGCAGACAGACCCTAGTGCATATTGAAGTGCTGGGAAAACAATGTCCAAAAGGAAAAGGTACTGGTGTCATCGGCATCCAAGGGGACACTCGATAATATCCCACCAGCCAAGTAACTCTGACTATTAATGGGGTGTCACACCAAATGAAAGTCGGGGTAGTACCTAAGTTACCTGTATCTGTAATTATTGGAAATGACTTTCCAGGATTTACTGAGTTAATAAAAGAGGGAGTAAATCCTGATGTTTCAGCAGCTGTGGTGACAAGAGCTCAGGCAAAGAAAATCTCAGATGGTGGGGACTCTTCCGTTCTTTGATTTTGTTTCGGACTTGAGTATGGCTCCAAGATATGGAAGTCCAAGAAAGAAAGACAATGCCTAAAGAAACAGCGGCAACAAAAAACTGATGGACATAAGGGGTTAAACATATGAAAATGCTGCAACTAAACTGATCACTGATTGTGATTTTCTTTCAGAACAAGCTAATGATGTTTCTCTCCAGGGTTATTTTAAGCAGCTGGGGGTGAAACCAAAACAGGGTGAACCTATGTTTACAAAATGTTATGGGCTACTGTACAGAGTTTGGGTTAAACCTTAGACACAGGACCAGATAGAATAATAGGTTATACCACAAAAGTATAGACCTGAGTTGTTACAGATAGCACATGATAGAAACTTTTACGTATCTCAATGGAATCAACAAAGTCCAAGAGGGTAGCATCTTTCAGAAAAAGAGATGTGCAAGAACAAGGGGACACAATTTGAAGATGGGGGGTGGTTCAGAGGAAATATGAGTAAGAATTTTTTTCACAGAGAGGGTGGTTGACGTATGGAACAGCCTTCCTGAGGAGGTTGTGGGGGTCTAAAACTGTGAGAGAATTCAAGGATGCATGGGACAGACATAAGGTAATTTTTGTGGGGGGGGAGGAAGAAATAGGCTGTTGGTTAACTAGGATCTGCAGCTTATCCTGTAGGTAGGGAAATGGGTAGATTAGGTGGGCCAAGCGGTCATTATCTGCCATCAAAGTCTATGTTTCTATGATAGTCCTAGCTGATCACTCAGGGAGAGATAGCACCCTTGTCAGATTGCTGTACAGATTTTACTGGCCTGGAATTCATGATGTTGTTGTTATCTATTGTAGTACTTGAGCTGAGTGTCTGAAAGTAGCCCCAGTGACTAAAAAAGGCAAGGTGTCCCTGGTGCCCCTACCCTTGATAGATGTACCTTTTGAGAGAATTGCAATGGATGTGGTTGGCCCCTTAGACAAAAGTAAAAAGGGTAATTGATTCATTTTGGTAGTATGTGACTTTTCTTCTCAATACCCAGAGGCTGTTCCTGTGCATACTGTCGCAGCCCCAAAAGTGGCAGCAGAGCTTGTCAAAATTTTCAGCAGGGTGGGCATACTTAAAAAGATTATTACTGACCAGGTTAGTAATTTTGGTGCTGCATTACTGAAAGAGTTGTGCCGACTACTTGGTATCACTGCCATAAGAACCTCCCCTTATCACCCTCAGACAGACAGTCTTGTTGAGCAATTTAATCAAATCCTAAAACACATGTTAAAACAAGTTTCCTCTTAAAGAGTGGGGTATGCGACAGGGTTGAATAAGGCCCTGGTCCATTTATTATGCAAAAAGAGTTTAAATGCATGGGTCTGTTCTATCCTCTCCTTTTCTGTCTTTTCTCTGTCTGGTTTCACAACTAAATTTTCTTGGGAGACCTAGGAACTGATCACTCCGACGGTATCACAGTTCTCTGCATCTCACTATCTCTCTGCCTTCCCTTGATTTTTCTGTCTTCTTCTCCCTTGCATATCTGCGGGTAAAAAGATATATATGTGACTCTTTATGTGGAAATGTCACTGATACTGTGATCCCTTTGTTTAAATCTGCATATAGTTATACTGCTGAAATGATTGCAAAAAAAAGCTATTTGAAACTCATAGGAATTAACCTGAGATGCAGTTTTTAGGCCTTCTGCAGAGCTGTAAACAAGAGTTCAGTTTCGGATCAATATGACCTTTTTTGCTGCACCTGGAAGAAACGAAACTGACAAGAACATTCTGAAAACTTACAAGAACATTCTGTGAGAAGTAGGCTCTCTTGATGAGTTCCCAGACAAAGACTTATAAAAAGAGCTGCAATGTTTTTGCTAGAGAGACAAGGAGAGTGAAAAACTGAGAGACTGAAACTTTGAATTGAGATACCCTCAGAAGAAGGACTTATTTTTCTCTGTACTGCCTTTGTAAATAGTTATACTGAATAATTTTTAGTTTTTATTTTGCTGTTATTGAGAAAAATAAAATGCGATCTGCGAATTTTGAAACTGCTCCTGGTTTTCCTATGCTTCCTGACCTGTGCCTTGATGACAAATGGGATCACCTCAGATAGATTTGCCTTAGAGCAGGGCACTGGATGAGGTGCCCCCTCTCACCCTAACTTTTTGCTGTAAGCCTCAAGCCTCCACCAGTCATAGTCCAGCAGTAGTGTGTGAGGTATATAAAACCTCACTATTGCAGATAATTTGATCTTTTTTGTCTCAGACATTGAAAATTCTGTTTCAACATTGATGCATCTGTTGCTGGCGGGGGGGGGCGAGTAGGCTCTTTGGTTACAAATTAAACTTCTCCAAATCCAAAGCACTGGTGGTCAGTGGTTTCTGTTCGACCCACTTCATGAGTACTTTCCCATTCTCCTGGGCCAAACATAACCAAATTTGTTATTTGGGGTGCAGGTAACTCCTGACCTACCCCACCTGGTCACAATCAGCTATTTACCTCTCTATGCGCTTTCTAGGAAGATCTAGCATGCTGGAAGGTGCTCCCACTGTCACTCTTGAGACACATTAGCACATTCAAGATGAACCTACTCCCTAGATTTTTGTTTCTTTTTCAAACCCTCCCAGTACCCACACCTGAATCTTACTGAGTGAAAGCCCTCTGGGACATCTCTTCATTTATTTTTTGGGGGGGGTCATAGAACCCATATAAACAAACTTACTTTGTGTGCTCCTCAGGATAAAGGAGGCCTGACAGTGATCTTAGACATTTTTAATTGGCCTCACAGGCCTCCTCACTGATGACATGGGCCAAGCAATGCCTCCCTCTCATTGGTATAAGATGGAGGACACCAATGGGATTCTGCTCCTTCTGTATCCAATTTGGCTATTCTTAAAGCTAAGTGTACTATTCCCTGGATAACCCACACCATCAAAGCCCTTGTCCAAATACATAGGCAGATCTCCACAGATGCCTCTCTAGGTCCATTATCTTCAATTTGTTACACTAATGCCTTCAAACCTCCAGAGTCTGGCTCTGGCTATTACTTCTGGAAAAGACAAGGAGATTAACCAATTTTCTTAGTGCCTCATGCAGGGGAAGGTTAAGTACTGTCAGAGCCTGTCTCAGCAATTCAACCTCTCCTAGAGCTTTTCACTTACTTGCTGGAGAGACATTTTATGATGTCAGGAGAACACTCATCCCACCTTTCTAGGACTAATAATTCCCTAGAGGTATTCATTTATTGGGAAGTTTCTGTCTCATCACATTTTCAGTAACTCTCTGAGCTGTAATAAATTTTGCAGGGGAATGACTCCTCCTCCTACTGGAAGGAATAAGGCTCAACTGGGAGTGGAACAGTGGTCTGACATTACACCAGCTATCATGGAGCAAAGATTAACAAACAGATTGGAAAGTCACCACCTCTCCATCTTGGAGGGAATTTCACTGGAAGGTGATAGTAAGATGCTTCTTTACCCAGCATTTTGGCAACAAAGAGATGACAGCTGTTGGAGACACTGTGGGGGATGGGGTCACACTATCATATTTTGGGGGGATTTACCTAAATTAAAAATATATTAGAGCACTCTTCATGAGTCCATCCAAAAAATCCTAGGTGGCACCTTTCTGAACTCTTTCTCCTCATTGGTTCTAGACATTTTACTTGGGCCACCCAAAAGCAAACAGTTACGGGGTCTATTCAGAATACTGATTCCTGCGGAAGCTAAAAGTATAGCTCTCAGTTGATTATCAGATGTTTCTCTCCACAGTCTAGCACTTGGATGAAGAAGGTTCAGGATGTTTATGAGATGAAGCTTCTCATTACTGATCTAAAGCTACGGTGGTGGTCCTGCACACACTTTTTTGTGCCCCTGGGACATGTATCATATGGAGTGTCCTCATCTGATGTATAGTCTCAGTTTTTATGCTTTGGACAATTGGGGTCTGGTCTTTTGACCCCTTCTTTCTTATTATTAACTGCTCCATGGTGGACTTGAATGCCCCCCAACTCTAAGACTTGAATTACCCAGCAATGGTGTTATCCACTGATATGCTCCTGCTTAACATGTCAATCATGGGCTGCTATAATTTGTATTTTAATATTCTCTGTACATTACATCTACTTTATATGTTTTATTTCCAAGTCAAAACATGTACTCTCACAGGATAGTCAGTCTGTGTACAATTTTCTATTGGAAACCTGCTCAGATTGTATTGGTGTCCCATATTATTGTGTCTCAATAAATTATTTATTATTTATTTGAATTTTGTTAGCCGGGTGGACCCACTGACTGAGACATACGTGTCTCTTTTCAGGGGTGACTTGGAGTTAATTATGTACAGCAATAGTTTTGCACAAACATTTTGAGACATATAACTTGCACAACTATATTCAAACATGCATGGTACCCAGTTAATTACATACAGAGCCAATACAGCATATACATTCAGTTTTATTGACATTAGATAACAGTACATTGTGCACACATACCGAGAGAGTGTCATATCCCCTAAGAGAGGACACTATTAGTGGGCAGAGAGCCCAACAGTCATTGGATAGAGACAGATATAACATCAGTGGTTACATTTGCACTGACCACCCTCTAATTAGGGGACCTTAAAGGAGAACTGGGCTGAACCTTTAAGTCTTTTTTTTCCCCAGTAGAAGCTGATTTTAAGTCCTGGTTAAAATTATGTTATTGTTCCAGCTATACAGGCCTATTAGTAATCTCACTGAGTGTTTCTGGTTTATAGTCTGCTGGTAAGTGCCATTTTAGAATTTTATGATGCAATTTATGTCCCTCTCATACAGATGCATTGTGACAACAATAGAAGAGTATAACAGGGGCATAAACTACATCATACAGTTTTAAAATGGTTTGTACCAGCAGCATGTAAATCAGAAACACCTACTAATATAATTAAAAAGCCTAGATAGTTAAAGGAATAACAAAATTTGAACCAGTATTTAAAAAATAGCTTCTATTGGGAAAAATGACTTGTAGATTCAGTGCAGTTCTCCTTTAAGACTTCTTAAACGCCACATATGTGAGGCACTTTTTGAGCTCTTGCAGGAACTTATTCTAAAAGGTCAGGGCAGTAAAGGAGAAAACCTCCTGCCAGAGTCTGTTCTCCCCCATGGTAGTTTCTCGGGACAAGGAATGCAGGAGCCTCATCTAGGGTTTAACCTTGAGAATTCCCCTAAAGCTGGGGGGGAGGTAGAGAGCCTTATCATTGTGAGGGTAAGGCAGAGCAGTGAGTAAGTGTCATTGAGGAGAAGGACAGGAAGCACAGGAAAAACAGGAGCAGTTATAAAATTCACAAGTAGCGTTTTATTATTTACAACAATAAAATAAAAAAAATGTACAGAATGGTTTTAAACATAGGCAGTTCAAACAAAACAATGTCCTTCCTCTGAGGGTATCTCTAATTCTAAATCTCAGTCTCTCTCTACCAAACATTGCTGCTCTTTTTATAAGAAGTATTTTCCTGGCAATTCATTTCTATATCCTGAGCTCGTTAAGAGACGTCCTGTTTTCACACAAAATGTATCAGAGTTCTTGTTAATTTCTTTCCTGTAGGTGAACAAAATAGAACATGGTATCTGAAAACTAATCACCTGTTGACAACTCTGCAAATGAGCTTGTGCTGCATGTTAATGTTAAGCCCCTGAGTTCCAAACAGTGTTTTGCAATCATTTCAACAATACAATTATATACATTGGCAAACAAAGGGATCCCAGTTTCACATACAGATTAACATATATTGTTACAACCACAGATAAGCAAGGAGGAAGAAAAGACAGAAATAGCAAGTGAAGGCAGAGAGACAGTGAGAGGGGGAGAATCGTGAGACCATCAGAGTGATTAGTTCCTCGATCTTATAAGAAAATGTGATTGCACAATCAGACAGACAAGATACAGAAAAGGAGAGGATAGAACAGATACTTTTGTTTAGCTCTTTCTGCATAACAAATGGGACAGGGTCTTATTCAGCCTTATCACATACACCCCCTCTTTAAGAAGTAACCTGTTTAAAAAAAAACAGGTTTCCAAAACTTTCTTTTAATTCTCTTCTAATATTACCTTACAACCTTTACTCTGCACATATGCAGTATCCCTTTTATTATATTTATTATAACAATCAGTACAACACATAGTCAAGTTTAAACCCACAGTTTTTCAACCTTCAGAATTCTCAATTCCAGACCCATATTGCGACAGAAAATCAGCACTGACATTCTCTTTTCCAGATTTGTGTATTACTTTGAATTTAAATGGCTGTAGTGCCAAGTACCACCTTGTGATTCTGGAATTTGTATCCTTCATTTGGTTAAGCCAACAGAGAGGATTGTGATCAGTTACAAGTGCAAAGTCAGCTCCTAGCAAATAGAACTTAAGGGACTCCATGGCCCACTTTGCCACAAGGCATACCATTTCAATGGTGGAGTACCTTTTCTCTCTGTCATGCAATTTTCTACTGATGTATAGAATGGGATGTTCCTTCCCATCTATTTTCTATATATCTATTTATTGAATTTTGTTAACTGGATAGGCCCAATGAGACTAGAAGTGCCTTTTTCAGGGGAGACGGGGGGGTACAGACGGTAACCAACTGAAACTGAACTAGACTAAGCTGTTGGTGATATTTTTGTTTTTAGTGAATGGGGGAAATTTGGCCAGGACACCAGTGAAATTCCCCTACTCTGCCAGCAGGGGCCTTGACTTCCTGCAGAGTGGAAGAGCTCAGTTTTGAGCCAGACAGCAGATAAAGGAGGAAGTGCTGATGTGGCTGTGATGATGGCCAGTCTGAAGGAGGTAGCAGAGGAGAAGGAGTGTGCTATGGAGGAGAGTGTTTTGGAAGAAGAACTTAGAAGAGATGCGACTGCTCCTGACTCGGATGAGGAGCTAAAGTTTTTTGCATCAGTGCCGGCATCGGAGGAATCAGAGGAGGATGAGAAGGATATACTTAATGAAAGTAGTTTTAAATCAGAGGAGGTTCTGGCTACAACAAAGCAGGATAAAGAGTTGGCATCTGCTCACCTGGAACAGGCTATGGAAGAGAAATGGATGTCCATTTTGGAAATTTTGGAGGAGGATGACGAGAACTGGCTTGAGGCGTGGAGGCAAGAGCCTGGGAGGAGAGTTGATCCGGAACAGAGTGTGGCCTTGGAAACAGAGGCAGAGCCCAGTCAGAAGGTGGAAATGCGTGAGGGGAAGGAAAAAAATGACAGAATGACTCTGTCAGTGAAGGAAGTGGTGGTTCATTCTTTTGGCCTGACTATGACTTGGGATGAAGAGAAATGGTCTCCGGGGACATCCCTGCAGGGGGCGGGTTGGATCCAGGAACAGGATGGGAGCTGGAAGCCCAAAATGGAGTGGGAGAACTTCTCCCAGAGTGGTAAGGGGGTACTGATGTTTAAAGAACAAAGTAAGCTGAAAGGAGGGGAAGTCGGACTTGTGAAAGAGGAAGGAGGGTGCGTAACCACTGGTGACATTCTCAAAATGGGCCCTGTGTGTTATAAAGAGATGGATGGAGGACAGCACACTGTGAGAGAGTGTCATCTCAAGGTAAAGAGTTTGACTATGTAAGGTAAATCTGTACCCAGGGAGGATGAGGGGAGTCAGAAGGGGGTAGGTTACTTGAATGAAAAAGGAAATGCTGTGGCTGGTGTTAACCCCCCCCCCAGCTAAGACTTATGCTGACGCTGTGAAGAGCAACGATTCCCTTCAGAAGCAAAAAATGCTGGAAGAACCTCCTTTGAGAGAAAGAAGGAGACCTGGGGGTTTCTCCCCATGGAAGATTTAGTGACCCCCCCTCGAAGGTTTGCAGTATGGCTGCGATATAGGGGAGGTCTGGAGATCTACCCAGATGGGTATCATGTGGGGAAAAATATAATTAAAGTTCTGTGGGGTTTATAGCTACAGAGGTGTATGCTTTAATCCATATAGTGGGGGAAGATGTTTTTGACGTCAGCTTTCGGACAATGAAAGGCCTGGATCGCTTTTGGGAAAAATATGAGGCACTAAAAAACACCCCGCTGTGGGATCCTTTCTTAGCTATCCCCCTTACCAAACCTATAATGAAAACAGTGACTGTAATGTTTCGGTCAGAGTGTGTGCATGTGGGAGACATCTTGCAATGGTTGCAGTAGAGATGCACAGTTATGGGTCCTCCTGAGGCAATAATTGATGAGGAATTCTTCTGGACAGGTGGATGGAGGTTTAAAGTAAAACTGGACCTTTCAGACTCTGGCATTGTCCACATCCCAAACAGCATTTTTCTGGGTAGAGACAGAGAGGTAGTTTTCTACCCGGGGCAGCCCAAGGCTTGTTACAGGTGTGGGTCTCGAACACACCTTTCCAATACATGTGATGTTATTAGATGTGGTTTGTGTGGGGAGTGTGGGCACAGCAATTCAGAATGTGCCAATCATGTTCGCTGCAACCTCTGCGAAGAATATGGACACATGTTTAATACCTGCCCATGGGCAGCCAGAAATAACAGTAGAAGTATGGGCCAGGAAGAATTGATTAATAAGGCCTAAAGAGCAGGAACAAGATGTGAACCTGCGGCCTCCACTTCTGAGGAGCAGGGCAAGGAGAAGGAGGTTTCACAGGCTTCCTCTCAGTTGGTGGTAACTGGATAGCAAAAAGGGTCAAGTTTCAAAGGGAGGTGAGGAGAGTAAATGCCCCCAAGAGAAAGTACCTTTAGTGGAAGAGAGTTCTGGAACCGATGAAGGAAGGAACTGCTGCAAATCAAGAATGGGGGAGACTTAAGAGGGCAAGAGCTAAAGGAGAACAACGTGCCCCCCCCCCGCAATCATTGAGGAGCTCCCAGGATTCAGGGAGAAAATGGAGCCTGAGAAGCTGTAAGGGATCCATTCCTGAACTCAAGATGGACAACCCTTTTGACATTCTAGGGGACTGGGAGAGGCCCTCCAGAGAGAGAAGAGCCAAATGTGTAGTCAGGGATGCAGGCTGAATCCTGCCCCAAGAGCCTGAGGAACAGGAAGTTCAGGCGAAGAAGAAGAAAAAGAAAAAGAGGAAGTGATGATTTCTGTGGTCTGTTTTTGTTCCTGGTGATGGGTAGATAAAAAAAAATGGTTTTGTTCTCTATTGCATCATATAATGTGAATAGTGTTTTGAATGGGATTAAGAGAGAGGCTGTGTGGGCTGATTTAAGGAACCTAGCATGTGAGGTGATATTTTTACAGGAGACCTGGCTTAACTCAATGCTTTCTGTGGCCCAGGCAAGAAGGGAATGGATTTGGGGGCCTTCTTATTGGTCTTTTGGGCTGGATAAAGCAGATGGGGTGGTGATTCTGTTTTCAGGACATGGGCTTACACTGACAAAAATAGTAGATCTTCAACCTGGAAGGGTGTTGATAATTGATGGGATCTGGCATGGTCAGCCTAGCAGGTTTATTTGTATCTATGTCCCGTGATTCAAAGCAGAGAGAATTAATTTGAGTTTGTTCAGCCTTTCTTATGCTCTTCGAGAAACATTTACTATGGTGGGGATTTTAATTGTACTCTTCAGACAATGGAGAGGAAGAATTGTAGTAAAATAGTGTACTGTGATTCAAATGCTTTAAAAAGGAGTACACAAATAGCGGAACTAAGAAATATTTTTGATAATGAACCTGGATCTAGTCATTTTACTTTTAGAAAAGGAGTGTTGTCTACAAGTATCGATTATTTGTTTTTTTCCAGCAGGATTGAGGTACCGAAAGTATCTGTTTTACTCACTGCTTTATCTGATCACATGATTATTAAATGCAGGCTAAACACTGAAACAGGGAGGAAACAACCTGTAACCAGGTGGAAGATGAACGTCAGTATGCTGCTCATAGGGGAACTTTATGAAATATATTACACTTCGTGATAAGCTATATTTTTTTTTTTAGTTGTTTAACCAGGAGTAGCACACTAAACTGAAAGCTTTTTTACAGGTGCGACCTATATAGATTGTTAGAGATGGAATATACAGGAAGGGGGACTGTGGGAGACAAAATTGAGAAGGTTAAGGCTGAGATGAAGGAAGTACAATACGATAGAGGGGAGTCCCTATAAAAGAAGTCTGTTTTGGGACCCAGAAAACCCCAACAGGAGATCCCTGTGAAGCTTTTAAAGAAAGGAAAAACAGGTCTCAAATAATGGCTCTGAAAAATGAGAATGGGGAGGTTATTTCTGTCACAAAGGGGCTGAAGGAGGTAAAGGAGGATTATCTAGAAGGCCAGGGGAGAAGGACTGAGTTGGACATGGAGAAAACCAGGGATTATTTGGGTAATGTGACTATCCCTAAGGTGGGGTCCAGTACTATCAGTTTATTGAAAGGGGTCATTTTGGAGTCTGAAGTGGTGGATGTTATCAAAAATCTGAAACTAGGGGTGGTGCCTCTAGAGGATGGGATACCAAATGAGTTTTATAAAGCTTTTGTGGGAACAGTGTCCATGTGTTTGGTTAGGGTGTTTAATTTCATGATGAGAATGAAAAGCATACCAGTAGAGTTTACGCTTGGGATCATGATTTTTTTATATAAATCTGGGGATAAGGAGATTCTTCAGAACTGGAGACCTATTAGTATTTTGAATGCGGATTTTAAGATTCTTACTCAGGTGTTAGAGAAGATTAAGGGTAGGGGCAGGTGAGGTTATTCATGAAACTCAGACATGTGGTATTCCGGGAAGAAATATTCAAGAGAACCTAGCGTTAATTAGGGATGTTACTAAGTGTGGGACGAAAAGGCAGTGTGAGGGGTGTGTGATTGTGGTGGACTAGAATAAGGCATTTGACTGGGTGAGTCATGAATTTCTTTTTTTAGTACTGGAGAAATATGGCATCCCAAATGAATTTTTGTTTTGGGTTAAATAGGTATATAAGACTGCGGTTATTTGCACCAAATTGGGGGGTAGGAAGATTAGGATTCAGAGAGAAGTAAGACAAGAGTGTCCCCTGAGTCCTTTGTTATATACTTTTGCGATAGACCCCTTGATCAGGAAAACAGCAGGTTCTAGCGATATGAGGGGTATAAAGGGGGGTTGGTAGGGGATGAGATAAAAATAACGGCCTATGTGGATGATATATCTGTCTTTTTAGAGTTGGAGGAAGAAGTTAGGACACTAATGAGTATTTTGGGGAAGTTTTCTGAGGTAGCGGGGGCTAAAATAATTATGAATGAAAGTAAAGGAAGGTGATTTAAGAGGTCAAAGGCTCTATTAGGGGAAGGGGGGTACCAATAACTAATGAAAAAATGAAATTGTTAGGTATGGTTTTTGGGGAGGGGGATATGGGGAAAGAGAATTGGAACATGGTTTTGGAAATTGTGGAAGGAAAGGTGGCTAGATGGAAATTATAGAAACTATCTAAATTAAAAAGTGTATTTGTGGTAAAACAATTTCTGATCCCCTTTTTTATATATGTGGCAGGAGTGTTTCTACCTCCTGTGGAATTTAAGGTGAGAATATTTAAAATCTTTTTTCAAATGATATAGGGGAACAGGTTGAACCCTATAGAGAAATATTATATAAAGATAGGAAACAGGGAGGTTTGGGGATGATTAACCCGGTCATATTCTTTCATATGATCTTCTGGTATTCGAATTTGTATAAAATATTTGTAAAGCAAAATTAGTGTAGCAAGTGGGGGGTAAATGTTTTGGGGATATGGATAAGGGATTGGTCAGGGGAATCCTTGTGGGGGATTCAGGTTAGGGAGGTACCAGGGTATTTTAAAATAGCTTTAAGGAAGATGGTTAAGCGGAAAGTTAATAGAGCTCAAATAGAGAGCATCTCCAGGAAAGGGATGTACGATATGATTGTTGAAGAAACGTGTTTAGGGGTTACTGAGTTTAAAGGGGGAAACCCTGGTGAAACAAAACTGATTATCAGGATGTTAAATAACTCTAGGATACCACACAGAATGTGGGATATCCAGTGGCTTATGGCATATGGCCAAGTGGGGTGAGGGCAAACCATAAGCATAAAGTTGCTGAGGAAAGGACATGCCTGTACTCAGGGTGTGGTTGCTTCGAAGAGACTCGGGAGCATTTCTTGTTAGATTGCAAATACGCTAAGAGGCTCTGGTCCTATTTAGCAGCTGAGTGGAAGATGCCATGGCTAAATCTTTGTCTTACAAAAATTTGGTTCTGGGAATTGTATCTGAATTTAGAGGCCAATATCATCTTCCCACATTGCAATTACTGTTTGCTTGTTTAAAGTATTATATGTGGCAGAATCGTTGCCAACTATTGTTACACCAGCAGGAAATTACTTCAAAGGGGCAGGTAATCTATGTGAGGCAGGACTGAGAGAGATTTATAAAAATGATTGTCAATTACATCTATGACAAAAGGTGAATATGTGGTGGAAAGGGTTAACCTTTTTTGTTAAATATGCATACAGAAGGGTTAGGGGTAGGAGATGAGAGTTTAAGGTTGCTATGGGCATCTTCTATGTATTATGGGTAATAATTGTTTTTGTATAAAGTTTCTTAATGTTAGATTTATTGTTTGAAGATTGTGTAAACTGTAAACCAACTTATGCTGTGGGGGGGGGGTTCTTCTATTTTAGTAGGTATGATTTAGGTAATTTTCCCCTGTATGATGCAATACTTATTTTAGTTTGATGTTTCTTTTCCCTGTTTGCTTTTTGTATTGGTCAATACATTTGTTTATATTGTTTTTGTTTTATGAATAAAAAAACTCCCTATTCTTTTCAAGAAGTGCCATGGAATCTTTAACGTCCACCTGAACGGGCAGACGGGACCTCAGTTTAATGTCTCATCTGAAAGACGGAACCTCAGGAGAGCAGCATCCCCCTCATGATGCACTACAGTGTCAGTATTGGGATTTACCCCAAGTGCCTGATGTGGGGCTAGAACCCACAGTCCTTCGACCTTCTGGCCTCAGAGGAGAGTGTGCAACCTGCTGAGCCACAGACACTGCATTCTGACTCAAGACTGGACCTATGCCTACCTCTGATGCATCTGTCTGTAACAAAAATTGTTTCTCAAAGTCTGGGCTTCTTAAAACAGGAGCTGAACATAATGCAACCTTGATATCCCAGAAAGCTTCATCACACTCTTGGAATGATTTCATATTATTTGGGTACTGTTTCTTTGTGAGTTCAGTGAAGAGAGTAGCTATCTGGGCAAAGTTGGGAATGAATCTCTGATAGTAACCAGCCAGGAGGTTAAGGAAACATTCACCTTTACAGCATCAGCAGTTGCAGATTTGTTCCAGTATGTCATAAGCTACATCAATATCTTCTGTAGAAGTTTGTGGTAAAACTAACAAAGCAGCCTTTAGTGTTCTTTCAACCCATTTCTTCAGGAGGTTAATATGATATATCTTGGTAGGATTCTTCCTAACAGAGGTCCCAATCTCACAGTTAACTGTGTCAGTATGACCTTATAGGTCCCTTGCCACTTTATTAACAGTTTATTTTCTGTAGTGGGTAACAGTAGCAAGACCTTTTCACCAGGCTCAAAAACTTGTTCTTTTACCCTATGGTCATAATATACCTTCTACTGGTGTGGGGCCTCTTCCTGATTACTATGGGTAATTTCAACATATTTTGCCAGCTTCTTTCTTAGGGCACACATATAAGATGTAATAGATTTTTCTGAGTGGGATTATCTTCTTATGTTTCTTTTATTACTTACTCAGTGATCACCACATGGTCTACTATGTCCATAAATCCATCACCCCAAAGCCCCACCAAATATCATCCATCTCCTCTCCTTCAGATTCATTGACTTGTCCTTCTACATGAGGAACTTGTTGGAACCAACTGGTCTCCGATTGCCAATGCCTCCTCTGTTGACTTAGCCTGAATTACTTCAAAACACAATTCCTTAATGCTTGGCACAGACATGCTCCTTTAAGGAAGACCAGAGTCCGAGGATCTCAACTCCCCTGAATATCAACTGAGCTACTGGCCTGCCAGTATGCTCAGGACCTGCTGTGGAAGACTTACAAAACATCAGGTGTTCTTGATGATTTGCTTAGATATTGTTCTCTCCATAACGCCTGCACCAGGGCTATCTGTCTCGCCAAAGCAGAATACTTTAATTCCACCTTCCAGGTAAACCTTAATAGCCCCTCCAAATTTTGAAAGGTTGTCCATGCCCTATTCTCCTCCCACCCAACCCCCCATTCTAAAGATAGGTGACATCACAATCTCAGACCCCCTACTGTAGCCATTGAATTCAGCATCTTCTTCATCACCTGTGCTTCCGCCCTCCTAGCATCCCTTTCCCCTTCAGCTCCTCCTCTGCCAGTCTCTTCTGCACCTACTTCCTCTTCACCATGCTTCTCCTTCTTACCAGTCTCCCCCACTGACACCCTGCAAGCTCTTCTTGCCCTTAGCGCTCACAAGAGCAAAAGCCTGAATGGGCTTGACCCCAAGCTCTTGTACCTATCAGCCCATGCTATAGCTTTCCCTCTCTCCACTCTTCTGAACCTCTCCTTCACACTTGCCACTGTCATCCCTCTTCCTAAGGGCGGTGACTCCTCTAACCCAGGAGACTACCACCTGATTTCTCTGCTCCCAATCCTTGCTAAACTCCAAGAGCACTTGGCTCTGGCTCAGCTGTCTCCTTTTCTTAACTCCTCCTCCTTCTTCTTCACCCCCCCTCCTTTCAGTCTGGCTTCCACAAGGCCCACTCCACCACAACCTCCCTTCTACAGCTCACTGACTCCATTCTCTCTGGCATGGATCTGGGACACATCACCTCTGCTATCTTTGTCAACCTGGCCAAAGCCATCAACACTGTTGGCCACTCCCCTCTCCTCAATAAACTGGCAGTGTCTGGTCTCTCTCTGAGTCCACCACTCACTGGTTTCATTCCTACCTCATAGGTAGATCTCAAGCAGTCAGGATTGGTAACTCCCTCTCCCTCTCTCCACATAAACACAGGTGTCCCTCAAGGTTCAGTACTCAGACTGATACGCTTCTTGATATTTCTAAATGACCTACCTGCTGCCTGTTCAACTGCAAACATCCATATGTATGCGGATGATGTTGTTTTGTATGCCTCCAGTACTTCCACCTTGGATATAGCAATCAGCCTCCAGCTGGATTTCAACAATGTCCAGTGCTGGTTTTGTGCAAACCAGCTGTCTCTATATGCCAAAAAGGCGGTCTCTATGACCTTAGGCATGAGGTAAAAGCTGTCCAGGCTTACTGCCACCCCTACCTCCCATAACCTCAATGGTTCCATTTTAGAGGATGTATCTTCCTTCAAATACCTTGGGCTCTGGCTCAACAGGAACCTTGACTTTGCTTGTCATGTGAATGCTATCCACAAAATGCTACTTCCCAAACTGGGTGCTCTGTATAGACACCGCAGCTGCCTTCCCCCACTGGCCCACCAAGAGATCATCCAGAAGATGATCCTCACAATTTTTGATTTTGGAGACATGGTCTATAGTATAGCCCCCAAATCCAACTGTACCAGACTGGACACTCTATTCAACTCCTTCTGCCACTTTGCTTTTGCCTGTCCACCATTGTTTCAGTCTGCCTCTTCATCCTCTGGCTTTCGCCGGGTGTTTTCTCTGTGGAGATTTACTGCCCCACGGGGGACTTGGTGTTGTTACCCAGCTGGGGAGTCAGCTGGGGTATCTTGCTCCCTTAGACCCTTGGAAACAGCTGCAATTGTGGTCTTACTTGGGATCTTTTGGTGTTGGGTTGTTTTATTTCTCCTGAGAGCTCCCAGTAGTAAGTACAGGGGTTGTTACGAAGGAGTTTCTTCCAGCAATAGCAAAACTGTATGCCAACTCAGCCTTTGGACTTCTGGTGGTTCCTGGTTTCAGCTGTATTTAATTCTGGGCCTGGATTAAAGAGACTGCTGACTTCCTCCTTTTTTGTGGATTATTTTGCCTTTCTGCCTGGATGATTGGGTGGTGAGAGGATCCCGCGTCCATGTACTTTATCTATTTATTTTTATATTGTTGGAACTTACAGTTCCTTTCCCTGTCAGTGAAGAAGATTGTAATTTTCCCACTCACCAGTTGTGAGAGATCTGGGGGGGGGGATTTTTATAGTTTTATTTCTCACTTTCATGGAATGGAATAATTCTGTTTTGTTTTTTATTTGTTGTTATGTTATTATAATTTGGTTTAACTGTCTGGCAGTGAGAGTGCCTTTCTATCCTTTCTCCCCAATGGTGAGAGGTCTTGGGGGGGGTACAAATTATTCATTGTTTTTTTGTTATATTATGTGTTGGGTCTGGGGGTGAGAGTCCCTAAGCTTCGTTTGTTGTTTATTTGTTTTTGTGGGTTATTTTGTACTAATGGGGGGGTTGTCAGGGTCTCTAATTTCAGGCTCTGATTTGATGTTAGCCAACCTGGGAGTTGGGTGGGTTTTTTAAATTGTTTTTTGTTAGGGGGGTATTATTAGTTTGTTAGTTTTATTTTAGGATTTGTTTATTGTATTTTTATTCTGCAGTCTAGCTTACAGCATGTGCTGGCATTCAGCCCTCACAGTTGTGCATTACTCATCCTCCTCTCTTCGTGCCCTTCACCCTTTTTACTCTCCCACTCTTCAGTTCGAGATCTACCAGCATTGTAGAGCGCTGGGTATTGTGCGTAAGAGGAGGAGGAGAAGGGTGTGGGGTTGCGAACAGAGGAGGATGATCAAGGGGGGTTATCGTATTGGGGTGGTTGGTACCAGAAGGCGCCCTGGGGGAAATGGAATCCTGATCGTGGTTTTCCATGTCTGGTGCCCATACCCAAGGGCACTACCGATTACGGCGGGCAGATGGCCTGTGCAGCCCGCGAGGTTCGTCCAACTCGGGCGGTGTTGTGCAATGCCAGGTTCATTAAAACAAGACCGCAATTATTGCTGATCTTGTTGGTACGGTGGACCTGGCTGGCATTAACGAGACCTGGTTGGATGATAACTCTGGCCCCATTTTGGAGGCTATGACTCCAGCCAGGTACTCAGTGTTACACCGCCCAAGATTGGAATGTAGGGGGGCAGGGGTTGCGGTCTGTTTCAAGACTGAACTTGGCCTCACGGAGGTCCTAGTGGGGGGTTGAGTCCTTTGAGTGTATAGTAGTAGCAGGTGTAGGCTTTCGAATCGCCCTCATTTACCATCCACCTGGTGATGAGAAGCGATTCCTTCAGGAAGTGGTGGACTTCGTCATCGATATGGCATTCGATTCACCCAGATTGATGATTCTGGGTGACTTCAATGCCTGGGTTGGCGATGAACTCTCACAGTTTGGTCAACACTTCCTCCAGTTAATGACAATGCTGGGCCTTACACAGGTGGTTTCCTCTGCTACACATAAATGTGGACACTCCTTGGACCTAATCTTCCTTCTAGGGGTCAAGGCATCCTATGTGGGGGTGGAACCCATCGGGTGGTCAGATCATTACACCATGGGGTTTAGTTTTTGCACCCCTTCTAGAAGGCCTGCCCCTATGGAGTTGGTTAGGTACTGCACTTTGGGGGATATAGATCCCCAAGGCCTTGCGGTGGTAAGCAGTGATCCAGAGACCCTCGTGTCGGCCTATAATACAGCCATTGTGGGGGCTCTGGATGTCATTGCTCCAGTTCGTGTTCGCCCCCTCTCCCTTTGCCCCAAGTCCCCTTGGTTTGATGGGACGTTGAGGGAGATGAGGAGACAGGGACAAAGGTTAGAGCATTGCTGGTGAAAGTCCGCCCTTGATGCCGACCACCTTAGATTGATGGATCATTATTTGGTCTATCAGTCTGCAATCACCCGTAAGAAGGCAGAGTTCCTGTCCAGGAAGATTGCAGTTGCTCGGAATCAGCCAGCTCAGCTGTTTCGAACTGTGGACAGACTGTGCAACCTAGCCTGTCTGCAAGTTCGGAAAGTCTTTTCGCAATTGGAGTGCAATGAGCTTGCTTGGTTCTTCGTAAATAAGGTGGCCAACATTAGGGCCGAACTGCTGCCATCACACTCTAGGGGGTTGCTGTGAACTGGTGTGAGATCACGGTGCCTCGGTTTTCCTGGAGTTCCTTCAGTCAGCTGGAGTTCATTGATGTCATGAGGATCATCCAGCATATGCACCCTACGTGCTGTAGTTTGGACCCTGGACCAGCCTCCCTAATTTTGGGTTGTATTGACATCATTGGTCCAGGCCTTGTGCAGATAGTCAGGTGCTCCCTGGAATCTGGTGAGTTTCCTAGCTCCCTAAAAGAGGCAGTGGTGACACCCCTCTTGAAGAAAGCTACCTTGGACCCTGACTGTCTCGAAAACTACAGACCTATCTCTAACCCTCCCTTTGTTGGGAAGGTGATTGAGAAAGTAGTGGCTGCACAACTGGAGGACCATTTGACCATCCATGACGTCTATGAACCCCTCCAGTCCGATTTTCGTAAAAGACATAGTACCGAGACAGCGCTGGTTCGGGTGCTCAATGATCTCTTGATGGCCAGAGATTGGAAGAGTCATTCCATTTTGGTTCTCCTCGACCTTTCTTCAGTGTTTGACACCGTAGATCACATGGTGTTGATAGGATGCCTGAGGCTGTTTTGTGGAATATCTAGAACTGTCTTAAGATGGTTCACATCATTCCTTACTGGGAGATCACAAAGAGTTGTGTCTGGGGTTTTTCCCTCTGATTCAATGGCTTCGTGGTGTGGGGTGCCTCAGGGTTCAGTATTGTCACCCATGTTATTTGCGATGTATATGCTACCCTTCAAAGACATTGTAAGGAGGTATGTTCTGAAGTTTCACTGTTATGCAGATGATACCCAGCTCTACCTTTCTTTTGCCCCCGACCAGGAGGGAGCTCTCTCGGTCTTTAATAGCTGTCTAAAAGAAATCCAGGAGTGGATGAATTCTAGCTGGCTGAGGTTGAACTCTGATAAGACTGGCGTACTGGTTGTGGACCAGGGTCGACAGACAGGGGGGTCGGGTGATGGTGCGTCTTCCAGAATTTTTTTTGGGCGTTCTCTCCACCTCTGAGCGTGTGTGGAACCTGGGGGTAGTTCTTGACGACGGGCTGACACTGCATTTGCAGGTGTCAGCAGTCATCAAAACTTCCTTTTATCATCTTAGGAACATCGCCAGGATTCGGCATCTTGTTCCGTTTGCCGACCTGCCAATGTTAGTCCATGCCTTCGTGTCCTTGCACTTGGATTATTGCAACTCCCTTTATCTAGGGCTTTTTGGGGTTGAAATCCGTCTCCTGCAGCTAGTGCAGAATGCTGCAGCCTGGCTTTTGACAGGTTCTATTAGATCCTGTCATATTACTCCAGTGCTGTGCGAACTGCACTGGCTGCCAATTCGGTGGTGGATCACCTTTAAAGTCGGATTGCTGACTTTCAAAGCCCTACACGATCTGGGCCCAGTCTATCTGAAAGAACTTCTGGTTCCTTATCACCCTAATCGATCACTCCGCTCAGCCGACGAGGGGTTGCTAGAGGTTCCAAGGGTGAATTTGACATCTTCGGACGCTCAGGCTTTTTCGTATGTGGCCCCCACCCTTTGGAGCTCTCTACCCCATCGGTTGCAGGAGTGCACCTCTGTGGAGGGTTTCAAGAGAGGTTTGAAGACTTTCTTGTGGGAAACTGCATTTTTAGAATATTGACTGAATTAATTGTTCTGATCCAGCTGAATTTCTTTTAATGATTTTTATTGTTTTAATCTGTTATTTATGTATGGCACCTTGACAACTGAAAGGCGCCTTATAAATAAAAATTATTACTATATTATTATTACACACCACTGCGACCTCTACACCACTCTCTCCTTCTCCTCTCTCAGGGCCAGATGCCTTGCCCACAGTGCCTCTCTAATCAGAAAGTTCTGGCTTGGCTCCCTGCTACTTTACCTTCACTCCCTCCTCTGCATCCCTCCTACCCCACACTACTCCTTCCAAAATTCCCCAACTAGGACCCTCCCTTCCCGGTCTTCCACTTCAGGGAGAGCAGCCTTCTTCTATCACTTTCCAAACATTTGGAACTCCCTCCCCATAGATATCCACTCTGCCTCGTCCACAAGTTCATTATACCATCTTCTTTAGCACTACATTTCACCCTCCTGCTATTGCACCTGATCCACCTCCTCCTTATTTAGTCCTCCCTGCCCTTTCCTTTTTCATCTTCCTACTGCCCAACTCCCTTCCACCACTTCCCAGGCATGCTACCAGCCTTTAGAACACTAGCTGGGTTTACAACGAGTAGTGTTCACACCCCTGGGGTTCCATTCCTGTAGGTTAGGCTTGCCTCCCACCCACCTCCTCTTCCCTTCAATTCCTTCCTCTCAGATTTATTTATTTATTGATTGATTGATTTATGTATTTAGTTTTTGTTGACTGGGTAAGTGCACTAGACAAATCCTGCCTACTTTCAGGCACGACCCGGGAGAGGGGGATACAGATGAATGGCAACTGACCTTGAACCAGATTAACCTGTTGATGGTATTTATAGTGAATGAGGGAAATTTGGCCATGACACCGTGGAAATTCCCCTACTCTTTTCCATAAGTGTCGTGGGGTCTTTAACATCCACCTGAACTACCACCAATCCAGACAGATGGGACCTCGGTTTAACGTCTCATCCGAAATTTCCTACTTTCACCCTCCCTCCTCTTCCCTTCAATTCCTCCCTCTCAGATTTCCTACTTTCACCCTCCCTCCTCTTGTCCCTAACACCACACACCCTTTCCTATATTTATCCTCACCTACCTCATATATGTCGATCACAGTTGTCCTCCACTCAACCCCCTATTTCTCCCCCATTCCCTTCCAATCCCTCTGCGGGGTTTGCACTTCGGAGGGGTGGAGGCCCACCAGGATATCCACCAATCATCTAGTGAAGTAGTACTGTTCAGGCTGCCACACCTCTGATCTGAGGAAAGTTATTCAGTGATTGCGTCATCCAGGAAAAACAGACCAGTCAAATATTTGTAAAGTAATAGGTCTGGATGAACTCCATTCACTCAAAAGTTTTTGAACAAATCTTTTATTTACACGTACACAATAATGGGCTATGTTTCATGGGTATGCCAATTTGTCAGGCCCTTGCGTTTCACTAAATAAAAATCATATGCACATAATTAATATCACAGTATACTATATTTACTTTTAACTAACTGATGTCACTGCAGACTAATGCTAAAATGCTCCAAAAAGGAAGTTAGGTCCAAAATCTTTAGTATCTTACTTAACTATATAACTTTAGTCACTTTTATCTGCCAGTATTTCAAATATATCATATGAATTCAAAAATGATCCCTTCCCCAGTGTAAATATTTCTACAACTGGGTAATAAATTGATGGTCTTAATACTGTATTTCCCTTCATCCAGTAATTACTATATACATTTCCCAATCTTAGTTTCTTAAGTATATCACTTTTTTTATCATACGTTTAGCTGTTCTTATAAACATTTCCACATGGTGTACAGCTGCTCACCTCCCGAAGGGTTGTATTGTCGTTTTCTTTTTGGCTCCAAACCTCTCCCTTTTTAAATATGCCACAAGATTCCTAGATGTTTTTCAAACAAGCAATAAAAATAGTATCCTTTAAATCTGCCACTTTACTTGTATGTAATGTCACCTTGTCTCTTTTAAATAGCCTTCATTCTATGCTTTCCTGCCAATTTTCACAATATCCAAAAAATATATCCTTTCACATTTTAAGCATCTGTCCATTACTCTGCTTTGTTTTTCATCTCCTGTTTGCTAGTTTCTCATGGAGATAATCAAATTATTTAGTCATTCTATCCATATTCTCACAATACATCATGCTCAGTTTCACATAAAGGTTATTCATGAAATGACATGCACTGCTTTCCTGGTTGCTGTTCAAATCTCTGCTCATTTTTTTTTTCTAACCTTTACTGCTATAATTCATTTTTTAGGGCTGTGGGCAGAGCCTACAGCCCTATTGGGATCGGATTGTAGCTCTAAAAACAGCCGATCATGGAACCTTCTGTTGGACATTTATGAAGTATCTTTCTGAATGCCCAATGGAGCTTGAAACCCTCTGCCATAATTGGCCACTAGGGAATAAGAGCCGTGTGTGTGTGTGTGTGTGTGTGTGTGTGTGTGTGTGTGTGTGCAGACTCAACTACACTCTGCAAGCATGCTGATGTTTAACATATCTGCTCCAGCCTTTAAGCATGCTGCTTATCTGTCTTAAAGGCATCTGAAGGGAGGGGAAGGGATATAAACAAACTCAGGGTATAAACATACAAAAAAATAACTTTTGAAAGCTACGGTCTGTCCTGCTCAAATAGATTCATTCTAGTTCTTTCAGCAGCCTAGGGGTTAACTCATAGATACATAGATACATAGACAGTGTTGGCAGATAAGGGCGTACGGCCCACCCAGTCTGCCCATTTGAGCTTGTAAGTTCACTTTATGTTTTCCTAGAAGTCTGTTGCCCCTTACCCCTGACCTCCAGAATTCCTTTATGTCTATCCCTTGCATTCTTAAATCCCGTGATTGTTTCAGCCACCACCACTTCCTCTGGCAGGGTGTTCCACTTGTCTACCACCCGTTCTGTGAAGAAATTCTTCCTCATATTTTCTCTGAATTGTCCTCCCTCCAACTTCATCCCATGCCCTCTAGTTCTGGAACATCTTTTTCGCTTAAAAATACTGTATTCCTGCACCCTGTTCCTCCCTGTAAGATACTTGCATGTCTCTATCATATCCCCTCTCCCTCCTCTACTCCAGGAGTACATATTCAAGTCCTTCAACCTGTCCTCATAGGGCTTGTGATGCAATCCATGTACCATCTTTGTTGCCCTTCTCTGAACCTTCTCTACCCTATGTCCTTACATAGGTAAGGTCTCCAGAACTGTACACTGTACTCCAGGTGGGGCCTCACTAGTATCCTGTATAGTGGAATTATGACCTCCCTTTTCCTGCTGGTGATACCCCTGCCTATGCATCCCAACATCTTATTTGCTTTACCTGCTGCCTCGTCATACTGTTTCCCCACCTTGAGGTCATCAGAGATGATAACCCCAAGATCCCTTTCCTGCTTGGTGCATGCCATATCCTCACCCCCCCAAAATGATATGTTGTTCCAGGGTTTTTGTGCCCCATATGCATTATCTTGCACTTCTTTGCATTGAATTTCAGCTGCCAAACCCCTGACCATTCTTCAAGTTTTTGCAGGTCCCTTCTCATTCTGTCTACACCCTCTGGTGTGTCTACTCTGTTACAGAGCTTTGTGTCATCAGTGAACAGGGAAATTCTGCTTTCTAGGTCCTCCGCAATGTCACTGATAAAAACATTGAATAGGACCGGTCCCAGCACTCATCCCTGTGGTTCCCCACTGGCCACTCTTCCCAGCACTGATCCTTGTGGTACCCCACTGGTCACTCTTCCCTCTGTGGAGTGACAGCCATCAACCACCACCCTCTGTGTCCTGCCACCCAGCCAGTTACCTACCCACCACACTACTGTCCTGCCCACACCCATATTCCCCAGTTTGTGTAATAGTCTTCTATGTGGCACAGTGCCAAAGGCCTTGCTGAAGTCCAGATAGGCCATGTCCACTTCCCTCCCCTGATCCACCTCCCTAGTCACCCAGTCAAAACATTAAATGAGGTTGGTCTGACATGACCTCCCCCTGGTGAAACCATGCTGCCTTGGGTCCTGTAGTACTAGCAACAGATGTTCCACCAATCTCTCCTTCAGTAGTGCTTCCATGATCTTCCCCACTACTGAAGTGAGGCTGACTGGTCTGTAGTTCCCCGCTTCCTCTTTGCTCCCACTTTTGTATAAGGGACCTATATCTGCTGTCCTGCAGTCTTTGGGTACCTCCCCTGTTTCCAGTGATTGGCTAAACAGGATTGCCAGAGGTTCAGCCACCACCTCACTTAGTTCTTTAAGGGCCCTGATGTGCACCCCATCTGGCCCCATTGCTTTATCAGCTCTTATTACTTCCAGTACCTTCAGGACCCTTTCTCATGTAAAGGGACTTGTGTCCATTTCTGCACCATTCCCACCACTTGTACTCCTTTTAGACCCATTACCCTCCTCTTTCTCAGTAAAGACTGAGCAGAAATACCTGTTCAATATGTCAGCTTTACTGTTGTCATCCTCCAAGCGGCCCCCATCCTCCCCCTTCAGTCTCACTATCCCTCCCTTTGCCTTTCTTATCTCCTTGGCCATTGAGTTTTAAATGGGGCCCCAACATGGAAACAGCTTCCAGACAAAGACTCAGCTGTTTCATCCTCTGAAGACATTAACAGTGTAAGTGTGTGTGTGTGTGTGTGTGTAGACTCAACTAGCACTCTGCAAGCATGCTGTCATTTAAAATATCTGCTCTAGTCTGTAAGCACGCTGCTTCTCTGTCTTAAAGGCATCTGAAGGGAAGGGATATAAACATACAAAAAAAAACACTTTTGAAAGCTGCAGTCTGTCCAGATCAAATAGATTCATTCTAGTTCTTTCAGCAGCCTACAGGTTAAGAAGAATTTGTTTAGTTTACCAGGTAAGTGCAAAAGACAAATTCTACCTATTTTCAGGCACGACCCAGGGGAAGGGGATACAGATGAATGCCAACTGACCTTGAACCAGATTAAACTGTTAGTGGTATTTTTAGTGAATGGGGGG
Organism: Neoceratodus forsteri; assembly: GCA_016271365.2. NCBI lineage: Eukaryota > Metazoa > Chordata > Ceratodontiformes > Ceratodontidae > Neoceratodus > Neoceratodus forsteri. Next base: position 174,776,258 of record CM057449.1, on the reverse strand, counting down.
AAGGGAAATTCCTCTACTCTTTTCAAGAAGTGCCATGGGATCTTTAACATCCACTTGAACTACCACCACAACAGGTATATGGGACCTCGGTTTAACGTCTTATCTGAAAGACAGCACCTCAGGAGTGCAGCACCCCCCTCATGCTGCACTACAGTGTCAGTATTGGGATTTAACCCAAGTGCCTAGTGTGGGGATAGAACCCACAGCCTTCTGATCTTCTAGCCTCAGAGGCAAGTGTGCTACTTGCTGAGCCACAGACACTATTATTGAAATCAAAGGTAGGCGTGCTATAATGCCATTCAATGGGGGTTTTCAGCTTATGCTGATAAATCAGCCATTTTTTGAATTTCTGCACCAAATTTTCAACATGGGGTTCTTGGGACCCCACCTCATGAAAACTGTCACTGTCATTTTGTTCCCTCAGTCCTGCAAGGATTTTAATGTCACTGCACGAATCACCTTTCAGGACCAATTCATGACATGACAGTGCCCGCTGTTCGAGGCAGGGTCTAAAAGCCCTTGTTACAGAAGATGATGGCTCCAAAAAATGACTGTGTCATGAGTGTGTGTTGTACAGTTTCTATGTACGCTCCTAACTTCACCAATTTTTAAACATTGCCAGTTTTGCACACCTCCTTCAAAACAGTACAGCTGTCATTCACTGTGGTCAATAAATCAACAATTTAAGTTGAATAGCTGTGGTCTGTGTTTACATAGAAACATAGAAACATAGAATTTGATGGCAGATAAGGACCGCTCGGCCCCCTCAGTCAACCCATTTCCCTACCTACTGGATAAGCTGCAGATCCTAGTTAACCAGCAGCCTACTTCTTCCTACCCCCACCCCCCAGAATTGCCTTATGACTATCCCATGCATGCTTGAATTCCACCACTGTTTTTGACTCCACAACCTCCTCCGGAAGGCCGCTCCATGTATCCACAACCTCTCTGTGAAAAATACTTCCTTAAATTACCTCTGAGCCGCCTCTATCTTCAAATTGTGCCCTCTTGTTCTTGCACCTCTTTTTTGAAAGATGCTACCCTCTTGGACTTTGTTGATTCCCTTGAGGTACTTGAAAGTTTCTATCATGTCCCCCCTCTCCCTCCTTTCCTCGAGGCTATACATATTAAGCTCCTTAAGTCTCTCTTCATATGTCTTCCGGTGCAGACCCTGCACCATTTTAGTTGCCCTCCTCTGGACAGCTTCCATCCTGTCTATGTCTTTGCGGAGATTGGGTCTCCAGAACTGCACACAGTATTCCAGATGGGGTCTCACCAGCTGTCTGTACAGAGGGATAATAACTTCCTGTTTTCTACTGGTGATGCCTCTCCCTATGCATCCCAGTATCCCCCCAGCCCTCCTTGCTGCCCTCTCACATTGCTTGCCCATCTTTAGGTCATCGATGCATTACCCCCCAGGTCCTTTCCATTCTTGTTGTTTGTTAGTATCTCACCCCCATTGTGTACTCTTCCCTGGGTTTTGTTTCCCAGTTGCATTACTTGCACTCTAGCATTGAATCTAAGCTGCCATACATTTGACCATTCCTCTAACCTTGCCAAGTTCCTTCTTATCCTTTCCACCTCACCCTGTGCATCAACTCTGTTGCAGATCTTAGTGTCATCTGCAAAGAGACATACTTTTCCTTCCAGTCCTTCTGCAATGTCGCTATAAAGACATTGAGGACGGTCCTAATACTGAACCCTGCGGTACCCCACTAGTAACCCTCCTTTCTTCCAGTGGACTCCATTTACTATAACTCTCTGTGTCCTATTCTCTAGCCAATTCTTTACCCAGGCTGTCATCTTGGGACCCACTCCCAGGCTGGCTAACTTGTATATTAATCTTTTGTGTGGGACTGTGTCAAATGCCTTGCTAAAGTCTAGGTAGACCATGTCCACAGCCCCTCCCTGATCTACTACTTTGGTCACCCAGTCAAAGAAATCTATCAGATTCATCTGGCATGACCTTCCCACTGTGAGTCCATGCTGCCTAGGGTTCTGTGCCCCTCTGGCCTCTAGATACTCGACAATTCTTTCCTTTAGAAGTGATTCCATCATTTTCCCTATCACTGAGGTTAAACTAACAGGTCTATAGTTTCCTGCTTCTGCCTTGCTCCCACTTTTGTGAAGGGAATCACATCTGCCATCCTCCAGTCCTCGGGTACCACCCCATCCTCCCATGATTTGTTAAAAGGGTAGTCAGTGGTGTCACTAGTTCTACCCTTAGTTCTTTTAGAATTCTGGGATGAATCCCATCAGGCCCCATTGCTTTGTCCACCTTCAGTTTTAGAGTTCTTTCACAACCTTTCTTCTGTAAATGGGCGGTATCAACTTCTGTATCCAGAGTGTTACTACTGTTTGTTTTATGTACCTCCCCTCTTCCTTTGTAAATACTGAGCAAAAATATTTTAGTATCTCTACCTTTCTACAGTCTCCTCTGCCCACCTCCCTTCCCTTTATTAAACCTCACTATCCCTCCTTGGTCTTCCTTAGCTCCCTGATGTACCTATAAAATCTTAACTTGAGTTGCCTATCTTTTCCTCAGTTTGGGCCTTTGCTGTTCTGACTGCCTTCCCAGCCTCCTTTTGCTTTAACTGATACAGTTCTCTGTCCTGCTCCTTCTGAATTCCTTGTACTTCCTGAATGCTTTCTTTTCTCTTGAACCTTCACTGCCACTTCCTTTGAGAACCATAGTGGTTTCTTACATCGTCTTGTTTTGTTTATTTGCTTCACACAAAGGCTCTGTTACCTCTGTGATGGCAGTTTTTATTATTCCCCATTGTTCTTCCACCCCTCCTTCCTGCCCATTTGCTAGTGCATTCCTTAGGCACTCACCCATTATGGCAAAGTCAGCCCTCCTAAAGTCCAGTACTTTTGTCTTTGTATGGCTTGACTCTATTACTGTGTTTATTGTGAACCATACTGTTCGATGGTCGCTAGTTCCCAGATGGCTACCCACTTCTACATCTGTGATCCTCTCTCCATCTCCATTTGAGAGTATCAAGTCTAATATTGCTCCCTCTCGAGTGGGCTCCAGTACTAGTTGTCTAAGGCATGCCCCCTGTAGGGCATCTAGAATAACTGCACTCTTCGAAGTGGCAGCTGCAACTGCACTCCAGTTAACATCTGGCATATTCAGATCACCCATCAGCAATATCTCCCTTTTTCTGCCATTCTAAGTATACTTTCTATCATTTCCTTGTCCATTTCCTCCCCCTGAGAAGGGGGTCTGTATACAACCCCTGTGCGGATTGTGGTGCCATTGCCTGTCTCCAAATTTACCCACAGTGCTTCTTCTCCTCCCTGTTTACCCTTTTGTTCTGTTGCTTTTATTCCTTCCCTTATGTAAAGAACTACTCCTCCTCCTCTTTTACCCTCCTTGTCCTTCCTGTAGATAGTGTATCCTGGTATGTTTACGTCCCAGTCATGGTTTTATGTGTACCATGTTCCTTGGGGCGCTTTTGCTTTTGGACTTTTTGTCATTTTCCACAACCTGCCCAAAATGTGTTTTCACACCTGTGGCACAGAACAGCGCATTTGCTCTGTGAAATCAACTTTTGGGTCAAGTGAACAAAATGACACTGGCACTCTTCATGAGGAGGGGTCCCAAAAAGGCCATGTTGAAAATTTGGTGCAATACCTCCAAGAAATGGTCAAGTTACATCCAGGCATTGCATAATTTATACGCACATTTGTAACTTTGGTCATTTGGTAGCTCTTCACAACCCTATCAACTCTGGCTAGATCTTGTCTTAAAATTGCTTCTCCTATAGCTAGACATATACAGAGACAAAAGGATAGTTGTATGACTCCCCTCTCAGTTCTCTCAGTATCCATCCACCTCCCCTTCCACTACTCTGTCAAAGTCCTCATTTTCTTCCACCTAAAGTTATAAGCAAATACTTCCTTGTAAAAGGATGTTGTGCATATGTCTATGATTACGTAACTGAGCACTAATGCATGTGCAAATTAAACTGTAAAAATATAAATGTATGTCTATATATCTAAGATGTATATATGTACATAATTATTTATGATGGCAAGTACTGATTGACTATCCCACAAAATGTTTTGCATTGCCTTAATGTGTTTTATTTTTGTACAGACTTAGCTCTATGTATATTTTCTTTTTATCTGATTCTGTATTCAGTATTATATCCCCTCTTCCCCTTTCCCCAGAAAATTCTTGTCTATAATGCAGACATTGAAACTTCATGAGCCCTATAACAATCTTAGTTTGTCTTTAATCTGGGTGGGGGTTGCCTTTCAGTAATCACATCCTTATACAAACTATGACACTCATAGCTTGATTTCGGAGTTATCTGCTTCAGCAGTGTTATCTTATGTCAATTAAATTTATATGCAGTAGGATTCTTTGTATGTGTGTTCCACCAAGCACCTTTGACCCAGGGTTCCTCCTGGCTGAAGGCAGTATGGTGCTGTTAAACTTCTCTGACATCATCTTCTGTTTTTTTTTTTTTAAATGAGTATTTTAAACCAATGGGGATTTTTTTTGGTTTTCTCTGCATTATCTAGCTGTTACAAGTATTGTATTTTCTAGACAACTGCCATGAGCTTCTGAAGAAGGACTGGTTGGTCTGAAAGCTAGAGCACTTAGTTCTTGTTGTTACATCTATGTTGGTCCATTAAAAGGTATCAAATCATTTGCTTCTGTATCTATTCTTGCAAGGACCAATATGGCAACTATTAAATCTAGATTCCTTCCCCCAGAATGGATCTGAAAATTAGCTATTGTAGCTCAGTATGCCTATCCTGGTGAAACTTTTCAAATAAATAAATACATTATTACATCTAGTGGCCCTCTCTGTTGTCTGCCATACAACATTTCAAATGGTGAAAAACCTGTTGATGCCTGTGGCACTTCTCTGTAAGCAAAAAGTAGGTAAGGCAAGTATTAGTCCCAATCTTTCCCTTCCCCTTTTACAAACCTTTTTATCATGAATTTTAGGGTTTGATTAAAGTGCTCAATAGCACCGTTTGTCTGAGGATGATATGGGCAGGTTCTTATGGCAGTGATACCTAATAGTCAGTGCAGCTCCTTCAGTAATGCAGCACGAAAACTATTACTCTGATCAGTAATAATCTCTTTAGGTATGCCCACCCTGCTGAAAATTTTAGCAAGCTCTTCTGCCACTTTTGGGGTTGTGACAGTATGCATTGGAACTGCCTCTGAGTATCGAGTAGCATAGTCACATACAACACGAAAGAACTGATTACCATTTTTACTTTTGTCTAAGAGGCCAGCCATATCCATTGCAAGTCTCTCAAAAGGCATATCTATAAAGGGTAGGGGCACCTTGTCTTTTTTATGTTCACTGTGAGTGCACACGCAGCTGACTTCTTGCTATAAGAATGGGTTTTGAAGGGTGTGACCCTGTCTGTCCAATGCAGAGTTGTCTGTAAGGGGCAAGACAGTGCCACACCAATCATCAACCAGGCTGACTGTGACACTATTTTGCCTTGGTTGGCGGAAACTTTGTCTACTTGAAAAGAAAAGGCCGAACCAATCATATGGCTGCTTTGTCCTTTGATCTGCAGGACACCACCCAGCAAACAGCTGTTTGGTGTCCTGATCAGCCTGGCTGACATCATTACCCACCACCTCTTACACTTATCACACACACACACACACACACACACACACACACACACACGTCACCCCACCAAGTGTGGGGCTTACCTCCTGCAGCCGAATGCTCCTGCTGCCAGCCCAGATCCTGTGCCACCTTCTGAAACCTCCGGACAGCCCCCGCAGTGTTTTCCTGAAAGTGGAAGGCTGAAGGAGCACAGATGGGTGACCACCATGCAACCACACTCTGAAAGTACAGGATGGCAGATCACGCACAAATTTGTTCTAAAGCTGCTCCTGCCAGCTACGAGTGTCCCATGGCTGTGTCTCCAAAATCCTTTGCCAATACCAGGAAATGGATTCCATCTGACCAGGAGTCATTGAGGGCAGCAAACCAAAGGAGAGAGAGAGAGAGGCCTGTTTGGGGAGTACTGTGATCTGATGCCAGTAACAAGGGGCAAACATAGCTTCTGGGAGAAAGTCCAAGTCGGTGACTTTCATGTAGTTATACAGTGTATATTACACCTTTCTCCCACCTCACACACCAAAACTCACTTCACCCACCTACCCAACCAAATGCTGTTTAATATGTGCATCCCCCCTGGCATCAACCCCAAAACATTTTTTTTTCAATTGTTTAACTAGGAGTGGCACACTAAGCTGAAAGCTTGTTTACAGGTGCTGCCTTGGTAGCACTGAGAAGTTAAGTGACTTGCTCAGGGTCACACAGTATGCAAGTGGGGGCTGTGGAATTCAAACCCAGGTCTCAAGATTTGCAGCTGAGAGCCTTAAACCACTGCGCTATACTGCCACATTTGTTTAACACCGGTCAGTGGCTGTCAGTCCCTCAGTGCAGAGTGCAGCCATGAATGAATGGTGATGAATTTACCTACAGTAAAACCTGACTGGCTGAGTCTCAGCCAATCAGGTTTTACTATAGACAAATTCAAGGTACCATTTATTCATGCCCTTATTGTTATCAAACTCTAAACAGAGCGACAGCAGTCTGCACTGAGGGACCGACAGCCACTGACCGTCGTTAAACAAATCTTTTTGTGTTGCTGCCACAGGGTGGTGTGGGGGTGCTCTAGTTTGACTATTTCCATTAAGCAAGTCTATGTTAAGATGCTTCCTTGAAACTCTGCTGACCAGTGCCCAATACCAGTGGCGAACGTTCAGCATTGAAAAATGCTTGTTAGTCACTGGGGCTACTTTCTGACATTCAGCACAAGAACTGCAATAGACAGCAACATCTTCATGAATTCCAGGCCTGTAAAATCTGTACAGCAATCAGGCAAGGGTGCAATCCCTCCACGAGTGACTAGCCATAGGACTATCATGTGATACTGTATCTGTAACAACTCAGTTCTATACTTCTTTGATATGACCAATTGTTCTAACTGTTCCTGCATCTGAGGATTAACACAAATGCTGTATAGTAGCCCATTAAATTTTTTAAACATTGGTTCACCCTGTTTTTGTTTCAAACCCAACTGCTTAAAATAACCTTGGAGAGAAACATTGTTAGTTTGCTCTGAAAGAAAATCACAATCAGTTATCAGTTTCAGGACTTCCAGATCTTGGAAATGTGCTCAAACAAGTCAGAATCAAAATCATCAAAAGGAAAAGAGTCACCACCATCTGAGATTTTCTTTGCCTGAGCTCTTGTCATCACAGCTGCTGAAACTGCAAGTTTTGCTCACTCTGTGATTAACTCAGTAAATCCTGGAAAGTCATTTCCAATAATCACAGGTACAGGTAATGTAGGTACTACCCCCACTTTCATTTGATGTGACACTCCATTAGTATTCGGAGTCACATGGGTGGTGGGATAGTATTGAGTGTCCCTATGGATGCAGATGACACCAGTACCTGGTCCTTTTGCACAGTGTTTTCCCAGCACTTCAACATGCACCAGGGTCTGCCTGCTTCCCAAAACAATAAGTCCCTTCACAGTTGTACCTCCCACCTTGACATCTATTAAATACTTGCCACAAGTCGCTAAGGTCAAATCTGCTCCAGGGCTACCCTCCTTATTGTTATGGCAGTTTCTTGCAATATGTTCTGACTTGTTATAGTTACAGCAAATGAAGTCTTTGGGTGCAGATTTGTTACCCCCAACAAAATTTGTATCTGAGCTGGAGTTAAATCAGGAAAAATAGGGTCTTACCAGTCCTTGGCTGTTACTTCACTGTTGTGGTGTCTGTCTGGTCATCTAATAGTCCTCAGCTAAAGAAACAGCCTTTTCCCCATGTTCTGGTTGGTGTTCCTTTACCCAAAGCAGCACATCTGTAGGTAGGATGTTGATGACTTGTGCCATTGGAAATGTGTCAGTGATCTGTGGGACTGTTTTGCCCTCTGGTTGGAGTCATTTAATAAGGCATTTTCTGAGTCGGATGAAGGCTTCTCAAGAACTGTCGACTGAGTGGTATTGATGGACCAGAATCTGTGCCTGTGAGTCTTTCCTGAAATGTCATATTTTTTCATGATTTCTCTTTTCACAAGGTCATAGTTTTCTGACTGTGCATTGTCTATAATGCTGTAGGCATGTTGCACTTTACTGTCAGGCAAGGTACCAGTCTGATTGTCCATTTCTGTTTTGGCCACTGGCAGGCTGCAGCAACCCTTTTAAAACATGTCAGGTATGCTTCAATATCAACTGAGGGACAAAACTTTCTAAGTATAATGTCCTTTAAGTTGTTTGAGTTTTGTTGCTCTGCTGGACCTGAGTCAGATCCTCCAGCTTTAATAGCTTGCAATGCATCCAGCTATCACTACTCTTGTCACTGCAGCCCTTCTTTTCTTTGATTCTCTGTCTCTCTTTGTTGTGTAGCCCAACATTTAAAGAAGGCATACAGGCTTTCAGGTTCTGGCCACTCCTGTTCTTCTTCAATCACTAGTTCTGGCTATACAGTTTCAGTTTAGATTTTTGTTTCTGCTTTTAGCTGGGCTGCCATTCCTCTTGTAATCACTCCTGGGCTTGTAGTTGCAGGATCCATGCCTTTCTTCTATGCTTCCCTACTACCAGGTCTAGTACCCACATACAAAACTCCTGGCTTAGGTTATGCATGCTATAAATCCCATTTAGGCTGACACCATCTGTCATTGAGGTGCGGGTCAGGAAGAATAGGAAAACCAGGAGCAGTTATAAAATTTGCAAGTAGCATTTTATTATTTCCAATAACAATAAAATAAAAAAAATGTACAGAATGTTTTTTAGACATAGGCAGTTCAAACAAAACAAAGTCCTCCCCCCGAGGGTATCTCTAATTCTGAATTTCAGTTTCTCTCTCTCTCTAACAAACATTGCTGCACTTTTTATAAGAAGTCTTTGCCTGGCAATTAATTTCTACATCCTGATCTACATCCTGAGCCCATTAAGAGACATCCTATTTTCACACAAAATGTATCAGAGTTCTTGTTAATTTCTTTCCTGCAGGTGAACAAAACAGAATATGGTGTCCTAAAACTAATCTCCTATTGACAACTCTGCAAATAAGCTTGTGCTACTTCTCAAAGTTTAGCCTCAAGTTCCAATTGAAAGTTTAAGTTTTTTCAATAAACAATACTATACCTTTGTACAGAATTACATAGTGATAAACCATAAGATGTTATAAGGAAATTTTAAGCCCATTAGAACACAAATGCGATATTCTATAGATTAATAAAGTCTTGCAAAATAACATTACAAAGCTTTAACTAGTAAGGAGTCAATCCACTAAATGCATAACATAATTATTTACAAAAATCTTCTAGTATTGTCTAGTTAAAAATGCACTAATACGTTAAAACAACGATAACTATTTATCCTTGCATACTACCTGTAGACAGTAGGTTAGGAGCACACCCCAAATATCCATAAAAACATCATTTTTATCAATCTTTGAGTAGCAAATCCTTTCATTATTTGCAACCCCTTGTAAGCCTTTCATTTTTCTTAAACTAGGCATTGTTGTAAAGAAGGGATAGGTATTTCCTTCCATTTGTTAAGAAGAAGCCTTTTAGGCCCTGGACACACTACAGAACTGTTTTTGAAAACCATTTTTAAAACCAGCTTAGCTAAGCCATTTCAGTGCAGCTACACTACTCAGTAACCATTTTTGATAACAGTTCAGTGTGGCCACACTGCTAGTGTTAAACCTGTTCTCCTTGTAACCATTTTGTGTTAAGTCCAACACACAGAACTGTGCTTTCCTGGACACACTGCAGTTAGAACTGTTTTAGTTGAACCATTACAGCTTAAAACACTTTTACTCCTGGACAGACCTGTAAGTAAAACCATGCTAGCTCCAAAACATTTTTAAAAATGGTTTTAAGACTAGGTATCTAGCAGGGTTTAAAAACACTTTTGTTAAACCGTTTTAAGGGTCTTGTAGTCTGTCTGCAAACAGTGCTAGGGGATTTAAACCATTTTAAGGCACTTAAACCATTTTAAGTTCCCCAGTGTGTCCAGGGCATTAAAGGCTAATGCTACTGACATGACCCATATTTTCTTTAATTTTGGTGCATCCTTAAGCATACTAACACCACCAATAATAAACATCAATGGAGAAAGGAGGATAGGGAGACCTAGTAATGTCTGACACAAGGCACAAATTTGTTTCCAGCTATCCAGTCCCCCTGCACAGAACCAAAGCAAATGTGCCAGTCCTGCACCTGGCATCCCGCGTCTCCAACAGTGATCATTGTTGCTCAACCCTAAACTAAACAGTTGTCTGGGGCGTATTAATAATAATGCAAAATTTTAAACTGTATTAGGATGATTTAGATGCATGTACCCATACCTTGTTTCAGACTGAGGTTGGTATTTCCTGTCTTAGATCTTCCTGTCATGTTCTGTCACAGAGACATCTGTCTCATTTAACAGTTTGTAAATTAAGCTAAATTCTTTGGGAAGGTAAGCCAACTTTAATAGCTTTTCCCCATTATGTACTAGAGGGAAGCAGATAATTAAGGTCTAAGAATTTACCAACTAGAAAACTTATTATTTGCAAATAAATGCAGAAATCACTCTTGTTCAGCTGGGATTTATTCCTAAAATTCCCAAATGAGGATAATCTATTATTTGTGTCTAGTAAATCACTCAAAACTCTAATACATTTCCTTCTCCAACCTATGTCCTTTAATACTTTATTATTAGGAGTAATCAAGGTGTTTCCCCATAAGGGCATAAGTTTTGGGGGTACAAATTTGATCTTTTTGAGGCGATTAAACTTTTTTCAGACTAGTATTGAAATTTGAAGCACTGGATGGTTTGTAAGATGAGAGGGAGTAATGACAAAAAGTAGGTCAGGGAGGTCAAGAGGGGCAACTAGTTCTTTTTCTATCTTAACCCACAGGGGCATATCAGCTTTGTCATTCTGAAGAAACCAAGTGGATGCCTGCTTAAACTTATATTCCCAGAAGTATCCTTGCCACCATGGTAATGCTAAACCCCCTTTATCCACAGGAGCTCTAAATTTAGCCTTGCATAATCTGGGAGGTCTTCCATCCCACATGAAAGAGGAAATTATTCTTTCAGTTTTATCAAACCACATCTTAGGGGTGTTTGCCGCATAGTTGTTCATGATATAAAACAACCTCAGAGCAAAGATAATTTTTAATGAGTTATTTTTCCCCATGTCAATAGAGGCAATTTAGACCATCTGTCTAGATTCAATTTGAGTTCATGGATTAACCTAGCCATATTGTGGTCTAAGATCTTTCCTATAGAATGAAATAAATTAATCCCCAAATAAGTTAGATCATCAGTGGGCCACTTAACATTTAGTATGGAATCCACTTTGATTCTTTCTGAATTTGACTCAGAAAGCATCAAACACTCTGATGTGGATCAATAAATATACAGGCCTGATAGTTCTCCAAAACTCTGTAACAACTCTTTTCTATGTAACAAGGAATAGGACGGTTGAGTCAGAGTCAAAAGGATGTCGCCTGCAAAAGCAAGGACTTTAACATATTTTCCTGTTTGTATCTCATGAATGTAATTAGCTTGCATTATTTGTTTGATAAGTGGCTCTGGGGCAAGAATAAAGAGAAGTGGAGAGAGCTGGCATCCCTGCGTAGAACCTCTTTGTAAATTAAAAGGGGAGGACCTGAGTCCATTTGTAATTATACATGCTCTAGGATATACTTATAGGGTTTGCACCCAGGAGATAATGTTAGGACCAAAATCATTCATTTTAAGAACGTTCAAAAGATAAACCCATTCTAACAAGTTGAACGCTTTAGCTATGTCCAGTGAAATAGCTATTGAGGGATTTATCCTATTAGGAGTTTGGGCTGACCACAAAATTGAGAAAAGCCTGTGATAGTTATCAGCAGCCTGTCTACCTTGCAAAAAACCCTACCTGTTCCTTCCCCACCATTTTGTTTAGCATTATAGAGAGCCTGATAGCTAGTACTTTTAGCATTTACTTTGTAATCAAAGTTTAGGAGGTATATAGGCCTGTAATTTTCACATTCTAGTGAGTCTTTCCCTTTTTAGCAAGTAGACAAATAAAAGCTTTGTTCATAGAATCAGGGAGAGATCCATCCTTAAAAGAATTTTGAAAAGCTTTCAAAAGATGGGGAGTTAATTTATTGTTTAGATATTTGTAAAATTCACCAGACAATCCATTCAGGCCTGGAGTTTTACCATTAGGATCATTTGCAATCACCTCAGTAATCTCTTGCAGGGTTAGAGACCTATCTAAGTGCTGTTAATCTTTGGGGGACAATGAGGGAAGTTTAACTTTTTTGAGGAAATCCTCTGTGTGACCAGTCTGCACTGAGCCTTGAGATTTGTATAATTTTTCATAGCATTCCTTAAAACAATCATTGATTTTCCTCATATTATGTGAAATTGCCCCTGAATTAAGTCTGATACCACTAATATTATTTTGATTCTGCATTTTACGTAGTCAATAAGCTAAAAGCTTACTGGCTTTCTCCCGTTTCCCAATATTTCTGTTTAACTCTAAACAGAACATATTCAATTTTGATGGGGTATATTTTATTTATGTCATATTTTAGACCAGTGACTTTATACAGTAGATCTTTTTTATTTACAGGATCCCCCTTTAAATCTGTTATGGTATCACTCAGTTCCTTTTCCAGGGAATGTAACTATTTAAGTTTTTTTTTCTTTTTCTTCGAGGCAAATCCTATTATAACCCCCAATAAAGGCCTTGTAGGCATCCCATGATATTTTGTCTGCAACCTCCCCATTACAGTTATTTTTAAAATAAACAGAGGTCTCCTCTGACACCCAAGTCTTGAACTTTTCATCATATAATAAAGAAGAGTTAAATCTCCAGCTTGCAGACCTACCTGTCTTATTGTAAAACCATACTGGGCTTTTCAGCAAGTAATGATCTAAAACAAATATATTTTTATAGCTTATATGGCTAACTTCGTTACACAAATTTAATGGCATAAATAAATAATCTAGCCTGCTTAATGTACCATGTCATGCTGATAGAAATGAATAATCTCCCCCTTGGGGTGTACTAACCTTCAAGTGTCCAATAGTCCTATTTCTTTAAGTGCCAAATGTAGCCCTTTTTGAACTGCACTTAAACTCCCAGTTTTTTTTTGAATTTATCCAAAATAGGGTCCATGACTACATTAAAGTCTCCACTTAAAATAAATCTCATAATTTCCGATACTAGCCAGAGCATAAACAATTATTTGAAAGAATTCCTTTTGCTGCAAGTTTGGTGCATAAATATTGCATAATGCTATGTCTTTCCCATAAATATTGCCTAGCAAGATCTGGTACCTGCCCTCCGGATCAGTAAGATGGTTATGTTTAATAAAATTCAGGCCCTTTCTGACTAGAATTGCCACACCTCACTTCTTTGAAGAAAAGCATGAGCGACTTACAGTAGCTACCCAAATGAGAGCAAGTTTTTCCATCTCTTCAGGAATTAAATGAGTTTCCTGAAGAAAGGCTATATCTACCTTGTGTTTATTTAGGTGATTTAGTACCCTATATCTTTTTATTGCTGTGCCTAACCCCTGAACATTTTTGCAAGTTGAAGGCACACTCTCATTGTTCTGAGATGGAATTCTCAGAGTTTTAAAAGTTGGTAAAGACCGCTGGAGGAAAACCTGAACTCGTATTGTGTTTAGGCCTGTTGTGTAAAATCTGTGTAGCTTCAGGCCAATTTCTGAAATAAAGCTCCAAGCCTCTTCAGGAAATTTAAAACTGTGTGACCCTCCCCTTTTGGATAGCACCTGAATTGTAGGATATTTTATGTAATAAGGTACTTTGAGGACTTGTTAAACAAAGCAAATGTCATTGTAAGCCTTTTGTTTTTCTGAAATTTCTGCAGAGCAGTCCTGGAATATGAAAATGTGGTCATTCCCCCAATAAAGAGCTTTTCTTTGCCTTGCCACACTCAAGATCTCCTCTTTAACGTTGAATCTCAAAAAGAGTACTATTATAGGTCTGGGTTTTTGTCCCTGTTTAGGCATCGCTTTCAATGATCTGTGGACTCTTTCACTATCAAGAGGCCATTGCCAGTATTAATTAAGGATGGAGGGGATGAAGTCTTGTAAAAACTTTATCATGTCATTTTCCTCAATAAGCTCTGGTATACCAACTAGACACAAATTGTTACACCTGCTCCTATTTTCTAAATCATCCACTTTAGCTCCCAAATGTTCAATTTTTGACCAGCTTTGTTCACCTTTATCCTCTACCCTGCATAATGTTTCTTCTATCATAGCCATCCTTTCCTCATTTGTGTTAAGCCTCTCTTCCAAAACATCAATTTTGTCTGTCTGAGCCAGCTTTCTGTTTTAACACCACTATGTCAATGTGCATATTTTTTAATTTGTTCTTTATAAATTCTGTGTCAGAGGGGCAGGGAGCATTTCTATTTTTATCACCCTTCACAGATGCTTTAGATCCACTCTGCTACCACCTGCATCCAGAGACCTTGGGGGCGAGACCCCGGACTGACCTGAAGACCCAGACATGATGCGCCAACTATCAGAAGGCATACTGAGATACAGGTAAGCACTATGGATAGTGGTGATGACTACAAATAAGCCGATTGACCGAATATCCTCAGATTTTCACACAAATCTTAGAATAGTAATAAAAACAATCCAGATCACATAAAAACCTGTAACTTGTACTTTAACTTGCTATATTTCTGTGTAAATCATGAACAGTGGGAGAGATCACTTTTAGGCTGCCATTTCTCTCAAGCGCTGGCACGCAACCCCAACCCCCTGAGTTCCAAATAGCTTTTTACAATCATTTCAACAATACAATTATATACATTGGCAAGCAAAGGTATCCTGATAGCGGGAAGGTCATGTCAGATGAATCTAATTGATTTCTTTGACTGGGTGACCAAAGTAGTAGACCAGGGAGGGGCTGTGGATGTGGCCTACCTAAACTTTAGCAAGGCATTTGACACAGTCCCACACAAAAGATTAATAGTCAAATTAACCAGCCTGGGAGTGGGTCCCAGGGTGGTAGCCTGGGTAAAACATTGGCTGGACAACAGGACACAGAAGGTAATTGTAAATGAAGTCCACTCTGAAGAAAGAGGGGTTACTAGTGGGGTACCACAGGGTTCAGTACTGGGTCCAGTCCTTTTTAATGTCCTTATAAGAGACATTGCAGAGGGACTGGAAGGAAAAGTATGCCTCTTTGCAGATGACACAAAGATCTGCAACAGGTTTGATACACAAGGAGGCATGGAAAGGATAAGAAGGGACTTGGCAAGGTTAGAGGAATGGTCAGAAGTATGGCAGCTTGGATTCAATGCAAAGAAGTGCAAAATAATGCACTTGGTAAACAAAACCCAGGGGAAGATTACACAATGGGAGGGAGGTAGTAACAACAACAAAAATGGAAAGGGACCTGGGGGTAATCATATCAGATGACCTTAAGGTTAGCAAGCAATGTGAGAAGGCAGTAGGGAGGGCTGGGGGGATACTGGAATTTATAGGGAGAGGCATCACCAGCAGAAAACAGGAAGCTGTTATCCCTCCATACAGACAGTTGGTGAGACCCCATCTGGAGTACTGTGTCCAGTTCTGGAGAACCCTTCTCTGCAAGGATGTAGACAGGATGGAGGTAGTCCAGAGGAGGGCAACTAAAATGGTGCAGGGTCTGCAAGAGAAGCCATATGAGGCAAGACTAAAGGAGCTTAATATGTATACCCTTGAGGAATGGAGGGTGAGGGGGGGGACATGATAGAAACTTTTAAGTACCTCAGTGGAATCAATAAAGTCCAAGAGGGCAGCATCTTTCAGAAAAAGAGGTGTGCAAGAACAAGGGGGCACAATTTGAAGATAGAGGGAGGACGGCTCAGGGGCAACGTGAGGAAATATTTTTTCACAGAGAAGGTGGTGGACACATGGAACAGCCTTCCTGAGTAGGTTGTGGTGTCTAAAACTGGGGGAGAATTCAAGAATGCATGGGACAGACATAAGGCAATTTTTGTGGGGGGTAGAAAGAAATAGGTTGTTGGTTAGCTAGGATCTGCAGCTTATCCTGTAGGTAGGGAAACAGGCAGACTAGGTGGGCCAAGCGGTCCTTATCTGTCATCAAAGTCTATGTTTCTATGTTTCTATGATTTCATATACAGATTCACATATATTTTTGCAACCACAGATAAGCAAGGAAGAAGAAAGGACAGAAACAGTAAGTGAAGGCAGAGAGATAGCGGGAGTTGGAGAATCGCAAGACTGTTGGAGTGATCAGTTCCTAGGTCTCACAAGAAAATTTGATTGCACAATCAGACAGACAAGAGACAGAAAAGGAGAGGATAGAACAGATCCTTGCGTCTAACTCTTTTTGTGTAACAAATGGGACATTGTCTTATTGAACCCTGTCACTATAAGCCATCCTCGCTTCAAGTGAGGGCCAATACTCTGCAACAAAGACATCACAATGGTGAACAATAGGGAGGGAACCTGTTGCACATCACCCCACTTTGCTGCAGAAAAGCTTAAGCCTGATTAGCTCTGAGTCCCAAAGCAACTGAAAGATAGAGCTATCATAAACTAGTACAGGCAACAATGTGCTGTTAGCAGTGGCAAGGTGCACTTCCATGGACAGATAAGGGAAAAGCCTGTACAGGAAGCCAAGCTTCTAGTGTAATGACTTTGTTACAGCATCAATATGGGGACCAAATGGAACATCCTGTTCAAGTAGCACCCCAAGATATTTTCCCAGTGGTGGTACTCTCTGTGAAAAATAGTAACCATGCTCATCTGTAAAATTTTACACCCCCCCCCAATACAATTACAAAGAGACAATTACGGTAATCCCCCCCACACACACATTTTTTTTGCACAAAGTGAGGAACGCAACTAGGGGTTTACAACAAATAAACAGGGTATTTTGTTCCAATGCTCTGAAACATTTTTATAACAGTAATAAATGTATTTAAAGACTTGTAAAAATATTTTGAATATGAATATATGATTTCAATCAAGCCCACCTAGTGGGCCTTGTGGTCTGCAAGTCTGTGATCTACCCGCTTGGTCTTCTCACATTATGCCTGCCTCCAATATGTTACTGTACATTAAAAGTGCTGAATATTTTATTAGATTTGTAAACATTTCGATTTGTTGAGCTATTTAAAAAAAAAATGGTCCCCAAATCAATGGGTAATGTGCAGCATTTCTTGAGACAGTCAGTATTAAACTGCTACCATGAATGAGGGACCATATAAGAAGTATGACCACAACCTTGGCATAACCACTGTGTTAAGTGCATTGATCTAAACAGTGCATCTGATGAGAAGACAACAACCCCAGGCAATATCTTATTTTCTTTGCAGCTCCTGTTCCCTAGTTCTGCTTCAGCTGAAACACAACTGTGAATCAGTGGCCTTAGAGATGGAACTCTCTATGAGCTCTAACCATCCCAGGAGTCCACCAACACCTGTCACCGTGGTACATAAAGGAGAAGCATCCTGAACCAATTTGCACACACCATATTTAAGCCTTGGATTTAAGGACACACAGTTGAAAAACCGAAGACATCATAAGAAGTGACCATTAAGAAAAGACAAAAGAAAACAGGAGAGGCATTTTACAGGAGCTTTTCTGTACATCTCACCAGCCTAAGATGAAGGCCAAAACTGCCCAGAAATAAATGTGAACTGGAAGTCTGGATGTGGTAGAGCTCTAAGGGCACCACCCTTCATCCCCATCATTACTCCCAATACCCTAGTCATTACCCCTGCATTTGCAGGCACCTCCTCCCCCAACCCGCTATCACCTGGAATCTGGCCCCATGGAACAGACAGGTTTCAGAGCAGTATGTAGATGAGAGAACTGGAGCTGCAGTAATAAGAGAGCTAGAATGAGTAGTAAGGGAGCTTGGCTGCCCAGTCTAGAAACGTACAGGCTAACACTAGTTGAAAGACGATTTTCCTGGTTTTATTGTAGATTTTAAATAGCAGTGGGGATCCCAGAACAGCCATCTTGGGATCCCTGCTGCTGTTTAAAATATCCAGTCCAAACATGAGTTTCTGAGTTTAATTGTAGTTTTAAACAGCAGCAGCAGGGATACCAGAACAGCCATTCTATGGCAGTTCTTCCTTACGAGCTGATTTGCCAGAATGCTTTAAGTAAAGTTCCTCCCACCACCCAGGTAATACTTATATCCCTTGGCTCCACCCTGTGACATCAAATCTTGCATGCTGGAAGCAGGGATCTGGGGCCACGTGCCGGGGAGGTTGGGTGGGTTGTGTGGATGTGAACCATATACCACTCCTAGAACTACAGTTACAAGTGAGTAACCCTCATTTCTAGGGACGTGGATATGGTTCACTTATCCGCACTTCTAGCAGACTCCTATCATTCCTCTGGGAAGAGGGGCAAGGTATGCAACCCTATTTGACAAACAGAGACTGGAAAACTTAGGCTCAAAAGCAGCATCCCAGCATGACTGAAGACTGATGCTGTAATGGGAGATAAAGGTGTGTGCTGACTTCCAGGTAGCCACCCTACAGATCTCCTGAATGGGAATATCCCTGGAATCAGCAACTTAGGCAGTGGTACGTCTGGTGGAATGAGCCCTAAGCCCTATGGGAGGCTCCCTACCAGCCAACCTATAACAGAAGCTGATGCAGGAGACAATCCACCTGCCAATTGTCTTCTTAGCTGTTGTCTGCCAGGTTTGGCTTCAGCATAAGTGACAAACATCTGGCCAGCCTGTTCCTGAACGCCAGTCATGCACTCTACATAACAGGAGAGTGCTCTCCACAGGTCCAGAGTATGGAGCCTGCAGTTGGCCTCTGAAGATGGGATGGTGAAGTACACCGGCCAATTAATCACCTGGTTAAGGTGAAACTCCAAAACCGCCTTCAGGAGGAACTTTGGGTTGTGGTAAAGGACAACTTTGTCCCTCTGAAAGACCTGGTAAGGAGACTCCACTGAAAGTGCCTGGAGCTCCCAAATCCTTCTGGCTGCTGTAATGGCCACCAGGAAAGCCATCTTCCATGACAGGTGTGATATCTCACACCTGTACATTGACTCAAAAGGCTTTCTCATGAGCATTGCCTATACCAGCAGTAAGTCCCACAGTGGAAGTGGTACATGCACTTGAGGGAACAAGTGGTCCAGGCCAAAGGCACCTGATCACCTTCTCCTGGGCCACTGTCGGCTTACTACCCCATGCCAGGTAAGCAGAGATGACTGTCAGGTGCACCTTAAGGGTCATCACCTGCAGTCCCTGCTGGGAAAGGGACTAGCGATAGTCCAGGATGCTAGTTACAGGGCAAGCAAGAGGATATACCCACTTGCCCTGACACCAGTTGGATAACGTTTTTCCATTTGAAGGTATAGCATCTGCAAGTTGGCTGTTTCCTGGAGGCCTCCACCACATGGAGGACGTCCTCTGAGAGACCCAAGGCCTGGAACTATAGCCACTCAGGAACCAGGTCGTGAGGTGTGGCGACTGAAGGTCCAGGTGCAGCACTGACCCCTGATGTCTGTTCAGCAGTTCTGGGCAGAACCTAAATGCTTAGCATCACTGGCTTCTCCAATGAATAATGAATAATATTGTCTGTAGCTAAGGACTGATGTATTTGCTGTTACATTTCTAATGGTTCTTTGTTGTAGGAACCATGCTCTCTGTATATCTTGTAGTTGTCATTTGTACTAAAATTGTACTATTACTTGAGCTTCAGTGTGTTATGGTGTTGTATCCACACTTGTTATACCTGTTATTGTAATCGATCCTCTGTGTATATCTTGTTTGTAGCTACTATTGCACTGCCAATTTACCACACTTTCCGGGTCACCACTGAAAAAGGGACTGTCTTGTCTCAGTGGGCCTACCCAGTTACCAAAATTCAATAAATAAGAACAGCTGTCTCCACAGGGGCCTGCTGCTGAGGCTGAGGAGCTCCAGGTACCAGAACTGCTGAGGCCAGTCTGGAGCTATCAGGATCATCCCTGCCTTGTCCCTCCAGACCTTGACCACCATCTTGCGGACCAAGGGGAAAGGAGAAAAGGTATATATGAGGCCCAGTGTCCAGGGCTTTGCAAAGGCATCCACCATCAATGTCCCAGACTGTGGGGGTGGGCACAAAACAGCCTCAGTTTGGCTTTCTCCTAGGAGGTGAACAGGTCAACGAGGGTGTGCCCCAATGGGAGAACAGGTAGTTCACCACCTAATGATGCAGGGACCACTCATGCAATGTCTCTCCTACCTGGCTGAGAACATCCACCAGCTAACTGTTCTTCCCTGTGACATGGAACACCAGAAGATTGGCACCCAGGCTGCAGACAAGGATGATAGTACAGAGGGCCTCCCAAAACAAGGGAAGGGAGTGAGTTCCAGCCTGACTGTTCAGGTAGTTTGAGTTTTTTATTTGTTGTTTTTTTTTGTTGATGGGGTAAGTGCACTAGACAAATTCTGCCTGTTTTCAGGCACAACCCTGGGGAGGGGGATATAGATGAATGCCAACTGACCTTGAACCAGATTAAGCTGTTGGTGGTATTTTTAGTGAATTGGGGAAATTTGGCCAGGGCACCATGGAAATTCCCCTACTATTTTCGAGAAGTGTCATAGGATCGTTAACATCCACCTGAACTACCACAAGAACAGGCAGATGGGACCTTGGTTTAACGTCTCATCTGAAAGACAGCATCTCAGGAGTGCAGCACCCCCCCATGCTGCACTACAGTGTCAGTATTGGGATTTAACCTACGTGCCTGGTGTGGGGATAGAATCCACAGCCTTCTGATCTTTCAGCCTCAGAGGTGAGTGTGCTACCTGCTGAGCCACTGACACTATAGTTGTGGTGTTGTTGTCCGTCTGGACCTGCATGACCTGACCCCTGACTAGTGGAGTGAATTCTGTCAGAACCAAATGCACTGCATGAAGCTCAAGCAGGTTTATGTGGTGACAAGACTCCTTGGCTGATCAGAACCTGTGGGCTCTGTGGTGCCCCAGTTGCACACCCCACCCCACCAGAGATGTCTGTCATGAGCATGATGGTCAGTTCTGAGTGGACAAATGGGATTCCTTCCGCAGGTGCTCTGGGACTAGCTACCACAGGATAGTATCCCACATCATCTGTATCACTACAACCAGTTGGTCCAAGTGACTTAGGCACTGGGACCACTGATAGCCCAGTTCCCACTGAAGGTGATGCCTCCGCCAGCAGACCAATCAAATCATGATGGTGCAGGGCACCATGTACCCCTAGTAGGGTGCAAGACCCCAACCTGAAATGATCAGGACAGAGAGGTAAGATTCCATGCCTGATCCACAGGGGAAGTGGGCCTTGGCCCACAGGGAGTCTAGTACTGCCCCGATGAATGTGATCATCTGTTTTGGTAGCAGATTGGACTTGTTTGGGTTGACCAATAAGGCCAAGTGATGACAGGTCTGGAGAGCCAGAGCTGTGGATCTCTCCACAGCCTCTCTGGATGGACCAGCCAACAGACAGTCATTCAGGTAGGAATACGCTCTGAACCAAAGGCACTGCAAGTGGGCCAACACCACTGCTATGTACTTGGTGAACACCACGGGTGTTGAGGAAAGGCCAAAGGGCATGACACAGAACTGGTAAGGACTCCATCCACACAGAACCACAGGTACCAGCAGTGGGATCAGTGGACAGGAATATGGAAAAACACATCCTGCAGGTTCAGGGAGCAGAACAACATGTCCCGCTCCAGGGATGGTATACTTTGTGTCAGAATGACCATCTAGAACTTGTGTTTCCACATGAATTGATTGAAATTGTGCAAATCCAGTTTGGGGCACCAGCCCCCCCCCCATCCATTTCAAGACTAGAAAGTACCTGGACATGTAACCCTGACTGGTCAGGGTATCCAGGGCACAGGCTATTGCCACTTTCACAAGGAGCTAAGCGATGCCCAACCTTAGGGCAACTAGCACATCCTGAGATATCCTGGATACTCGAGACATGTGAAGGCGATAGGGCAGAAGAGTCTCGAAGTACACAATCCTCTCCCACTACATCCAACTTCCACTTGTCCACTGTGATAGTAGAGCAATGTGGCAAGAAGTGACATAGCTGACTGATGACAAGATGAGCCATCAGGGACTGGACAGGTATAGGGATGATGCCCCCCAATCCCTCACTGGGCAGCTTTTGTGGGGGTACTGGTGGCTGCTGCCAGAGAGACACCACTATCCCTTCACCCCCTTTTTTGAAGCCTGGCCCTCAGACTTCTACTTGGGGTGCCAGGCCCAGTACTGCCCCTGTTGGGGCTGCTGCCAAGGGGGCTATGACTGAAAGGGCCGGTATTGAAGAGATTGTTTCTTGGGCTTCTTTTTCTGGTCCTTCTGGGACAAAGTCACAGAATCTAGGATGGCACTGGACTTCTCAGTTCGAGTGAGATGTTCTTCCACCCCAGGGCCGAAGAGGTTGGTGCCCAAGAAGGGGACATTGGCCAGCTTGTGCTGGGTGTCCGCCATGAAGGTGGACAGACACAGCCAGGCCCTACGATGCATGGAGACAGCTGCCACAGCATAGGGCCCAGGAATCACCCATATTCAAGGCTGTTTGGAGCTGGTGTTTAACCGCGATTGACCCTGGTCAGTGATGAGCTTCACCATCAACTGTCGCTCAATAGGGAGGTGAGAGAGGACTACCTCAAAGATTCCTATCAGTAAATGAACAAAATTAGCCATCATCAGAACACAGCTAGCTTGCCAGAGAACCAGAGATACTGCAGTGTACACTTTTTTAGCAGCGTGGTCAATCTTACATACTAACATACTAAAATGCCAGCAGAATAGGCCTAACGGTCTTTCGTGTCTGCTCGTTTGGTCAGCCCCCACCCTGGGTGCTGACCTTGCAGCCCCCCTCGCCTTCTCTGGCTTCTCCCTTCCCAGTTCCGGATATTCTTGCTGCATTGGATTTTGCTTCCAGAACCCTTCCCTGTACCTGTCCCACCCCTCTTGAACCCTCCACTGTTTCTGCCTCCACCAGCCCCTAGGCAGCACATTCCATGGCTCCACCACCCTCTCAGTGAAGTAGCACCTCCTCCTTTCTCCCCTGAATCTTCCCCCCTCCAGCTTCCACCCATGCCCTCTAGTGGCCCCCTCCTCCTTCCTTCGAAGCACCCTGACTGTTCCTCCCCTATTTACCCTCTTCATGTACCTGAAGACCTCTATCATGTCCCCCCGGTCCCTTCTCTCTTCCAATGTGTACATATTTAGCTCTTCGAGCCTCTCCTCATAGGTCCTGTTCCCCAATCCCCAAATCATTTTGGTTGTCCTCCTCTGGACCCTCTCCAGGAGGTTAATGTCCCTCTTTAAGTGTGGCCTCCAAAACTGCACGCAGTACTCAAGGTGCGGCCTCACCAAGCAGTTATACAGAGGGAGTATCACTTCCCTCCTTCTGGAGGTGATCCCCCTAGCGATGCATCCCAGCATCCTGTTGGCCTTGGCTGCTGTCCTCCTACAAGTCTCAGAGCTGTTCATCTTGACATCCACCACCACCCCCAGGTCCCTCTCAGCCATCGAGACTTGTAGCATTCGCCCCCCCCCCAGGGTGTACACTTGGCCCGGGTTTCTGGCCCCCAGGTGGAGTACCTTGCATTTCCCTGCACGAGACACTTTCTCCAGAGGCTTGTCCACATCTTACTGGTGTCCAGACTCAAATCCAAAACCAGGCTATTCACAGAGAGGTGGTCCAAAACCCCCGAGAGGGAGCCCATAGGAACTGTGTATTTCATGTGGACCATACGGGAGTAGGGTGTCTGGAAGGATGCTGGATGCTGCCAAAGTTCCAGGGCTAGTCCCAATACGGCCTCAGCTAGCAGGAAGGCAACCCCCAAGGAGTGGTCCTGATCCAAAAGGTACATGAGTGGTTACTTAGCCCTCTTCTGGACTGGCTGAAGTGGGACTAACATAGACTCCAAAATAAGTCAGAGAAGCACCTTGAAATACAGCAGGCCACGATCAGTGGAAAGCTCTGTGACCAAGCTGCGGTCAAAGAATGGAGTCTCTGAGGAGACCATGGAATGATCAAAATCGTTCAACTCCTAAAAACATGACCCTCATCAGATTCTTGCCATGGACCTCTTGGGAATTCCCTCCCACAGTGACCCTCACCAACAACTGGCTTGGCAAGGCAGTGGGCATGTGGCCAACCTCCTTGGTTGGAGTGCTCACCTTCAGCTGTGGTGGTGACTCCATGAAAAGAGCTGGAGAAGCAGCTATGGGGTGCAGCTGTAAGGTGTGACCAGCAGGGAAGCCACTGGCAGTGGCCAGGAGACCAAAGATCCAAGGGATAGAGCCCTACCCTACCCCATAATTGACCACTGTTACCAGAGAAGCTCTTTGTAGCACCAGAGCATCTTGTGACAGTGCCTCTCCTCACCCAAGGATGAGAAGGTAGAGGAGCATTGATGGCAATGCTTCCTGGTAGAGCAGGATCAAGAATGGGAACATCTTGACTGAGACCGTGAGCTCAACCATCAGCCAGCTGATTGACAGTGAAATGTACCTTCCGGTGGGTTACTAAAAACCACATACCTGCCCACCATCAGCAACAGAGGTGTGGAAGACCTGACCACTGGTGGAGGTTGCTCCAGTCAAGGACCAGACGGGGACATTGAAAGACGTCTGCTTGGATGAGGACCAGGAGCACCAAGGTCTGCAAGACCGAATCCTTAATCTCATCCAACAGGCTCGAGAAAAATCTTGACAGCCTGCTAGACCAGAGTTGAAGTCAACCGGCTAGACAGGAGAATCGAAGAATCCTCTACCAACCTGACCTTGTCATAAGTCAAGGGGTGCTCAACAGGTGTTGAGTGGTCAGGCAAGTCAACGGACTGAGAGGACCTCAATTGCTCCCAGTCCCATGACTGGCACTGACAGCACTTGCTTTTAGTACCACGGTGGGAAGGGCTATCCCCCAAGGTGTGGAGGGCCAGACACATCTCCCGGAGCTCTCTGGTAAATGACCTTCCAATGTTGGCCCCAGGGAACCGCACCTAGACTGAGGAGGTGCCCATTGCGGCTGCCGACACTTTCACCTCAAGGGCCACAATCTAGGCAACTGAACTGACTGCAGCCAAGGCCTCCTTGCAACCCCTAGCATGGTCCTTCGGATCTCTCTCTCTCTCTGAAGGATGACCCAGCAAGACCTAGAGCTTCCTGTCCTCAAGGGACTCAGGAAGCATGCTTTTACAGAGAATGCAACTGTCCATGTCATGTTGCCTGACCAGGCAGTACACGCATGCTTCATGCAAACCAGCAGCTGATATCTTCAGCTGGCATGGAGTTGAAGGAACCAGAGAAACACCAGAAAGTTTTGAAAAGTAGAGTTTGCCTATGGCGCAGAACCCTATGTGGAAGTTGCGAAGGAGGTGACCTGTCCTTCCAGTGGAAAGAAAGATCTGACATCACAGGATGGATCTGGGCAAATATATTGCCAGGGTGGTGGGAGGAGCTTAGATTAAAGGCATCCATCCAATGACAGCGTTCCAGTGGAACTGCCAGAGTGCAGATATTTAACCATATCCACACCCCTAGAAATAGCTGTTTTAGCCTAATTGTAATTAATTTAAGGTTGAAGGGGACTGTAGGTCCATCAGGTCCAGCCGTCCCCACTTCATAAGCTGGGCTAAACTGGCGTGCTGTGTAATGTGTAAATTTATAGGGATTTTCTACCTCCTACTATAAAACTTGTTGGATTTGTATTTATCTAATATTATGTGTGGCACTGTATGTGTGAAATGTTTGTATTTTAATGGATCTCACCGGAAATGAGTTTCGCCTCAGTTGAGTAACCAATTCATTATTTATAATGATTAACATTTTTACTACTACAACTACCCAGGGTATCCTGTAAATCCCACAGTAAGCAGAAATGTGTCCTAGCTTACCTTGAAGGCCTGCACTGTCTTCATGTTCACTGTCCACAAGAGTGGTAGCAGGGAGGAGGCAAGGAACTACAGACTAGTCAATCTTACCTCAGTAGTGGGCAAGATTATGGAGGCACTACTTAAGGAAAGGATAGTGCAACACCTGGAATCCATAGGAGCACAAGATCCAAGACAGCATGGGTTTACAACAGGAAGGTAATGTTAAACTAATCTCATAGATTTCTTTGACTGGATAACCAGAGCGGTGGACCAAGGGGGTACAGTTGATGTCGCCTACCTTGACTTCAGCAAAGCTTTTAATACTGTTCCACACAGAAGATTGATTAAAGGAAAACTGTCCACAACAGTGGGGGCAATCACCAGGGCTGCTAAAATGCCCGATTACAACATACATGGTTTAAAATAAATGCAGCTAACCTTTCTCTAGTTATTTAGCTTCTTAATAGTTCTCCTGGATGTGCCATGTCAAAACTGCAGCCGCATCGGAAGACAGAGTGTGCCCCTGGCATCCTGTCCTGTGCTGGAAGGCTCATACAAATGACAAGCGAGGCATATCTACACCAGTGAAAAAGAACTATTGTGGCATATAGAGGTATGTTAACTGCACCTCTACAGACAATTCCCAGTGAAAACAGAGCCATGTAAGGTATTTAAAATCATTCTTAAAGTTGCAGCCCCGAGTTTGGTCATGCGCAGTAGCACCTAGCGCTACTGCGCATGCCAGAACTTGGAGCACTAGGTGCTACTGCGCATGACCGAACTCGGGGCTGCAACTTTAAGAATGATTTTAAGTACCTTACATGGCTCTGTTTTCACTGGAAATTAGCTGTAGAGGTTCAGTTAACATACCTCTACATGCCACAATAGTTCTTTTTCTCCGGTGTAGATACACCTCACTTGTCATTTGTACGAGCCTTCCGGCACAGGACAAGATGCCAGGGGCATATTCCGTCTTCTGGTATGGCAGCAGTTTTGACATGACGCGTCTAGGAGAACTATTAAGAAGCTAAATAACTAGAGAAATGTTAGCTGCATTTATTTTAAACCATGTACATTGTTGTAATCGGGCGTTTTGGCAGCCCTGGTGATTGCCCCCACTGTTGTGGACAGTTTTCCTTTAATAAGTTGGGTAGGCTCGGGGTGGGTCAGAGGTTGGTCAACTGGGTGGCAAACTGGTTGGCAGGCAAAAAACAGGGAGTGGTGGTAAACGGTATACAGTCAGAAGAGATGCAAGTCACAAGTGTGGTATCTCAGGGATCAGTCTTGGGGCCAGTACTCTTCAATATCTTCATCAGTGACATTGCAGATGAACTGGAGGGTAAGGTTTGTCTGTTTGCAGATGACACCAAGATCTGCAACAGAGTAGATGATCCAGATGGGTGGGCAGAATGAGAAGAGATCTGGATAAACTGGCAAAATGGTCAAAAGAGTGGCAACTGGGGTTTAACGCAAAGAAGTGCAAGATCATGCACATAAGGAAGAGAAACCCTGAAGCCACCTATAGATTGGGAGGGGAGTTGCTGGCAATCACAAGGGAAGAAAGAGACTTGGGCATCATCATCACAGATGACCTGAAATCATCCAAGCAGACCACTAAAGCAGTAGATAAGGTTAGAGGGATGTTGCGGTGTATTAGTAGGGGTATCACAAGTCATAAGAGGGAGGTAATAATCCCTCTTTACAATACACTGGTTAGGTCCCATCTGGAGTACTGTGTGCAGTACTGGAGGCTGCACCTGCACAAGGACATTAACAAAATTGCAGCAATCCAGAGAAGAGCAACCAAAATGGTGCAGGGACTGCATCAGAAAACATATGAGGACAGATTATTGGAGCTGAATATGTATATCCTAGAGTAAAGGAGTGAGAGAGGTGATATGATCGAAACATTCAAACACCTTAAGGGCATTACCATGGTGAAAGGGTCTAACATGTTTCAATATAAGAAAAATAGCAGGACAAGAAGACACAGCATGAGATTAGAGGGAGGCCGATTAAGGGGTAATGTGAGGAAGTTCTTTTTCACAGAAAGGGTGGTGGATGCATGGAACGGCCTACCTCGGGAAGTGGTGGATATGAATACAGTGCAGGGTTTCAAACAGACATGGGATAGGCATAAGGGAGCAATACAGATGAGTATGAATAGATAGGCCATTGACAGATTACAGGCCTATGGCACATTCATAAGGTAGAAAAATGGGCAGACTGGATGGGCCTTGTAGTCCTTATCTGCCATCAACTTCTATGTTTCTATGTCTCCACAGGTAGGCTGTTCCATCAGTTCACAACATCTGGAAAGTGTCTCCTAAGGTTACCCTTAAATTTACCTCCACTGAGTTTCAGGGCAGGTCCCAGCATCCTGCAGGAGTACACCAAACCAAGCACCTCTGTTCGATCTTGTTGCTAAACCAGAGTATGTGAAAAATGAGGATCATACCCCTCCCCCAGCCTCCTTTTCTTCAGAGTGATCATAAGGACCTCTAGGCTTGTCTTCTATATCCCTAATCGTTTTGATGGCACTACACTGCATTCTCTCAACTGTCTCAATATTCTTTTTATTGTAATCCTCTGCCTAGTACAGTTCTGGTGGTAGGAGTGGGCATGGCCCAGGAACCCTCCCATGTGTAGGGGTATTTCAGGCTCACAGGAGGACTCCCTTACATCCCTCGACTTGTTATCTTATCTTCCCTGGCTTGGGATACTGTGGGGTACTGCAGGACTTTCTATGCATAAAGGATCACAAAGACCAAATGTCTTTAAGCAATTCCATCCTTTCCTGAATAACAAACTGTGCTAGTGCATACAGTACATGAGATCCAGAGATCACAACTCCGTCTGCCTTTGTCTGTGTTAGTACAGGCAATCCTTCTTCCTTCAGAGCTACAGTATACATTCCAGCCCCTATTTCAGAGTAATGATGAGGTTCCAGACCCTCTTTCAGAGTTAATATATACGTCAGCCCAGAGCTAAGGTGGATTCCAGCCCCTTTTTCATAGCCAACTGTATTTTTTCAATCTTGGGGCCCCAGACTACTTCTTAACCCATACACAGGGTGGTTTTGTTCCAGCTGGTATCCAAACAAAACCACTTGCTGGGCCACAGGGTTGGACTGGGCATGCAAGGGCCCACAGGGAAGGTATACACAAGGGGCCCTCACAATGGCAGACACAAAAATCCAACATATGCATTGCAGAAAAATTTGAATATGAAAATAAATAAAAGTGCCTATTTTTGTACTTTTTGGATGTAAACTTAAATCAACAAATGCGACTCCTTATTGTAAGACTACAGGTTTTATAGATACTGTCTTATAGTAACAACATCAGCAGTCAAAGCCCAAAAACCATGCAAGAAATCAGGGTATAGTGAGGTCTACATGCTGCAACATGCAACTAACAGTGCACTCAATCCCATGTATGCCCCCCCCCCCACAGCACTGTTGACTACATTGAACACAGTCTGAACAGAAGAACCAAGGCTGCAACTTGCAAGCCCCTCTCACCAAGTCAGGATTCAAATCCCCAGCATGCAGCCTCAACTTAACTATGGAAATCAGAGCAGTTTGTGTTGTGACCAGACCCAACTCTGGTTTGACCTGTTGACAAGATTTAAATCTACCAGTAAACCAATTCTGACCCACTTCAGGTAATGTAATTTATCTTCACTGTGGTTAAAAATAAACAAACTGAAGGGGGAAAAATATTAAATTATAAGTTTAAACATGACATGACAAAGAAAACCCTTTCCGAGGGTGAGGTGGGTTAAACTGGTTCATAATTATTTGACTTGAACCACAGTTCAGTTCAGTTCAGTTTAATGAAACAATGTATTAAAATTACAAAGAATTTGTTACATTCAATCATTTCAGTAATTTAAAACATTCACCAACTGAAACAGACAATTTCATATTTAAACACATTTCAATTAAAAAACACATATTTCATATAATACGTTTGCAATATCACATTTTTATAATACTGTTTCACTGTATTATTATATTGCAATATTTATATTATACTAAATTATCTTACTCCCCCACTATCTATATCTTGCACTTGGATTATCATGCCTAACTTTTACGTCTTATAGCAAGCAGAAATTTTGCCATGCAATACACTTTTTTATACTATCTAGATTCAGCTAGAAAATACATTTTTCCAAGTTCTGCATGCACATTTTTTTCCTTTAATAACGGATTTATCCACTTTTCCCTTTCACATGTCAGTTTGTCACATTCTAGGAGGATATGAATTATCGATAATTTCCCTATAGTTACAGGACAGGTACATATAAATTCTTTATTCTGTTTACTTTGCCATGAATGAAATCTGCATATCATATGAAGTCTGAGGTTACACAATAAGTTTTTATGCATTTTGTTACCACAAAACATCAGATACTGTTCACATTCTGTTGATAACTTCCCATTTGTGTATAGTATATACAGGTAAGTATCTAGAAGGTGGACATTTTCCAAGTCCTTTTGTCTATCTGTATCATAAATCCTTTGAATCAGCTCGCAAGGGGGAGGGGAGTCTCCTTCAACATAATCTCTATCCACTGCGTTAAAGCCCCTGTGGGTCTGGATAACCCTGAGAGAAATTACCAACCCCATAAATAACCCAAGGTTAACTTCCAGATACTTATAAGCAACCAGATGAGTAAGTGCAGTGACACACAGCACAATGTTTATGGTTGAATGCTTGAATTTATTATTCATTATTATTATTTTTTTTTTCATTAAGTCTCATAGTCTTGTCCATTGCTAATCTGTTGAAATGTTACTTGAGGATACAGGCAAACAGTTTTCTCTCACAACAGCTTGAACTGAATGGACTCATCCTAACCTCAGGTCTCCCTTCAAGGACAAGATTATTTGCTGTAATGTTCCTCCTGGCAGCCTGTACATGGTGGTGATGATCTTAAAAGATCTACCCTTAGAGCTGTAAAAGAAACAATATTGAATCAATTATGTATTCAAGGAACTGAAAGTACCTGTATCAGTGCATGATTGAATGCGTTGTTGGCATATGTATTGTTATAGCTGTAACAGAGAAATAAAAACCAAGTTTAAAAAAATTAAAAGAATCAGTTTGCTAGTATACTTTCAATATTTACATTTGCCTTTTCTGACCATAGATTCTCAAGTCCCCACATCTTGACTTGTACCACAGCTAACACTATCCTGGCTGTAGCCCAGGGCACAAAATATTCAGTACATGCTGATGGCAAAATCTGAATGAATCAGAACCTCTTAGAAAAAGTTCTTAACCAGAATCAGAATGGGATCACCATCACAGCTGACCCTCCTAGCCCTTCTGCTGAGATTACTTATGCTTGACTAAGTGCCATGTTTCATCACAATACTGAACACTAAGCATACTGCATATCTCCTGCGTAATTAATAAGCCATATTTTCAGTGTCAATTAGTCAATTGCAGAATCAGAAAATAAAATGTAATGCAAGGGTCAGGGTCGTTATTAATTCACTGACCAGATGTATGTGACTTTCCAATATATCAATTGCTAAAGAATGGTGAGATCATTCCTCGACCTCAGCTGTGGGAAGATTTGACAACATTTAGTAAACTCCAGTACATGGCCTTCTTAGGGAGCGCTTGATTTAATTGAATGGATACAAGTGGAAGTGTATAGGATTAGGCCTAGCTAGTTCCAAGTTAACATCAGTCTCCTAGCTGGCAGTGAGTTGAGATTTGTTGCCACAAAGCTAGTGGGCAAACCAGCTATGTGTGTGTTTTTTTTGCTGTGCTGTTTTTAGTCAAGAATGAAAACTTAATACCACCAAATCTGACTGCATCCCCGTGTGGAGTGTGATGGGGCTTCCATGCAGCCACTTCAGTGACTTGGATCCTGTGGGCTGCAAGGTGTGTCTGTGTGTGTGTGTGGGAGGGGGTTGGGTAGCACTGCCACTGCATATAGGATAGCTAACATGACACAGCCAATATTCCCAGGCCATTTCTTGAGAATAGATATAGATTTGTATTTTTTTTTATTTCTTTCATTCAGAAACAAACAAAAAAAAGAATTTAATTTTTGCCAAAACCCAAATTGCCCTAAAACTCTTTGTGGCCATGGGGGTAAACTGTAATATCTAAACTGAAAGAAAAAGAAGTGTGTTCATTCTACTTATTTGATTTTACTATCCTCCATCCAACTCAGACTCCTGGTCCTGGATGTCACTGGGGCAGCGTACTCACCGTGCTGTAGGGCTGCCCCTCTAACCTCCGAGTGCCGAAGTCTCTGAGTCTGACTCTGCTGCCTGGGCCTACTCAAGTCCCCCGCCCATCCCTCCCGGCTGGTCCACAGACACACCTTGTCAGTGGACGTGAGGACGAGATGACGGGGTCTGACCGTCCACATTAAACACACCACTGGCCCATGCCCACCGCTACACACACAGGCCATAGAAGGCTTATATAACCCTGGGTAATGGGTAGGTAATAAGGGTAGGGTTTGTGGGTCTATTCAAAAGCCTGGTGGCCCTCCTTGGGGAAAAATGGCTCTCCCCTTCACTCTGTCAGCTGGACAGTGATGCTACCATACACCTGACCAATCAAACAAAAAAATTCCCCACTCCCCCAGGCCCAGCGGGGCCACTGATGCTGCTGCTTTTTATTTAATAACTTAGCATGGCTGTGGGCTGCTGTGCTGCTCTCCTCTTAACCATCAATTTCTTCTTGTTACTCTCCATCCTGTCCTCCTTATACCTCCAACCGTTTGTTCCTCCCTCACTGCCGTCACTGGACTCACCTCCAGTTGCCAAGGCCTGACCCCAACCAGACAATTGTCCAGAAAAGACAGAGGAGTTGCTCTACAGTCTCTTCTCCCAGGTGGTCCATCCTATTTCCTCCCGACGACTCCCACTAGGCTGCGACCAGTACCTGTTCTGTTCCGACCGGTCACCAGAGCAAGCACTCCTCCGGAGCTGCAACCAGTCTGAGAGAGAGAGAGAGAGTGAGAGAGCATAGCCTGGATAAAATGACAGCAGGTGCAGCGGCACTGGCAGGCACCAAACTAACAGTCTGCTTCTTCTTTGAGACTGCTCAGGCATGCATCCATGACCATGAGTAATTGGGATTGGTTGGGGGGGTGAGGCCTGCCAGGGTTTGTGCAGCAAGTGCAAGCTGAAGTTATTTGCAACCTATGGTGATAAGCAGAAAAAGACAATTTGTTTTAAATTTACCCCAGGCAGTTGATCACTCACTCAGTAATCCAGGCGCAGGTTCCCTGGTTCCACCTTGGGGAAAACAAATTATGCCCTGAAAAGAAATATGTTGCCCAGCTGGGGGGGGGCCCTGGTGCCCAAAAGGAATTTTCCTTGTAGCCCTGTGGGCCAGTCTGACCCTGCTGGGCCACATGTTCATCCTGTTTCATTCCAGCGATTACCACTTTCTGTGCAGTGCAGTAATTGCACTTTCTATTTTGTCAC
Organism: Neoceratodus forsteri; assembly: GCA_016271365.2. Taxonomy (NCBI): domain Eukaryota; kingdom Metazoa; phylum Chordata; order Ceratodontiformes; family Ceratodontidae; genus Neoceratodus; species Neoceratodus forsteri. The sequence goes on along the minus strand of CM057449.1, from coordinate 174,742,875 downwards.
GTCAGTTCTCCCTGCACTTTCTTTACTTACTTGAGCAATCATCATCATAGTCTGTCTCCTCTGATTTCTCCTTCCATTTCTACATCTTGCTATCTCCCACCTCCTACTATCCTTACTACCATATATGTCTTGTACAATGCTTTAGTATTTTTCCCTTGTATCATCTGGTTTTGGTATGGTTAAGGCACTAGCCATCATTCTCTGATTGTCACATTAATGCATTCTGCACTTGAGGATTCCAGGGTAGGTGAGCGGGAGCCCTCTGATACCTCCCTGTCCAAGCCCAAGAGGGACATCACCCAGCTAGCAATCACACACAGCCTGGTGTGCGCCAAGGCAAGGCATCCTCCATGCCTGTGCAGGCCATCATTCCTGCACAGTGGAACAACTGTGACCTAGCCAGCATTACCATCACCTTAGGTCACTGCCAACATGCTGGAGATGGATCTCTTACCATGTCTGGACATGTCCCTTCCTTCCTCAGCCTTGCCTGCTTCTTGGAGTGCATTATCATTGGCACAGGCACACTTCTGAACTCTACCTCACCAGTGTCTCCATCAGCCTGTCTGGAGAAACCTACTACAGATCAACCTGCCATCAGCTGGTTACCCTTGAAGGGACCCTACCTGGGGTTCCCACACCCTCCAAGTGGTTCCACTACATACTTCCCCTCTGTGGGCAGGTAACCATGAAACAACCCCAGATCCCCATAATTTGTCCCCAACCTTAGGCACTGCACCTTTTCGTGCATATCCTACTAATGCCACTAATGCCTGAGGTGGGAGGCCACCTGGGGACCAGTGATCACTGTACAGTGTGGTTTAACATAAGGAAGGCAGCAGAAGCGAACCACACAAGAATGAGGGTCCTGGACTTCAGGAAGCCAGATTAAGAAAGAAAACAAAAAATTGAGAGAAAGCCTCAGAGACAACCTAGCGGAGGGGATATCCTGGGAGGGGTAGAAGAACAGTGGGCAATGCTAAGGGCACGCATAGTGAAGGTAACAAACCTCTGCACAAATGAAGTGGGCAAAAACAAGAGGAAAAAGAGACTGCTATAGTTCTCAAAGGAACTGGCTGAAAAGATAAAGGCTGAAAGGGTAGCATTCACAAGGTATAGAGACATAGAGGGAGGAGAACAGGCAGGTGTATCAGGAGAAGCAGAGGGAGGCAGGGAAACCAATAATGAGTGCAACGGTGCAGACTGAGGAAAGAATAGCCCAGGGGAGTAAGAAAAGGGGACAAGACATTTTTTAGAAACATAAATACCAGTTTTTTTTTAAATTCAGTTCAATAAAATTTGTTCATGATAACAAGGTGTTAAAAGACATGAACACGGTCATAAAAACCCAGCTGAGTGGTAAGCTCATTTACAGTGGGTATCACATGCATTAAAAAATTACTTAAGTTACGGTTAAAAACGTAGGGGCCTATGCATGAATGGGTGTGAATTAAGTGCCGGAGGCATCTATCCCACCCATGTAGCTCCGTGGCCCCAGACAGATGCAGGGTGCATGGTATTCACTACCGTATTCACCCGCAGGGCACCTGTCCATGGCCCCCCCCAGCATGCAGGACTGTACAGGGTAGCCAGGGGCAGAGTAGCAAAACCAGGCGGGCATCCAATCAGAAGCCTGTCCCAGGTCCAGGAGTGGATCCCTTGTGCATGCAGGCACAGGTCTGGGTGCATGAATACCTACAGCAGGCACTCAGACCTGAGCAGCCAAACCCCCATGTCTGTCATTCCCCCCTGCCTGATACCAGCCACCATGGCACATCACACCTCACAGCTGTAAACTCCCCCAACCCCACGTATACACACACACACACACATATGCACAGAACTGACCAGTCCCCATGCTGCCAGATTTCCCCTGCACGCAACTGAGCCCCATCCCCATGCATACAATGGGACACCCCCCAACATATGATGGCCCTGTCCCTGTATATGCCATTGAACCCACCCCAAACATAGGACTGCCCTGACCCTGTTAGTGCCATGCATCCCCCCAACATGTATGTACTTTCCCATGTGGAAACCCATGCCACCCCCCCCCGAAAACACAGGTATGCCCGGTCCCTGTTCGTGCCATTCACCCTTCTGACATGCCAGCCCTGTCCCCATATGTGAGAATGCAAGCCTCCCCAAGCACATGTCCACCCCATCCCCGTAAATTCCAGGCATACCCACCTGCCAACAGCATGTAATCTTCAACCCTGGTAGCATACTGGACTCCCCCACACACACACACAGTGTTGCTCCAGGCAACTGTACCCCGAGCCCCGATCTTGTAACCTATGCAGACACATTGGAGGCCAGTGGTGCCCCCCATCCCTCGTGGCATCAACAACAACCACCCCCAGTCCACATACCTTCCAGTCAGTGCCGTGGCTCGGGATGGCCAGCAGCACAGCCCTCAGCACACCTCCTCAGCTGCCGTCCATTCAAATGATGCTGAGAACGCAACGCCTATATATAGAGGCACGCTCCCAGCATCACTTGGACAGCCGGCAGCTGTGGAGGTGTTCAGAGGGCTGTGCCACTGGTCTTCCTGAGCCACAGTACCGACTGGAAGGTACAGAGACGGGGGGGTGGGGGTTGTCTGTGCCATGGGGTGGGAGGTGGGTCACTGGCCACCAATCCATCTGCAGGGGTTACAAGATTGAGAGTCAGGTACTGTTGCCTGGGGCAATGCTGTGTGCATCTGGGGGGTTCTGGAATGCCACCGGGTTGGGGATGACATGTTGTTGGGGGTATGACTGGAAGGTACGGGGGCAGGGCAAACAAGTGTTTTGGGGGGTGCAAGCTCACATATGGGGAGAGGGCTGGCTTGTTGGGTTGGTGTGAATGGCACAAAAAGGTACCGGGCATGCCTGTGTGTTTGGGGGAGATGTCATGACTTTCCACACAGGGACCAGGTATATATGTGGGGGGCATGCTTGGCACTAATGGGGTCAGGGCTGTCCTATGTTTGGGGGGATCAATGGTACGTATGGGGCTACCATGTGTTGGGGGGCCATGTTAGGTGCTACCAGGGACTGGGCGGGCAGGTGCACACCAGAAGTTTGGATCCGTGACAAGGGACACTGGTCCACTACAGTATGGGCACTTTCCCAAACAGTTGCCACAGCTCTCCCCAACAGCCTTGTGGGCTGCGGCAGCACAGGAGTTCATTTCCCAGTCCCACCACAACCAGTGGGTGTGCAGTGGGTTATGGCAGAGTCCCGGCTACTGTAACCTGCACTCCCCTGTACCTGGCACTACACACCTTAATGAATGGTACATAGTGCAGGCATGTCTCCAACACATACCCCACCTGCCCCAGCACATTGCTGACCGCATGGCCAGGGGATCAGGCATGTAGCCACCTTGCACACAGTTTGTGAATGCCACCAGAGGTCTGCAGGACCCCCACTGCACAGCATTCTGACTTCAGGTTGCCTAAGCACCTTGGGTACGCAGCACATAGGCAATCTTTTTTTTGTGCATAGGCCCCGTAAGTTACAAATAGTACATACTACACATAAATAAATTACCATATACAAACTAACAACTTTATAATGTGATCATAACTTCTTAAACTGAAGATTTCCTGTTAGTCATTTTCATCTAATCCCAAAGTCAGCACAACAGCTCTGAGGTTTCAGACTTTCTTGATTCAGCCAGTTCTTTATACTGCTAAAATAATGGGGAGCGTTACTGTTTCTATTTTGGATTGGAATAGCATTCCAAGAAGATGGTCCTCTATTGAATGTTGACGCTCTTCCTATTCTAGTCTTCTTTAGACAACTATAAACTTCAGTTCCCTCTGAGGATTTTATTTATTTTTTGTTGACCGGGTAAGTGCACTAAACAAATCTTGCCTATTTTCAGGCACGACCCGGGGGAAGGGGATACAGATGAATGCCAACTGACCTTGAACCAGATTAAGCTTGCTGGTGGTACCTTTAGTGAATGGGGGGAAATTTGGCCAGGGCACCGGGGAAATTCCCCTACTATTTTACCAGGGGGCCCTTCTTTCTGTGAGCAGGAATGGAGCAGCCCAGTTTGGAGCTGGACAGAGGAGGAGGAACTGCTGAGCTGGCAACAGAGAAGGAAAGTGAGGAGGACTCTGTACAAACTTCCTCTAACAGCTCAACTTTTGAATCTTTCTCTGGAACACAGAATGGCTTAAATGCTTTAGAGACTGTATTTTCTGATGGGCTAGAGGTAACATCTGGTTTAAGCACAGAAACCAATGTAGAGCACAAAGCTGGAAATGTTTTTTTTGCAACAAATGGTAAAGAGCAAATGATGTTGAAGAAACAAAAAAGGAATTCTTGACTGAAGAGAGAGAAAAGCAATTGAGGAGGCTGTGAGAGCTTGAGGAAGCACTTTCCTCCCTGCAGCACTCCCAGACAGCTAGTGAAACTATGACTGACGCTATCAGTGCAACTGAGACAGTGTCTACTGGCATGACTCACTCCTCAGGTGTGCAAGGGAGGCCTGGAGAATCAACATCTGTAACAGAAATGAAGAAAGCAGGACGGGCACAGGCTGGCAGTTTGAACAGAGAGTCTTCTGTGTACCAACAGCCTCTCAGTCCTGAGGAGCGAGGGAAACTGCAGAAGCCCCTACAACAATGCTTAGGGCATGGATCAGCTGCTTGCACACTTGGCAGGACTAAGCAGGAGCCGCCCAAAAGTGCGACAGAGCAAGGTACAGAAGAACAAACCTTTTATTTTAAGGACAGACCCTGTCAGAAAGACTGGGGGGACATTATGGAAACAGAATTGGAGGCAATCAGTTGGTCTCCCACTGTTGCTTTGGAGCATGCAGGCTGGGAACAGGACTCTGCAAGAAAATGGTCTCCCGACCCAACTGACTCTTCCTACCAGAAACTATTATTAAATTCTGTGGCCACCAATGACGGGCAACATGAGAGCTCCACCATTCCCCGGGGTAAAGTATCAAAAGACACTGCACTTGTTGGGGGGCATGTTGACACTGTTTATATACCCATACAGGATATTGATAAAGCAATAAGTGACACTGTTAAGATGAGAGCTGATGTAGAGGAAACTAACAGGGGGAATTGATACTACACAACAGACAGAAGGAGAGAGGCAGGTAGAGAATGAAATACCTGCACCAGTCCTCAAGGTGTCTGACCTATTTGCTACCAGGGGAGAGCCGGCCCCCAGGCGCAATGCGGTCAGGCTTCTATACAAGGGAGGACAGGAGGAACCACCTAGCAGAGTGTATGTAGCTAGAAACCTATTGAAAACATCCATGAGATATTTCTCATCTGAAATTTTTGCCCTGATAAGTATAGGGAATGGGGACTACGACATCAGTTTTAAGAGTGTGGCAAATTTAGAACGGTTTTGACCCCAATACCAGACACTTAGAAATACCCCTGCCTGGATTCCCTTCCATGCCATAGCATTAACAAAACCACAAATGAAAACAATTACTGTGATGTGTAAAAATGAAGGTGTCCACATAGAGGACATTTTGTTTTGGTTAAGCCAACGCTGTGACATTATGGGGAAACCCACACCCACACTAGACTCAGAGCAAATATGGGATGGTGGATGGTGTATAAAGATTAAATTGCATTCATCAGACACAGGTCCCATGCATTTGCCCAGTTCCTTTTTTTGGAGGAAAGACCGGGGGTCAATTTTTTATAATGGTCAGCCTAGGTCATGCTTCAAGTGTGGCACATGGGCCCATCTTAGCTCAACCTGTGACTCCCCTCGTTGTAGCCACTGCTTCGGGTTTGGGCTTGCCTCATCTGCATGTTTGAACCTGTTTAAATGCAACCTGTGTGAACGGACAGGGCACACCTATGGGAGATGCCCATGGGTGTCTCACAACAGAGAAGATTATCCATCACAGGAAGGGATAATAAATGGGGCCCAACACCAGCAAGCTAAAAGGGTGGCTACACAGGCCTTACCAAAGAATATAATACTCACAGATCAGACCCAGGAAGGCATAACCCAGACAGAACAAATGGAGGTGGAAGTAGAGGGGCAAGGCCTAGAGGCTTCTCAGGTAGCATGGAAACCCCCAGGGCCCCCTGTAGAAATGCCTCAAGAAAGTGTGGATGTGGAAAAGAGGGAAATGCCACCCCCCAGTGGACAAGGAAGGGGCATTTCAAACAGTCTCCCTCAAGAAGAGACCAGGAGCAGGTCGGTTAGGAACCTTGAAAGCCAGACAAAATGTACCCAAGGTGGGAGAGGGAGCAGGGTCTTGGAAAGCAGGAAACAAATATGCCACACTATCTAAAGAGGGTAATGACAGAGATTCAGATGGAGAGGAATCAGATTCCTCCTCCACTGCATCCAATACAGACATAGAAGGGAGTGGGGAGGGGTCCATTGCAAAATGAACCCGGCAGCGTAGGGCCTCTAAGACCCCATAGAATTCACTCAGGGCATAAATGAATTCTCTGATGGACAGACTTTCCATCTGCACTATTAACATTAACAGCATAAAAAATGAGAGAAAGCATTTAGGAATTATATTATGTTTAAAGAGAGTACAGTGTGATATTATATGTGTACTAGATACCCGGCTGAAAACTAATCACGAATTACAGCAGACCTCTAAGGCATGGCCACTATGTCCCTCCTTCTGGTCGTCAGGTACAGAGGCATGTGATGGGGTGGGTATTTCATTTTCAAACTATCATTTCAAGGTGTCCCAGCCTGTGGACATTCACCCTGGGAGGGCCTTGATGTTGGACTTTTCCTTTGACTCTTGTAGGGGCAGGATTATAGCCATTTATGCCCCGCAAACCAAAGCTCAAAGGGTAGCCTTATTTAGAGAGGGTTCAGCTCTTTTTACACACTTCCAGATTGGTGTATTGGCTAGGGGACTTTAATTGTGGCCTTTCCAGGGCAGACAGAGGTATGCAAACAGAGAAAATCTTTTCTGACTCTAATGTCTTGAATAGCACCCTGAATCATGTAGGACTCATTGATGCCTACAGGGAGATACACCCCAAAGGGGGCTTCACCTTTCACAAGAGGGTGTTAAAAACAAGGATCAATTTTATATTTCAGCAGGACTAAAGGTGCAACAGGCACAGATCATAGCATGTGAGTTCTCTGACCACATGATTGTGAAAATAAGCATACAACAGGGACTTCCCCACAATGCAAAAAACAATACTGGAAGTTGAATGAATCAGTGCTAACTGATACATGGGTGAAGAAAGCATGGGAAAGGGAATGGGTGGCAAGGCTATCAGTGGTTGAGTGCTACTCTGAACTTACAGACTGGTGGGAGGACTCAAAGAAGACATGGGGCTCCTTTTTCCAGCAAAGGGCATGGGTTAGATCTACATCTGATTATCTAACTTATCTGCAGCTTAGGCAACAGTTGCAAAGGGTTATTTCCTTGATGGACTGAACGGCAGGATTTAAGCAAGCACGTTAGTAATCTGAAAAGCTAAATGAAAAACCTGCAGTATGATAAGGCGAAGAAGACCTTACAGCAAGAATTACGATTTGGGACACAGGTGACAAAAGGTGGTCTTGACCCGTATAAACAGAACAAAAAGAGAGTTGAGGACAGGGTGATAACCCATCTACTCTCCTCCTCAGGAGAACTGGTTACTTCTCCTTTGGACCTGCTAGGAGTAGTGGAGGAACAGGTCACCCAAACCTTTGGTACCCCTCCCCGAACCAGAGGTTCAAGAAATCTTGGAATCTCTTGGGTTGCCAAACGTTCAAGCTAAGGATGCTCAGGAGTTAATTGTAGAAGTTTCAGTAGAGGAAGTTAAGGATGCCATTTCACAGTTGTCAACAAATATAGCTCCAGGATCTGATGGTCTGGGAACAGGATTTTATAGAACATTCATGGATAGTCTCACACCTGCATTAGTCATTCTATATAATCATATGTTGCAGACTTCTACATATTCAGCCTCAATGATGGATGCTGTATTAGTGCTCATTCACAAGAAAAGTGCAAGGGAAGACATTGAGAATTGGAGACCTTTAAGCCTATTAAATTCTGACTTAAAAATCTTAAGTAAAATACTGTTGGCAAGATTGAATAAAGTAGCCCACCTCCTGATAAGCCCTTTCCAAACATGTGCTATTCAGAATAGGAAGCAACAGGACAACTTGGTTATGCTACGAGAAACTTTCTATAGAGGGAATTGGGAAGGAGATGTACGTTATGTGTTAAGTTTGGATCAGGAAAAGGCCTTTGACAGGCTGTCCCATCACTTTTTATTTACAACACTACTAGGGTTTGGAATTCCAGGTACCTTTGTTAACTGGGTTAAAGGGATGTATGCTGCCTCCTTTCTCTGGCCTAACGTAAATGTCTGGTTCGGGAGGAAGGTGAAATTTCACAGGGGTGTCAAGCAAAGGTGTCTCCTGAGCCCCCTTCTATATGCTTTTGGGATAGATGTTCTAATTAGATTAATCTGGACAAATACTGACCTGGTGGGCATAGCTCTCGTTGACTCTCTTCAAGTCAAAATATTGGCCTACGCTGACGATTTGGTGGTGGTACTCTCTGGTACTTCTTTAGAGATGGCAATAATGGCTGTGCTAGTACAATTCTGTTATCTGTCTGGATCTAAAATCAATTTTGGGAAAAGCAAGGGAGTAACTTTGGGTAACACCCCTTTACCATTGACAGGCAGATGGGCTGGGATTAATATAATTTTCAGACCCCATTTCTATACTAAGGGTTCAGTTTGGTCCAGGGAATATGGCCTTGTTGAATTGGTCAGTAAAAATTGAGCAAGTGAATAGGCTTGTGAACAGCTGGAAAGGGCAACAGTTATCTAAGAAGAGGAGGGTCCTCTTAATAAAAACATTACTGGTCCCTCAGTTTCTGTACATTAGTTACATATTTCCCCCCAGTCCATATTCACTAGCTTATATGGGGTATTTTTTCAAGCCTTTTGGGGCTCCCGTTTAAATCCTATTAAGAGGGAATTTACATACTTACAAGTGCAGGAGGGCGGTGTAAGAATGATACACCCTGTCGCCTTCTTCTACAGTCTGTTTGTGAATTATAATATATGCCCAGCACTATGCCCTAACACAAAGGTGTGGGCCCCCCTAATTTTGAAATGGTTGCACCCTTGTAGGCCAGGAGGGTAGGAAGATACGGTCTTTTCCCACAAGGACTCCAGAGTATGGGAAAGACTGCATTAAGCAGATGGTGAGGTGGCAGATTACTCCAGTACAGTTATTAACCATGGACAGAAAGGGCATCTATAGAGCAATATTAACGAGTGAGAAGACAACAACAGTAGAATTTCCTGGTTGTACAAGAATCAAGCAAGTTTGAGTGCTAAAACAATTGTCTAATCCTAGACTTCCATCCTTTGTCTGGGATTGTGTCTGGCTCAGCAATTACTGCAGACTGGGAGTAAAGGAGAATAATAGACATAAGCAGGTAGCAGAAAGGTATTGCCCCAGACTGACCTGTCCATTAGTACTGGAAACACAGGAACAACTCTTCTTAGGGTGCCCCTATGCCAGCTCCTTTTGGACTTACCTGGTGCAAGTCTGGTCTGATAATCAATTGGAAACACCTTCATACCTAGAAATTATGTATGGACTAGATGGCCATAGGCTTAGTAAGTATCATGGTGATACAGTATATATAACTTTTGCACTAGTTAAATTTTATCTCTGGCAGTCAAGATGCATGTTAGTAATGCAACAAAGATTGGTTACCTACCAGGAGCTCCTGAATAATATAAAATTGTCATTACAAAGTGTGCAGAAAGCTGATGTAAATAGCTTTTCGGTAGAAAAGGCACAACATGTATGGTTGAATTGTTCAGTTTGATTGAATTAAAAAACAAAGTACAGTAATAATACTAATAATTATATGAGATGTAGATATTTGAATGTTTGGTAAGACTAATGTATGTATTGTAATTTCTTTTGTGTGATGAAGTCCAATTATAATAAAAATCCCCCTACTCTTTTCGAGAAGTGCCATGGGATCTTTAACAGCCACCTGAACTACCACCAGAACAGGCAGATGGGACCTCAGTTTGACATCTCATCCGAAAGACAGCACCTCAGGAGTGCAGCACCCTCTTCATGCTGCACTACAGTGTCAGTATTGGGATATTAACTCAAGTGCCTGGTGTGGGGATAGAACCCACTGTCACACTTGGACCACTAATTCTGATCCATGTATCAATTTTTTTTTGTATTACATATAATTTATGTAAGGGAAGAGCAGTCAGAAGACCCACAGTCTTGCTGAACTGACACATCCAAAAAAAAAACCCAGGGATAAGTTCAAAGAACAGGACATGGCTAAATCTGCAGCTATTTAAAATGCAATTCCTTTGTTACATTTTCTTTGAAGGCAGGAACCAAAGTATCCACTTTATAATGCCCTCAGGGAGATCCTTTGACTTGCAATAGTTGCCAGGAAGAACCTGTGTTGGGAGGGGTGTCTCAGGGAGCCCTTGAATTACATCAGAAAGACCATTGATGTGTAGATAACAAGGATCCAGATGAATTTGGACAGTCCAATACACTTTCCCAGGATGCTTTGGAAGGACATCACAGAAACTGTTTATGTACGTGCATGTGTGGCAGAACAAAAACCAGTTCTGACCAGTTAACCTGAGGAGAGGAAACTGAGTATGTCACTTATCATTTTTTTAAAATCTTGTTGGGACATCCTGTGCTGTAAAATATAACTTTTAATACTCCAAGGCGGAGTTTAATGACCTCAGAGAGGAGGCCGGCTCAGGACTGCTTTTATCCAACTGAACAAGACTTAGAGAGACACATTTGATTTTATTCCTGACTGAGAGAAGAAGGACAACATCAGCACTGTAGGAGATAAGTATTATGTGGATAAGAGAGCTTAGTCTGTACTTTAAAAACCTGCTTTGTTTTTAAGATTGTATGAGTTTGGGATATTTGTTCTGTATTTATTGTTCTGTTTTGATATTTTAAAGTAAATATATATTTTACAACAGAAACTGCCTGGAGTGCCTTGACATTTCTTTTTATTTAAGTGGAGCTTTTAAAGGTTACAGTTAACACTGTGTATGGGCTTATTGATATACCATAGAGTTCTCTAAAGTCTTGCATAGAGTTCTAAGTGTTCATTTGAAAGACCTGGTTGGGTGCCCATAGGCAAAGATATCTGGCCCCCAAAGACAGAATTATCCGAGTCTGATAATTGAGTACACTAACAAGAGGTTATCAGTTTGAATCCCTCCAGAACTTGAGACTAAGGTGACTTGAACCCACAAAACAGACAAGACGGTTACCTTGTTCTGTTCACTGTCCACAAATCATACGCTCAGAGGTTGGCACTTTGGGAGTAGAGGGCTGACCGGCTGAGCAGGTTTGTGACAGATTGGTTGGCAGCAGTGGCATAAAAAGTTTGGTGGTATAAGCTTCATTGTTCAGTGTGTCAGCTTGAGACCATTTAGCTCACTTGAAAAATAAAAATAAAGGCGGTGTTTTATTTCAAAAGGAAACAGAACTATATCCCTTGACTTACAGTTAAGTTCCCACCCATTTTAATTTTTTTTCTCTGAAGTGCCAGTCAGAATAGTATTAGTAGTGAGAGAAGAAGAAAATGGCTTCCGACTACAGCAGGCACACTGTAGATTTCTTAAAGCAGTTGTGAGGGGACAGGGGAGTCCCGTTTGGGGTGAAAGCCAGTACGTAGAACCTCATAGAAGCCCTGATGGTAGCAGATACCCAGAGCAGCGAGTCACAGCTCGTGACTGAAAGGGACCAAACCTCAAGTGTGGAAGGGCTAGCATCCAGTGAGGAGTCCCGAGTCGATGAGGTGGACAGCAAGGCCACTGTCACTGAAGGGCCACAGCAGCAGGGACAAGTCACCAGTATCCTGAATCTGGAAGTTCTCAGGTTGCAACTTGAGTTGAGTAGGATGGAGCTGGAATCCCAAGAGAGGAGAGAAAGGGAACAGCGAGAGGCAGCCTATGAGGAGCGTGAGCACCAGCAAGCTACAGAGGAGAAGAGAGAGCAAGAACGCAGAGAGGCAGAGGAGAGGAGAGAGGAGAGCCAGTGGCAACACGAACTGGAGAAGCTACGACTCCAACCAGCGGCACCAGGGCAGGTAAGTGGCTTGGGTTTAACTGGGACTGCAGAACTGGGTTACAAATTGAACTCCAAATTAATAGCCGAGTTTAAGGAAGAGGAGGACATGGACACCTTTTTAAATTCTTTTGAAAAAGTTTGTATTCAGGCTAAAATTCCTAGAGAGTTCTGGAGCTTCCAGCTATCCCCGCTACTTACCAGAAAAGCTCGGGATGAATTGGGTCAAATGAACAAAGAAGACAGTAACAATTACAGCAAGTTAAAAGCTGCACTGTTAAAAATGTTTGAATTAACTGCTGAATCATACAGAGCTAAATTCTGTAAGCTCAGGAGAAGCCCTAATATGAGCTATGAGGAGCTAGCCATGAAACAATGTCAGTTTTTAAAACGTTGGTGGGAAGGAATTGAGGCAAATACTGTTGATAAAATTGAAAATGTGATTTTATTAGAACAGTTTTATTGGACATGCCCAGCAGAGTTAAAAACCTGGCTAGAGGACTGAGATCCAAAAACAGTGCAAGAGGCTGCAGAACTCTTGGACCGCTATGCCAAGAGCAGACCCGCTCTGAAAGTGAATAGGGCGAGTGTGGCAGCACAGAAAGGGAAATGTGCACCTTCAGGGCAGCTAAAACCCTCACTGCCTCCACCGAAACCAGTTAGCCCCAGGTTTCAAAGAAAAGATTTCTCTGAAGAAAGCAATGTTTGTTGGTTATGTAAAGAAACTGGGCACATTGCCAGACAGTGTCCAAGAAGGACAAGCAATAATACGCAAAGTAGCACCAGAAAGGAAGTGGGTTGTTTGTGTGTCCCTGGAAGCATGCCAGTGAACATGATGGAACACATGCACCCAGGCATGGTAAATGGTGTACAGACGCAGGGGTTAAGGGACACAGGGGCATCCCTGACATTGGTAAAGGGAGATCTGGTACAGCCTGATCAGCTTATACCCAATAAATACGTAACTGTACAAGGGTTTACTGGTGAAGAGAAAACATTGCCACTCGCTAGTGTTCTCCTTGACTAGGGTGAAATGGGGGAACTGTGCAACAGGTGGCTGTAGCCAACACATTAGAAGTGGATGTGATCCTGGGTAACAATCTTCAGCAGGGGGTGGTATGTGCAGTTACCCATAGCCAAGTGGCCAGGGAAAATTGTAGTTCCCTGAGCCCCCCAGAAGCCATTGGGGAAGATATTGAGAGGCTGGTTCCCCAGTCTGTGTCTCCAGATGGGGAGACTGATAAAAAGGGGGTAGAAATTTCCCCAGTAGCAAGTAATCACACAGCTACAGAGGGTTACTCCGAAGAGGGAGGGGTGACCTCTTGGCAGAGGGTTGGGATTGACAGTGATCCTGAGTGCCCTGATGCTAGTGCTAGGGACCCTAGTTTAGTGACTGAAGGGGACCTGTCCCATGCCTTGGGAAGGTGTGAGGGGTTTGCAGCTGCTCAGAGGAGTGACCCTAGTTTAGAGAAGCTGAGGGCTTGGGAAGACTCAGATGGTGCACAGGGAGGTGATGGCAGACATAAGGTTTATTGGGAAGATGGACTCATGCATACCCAGGCAGTACAGACTGAGGGAGGGATGCTAGGCAGGCAGCTTGTCATTCCCCAGGGATATCGTGAGCAATTGCTCAAGGTTGCCCATGATATTCTCTTGTCTGATCATCTGGGAATCATGCGCACAATACAGTGGTTGGCCCAGAATTTCTACTGGCCTAACTTCACCCAGCAGGTGAAGGAGTATTGCAGGTCTTGTCACCGGTGCCAAGAAATAGGGAAGGAGGGCATAAGAAAACCCAAGCCGCCCTGATTCCATTGCCCATAGTGAAGAAGTCATTCCAGAGGGTGGGAATGAATATTGTGGGGCCTTTAAATACCCTCAGCTCCTCAGGGAAAAGGTTCATCCTGACTGTGGTGGATTATGCCACCCGGTACCCCGAGGCAGTCACCCTATCCTCACTGAGGAGAGACAAAGTGGCCGATGCCTTACTTGGGATTTTCTCCCGTGTTGTGTTTCCGCAGGAGGTAATTATCGATCGAGGGGGTTCCTTCATGTCAGACCTAATGAAATGTCTATGGAAGAAGTGTGGGGTGGTGCAGAGATGCACAACACCGTATCACCCACAAGCCAATGGACTTGTGGAACGATTCAATGGTACCCTAAAGTCCATGCTCCTGGCATTTGCTGAACAGCATGGGAGGGACTGGGTGAAATACCTTCCTCACCTGTTGTTTGCATACAGGGAGGTGCCCCAAGAGTTGACAGGATTTTGTCCCTTCGAGCTCTTGTATGGACGCCGGGTACGTGGGCCCCTAGACTTGATTCGGAAGGACTGGGAAGGCAAGCACACCACCCAGGGAACTCCCATTGTGGATTACATCCTAAGGTTTAGGGAAAGGCTGAAGGAGCTTATGGGGACAGCCCAGAGCAATCTGGCAGCTGCCCAAAAGAAACAAAAAGTATGGTACGACCACAGAGCCAGAGCTCACTCGTACATGGTGGGTCAAGAAGTCATGGTCTTTATTCCGATCCAGAAAGACAAGCTGCAAGCTGAGGGCAGGACCATACAAAGTGGTTAGGAAGGTAAATGACGTAATTACATTGTGGAGTTACCTAACTGTAGACAGACAGAAAGGATGTACCATGTTAACATGATGAAGCCATATGCAAATAGGGCTGACATGGTGTTCGCAGTGTGTAGTCATGGGGAGGAGACGGACGAAGGAGACCCCCTTCTGGACTTGCTGGAGGAAAGTAAGCAAGAGTCCTCTGTGGAGGCAGTAAAATTGTCTCCCCAGCTGAACCCAGACCAGAACCAGAAAGTGAGGAATGTTTTAGCAGACTTTGCCCCCTTGTTTAGTGCCAAACCTGGACTAATCCCCTTAGTGACACACAATGTGGAGACAGGGACACAGATGCCCATATGGCGGACAGCATATCAAGTGTCAGAGGCTATCCAAAAGGACATTAGGAGGGAAGTGGAGGAGATGCTGGATTTAGGGCTAATCCAGAGATCACAGACCCTGGGCATCACCCGTAGTCCTTGTACCCAAGCTAGATGGCTCGACCCGTTTCTGTGTGGACTATCATGGACTGAATGCAGTCACGAAGTCAGACACCCACCCGATGCCCCGGACGGACGAACTCCTGGACAAGTTGAGGGGGGATGACCTACCTTATGACCATTGACCTGACAAAGGGGTATTGGCAGGTAGCGTTGATGAACAGAGCTAGGAAGAGGTCAGCCTTCATCACCCAGATAGGCTTATTTGAGTTTAAAGTAATGCCTTTCAGAATGAAGAACACCCAGGTCACTTACCAAAGGTTGGTGAACCAGGTGTTAAATGGTGCTGAGGAGTACGCCATGGCATACCTGGATGACATTGCCATCTTCAGTACCAGCTGGGAGGAACACCTTTCATACCTTAGGGAAGTGCTGGGAAGAATACAGAGGGCCGGGCTCACTGTCAAAGCCGAGAAGTGCCAGGTGGCCATGGGAGAAGTGGCGTACCTCAGGCATGTGGCAAGCCAAGGACAGCTCCGTCTTAGCCAAATAAAGATAGAGGTGATCCAGGCATGGCCCAGACCAGAAACCCAGAAGCAGATCAGGAGCTTTCTAGGGACAGCAGGGTACTACGGAAAGTTTGTACCTAATTACAGTGCCCTGGCTGTTTCCCTATCTGACCTGACAAAGAAAAAAAATGCCAAGGAAAATCACCTGAGGCCCAGCCTGTGAGGAAGCCTTTACCAAACTGAAGGAGGCACTGTGCAGTGCTCCTGTTTTGACAAGTCTGGACTATAGCAAAACTTTTATAGTTCAGACGGATGCCTCAGACGTGGGTATTGAGGCAGTACTAAGCCAGACATACAACGAAGGTAGGGACCACCCCATTGCCTACCTGAGTAAAAAACTGCTTCCCAGGGAGCAAGCATACTCCACTGTGGAAAAGGAGTGTCTTGCCATAGTGTGGGCCCTAAAGAAGTTGGAGCCATACTTGTATGGGCAGCCTTTTGTGGTGCAGACTGACCACAACACCCTGGTTTGGCTGATGCAGATGGGGAAAAACAATGGCAGACTGCTCAGACGGAGTCTTGCTTTACAAGGGTATGATTTGAAAATTGTACATAGGGCTGGAGCCAAGAAACAGAACTCAGATGGTTTGTCCCGTGTGTATGAGGAATTAACTGATTTGGGAAGCTCATCCCATGTAGGGGATAGATCCCCCAAATTCAGTCTAGGTGGGGAGGAATTGTCACACTTGGACCACTGATTCTGAAAAATGTAACACATTTTTTTTTGTATTACATATAATTTATGTAAGGGAAGGGCAGTCAGAAGACCCACAGTCTTGCTGAACTGACACATCAAAAAAAAAAAACAGGAATAAGTTCAAAGAACAGGACATAGCTAAATCTGCAGCTATTTAAAATGCAATTCCTTTGTTAAATTTTCTTTGAAGGCAGGAACCAAAGTATCCACTTTATAATGCCCTCAGGGAGATCCTTTAACTTGCAATAGTTGCCAGGAAGAATCAAGGATCCAGACAAATTTGGAAGGTCCAATACACATTCCCAGGATACTTTGGAAGGACATCACAGAAACTGTTTATGTGTGTGTGTGGCAGAACAAAAACCAGTTCTGACCAGTTAACCTGAGGAGAGGAAATTGAGTATGTCACTTATCATTTTTTTAAAATCTTGTTGGGACATCCCGTGCTGTAAAATATAACTTTTAATACTCCAATGCAGAGTTTAATGACCTCAGAGAAGAGGCCAGCTCAGGACTGCTTTTATCCAACTGAGCAAGCCTTAGAGAGACACATTTGATTTTATTCCTGACTAAGAGAAGAAGGACAACATCAGCACTGTAGGAGGTAAGTATTATGTGGATAAGAGAGCTTAGTCTGTACTTTAAAAACCTGTTTTGTTTTTAAGATTGTATGTGTTTGGGATATTTGTTCTGTATTTATTGTTCTGTTTTGATATTTTAAAGTAAATATATATTTTACAATGGAAACTGCCTGGAGTGCCTTGACATTTCTTTTTATTTAAGTGGAGCTTTTAAAGGTTACAGTTAACACTGTGTATGGGCTTATTGATATACCAAACTGGGAAACGGATAGAGTTCTCTAAAGTCTTGCATAGAGTTCTAAGGGTTCATTTGAAAGACCTGGTTGGGTGCCCATAGGCAAAGATATCTGGCCTTCCTGAAAACAGAATTATCTGAGTCTGATAATTGGGTACGCTAACAAGAGATTATCAGTTTGAATCCCTCCAGAACTTGAGACTAAGGTGACTTAAACCCACAAAACAGACAAGTGAGTTACCTTGTTCTGTTCACTGTCCACAAATCATACGCTCAGAGGTTGGCACTTTGGGAGCAGAGGGCTGACTGGCAGAGCGAGTTTGTGACACCCACAGCCTTCTGATCTCCCAGCCTCAGAGGTGAGTGTGCGACCTGCTGAGCCACTGACATTGACACTTACATTTGAGGATCTCAAATTTGACCTACCTTTCCTAATTTCCAATTTCTCTAGAATGTAGTTGGGTAGTTGTTTACTATAAGCTTTAAACATAATATTCAGTAAATGCAGTTTCCCGCTGTTTTAAGAAGGTACGGGGCTCAAATTTGTGTGCACATATCTGCCTCTGAACTGCTGCCTAGATCAGTATGTGCTATTCAGTGCCTGCTTGTACTAACACTGGTGTCTGGTTTCTTGCCCTGCCGCCCACCCCGGCTTAGCTTTGTACTACCTACCCTCCTCCCTTCCCATCCTAATCCTGTTTTTGTCTTTTCCCGAGCTCCAGTAGCCACTCAAGTGCTGCAGACAACTAGAGAGGGTACAAGGTCAAGGCAACTGCAAGAGCATTCCTCCACACACACACACCCCCCTCTACCACATACCCAGTGGCTCTGAACAGGACTTTTCCCCAGGCACTCCCCCTCCTAACTTGTAGTGCGGTGCCATCTTTACTGCTTTAAGGCCTGCATCTGACCACATGGCCTTAGGAGTCGGTATACATGGACTGATAGTTTTTATGTGCCGGGCCTCACAGAGATCTGGCTTAAGCCTGCCATACCTGACAATGTGTGTCCCCTACCTGGGTATACATGTGTTCGTCAAGACAGACAGAAGTCTAAATGGGGTGGCAGTACCCTATTCTATTTCAAGGACCACCTGAACATATCCTTGATGCCCTGCTGCTCACCAAAGGCTGACATAGATCTGGAATATTGTCACATTAAGCTCCAGCTAGAACAGGTAAAAAACCTGCATTTTTTTGTGTCTATATACCTATCTGGTGGTATCAGAGTATTAGAACATTTGACCAACATAGCAACTGATCAAATCAAGGGCAACAAATTCATTATGCAAGGGGACTTCAGCATTGATTGGTTAGGCAATCAAAGGACCTCAGCTGAACATCACTTTAGTAAATGAAATGCCAATCAGATCATTGAGGAGCCTACCAGGCTGACGAAGGGTGGGGCCATGGCCACATTACTGGACTGGACAATTATACCTAGAAATGTTAGAATTACATGCTCTGGTATTCTACCTGATTCTATCAGTGACCATTCCTCTACTTACTGTATACAGTTAGCAAAAATTCAGACTCCTCCCCCAACGCTAATAAGGTTCTGAGACTACACCAAACTTGACAACATGGCATTCAAGTCTGATCTTGCTCAATTGGACTGGTCATACCTCTGGGCCACTGGCAATGTTCAGGGTGCCGTTGCATTTTTTAATTTGACATTTTGGGAATTACAGAACAAGTACAGTATATACCAGTCTGGACTAGAAGAGTCAGGGGCCTCACCAATAAATAGATTGATTGAACAGTGATCTCAATGATGAAAGCAAGGGACAACCAACGGGGTATCTTCAAGGCCACAGGAAATAATGATGACTGGCAAAAATATAGGCACCTCCGAACCCAATGCAAAAATACATAAAACAAAGTAAAAGCAAGTATTATAGAAATCTACTCTCTTCTGCTGTGGGATCCCCTCAAAGCTACTGGAAGCAAATCAAGCAGGTCCTTAGCAAAATAACTCCCCTTGTACCCCTTGAACTAAACATAAATGGCATAAATTGTAACAATCCCTCCATCATAGTGAATGCATTTAATGCTCAATTCTGCAATCTGTCTATATACACTGAACCTAACTCTAGTGGTAGCCCCCCCCCCTTCAATCACTTGACAATCATGCTATACACTCTCCCTTCTACTTCAAAGTAATTAAAATATCTGAAGTATGAAAATTGCTTAAATGCATCCCTGAGTCTGAAACGGCTGGCTCTGATGGGCTTGAGCCTAAACTGCTCCAACTTGCTGCATGGGAAATTGCACCTGCTGTTACTCGACTGCTCAACCTCTCAGTCATGAGCAGAGAGGTCCCCTCTGCATGGAAGTTATCTCATAGTGTCTCAGTCTTTAAGGAAGGAGATCCTAAAACCTTCAGTAACTACAGGCCTATAACAATCTTGCCAGTGCTAAACAGTATTTTGGAAAAATTGGGTAGCTACCCAACTAATCGAACACTTGACCAAATTTAGCCTACTGTCACCCCACCAAGACAGATTTAGAACTGGTCACAGTACAGCCACTGCCTTGCTAACACTTACTAACTGCATTGTATCCACCATGGATAGAGGGGAATACACAGGCACTGTGTTTATAGACCTAACCAAGGTGTTCGAACTTGTGAACTATGCTATGCTCACACACAAGTTAAAGGATCTTGGACTGGCAGCCCTTTCCCTTCAATGGTTTGCCAATTATCACCACCAGGGGCAACAGTGAGTGAAACTATGAACTACCTTCTCTGAGCCTATGTGCTCCATATGGGGACCCCTCCTGTTCTCAATCCATATCAAAAGTCTACATGAGTGTCTGAAACACTGTGTGCCTATACTATACGCAGATGATTTTGAGCTCACTGTCAGCTCCAAAAATATAAGCAACATAAGCAAGAAGTTGTCTCACTATCTGCAAGGGATTCAAACCTGGCTAACACAAAACAGGCTAACCATGACTGTGGCTAAGAATAGGGATCTGCACTGATTATTATTACAGAGTCTTCTTTTAATAATTTTAGCCAGGATGCTCGTTTGTACTGCTTTCTAATCAATTTTTATGTAACATAATTGGAAAGGCTTTGGCTGGAGTTCAGTGGCCAAGCAGCCAGCCACTCCCACTTCCTGAGCTATATAAGCAGTTCCTCTCAGCCTCATTGTGAAGCACTTTTTCTTTGCAGCTGAAGGCTCTGTCAGTCTGTCCTCTGAGCTGGCTGGGGCCTTCAGGGCTGGCTGAGCCCCCCCCTTGCTGCTCCTGCTTGTCTTTGCTGGATTTCTGTGTTTATTTTCTTGCTTCTGGTTTGTATTTTGCCTTCAGCTGCATGTGTGCTTCTTTCTGTCTTTGTTCCCTGTTTTCTGTGTTTTGTGTCTTTGGTTTTGTTTTTTTGTGAGGGCTTTGTTTCTAAACTCCTAGCATATTGTTCCAGAGCTCCTACTACTTGCTTTCAGCTACTCACAACTCTCAAACTACTGCAATGCAACTGCAATCATTATTTGTGTGTTTCAGCTCAACCATAGCTGCTCCATGTTGCATACTCAATTGTTTTCACCTGACTCAGGCTTACACTGAACCTAGCTATGCAGCTCAATTATGTTGTCTCATTCTACTTACCTCATTGTGGCAGCTTCATTGCACTGCCTAGTTACACCTGCTTTCAGAGTATTGTGTCTCCTTATTTATGTTTACTGCAGTTACAACTCTGTGTACTCCATACAGATGTTGCTTTTACGCTCATTCACTCTGTTCTACTACTGAGGTTAGCTAAAAGCTCCTGCTGAGGCTGTTAAACTAGCTTTAATATCTGCATGTGGTTCTCGGCCCCTCCATCACTTTCTTGTTTGTCCTACGGCGGGGACTGGGAACTATTTGGGTTGTCATGGCCCCATGTGGATAATTATTTCTGTTCTAAATCCTGCCTTCGCCGCTGAAAATCCTCAGAGTATTTGTCACCTTGATTTGGCTTTTAACTGTCTGGCTGGCTTGCCCACTATTCAGTGCTGTTTCATTGCTACTACATTATGCAGACCTACGTGCAGGTCCACTTTTTACTACTCCGTTTACTGACCTACGTATAGGTCCATGTTTGCTTATGCAATTGATTGCTCATGCCTACTGCATCCTCTCGACTTCAGCCTCTGGGATGTCTGCTGCACTCAATCTGCTTTCGGTCTTGCAAGGTCACAGCACTTACTGCTCATTACGATCAGCACACCAGTGCTCAATCAGCTTGCCAGCTTCTCAGCTCTCAGTCTAATTCTGGGCATGCCAGCCATTCTGTTCTGGTGCAGGGTTCCTGCAGCCGACGGTCTCGCTCTGCATTTAGTCCACATCTTGAGCGTGTCCAACTTGGGGTGGGATCCATCTCACCTGGCCCATAGCTGGGAATGTCCTCACCCCAGGCTTGGCTTTAGCTGCCTGCTACGTGACAGCAGCTCCTGATGTAGAATTTAAGACTAGCGGTGAAGAGTGGTTATGACAATGTCCTTTGGCTGTAGTGTTGCACTGTAATGGTTGTCCATTTGCTTTAGTGGTTTCCCTAGCAAGGCACCTTCACCGCATTCTCCCTACGTCTGCCTCTGGTTCACCTGGTTTGAGTTTAGGGTGGGTAGGCCAGGTGAGTGCCTCAGCAGTCGTTGCTCTCCTCCTCTGCCTTGGCTGCATGTGTTGTTGCAGAGTTTTCTTGCAACCTTCCATGGTGTTCCCGCTAGAGGGTTTGAGTGAGAGCCTTCCTCCAAACTGGAATATTTTCCACCTCCCTTTAATTGGGTTTTCCAAATTGCAGCTGCAGAGCCATCACTAAATTAAATATCCCATGCCTGGAGGGAAGGCGACCTAGGCCTTGGATCCCCAGAGATTTCCTCCTCATAGGTTTTTTTTTTTCTTTCCTCTGTTGCCTCAGGTCATAACTGTTAGTTAGCATAGCAGTGTCCCCTAGTTTCTTTAGGTAGGTTCTGCTGTTGGATAGAGGTGAAGGATGTCCTGCTGTTCCCTCTCTCCTTAGAGGATCCCCTCATTCTCAATGCAAACCATCAGTATCATCCTATGCAAACCTGGGCATTTCATTATGTTATCAAACTGTCTATGCTTCTCTACTGCTATGTTACAGTTACTGCTCCCACGTCACAGTTACTGCTTGCTCATAGGCTTCGTGTCACCTCATTCTTTGGGGTATGCTTGTACTACATTTGTTTTGGGGAATCCTAAGGTACCTTTAGCCATGGAAATTATCCCATGGCACCTCTAGGTTTGGAACCCTCTCTGAGGATTCCTTGCCTTTCATGCCCCTACAGGGTGGTAATTCCTCTGGAACAGACAGTGTGACTGGCCAAAACCAAACTAACACAGTTGCACAAGCATACCACTATATTGGCTGCACAGGACATTGAATTGGAAAGGCTTTTCCTGGAGTTCAATGGCCAAGCAGCCAGCCACTCCCACTTCCTGAGCTATATAAGCAGTTCCTCTCAGCCTCATTGTGAAGCACTTTTTCTTTGCCCCACCATCCTCCCCTTCTCTTCTAGCGGCATCACTTCTCCCTTAGGGGGATTCCTAAGATACCTTTAGCCACGGGAATCATCCTGTGGCACCTCTAGGGGTGGAACCCTCTCTGAGGGTTCCTTGCCTTTCGTACCCCTACATGGTGGTAATTCCTCTGGAACAGACAGTGTGACTGGCCAAAACCAAACTAACACAGTTGCACAAGCATAACACTATACTGGCTGCACAGGACATTGAATCTGCTGTTAAGGTTTAGTTCAGCATAGCTCCATTTAAATCGGCTTACTACAGTGTAGTGCATGAGGTTACAATTATATCTTCACTCTGTTGTGTGGTAAGAGACTCTGAGTGTTCTGTCTAGCCAGGATTTTAAGAAGGTACATGGCTCAGATTTGTGTGTGTAAGCCCCCCCCCCGTGGGGTGGGCTTACTAACCTCTGGTTTGGCTCTTCCCCTTCTTTGTTTTTAGGGCCCCTTTTTCTCCCAGTAGTGTTTCCAGGCCATTACATTTCACTGTCACCAGAGAGAAGTGTGACAGCCATTATTTAAGCCCTGGTCCCCTGTGGCAGGAAGGGCGATGAGTCAGTGACTGTGAGTAAGGACAGTGTCCCGAAGGGGGCCCCCCTCGGCCAAGGAGTCAGTAATGGCAGCTTCGGTGTGACATGGAGTGTTTTGGTCTCTGAGGAAGAGCTGACAGGAGCTTTGTGGCCGTGGGGGTCTGGGGAAGAGATATCATCAGCTGCAAGTGGAGGAGAAGGCTGGAAGCAGAAAGGTAATTTGGAAAGGCGCTGGAACCCCTCGGCATCACAGGAGTCCTGGTACCCTGTTTTCTGGTAAGGGAAATACTGGCAGTGAGGCTGCTGCATTTGTAGTAGGGCTGCAGCAGGGTCACCGGAGGTGGCAGATCCAGTGGGCCATACCCGTTTGGCATGCTGCTAGTAAGGAGCAGTTGTAGAAAGGGAAGTGCTGCCTGGGATTCGCTATGGGGCCTGCCATGCCAGTGTCTGGGGCAGGCTCATCAGACCCATAAAGGGCCATTACTACTGGGGAACAGGAACTTTTTGGGTAAGAGTTGGAGCCACCACTATGCTTGTTTAAGCCTGCAGCAGGGTTGGAGAGCAAAAAGAAGATAAAGGCACCATTTTGGCTCAGATGAACAGAGATGGGTGAATTATTGAGAGCACACACAGGAGGCTCAGGCTGCAATCGTCCAGAGGTCATATTTTTTGGCTCAGCTGGCATGGGAGGAGTAAGGCACTCCCCCACTAGGAGGATGAAGAAAAAAAAATTCTGTTTGTGGAAGGAAAGCTGTTCATAATGAGTGAGATCTCTGCCCAAGGGAAAAGGTACAAGTGGAGCCAGATTGGTCTATGATTTAGGCCTTTGTGAAGATCTAAGTGTGCCCTATGAAAGCCATAGCATGCCAGTTTAACATCTCTCAGCCACAAGGAGCTGCTCTTAGTTATTTAAAGTAACTTTTTGGACATAATCATTTCCACATCCAAAATAAAGTTTTATTCTTCCTGTGATAATGGTTGTGGCGAGTGATTATTTAACTAATCAATTAAAACCACTTGCTCACAGTATTTTTTTCTGCGTCTGAGAAAACAACACACCCTCCCCATCATGGAAGATTAGCAGAGCTGCCACCTGCAAGAAGAATGCCACCTGTAGCAGAGGGATGTTACCTGAGTAAGGGAAGGCCTGTATAGAAATAGAAGACATTAGCAGGTAAAGCCACCCTGTTTTTTATTCTTGCTGTTGAAAATGCCAGGAAGTGTTCAGGTCTGTGCTCCCTCCGCTCTATATAACATTGGGACCCCTAGACAAATTGAGGGCCAGAGGTGGGTAACATGTGCACATACCTGCCTCTGAACTGCTACCCCTTTCAATCTGTGCAATTCAGCTCCTGCTTGTACTAGCGCTGGTGTCTGGTTTCTTGCCCACCCCACCCCCACTCTGCTTGTACTGCCTACCCTCTTCCCCTTCCCATTCCCATCCTAATCCTGTTTTTATCTTTCTTCCTCCAGCTACAGCAGCCACTCGAGCACTGCAGACACCCAGGGAGAGTCGGAGGGCAAGCCAACTGCAGGAGCTCTCCTCCATCCACCCCCTGATACCACATCCCCAGCAGCTCTGAACAGGACATCCCCCAGATACTCATCTCTCTAACCTTACTAGTTCCTCCCACCCACCCGCACCACCGTTCCAACCAAAGATGGTCTCCTTTTTATAGGTGCTGCAAAAAACAATCAGTGAACTTTCCTCCCCCCATTGCTCCCATCCAATTGGCGGTCTCTTCGTCCCCCCTTTCCTCACCTCAAATGGATCCACCCAAAAGGTTTCCCTAGCCTTTTGCAAGTCCTCTGTAAGCCCCAAAGTGATTCAGCAGTCTCCATTCTTTTGTTCTTTTGAGGTGCTTGGTATTAGACTAATACTACCATACTCCTTCTCCAGTCCAGTCTGGCCCCCCCAGGAATGCACAAGCTTATCCTACTCATCTACTACGCCTCCTGTCTCCTTTCCTCCCCTCCTCAATCCCTAACTCAAACTGCGTTTAACCTGCCCCCTCTGCTCCTAATACCACTGTTACCCCTGTTCTCCTCCACCTTCCCAGCCCCATTCCTCCATGTATTTCACTCCCTACTACCCCCTCTTGGTTAACCACAGTGCTGTACCTCCCCAGTTAAAAACACTCAAACCCTTACTATGGGCCTCTAGAACTGCACCCAAGTCCATGCTGCTCATCAGAAGATGCAAACTCCCAGCCACATACTCCTTTCTCCTCATTCTGCTCCTTGCTAGTGACATCAAATCTAACCCTAACCCCACGACTGAACCCCAGCAAATAAACTCCCACAAAGGCCTATGCATTGTCCACATGAATATCAGGGGTCTCCTACCCAAGATTGACCTAGTTAACTGCTGGCTGACTCAACACTTCCCAGAAATTCTCTGCCTGCTGACTGAAACCTGGCTGTCTGCTAGGACACCAAGCTCCTCACTTAGGATCCCAGACTACACATTGCTCCGACAAGACTGTAGCAAGAGAGGTGGTGGGGTTGCGATCTATGTAACGCAAACCCTATCCTGCTCTGTCTCCAATAAAGAAACCTGCAGTGGCTCCCATGAACTCCTCCTTATACAAATCACCCTTCCCTCCGCCCTCCCAAAATTTTCATAGGGATGATCTCTGCCTCCCCTTGTCTAGCCCATGACTCACTTTTTTCATGCCTCACTGCCCTACCCCAACTCATGGCAAAAGGCAAGTTAATACTACTGGGCGACTACAGCCTTGACTGGCTATCCCCCTCCTCCAAAGCCTTTACCTCCAAAATCGATTCTCTCAACCTCTCCCAATTAATCACAGAGTTCACCTGTTACAATCCTCATTCTTCAAATTACTCACTTATTGACTGGGTCCTCTCCTTCCATCCACACAGAATAGCCTCTGCCAGCATACTTGCCAATGCCTTTAGTGACCACTGCATCACTTATTGCATCAGAAAAACCCAGCTATGCAAATCTGCTCCCAAGTACATAAAAATATGCCCATTAAATTCATTCCGCCCTCCTGCTCAACCTAAGAAATGCTGACTGGCTTCTGGTCTATTCAGCTGTAGGTGTTGACACAGCACTCTCTCGATTCCTGCACTGATTCCTTGCACCTGCTGCCCCCGGGACACTCCAGTCCATGTCCAGCATATTGAAATCCCTAACAACATCACCCCTCCAAGTTCTGCTGCCCTTCTGATGACCTCTCCCAATTCTCTGCATGCCTCCTTGTTCTGGGATGGTTGTCTATATACCACTCCTATTGTAATCCTTTTTAGGGCTGCAGTGGATGCAGCCCTGCAGACCTCTTGCTACAAAAAAGGGAGACTTTTCTGACCGAACAACAGCATGGAGTTCCATCACAGTTGCCTCCACGTCTGTGAAGTACTCAGCACTGTCCATTATCAGTCGCACGGCACTGTTTTTCAGTGGGTGGTACATGGCACAGTCCACCATGTCCAAGATGGCTACTGAACTTTACTGCACATGCGCAAGTAGTCACGGATGCGCAATGCTTGTTTGCAGCTATCTTGGACATGGCGGACTGTCCCATGTCCTGCCGTGAATGCCGTGGATGACCTGGTCTTGTTTTTTCCCACCCAACATTCCCTCTCAGCATCTCCACCCCAAAACACAACAGTGACACTGGGGATGCCCAATCCCCCAGTGTCCTGATCAGCAATCCTCTTATTTCTATTTTTAACACCCTTCCACTACATCGCATGTGTGGTTATTTCTTGGGGGGGTGCTTTTATATATATTTTTCCCCCCTCCCCACACATGACCCTCCCTCTTAGCACACATCCCCCCTCCAGAAACACAACAGTGTCAAGCTGGCAATTCCCTCTATTACTGTGCATGTGCGGTTATTTGTTCATATACATATATATATATATACACACACACATCAATATATATATATATATATATATATATATATACTGTGTGTATATATATATATATATATATATATATATATATATATATGTAAACAATAATACCCGACAGGTGTGTGGTATTGGGAATACCGATTGCAGAGGGCTTAATGAGGCCCGAACCACAGGTGGAGGGCCTTATAGCCCCTAGAAGGTCCAGTATTACCAAATACTGCCCACCCTGGAGGGTATTATTGCACTTAGAAAATAGGCTACATATTGTATTTTTATGTAAAAAATAAAAAGGGTGAAGAGAATAAAAAAAAAAATGTACAACTGACAGTAAAGCTGTTTTTTTACCTGTAAAATAGTCCCTCCACACATTTGCCAGCACAGGGTAATACTGTCTTTTATGATTGGTTCATTGGTGAGAGGGTTCTCCCCCCCCCAACACATAGACACACACATTGTGTCTCAGAGTTTCGTCCCATGTTTCCACCCCCACCCTTTACACAGCCTGTGGTCTTTTTTTATGGTGAGATGGTTCCCTTACACACACACACACCAGTTTGTGTGGGATGCCAAGATTGAAACACGAATAAAAGCAGTGCTGCAATCAGGCAACAGACTACACAGGGCTGAGAAGGGGTACCTGTTTACCAATTAGATAAAAACATATAGACAACTTTTTTTAAATGTTTTTTTGTTTTGTTAGCAAGGGAGAATGGGATGCAAATATGGCAATTTCACCATGCGCTGTCAGACGAGAGGTGAGCCAGTGGTGGTAGGAGGTGGGTTTGGGAAGGACTGTGACAGCATGGTGGATTTGAAAAGAAAACTTTTTTTTTAATTGTGGAAGAACTGCTTTTTGTTGGAAGATTGGGGAGTGAGTGGTCAGTGGTAGAGCAGGAACGGCGCTCTGTTTGTCATGATCGGACAGGGAACAAGGAAGTGGTTGATGAAGTTTGCTGCTAACCACAGACAAACAGAATGAAAGGTACTTTCATTTTGTTAACAATGTGACTGCTTCAGTTGTGGGAGTGATTTGTTTGTGGCCAGTTAGGGTGAAGATTTTCATAGATGGCTGCCAACTCACTTGGAATGTGAGAGATAAAAATGGTGGCTGGTGAGTTTGAAAATTTGGGGTGCCCAATGATATTCCAAGTAATGGGCACCCTGATTTGGTACTTGTTTTGTAGTGGGCTCTATCTGAAAATACTGGCCCACTAATGTTAGTCTACTAGCCAATCAGAAAACTAGGATTTACTTTGCCATTTTCTAAGTACATATTCATATATACATTATATACATATACATATATATATATTATAGGGGCGGGGGTCACGCCTCTTTATTTAGGGTTGAGTGGGCACTTCTATGTTAAACTCGGAATTTTGCATGTTAATAACTTTCGACCCGTTTGATGGATTTGCATGAAATTTGGTATGCACAGTGGGGCGTGGTAGATCTCTTGATGTGTGAAATTTCATTTCAGTCAGACTTATGGTTTTTCACACCAAAACGCTGAAAACTGCACTTTTTGCCAGTTACAGTATGTGGGGAGTTTTCTGGATTTTGTCCGTGGCACTGCAAGGCCGTTGTGTGGTGTGCTGCTCTGTGACTTGGCTTATCTGAAAGAGCTTGTGTGAAGGAATATGACACTTTCTGTTTGGTGAAAAAATATTAATCCATTCAAAAGTTATTAAACTTTTAAGTTCCCATTATAAGTCAATGGGAAAATTTATATGATTATTTTGCGAAAGAAGAATGGGGTTTGGGCCATCTAATCCCTCCTCACGATCAAAGAATTTGCAGGCTCGCTATCAAAGAATCTTTGATCATGAGGAATTCTTTGATCATGAGGGCTGCTGTCTTGTCTTCAGTTTGCGGTGACATTTAGGCCTCACAACCCCAATGACACACCCGTCAGCTGTCAATCTCGGGATGATGGGTGGGTCCACGAGGGGGGGGCAACCTAAAGGTCTAATTTCCTGACTTTTTATGTTTTAACCCTAAATGATGCATTAATGAAGTTTTTTGCATAGAATATATATATATATTTATACAACTTATGTGTCTGGATAAAAAACAGGATAAAAAGTGATATCTTAGGCAGGCAGTGAATATATCACTGATATCTTCATGTTCCTATACGTCATCCTGAAATCTACTATGTTTCTATATGTCATCGTCTTCAAAGTGAAACTGTTTCTGTTTCACTCCTGTGGCTCTCTTTATAACATGTCTCCCCCCCCCCAACCACCAGATAGATATATCTGGTTGATCCTGCCACCATTAAAAAAAGTCCAGACATTTAAAAAAATATTTACATTAAAACTACTTATCTGGTTGATCCCGCCATGTTTCACTTTTGGCCTCCTGAAGTAGCGTGACTGAGCGGTGTAAATAGCAATGAATTTCGTCCACACAGACACTCTCAGTAAGGTTTTGTTTCCCATGGTTGCCTACACCAAAAAAAATTTTTCTACGTCATACGGTTCCTGAGATATAAGCAATTTAGTATTTCAACTCCTCATTTTCTGCTCCGAGACCCATTATTATGCATACCTTCTTTGTACTCACTGTCTTTCTCTATGCAGCTTTTGGGGAAAACCAGCCTGTGCACTTACATTACTGCTACCGTTGCCCTTTCCATTTGCAGTTCTGTACCCGTTTCACTTACCGTTCACGTCTAACGCCACCATGTGTGTTATCCTTTACGTTTTCATTTGCGCTTGTGTTTCCATTATTTTTTGCCATTTGTGTCTACAGTACTGTTTCTGTTTCTGCTTCACTTTGCATCACCATGCCCACTGCCATTTGCATTTGCGGACACCATGTTACTATGTGACAAGACATCACATGGTGGACCGTTCCCGTCTATGCCACCGTGTGCATTACCCTTTCTGTTCTCATTCCCACTTGCGTTACCATGTGTCTCCACTGTTAATGCTTCTGTTTGCATTGCTGTTCCTGTTACTATGTCACAAGACATCACGTGGCGGGCCGCCGCGTGCTCCGCACTCCCGCTGCTGCATTACATTCACTATTTCTCATTATCATTCTCAAGAAGGGAAATTAGAGGCAAAAAATCTGTTTAATGCATCAGTTAGAGTTGTTCCACAGCGACAAAAGTGAGAATTCGATGTTAGGGGTTGAAACCCCCTTGGACTAGCCCACCCCCAAAGCGGGATTGGGGTGCGCATTGGGTGTTAACCAGCTCTCACCCATTCTCCTATACCTCTGCTTCTTTAGACATGTGATGGGGTGAGAGTTAGGTCGATGACTTCAATGCCCACCCCAATGCTGGTTTGGGGTGTTGGGGTCCAAGGGGGTTTTCAACCCTAACACCGAATTTCCTCACTTTTGTCACTGTGGAACAACCCTAACTGATGCATTAAATGGATTTTGTTGCTTCTAATGTATATATAGATAGATATATAGAGATATAGAGAGATAGATATATAGATGTAGATATATATATATATTACATATACATATTTTCCACCTCCCCCCCACCCAATCTTCCCTCTCGCAATGGCCATTCCTCTGTCCTTGTTTCTTTTTTTAACCTGTAAAAAAAAAAATGTCCATCAATGCCTTTTGTGCTATTATCATCCCCCAACCTCCCCTCAGCACCCACTGGCCCGCACCCCCCAAGCCCTTACTTACCCATCGGGGGTCCAATGCTGTAATCCTCTCTGGACTGCAGACGTGACTTCACTCTTCAAAGCTGGACCATGAACTGAAGAAACAGGCATGCTGTTCACTGTATTTCAATGGTGTTTTGAACTTAATGGTATAACTTGGGCATTTTTTTCATATTTTTGGCCCACATTTTCAACATAACTTTTTGGGGACCTGCCTCATGAACAATGGCACTGTCATTAGGCAAATCTGACCCGAAAGGTGATTTTGAAGTCCCTGTACAAAATCCCCCTTCAGGCATGAGTTAAAAAAAATGTCTCTACCCTTGTTCGTGAGGTGGGGTCATAAGAAGGCTATGTTGAAAATTTGGTGTCAAAATATTAAACAACAACAAAGTTATGAGCCTACATTGAATTTTGCGAATGCAGACTCGTAACTTTGGTAATTTTCAATATTTTGCCCCAAATTTACAACATACTTTAGGCATGTCTTTACAGCACCTCATGAATATAAAAGCAGTTATTTTTCAACTCTTGCCCAAAATGTGTTTTGCTCCCTGAAAGTTGATTTTGCAGTCCCTGTGTATAATCTCCTTTAGACCAGGAGCTGAACATTTTCTCTACCCTTCTTCATGAGATAGGTTCATAACAAGGCTATGTTGAAAATTTGGCCCAAAAATTAAAAACTACAGCCCTATCGGCTCTGGCCAGAGACTGTTTTTTGTTTCCCATGGTTGCCTACATCCAAAAGATTTCTAATTCTTTGATGTCTCCCATATTGATAATTTCTGTGGCCTCTGTTTCCTTATTTATATACAGTTCCACTACCTCTTCCCTTCCCAGCTCCTTGTCCCTCCTAACTAATGCATGGCCTGGTACGATCATGCCCCAGTCACAGGTAAAAAATAATTATAACATGGGTTGCTGAAACTTAGTAAAAACATCAGATCCATTGGTTGACTCCCTGTGCATGGCCATTGATTAATCCCCAATATATGCACAGTTGGTGTGAAGGGGTGGTCAGCAGCATCAGTGGGCAGAATGACTTTCATTATATTCCTCAGATCCCAAAAGTGAATGGTAGCCAATACTCGAGCGAGAGTGGGATCAGATGATTTTTGTTAAGTTTCAGCAACCCATGTAAACAGTAATTAGTGAATATCAGTTTATGTGATTGACAGCACTCTGCCGCTATTAGCCCAAGGACACTGACACTCCCGCCAGTGGTACATTACTCCTCCCACCCACCCACCCATGGATTTCCACTTACCAGGCAACCTCCTCTCTCTCTCTGTTCATCCACCAAAAGTGGCAGCAGGGAGGAGGCAGGGAACTACAGACCAGGCAGTCTTACCTCAGTAGTGGGCAAGATTATGGAGGCACTCCTTAAGGAAAGGATAGTGCAACACCTGGAATCCATAGGAGCACAAAATCCAAGACAACATGGGTTTACTACAGGAAGGTCCTGCTAAACTAATCTCATAGAATTCTTTGACTGGGTAACCAGAGTGGTGGACCAAGGAGGTGTAGTTGATGTCACCTATCTTGACTTCAGCAAAGCTTTCGGTACTGTTCAACATAGAAGATTGATTAATAAGCTGGGTAGACTCAGGGTGGGTCAGACATTGGTCAACTGGGTGGCAAACTGGTTGGAGGGCAGAAAACAGAGAGTGGTGGTAAATGGTATACAGTCAGAAGAGATGCATGTCACAAGTGGGGTACTTCAGGGATCAATTCTGGGGACAGTCCTCTTCAATATCTTCATCAGTGACATTGCAGATGAACTGGGGGATAAGGTTTGTCTGTTTTCAGATGACACCAAGATCTGCAACAGAGTAGATGATCCAGATGGGGTGGAGAGAATGAGAAGTGATCTGGAAAAACTGGCAAAATGGTCTGGCAAGGTGGCAACTTGGGTTTAATGCAAAGAAGTGCAAGATCATGCACATAGGGAAGAGAAACCCTGAAGCTACCTATATGTTGGGAGGGGAGCTGCTGGCAATCACAAAGGGAAGAAAGAGACTTGGACATCATCATCACCGATGACCTGAAATCATCCAAGCAGACCACTAAAGCAGTAGGTAAGGCTAGAGGGATGTTGGTGTGTATTAATAGGGGTATCACAAGTCAAAAGAGGCAGGTAATAATCCCTCTTTACAAAACGCTGGTTAGGCCCTATCTGGAGTACTGCGTGCAGTACTGGAGGCCACATCTGCACAAGGACATTAGCAAAATGGAGGCAGTCCAGAGAACGGCAACCAAACTGGTGCAGGGACTGCATCAGAAAACATATGAGGAAAGATTAACGGAGCTCAATATGTATACCCTAAAGCAAAGGAGGGAGAGTGGTGATATGATCGAAGCATTCAAATATTTTAAGGGCATTAACAAGGTGAAAGAGTCTAACATGTTTCAATATAAGAAACATAGCAGGATGAGAGGACACAGCATGAGATTAGAGGAAGACCAATTAAGGGGTTATGTGAGAAAGTTCTTTTTCACAGAAAGGATGGTGGATGCATGGAACGGCCTACCTCAGGAAGTGGTGGATATGAATACAGTGCAGGGCTTCAAACAGGCATGGGATATGCATAAGGGAGCAATAGAGATGAGCATGAATAAATAGGCCATTGACAGAGTAAAGGCCTATGGCACATTCATAAGGTAGAAAAAAAGGGCAGACTGGATGGGCCTTGCGGTCCTTATCTGCTGTCAACTTCTATGTTTCTATGTTCATGTTGCCGTATGAGTGCCGGTAGTGGGGAAGCGTGTCAGAAGCTGTTGACAGCGGATTGCTGCAGTGCTGTATTTCTGTTGTCCCTCCCATCCACCTACCCCATGGATCACTGGGTACCGCACAACAGAGCTGCTTCAGTGCAGGTGGTTTTTCCCTGTGTAGCCAGCATGACATCGACTCACACATTGCCAGCAGTCACCTCATGTTTGGCTGCTGCTGTGTCTCTGTCTGTCCATGGATCTGTGTCTCTGCAGAATGTCCCATTAGTCCCCCTTATGTCCAGCATACATTTCACCCATTGGACAGAGACACAGTGACAGCGACAGAGGGAGAAAAGCACCCTGAGAAAGCTCCAAGCAGGAGAGGGGGAAGAGAGAGAGAGTTCTGGTGAAAGTGTGCTGTGTTGTACTGTCCTGTGTCTCTCTCATTCTGTATGCCTGCCAAGCGCAGAGTTCACAGGACCAGTCAGAGAATGAGTTGCAGTGGGCATAGTGTGTAGCAGAGAGAGAGACAGTTGTCATGACAGTGTGTTAGGCTGGGACAGTGAAGTGGCACACTGTGTGGTCTGAGAACAGTGTTGTAGCAGTTGTCCTTGGCATACATTTTTGAAAAGTTGCAGCTATCTGGTGCCACTGTGCTTTTCTCTGTCTCTACAGTCATTCCACACAGCTGCATGTGACACTGACACACAGGGAGGGGCACTTTGTGATGTGAGTGGTTCCCAGTCAAGGAGAGAGTGTCCCGCATGTGTTGCCTAAACACTCTGTGTGTAGAGCAAATAATAACAATACTAATAATACAGATTCTAATGTCTTTGAAGTCTGCCAAGAAACATTTGTAAACAAGCAAGAGTACTAATAAATGTTTATTATACTACTTACACCAAGCATGTGACAAAGAAAATCGCAAGGGAGATGGGTTTCTCACCACTCTCCTGAAGAATGTACATAATCTCCAGTATTTCTAGAATCTTAGGTTCTCCAAGATCTTGTTCTCTCTACCCATGGAGCTAGGATACATGGACTTATATACTACAGATTACAGCATAGCAACAGAGATTACCTCATAGCTACAGATATAAGAAACAATATGTATTGGTCCTAAGTCATTCTCCATTGGACACAGAATTACTAATCAGTGGGGTACCTCAGGGGTCTGTCTTGGGTCCCTGCCTTTTTAATATTTATATCGCTTCTCTCAAAATTGATGTACCTAATGTATGGATTCTGAAATTTGCTGATGACTGTCGTTTGGGTACTGTGGTTAACAGCTCTAAAAATAATGCTGCTATCCAATTAGCCCTTGATAGAGTTCTTTCCTTTACCAATTATAGCAGATTACTTCTAAATACCAGTAAGTGCAAAGTTATGCACCTGGGTACACATAATAATCATGTGTAGAACCTAGGGAATGATGATCTTTCAGTAACTTGCCAAGAAAACGATTTAGAAATAATAATCAGTCTGGACTTGAAATCTAGATCTCATTGCAGAACGCAAATTAAAAAAGCTAATCAAATATTAAACTGTATCCTCAGATATATTTCAAGTAGGAAAAGGGAAGTGAGTCTTCCATTGTACATTGCCTTGGTCAGACCCCATTTGGAGTATTGTGTTCAGGTTTGGCCACCTTACATCCAGGAGGACATCTCAAAGCTTGAGGATGACCAACTTACAGCTACCAAGGCTATAACTGGGATGAGTAATAAGTCCTACAATGACAGACTTAAATTACTAAACATGTACACGCTCCATTATAGGAGACTCAGAGGGGACATGTGCCTCCTTTTCAAAGCCACAACTGATTCAATCCTCCAGGATGATTTGGGGATCCTAACTAGTAAAAACAGAATAAGTACTAGAAAACACAGTAAACAACTAGTCCTAGCTAGATGGAATACACAATGAAGGAAAAATTGGTTCAGTGTCAGACTGGTTACTACATGGAACAACCTTCCAACTATAGTAGGAAATAGCCCTGATATGGGCTCTTTTAAAATAAGTTTAGACCAAGCATTTGGAGATGACGAGAAACTTTATTTTGGGTAACATTCATTGGCAAGCACCACGGACTCCCATCCATATCTGCTTGAACTTACCTATGAAATCTATATGAGACAAAGAATATGCTTTGGTTAGCATTATAGCTTAGACAATAGAAATGCTGACAGGGTTCTATTACACGTGGCATTTCTTGCCTATGTACAATATAAGACATAACAAAGGTTTTCTCTCTCTGTCAGCTAGCTTGCTTAGACAAAGATAAGTGCTGACTGGCCACTATTTCATACGATTATATGAGAATATATATATATATATATATATATATATATATATATATAGTGTAAAGTAATCACTGATGATCCCTCAAAGTCATCTTATCAGTGATTAGGTAGATTATATATGGAATAGATGTAAAAGACAAACATAATGCATTATAGTGAGGTATATTAGTCATGCATGATCTAGTCCTATAAAAGGATATAAGCACTGGCATATATTAGCAGCAAAGCACATTCTTGGCACTCATGCTTATATGATGGGTGCCTAAAATCTACATGTTAGTGCAAAATAGCAGTATCACAGTATAATAGCCCAGGAATACAGTGGAAGGTGTATGTGGGATAATAGGGGGCATAACCCAGGTGCAACAGTCCCCTCTTTGTTGCCCTAATTTCAAAAGTGGCAACGCAACAAAAGGACAACGGTTAGGCACTATTCACCTACAGGCCCAAGGCATGAGCCTGATAGAGGAATTTTAACTGGTCACAGTGGTGTTTCATGGTTTTCCTTAAGCAACAGAATGTAATGATAAGGGGAAATGTTAGTAAACCTTGTATTACTATAAACATTTGGAATAAAACTTTACAATGGGGTTTTCCAATATCAAAACAATCAGTAATTACTGATATAGGTATCAGGTGTGTTTCTGTCCTATTGGGAATAAATTGAAGAGACAAATTTAAGTTGCCTGTATGGATATTAAAAATAGGTAAAAATCGAGACAGAGCATCAAGGTAGTTAGGACTAGACTTAATGGTATCTGGTTCTGGGATGGGAACAGGTGTGATTACTGTATAACCTATTACCTGTTTAGGGAGTAAAAACAGAAGTTAGAAAAGTTCACTTTGTATAACTTTTAGTCCTTAGCAGAAGAATGTATAGTTGGTCACCACACAATGTTCCACATCAGCAGAATGTACCACCTTGGAGGATGGCATTTTTCAGTTGATAAGTTGAACAGGACACAAAATGTCAATGTCCACAAGCCTTAAATTACAAACAGTTCCAGGGATAAATCCAGGGTTTCTTCAAGTGTTAGATGAAGATTCATAGTTCAAATTCGATGCATTTAGGTTTTCCAAAGGTAGATCTAAATGTTCAGGAGGCAGCAGCATTTTCAGAGGCCTCAGCAGGGGATGCATTAGATTGCACACAGAGTTTTACAATGGAATAGTAACAGTGTTCAGTTGAAGATGACCACACGGCTGCACAAAGTGTAAATGTTTATGACAATACTCAGTTTGTATGAGGTGCCAACCGGGCTTGGAAAACAAACAGTGAAGAAAATGGATTTCTTGATTGTAGATCAAATGAAGAGTCTTCTTGCTGAGGTTAGGATATTGCCCCTACCCCAGACGTGCTTCATAGTGTGCATAACAATGAGCTTGATTGTAGAATCTTAATTGGCTGGACTGAATACAGTTTATTTGAGAGTTCACAAGTGGAAGCCTAATTTCAGTTATTAGGCCAGTATTCACAAGTTGGTAAGACAAATTGGAAGATGTGAGATCTACATAAAAGGTGATGATCCTTTCAGGTACAACATTCAATGCTCAGAGTCAGTCACAACTCCAAGACCTAATGGTAAACAAGGAAAGGTGGTAGTTTCAACCTTTCATGATAAAAGTTCCCATCAAGTTGACCAATAGAATGGATGGTTGCCAGACTATCAGAAATGGATGTTGCCAGATGAAAATGCATCAATGACACTGTTAGAGTGACAAACATGGCTTCCTGGATTGTGCAGGAATAAGTTTTGAAACATGGAGCAATACTGGTGTGTGTGGTGACATATCCAAGGTTCCTTGCCATTGACAAGGGAATAGTGCTAGATTCAAATAAACATGTGTTAACACATGCAATAGAAGTGCAAAATGTGGCAATGCCACTAACCCATAAGTCTGCCATGTAGGAGATGAAGGATATATCCTAATTCCAGATCCTGGAAGAGATAACCAAAGGGTTGTATGAACATAATAGCTGTAGGCAGTGCAAAGGACTTCCCTAGCTATGTGATGCTCTTCTGCTTCCTTAATGTGAGCAGAAAATAATTCATTAATATGAACATTTGTCAGGTTAAACCCCTTCATAATATCCTTAATATTGTAAATGTAAAATGCTCCTCTTGAACAAGATCATGTATACTATGCAATGAGGAGGGGAGTCTGATATTATATGTCATACTATCATAAGCCTTTAACATATGTGCTTGAATAATGGCTATATCAGCCCTATTTCAAATAGGTATGTCAGAGCCAAATAGGCCTGAGTCTAAACCTGTGTTTTTTTTTTAAATAAGAATAAAAAAAATGCCTAGTGCGTTTGCGTAGGTTTACAGTCATAAGATGTACCACTAGCTGTCAGGATGTGAAAATCCTGTGTGTGTGTGTGTGTGTGGTGCCAGTCCCTGTATAGTGGGGTCATTAATGAGTACCTGGTATGCTGCCAGGGTATCCAATAACATCATTATTAAAAAACAAAAGTGGGAAATGTTTGTTGTGAAACATACAGCAAATCATTCCAAGTTTTAAAGGTGAGATTTAAAATCACTGGGATGTGCATGAACTGCACATTAAGGTGCCTGGCTGAGAAGTGGCTATTAGACCACTGGGAAGGCCAGGGTTCTGTTTTGGACACTCAGTATTAAGTGTCATAAATTATGGGGCATCATACGGTAAAACCTTAAGGTCTAATGGCTTTTATTGCCATATAAGTTTGGATGCAAAATTCCTGATTATCAACAAAATATAAACAAGGGTCCAGATCAAGTCTAGCTGCTAGGATTGATCTAAAGCAATGATCATAATATTTAGTAGGGCCCCACTACCCTTCTGGATGATGAACATTTATTTTAGGACTTTAGTGTGAATTCCACAGGATGCAATTAAATCATGTGGACTTGTGAGGTACTCTGCCTCAACAAGCTGTTTAGGTTTAGGTCACTGGTTCTTATCTGCAATAAAATGTGCAGTTTGGGCTTGTAAGAAGACCCATACTTTAAAAGAATAAGCATAAAAGCAAGCATCTCTCTCTCTCTGGAACATAAAATGAAAGAGAAAAGAAAAACATAGTTTAGTACTATTCTGCCCATTGGGGTATGGAAAAGTAATTTAATCTCGTTTAAACAGTTTCATTTGATTGGCATGTAGCCATTTATCAATGACTGTTATTGTGAGGCAGTCTAACTTGGTGGACTGCTGGACTGAGTTTGTTTACAATGGGATAGGGCCTATTGTTGGGACTTGCCCATACATTGTGCAGCAAACAAGTGTACCTTTTAGAGGTCTTGTGTGAGTTATTTAACATATTTGTCTACTGATGCTCCATCAGCAGTGACAGTACACAGGTCACGAAGTAAATGTTCTGGGAGTCTCATGGACCATCCAGTCATGATTTCAAAAATGGGGTACACTGTGTACCTGCAGAGGGTGTCCCTCTTACTGCCATAAGGAGTAAAGGCAATAAAGAACCCCAGTCCTTTGGGGTTTTTCTGAACAAGTTTGGATAACATAACTTTGATCTGCCTGTTAGCCAATTCCACCTGTCCTGATGACTGTGGGTGGTAAGGCATATGAAACTTTTGTTTGACCCATAACAAATCCAGAATTTCCTGCATTACTTTGACTACAAAGCCAGATCCCTGTAATCAGAATTTACCTTTGGGGGTAAACCCCGCCTGGTAAATAGCTGGTTTACCAAGACATTTGCAGTCACTTTGGCTGTGATGCTCCATTAGGTTGGTGATCATTAGTGAAAATTTAATGCTGTTCTTAGTGGTTGGCATAGGGCCAATGTAGTCAATCTCCCGTGTGATGAACACTGTGCCATACCTTCCCAGGCTCAGTGCAGTGATGTGTTCCCCCAATCCTTGTGCTGCCCAGCCAGCTCCCAGAGCTCATCTCTGAACCTGAGTTGCCAGCACGGGAACACAACAAGCTACCCTCTGGCCCAACAGCTGGCCCTACGCACAACATTTCTCCATAACTTTTAGATGATTCTATCAACCAATGACAATATGTAATCAATAACTCATGCAAAAATATGTACAGCGCAATTATTTTATTTAACATGTCTATTCTTTCAACAGACCTGCACATTATTATATTCCATTTTTCAGGGCATAATTACTTTATTTTTCTTAAAAATTACAGGTTAATTCATTTTACCAGTTATTTATTTCAGATGGCATCTCTATACCTTAAAGGCAAAAATAAGT
Organism: Neoceratodus forsteri; assembly: GCA_016271365.2. Classification (NCBI taxonomy): domain Eukaryota; kingdom Metazoa; phylum Chordata; order Ceratodontiformes; family Ceratodontidae; genus Neoceratodus; species Neoceratodus forsteri. The sequence goes on along the minus strand of CM057449.1, from coordinate 174,702,909 downwards.
CTGTACAAAGTAAGGTATGAACTTAACAGGTCTATGCTATTGTCAAGGTTTTGTTTAAGTTGGCCCTAGTTTAATAACATAAGACTGAAAATTGTATTAGGCTGTAGAGCAGGTTGAGCAAATATCACAGTGTCTGATGTGCTGTGCCACCACCTCAGGCAGTGGGAGCTCTAGTAGATAAGTGGCTATTCATTTCTGTGGCAGAATGCAGACATTTCATTAGCTAATGTGTGATGTGATAGCATTGATAACTTCACATGCTGAGCATAGAGGGGTTTTGGATATAAAAAGTGGGGAAGGGAACCAGGTTCTATGGATAAATGGAAATATTAATAAGAATCACCAAGAACAGTGAATTCTGTGGCACATTGCTGAAGTTCTGCGGTAGGTTGCAAGTTATGCGCAAAATTCTGCGGCTGCAGAATTCTATGGGCCTTGTCTATTATACTGTGATACTGTTATTTTACACTAATATGTAGATTTTAGGCATCCATCATATAAGCATGAGTGCCAGGAATGTGCTTTGCTGCTAATATATGCCAATGCTTACATCCTTTTATAGAATTAGATCATGCCTGACTATTATACCTCACTATAATGCATTATGTTGGTCTTTTACATGTATTCCATATATAATCTACTTAATCACTGATAAGATGACTCTGAGTGAGGGATCATCAGTGATTACTTTATACTATATATATATATAGATATAGATATATCTATATATTTATATATGTGTGTGTGTGTGTGTGTGTGTATGTATATATATATATATATATATATATATATATATATATATATATATATATGTGTGTGTATACTATATAATTGTATGTAGTAGTGGCCAGTCAGCACTTATCTTTGTCTAAGCAAGCTAGTTGACAGAGAGAGAAAACCTTTGTTTTGTATTATATTGTACATAGGCAAGAAATGCCACGTGTAATAGAGCCCTGTCAGCATTTCTTTTGTTCAAGCTATAATGCTAACCGAAGCATATTTTATGTCTCATTAGTAATTGTCTCCTAAGTCATCATCCAATACAGAATGACTTAGGACCAATACATATTGTTTCTCATATTTGTAACTATGAGGTAATCTCTGTTGCTAAGCTGTTATCTGTAGTATATAAGTCTGTGTATCCTAGCTCCATGGGGAGAGAGAACAAGATCTTGGAGAACCTAAGATTCTAGAAATACTGGAGATTATGTACATTTTTCAGGAGAGTGGTGAGGAACCCATCTCCCTTGTGATTTTCTTTATCACATGTTTGGCGTAAGTAGCATAATAAACATTTATTAGTACTCTTGCTTGTTACCAAATGTTTCTTGGCAGACTCCGAAGACATAAAAGTCTTTATTATTAGTATTATTATTATTTGCTCCACACACTAAGAGTGTTTAGGCAACATAAAATGGTGACCGTGAATGGAGTCTGGATGTTTGCCAAAGTTACATTTTAATTTCCTCTGTAAATTAAAACACTGGGTGAAAAATCCCTAGTAACAAGCAGCTGAGAGTGTCTTCTGTTTACATTTTCAGTCTGCTGTGTGTAACACAGTGCAGACAAAACAATCTCTTGGCAGATATTCAATCTCTGTGTAATGAGTTGTTTTATTTTTGTTTTTTCCTCTTCTTTCCTCTTCTTTCTCTGTGGGATCACACAGCTGTACAGGGATCTGAACAGACAGACTGCTTCCATTTGTGGTTTCAGATCCTAATGGGTCTTTACTCATCTAGAAGTCCACATACGCCAAAGGCTGTTTGTGTTCTGTCATGAACTTTGGTTGCAAACAAAGTTTTTGATCCACAGACAGTTAAGGGTTTCTTATCTTAAAAGACATGTCTAAAAATATCAGTACTGAGTTGAGGCTGGATGCCTTAAGATACCAAACTGCCTACAGTGGTTGGTCTGATTTTGCTGAAATAGCAAAATTCAATGGTAGCCCTTTCAGGGACATCATTGCCCAGTATAGGGAATTGAAACATGGTACCAAAAGAGTTGATCCTGAAGTAGTATTAATTGCAACATTGTTTAAATGCTTTGATGCTGTTCTAAATAAACTATCTGTTTTGGAATCTGAGCATGCTGCTTGCAAGCAGGAGATTAGTCTGAAAAAGGCTTCTCATAAAGAAAGGATAGATGGACTGCAGTCTCAGCTGCAGTACCTCCGTCAAGAAAATGAGTTTCTCTTTAACGAGAGGAGCAGCCAAGACCTTAAGAGATAACGCTGAAAAGGCAAAACTTATTAGGAAAAAAGTTTTTCAGACGAATGGAGTTCTGGCTAATAACACAGATTCCTTACATTTTGAAAACAAGGAACTTAGGGATAAAAAAGTCTGAAGTAATTACTGAAAGAGGTAACGTGCTGGTATTTCAAGACCAGACCTTGACTGAGCATTGTGATTCCTTATGTTTAGATTACAACAGACTTGAAATGAATGTTTTGAATCTAAATTGTGACACAGCTTCTGTTGATAACAGGCAAGTTTTACAAGATAAGAATGTCTTGAGATCTAAAAACAAGGCACTTTACAGCATGCTAACTCCTGTATCTGAGCAGTTAGAATGTAGGAGTAAAAAGTCAGATATGGCGAACTTGCGCCATCAGCCAGAGGTTTTGGCAGGACATACTAACTTAATGATAATAAAACAAAAGATATACCTATAAACATTGGGTGAGCGAGCCTATATATAACCAATTTTGTTTTTTGATTGTTCTGAGCACCAAATTGGTTCAGGCTCCTCCCTGAATAAAGTCTATTTTTGTTTTTTAACGAGGTTGACTGTGCTGGAGTTTCATTGTTGTCCATACTCACTTAATGCCCATAGACCTTGTCTCTTCTGATGCTGAAGAGTTTGATTTTGAACACTCACAGTATGCTGTGGGGTAGACTAGAACAAAGGCCACTTGTTTTTCTGTGATTCACAAAATGGAGAATTGTTAGAGTCTCAAAATGGTGGGCACACATGTCATCAGGTTGTGCCCCCATACCATCCCCAAGATGGTCGCTCATGGTCATGTGATGATGGTCATAACACAGTAACCCAAGATGCCCATGAGGTAATCCAAAATGGCTGACCACCACATCACGGAGGTTGGATCATGCAGTCACAGGGACCTGTGATTGCTGCCATAACCAAACAAAACATACCGGAGGTTTTTGGCATGATTAATTATGTTATCAGTAACACTAGTGTTTCTGAAGGACAGAAGATTCTCATTAAAAATGATGCTGACATATTTTTGAATGAGGCTGATACGCAGCCTGCAATGGAGTCAGTGTATGATGCTGCAGAAGCAGTTGCTGTTAGCAATGTTTACTATACTAAAACGTCCTTGGTTAAGGAACACATTGCTGTTAATTATGATGTAAAATGTGAAATAGCATCAGCTTTCCCTGAGGAGACTGAATGTACTGCTTTTCCTAACACTGACAGCACTGAACATATACAGTGTGTTAATACCATAAGCTGTAACATTAAAAACAATGTTGCTACTATCCAAAAACCTTCCGGTGGAAAACCCACTTTATATTTGATAAGGGACGGGGCAACCCTGATCCTGAAAGCCCCATGGCTGTGATATTTTCTGCATCACAGGCCACATTGGGGGGGTGGGTTACAGGTTTGATTTCTGAACCTGAGCTAACAGCTGTTTCAGCACTACTTTCTCCACCCCTGATGGCTACTGAACCATAATCCATAGCTGGAGAACTATGTGCAGCTTGCACACCAGTTTTCTCCACTGTGCAGGCACCCCTGATAGTGCCAGCACTCCCTGCACATGATGTAGAACCCCCTCCACCAGTGACACCTGGATCATCCCATACTGTGGCTGCAATAGCAGGCACAAGCCAGGAACACTCTGGGTTATTCCCAGCACATGCAATAGCAGACACAAGTCAGAAACAGTCTGGGTTATTCCCAGTACAAACAATAGCAGACACTTCTGGCAAGAAGGTGCAAGGTATCCTAATACTGATATCATTGTCTTTTCTTTTGGGATCACTAACCATGGTCTCAGCATTGGTTAGTCCTAACACAGTTTTAGGGTATATTGAAACTGCTACATCAGATATAGCAATCTCAGCAGTTTTAGCCCAAAAATACAATGGACACATCAGACCCATTTCTTATACATCACAGATGCTCTCCCCAATGGAGCTAAAATACAACCTTTGTGAAAATAATCTTTTGGCTACATACTGAGCAGTGAGATACTTTATGTACATCATTGGATATGTACCCATTGTGCTGCATTCCAATCATTTGCCAACTAACTTTCTGTTGTCAGACAGAGTAAAAGATGACTCTGTATCCAATGCCAGACTTACACACTGGTCTCTAATTTTACAGGATCATGACATCACTGTCCTTTCTATCAAAACTCCATCATTGTTGGCCCATGGCCTACAATTTGCAGGAGAGACCCATGATTGTTCACTCTAACCCCCTGACCTTCCTGTCCCAGGGTCCTTTCTGACAGAACCTCAGAATGTGTTAAAAGACACCACTGTGTGTCATGTTTGGACTGATGACTCATCCACACATACCAACGAGGGTCAGATAGCAGGGTTTTAAATTATTATTTTATATTCTGGTGATGACAGTGCATGGCTAGTAATTTCATCATTGCATATGTACAATTCAAAGGCATTGTTAAAACACGCCTGGCAAGAAAAAAATGCAAAGCAAGGGGGCAAGGAGTCTCCTCATTACCACAAATGTTTGTGGATGGTTTACAGAGCTGATAATTCCTTGAGTGAAACAGCTTGTGCTAAGAGAGGAATACAAAGTTTGTTTTCCTTATGTAACATGATACCAGCACTCCACGAGAGGATTACGTTCTGTACGCTTTAAGAAATGGCCTTGGTCTAATTACAAAAGCATGCAGAAACTGTTTTTTGGTTTATTATGGATTCTAATTGGGTCTGTTTCTGTCTGACTGAATTTCTTTGGAAGAAAACAAACTTCCAGAAATACTCTAATATTACCTCCATGAAATACAGAGACTTGTTTGTGTACAACCCTAACCTAACCAGTTTAAATAAAAACTGTACATTCATAAGGTTCGAGCATATTGTAAAATGTGAACCTTATGATCCAAAGAAGGACTCTCATTTGAGGACAGTGTATAGGTTCCTTAATAAAGGAACTGAGGAATAACTCAAAAATGAGCCCTTATAATTCTGTATTGTATTTGTAATGCTAAGAACATGAAAATGACTTTTCACGTATCCAGTGATGACCTACTCATTTGGTATCACTGATATAACACTCATGGAAAGTTATAGTAACTTTGGACCTGTTCAATGGATTTGCATGAAATTTGGTATGCACAGTGGGGCATGGTAGATCTCTTGATTTGCCAAATTTTGTTTTGGTCAGGCTTACAGTTTTTGCACACCAAAATGCTGAAAATGCACTTTTCGCCAGTTTTGTGGGCAGTTTTTTTGGATTTTGTCCGTTGCACTGTATGGCAGTTGTGTGGCATGCTGGTCTGGAACTTAGCATGTGGAAAGAGCTTGGGTCAAGGAACATGCCACTTTTTGTTTGGTGAAAGAATATTAATCCATTCAAAAGTTATTAAACTTTTTAGCTCCCATTATAAGTTTATGGAAAAATTTATATGGTTATTTTGCAAAAGAATAATGGGGTTTTGGCCATCTGGTCACACCTCACGATCAAAGTATTTGCAGGCTCACAATCAAAGAATCTTTGATCACAAGAAATTTATTTGATTGCGATGGCTACCATCTTGTTTTCAGTTTGATGCATATCTCAGGTATTTTTTTGACTTTGGGCACCAAATTTTCAACATGGAGTTTTTAGGACCCCTCCTCATGAATTCTGGCACTGTCATTGCATTATTCAGCTCTGAAAGGTGATTTCGTGGTCACTGCACGGAATCCCCCTTTGGGACCAATTAATGAAATGACAGTGCCAGTGTTCATGAGGTGGGCTCTAAAAAAGCCTATGTTGCAAATTTGGTGGGAAAAAGTCCAAAAAATGACTGTTTTACGAGTGCGCATTGTGCAGTTGCTACGCACACTCGTACCTTTGCGAATTTGCAATATTTTCATGCCAGATTTTCAACACTGGCATTTTTTCAGACCTCCTTCTGAACAGTACAGCTGTCATTTTCCACGTCCTGGCCAAAATGTGTTTTCACACTCCCGGCGCGGAATAGCGCAGTCACTGTGGGAAATCGGTGTTCGGGACAGATTGAGAAAATGACAGTGATGCTGTTCATGAGCAGAGGTCCTAAAATGTCTATGTTGAAAATTTGGTGATGATACTCCATAAAATGACTGTTACGAACGTGCATTGAGCAGATTGCACGCAAGCTTGTAACTTCATGAATTAATAATATTTTCACTCCAGATTTTCAACACTGCCATTCTTCTGCACCTCCTTATGAACATTATAGCTGTCATTGTTCACATCCTGGCTGATATGTGTTTTCGCAGTTCTGGAGCAGAATAGAGCGGTCACTGTGGGAAATCCATGTTGGGACACATTATGAAAATGACAGTGACACTGTTCATTAGCAGAGGTCCTAAATGCCTATGTTGAAAATTTAGTGACAAATGTCTATAAAATGACTGTGTTATTTAATGTGCAGTGCGAGTTTCATCACATCGCCAGCATTTTGCAACTTTGCAATATTTTCTACTCAGCTTTTCAACATTGCCATTTTCCACACCTCCTATGAACAGTGCAGCTGTCATTTTTCACATCCTGGCCAAAATGTGTTTCCGCGCTTCCAGCACAGAATACCACAGTTGCTGTCAGAAATCAGTGTTTGGGACAGATTAGGATCGAGCGACTGGGGTGGGGAGTGACCGAGCTCAACTGAACTCTGTCGGAACTGCCGCGATTTCTTTGTGGGCAGGAAAAGGTGCCAACACAGGCAGGAGTCCAGTAGAAAAGGGCAGCCTGCAGCGCCAGGAGACACAGAACAAGTGAGTGGGGGTGAGTGGTGAGCTCAACTGGAGCTCTGTTGGGACTGCTGCAGATTTCTTTGTGGGCAGGAAAAGGCAGCAATGCATGCTGGGGCCCAGTACAAAAGGGCAGCCTGCAGCAGTGGGAGAAACAGAATGAGCAATTGAAAGAGGGGGACTGAGCGAGCTCAACGGAGCTCTATCATGACTGCTGTGGATTTCTTTGTGGGAAGAAAAGGGCGGCAACACAGGCAGGGCCAGTACAGAAGGGCAGCCTGCAGCACCAGGCAGAAATGGATCGGAGAGGAGTGAGAGGGGAGGAGCGACCTCAACGGAGTTGTGCTGGGACTGCTGTAGATGTCTTTGTGGGCAGAAAAAGCCACCAACACAGGCAGGAACCCAATACAAAAGGGCAGCCTGCAGCAACAGGAGACACAGAATGAGCAAGTGAGGGAAGGGGAGTGAGTGAGCTCAATGCAACTCTGTTGGGACTGCTGCGGATTTCTTTGTGGGCAGAAAAAGGCAGCAATGCACACAGGTGCCCAGTACAAAAGGGCAGCCTGCAGCACCGACAGAAACGGAATGAGCGAGTGAGGGGGGGAGTGAGTGTGCTCAATGGAGCTCTGTTGGGACTGCTGCAGATTTCTTTGTGGGCAGAAAACAGCACCAACAGAGGCAGGAGCCCAGTACAAAATGGCAGCCTGCAGTGCCAGGAGAAATAGAATGAGCGAGTGAGACAGATGGAGTGAGTGACCTCAACGGAGCTCTGTCAGGTCAGCTGTGGATTTCTTTGTGGGCAGAAAAAGATGCCAATGCAGGCGGAAGCCCAATACAAAAGGGCAGCCTGCAGCGCCGGGAGAAGCACAATGAGCAAGTGAGGGAGGGGGAGTGAGTGAGCTCAAAGGAGCTCTATCATGACTGCTGTGGATTTCTTTGTGGGCAGAAGAAGGTGGCAATGCGGGCAGGAGCCCAGTACAAAAGGCCAGTCTGCAGCACCAGCAGAAATGGAATGAGTGAGTGAGAGAGGGGAAGTGAGCTAGCTCAATGGACCTGTGTCAGGACTTCTGCAGATTTCTTTGTGGGCAGAAAAAGCCACCAACAGAGGCAGGAGCCCAGTACAAAAGGGCAGCCTGCAGCTCCAGCAGAAACAGAATGAGTGAGTGAGAGAGGGGAAGTGACCCACCTTAACGGAGCTCTGTCAGGACAGCTGTAGATGTCTTTGTGAGCAGAAAAATGTGCCAATGCAGGCAGGAGCCCAGTACAAAAGAGCAGCCTGCAGCACCGGGAGAAACAGAATGAGCGAGTGACACATGGGGAGTGAGCAAGCTCAACGGACCAACGCAATCAACATTCAGCATTGACAAATGCTTGTTTTTTTTTGCTGTCCCAATTAACGTAATGTCTCTCCTTTTGTTTAAAAAACACTTAGGTTACTCTTACCTTAACACCGTGTATATAGCCCTACTGGTATGCCTGGTCACACCTATCTACTTCTTCCCCTCTCTTCCTCTCTTTCTCTCTCAGGCAGGGTCCCCTGTAGAACTGTGGAATGCCTAGGGATGCCCCTGGAGATGCTGCACTCCTACTCAATGGCACTCACACTCAAGGATGCTCACACACAGGGATGCTTGAATCTGAGGGAGTTATATATCAATCCAAAGCCAGCCTTGACTCAGCAATGTGACTTAGCCCCACCTCCAGTTATCACTGAGCTGAGGGCCCTGGGCAGACAATTTTCACCCAGACCCCAAAATACAAGGCAAGACACCACAGTTGTTTTGTTTTTGTTGTTGTTGTTGTTTTTTTTGGTAACTGGGTAAGGCCCACTAGACCCAAGGCCTGTTTTCAGGGGCGACCCGGGAGCACTGCGGATCTTAAATGACTTGCTCAGGGTAACACAGTATGCAAGTGGAGGCTGTGGGACTCAAACCCAGGTCTGCTGGATGTACCAAGCTCATTCACAGCTCATTACTCTATCTTCTAGGCTATACTGCCTTTAACATTGCTCTTTAACACATAAATTTGAATGTGGGCTACTGTGATTCATCTCAACTCTGCAGACAAAAATTCAAAGCAGTTTCCCCACAATTCGTCCTAACTATCTCATTCAGACAATCAATCAATCAGTCTTTATTTAACCAGGTGGAACACTGTTGAGCAAGCCATTCACAAGGTGGACCTTGGTGGTTTACAATGAAAACACATAACAATGAATACAATTAGATAAGAAACGATGCATAGAGTTTGGTACTGACAACTTCATGGAATGTGCCTGAAGCACAAAGGCACATATCAAGAAATAACAACAGTGGAATACAGTTTACCAAATAGACAATGGAATGTGAGGTACATACGCAGAAGTGCAAGGGAGGCTTATCTGGTATGATACAACCGCGTATACAGTATGAATCAGTCAATGTTACTGAGCAAAACACTCTTCACAGAATTAGTGAAGAACTGCAATATATACAATATGTACAATGCAACGGCAGGAACAGGGATATATAAAGTATCAACAGAATGGCTAAGGTTAACATTGAGAGTACAACAAAGAGTAGGCAGAGAGAAAAGGAGGGATTAAAAGTAGGAAGATGGAGTCCATACTAGCGGTAACCAGAGGGTGTGGGGGAGGAGGGGCAATGTTTGATAAGAATGTATGAGATGGCACAAAAAGGGAGAGCGAGTGTAGGGTGAAAGCAGACTATGTATCAGAGGAGAATTGGCAGCGATAGAGGGCACCCTGCAGAAGGGCATGGGTGAAGCAATTGCAGCAGTCTTGCAATAATTGCATAAGTAAGGTTCTGAAAGTAGCTAGTCTGACTAGGTTTGTAAGTTTAAGGTTCTTTTGAAGGTTGTTCCAAAGAGTGGAGAGACAGTGTAGGAGCTATGGAGGGTTCTAGCTCTGGTAACATCTAAAGATATACAGGAATGTCTCCTAAAGGTATAAATCTCCTGAGAGATGGACAAAAGGTTGCAAATGTACTCCAGGAGTTTGTTGATGAGGGCTCTATAGGTCCAGATGGCTGCATTTTTTAAAGGTTTTAAAGGAATCCCAGCCCATCAGAGAGTAGAGATAGCAGTGAAGCATATTAAAGAGAGCTCCGGTTATGAATCTTATAGCCCTATGGTACAGTGTGTCCAACTTGGCTAGGGCAGTATGGGCCCATGTCTGTAGATAAGATCCGCATAATCCAAAAGAGGGAAAAAGATTGTTTGTACCAGTCTGACTTTGGCATCATAGGTGAGTAGATGCTTAATTCGAAAGTAGAGTGCCAGTCTTTGTTTGAGCTTTTTGCATAGTTCCTCAATGGGACCTCAACACTTATCAATCTCATCTTCACTAAGCACCCTAATAACCTCTCCTGTGTCAAAGTGCTCCCAGATAAACTAAGTGACCACTCCCCAGTTACCTGTTGGTGGTCAAATAAACTTCCCCCAGTCCCTCCCAAAGTCTCATTCCAAAGGCACCTCAAAAAAAGGTTCCTCTCCTGCCTCAAAACCTTCCTCACATCCTGTTACTGGTCCCCTCTCCACATTGCCCAATTTGTAGACGTCGCCCTTTTCTACTTTATCTCTACCTTTAATGCTGCTTGTGACATTTTTGCCACCTTCTCCAAACAAATAGTGAAACTCCGAGACACCCCATGGATCTCCCAGGCACTGCTAGACCAAATGCACCTCAGAGATAACCTCTGGTATAGAGCTCTGGACATGCAACTCCCCCAGGACAGACCATGTTACAGAGAGGCAAGAAATAAATGCACCTGGGTCATCCATCAAGCCCAAGCTATTTATTTTAAACAAGCCCTCACCGCCTCCTGGGGATCTGGGCAAACATTCTGGAGCAATATTAAAGAACTCAGGGGGAAAGTTGTATCCCCTGCCTCTGCCCAGCTAGTAGTTGATGAGGTTGTCACCCAGGACCCACTACTATCTCCAGTGCCCTAAATACTGACTTCTCAGACCTCAGTCATATCCTCCCACCAAATTTTTTTGACCGATCCAAAACTGCCCAATGGACAAATCTGTCACCACTGACCACCCCCCAACACCTTCCAGATGCAAATCATCTCCTGCAGTGAAGCAAAACACTACCTCACCAAAGTCCTGGTGAATTCTTGCTATAGCAGCGACTCCCTGGACCTCAAACTCCTCTGACTCACACTGGATGAGACCCTACCCCAGCTCCCCAAAATTCTTAACCTATCCTTATGCCTCAGACAATTCCCTATGCCCTGGAAATGGACAGTAATAACCCTTATCCCGAAGAGTGGTGACCGCACTTACATCAGTAATTATCGGCCCATTTTGATCCTACCCCCCATCTCCAAGGCACTCAAAAAAAATTGTTTTGGACCAGCTCACAGACTACGTGTCTAAGCAAAACCTGCTCTGTCATGAACAGCATGGTTTCCAGAGGGGCTACAGCACCACCACTGTCCTCATCGAATTTACATCTTTTATACATGAGGCTCTGGAACAGGGCCACCTGGCAGGGCCATCTACATTGATTTGACCAAAGCATTCGACACCATCAGTCATGCACTGCTTCTCCACTCCCTTCCATCCCTGGGCATCTCCCCTGAGGCCACCTCTTGGTTCAAAGATTATCTCTCTGGCAGAACACAACAGGTCAAAATTAACACCACAGTCTCCCCCAGTAGACCAGTCCTATCAGGGGTGCCACAAGGGTCCATACTTGGCCCCTTGCTCATCACCCTCTTCCTGAACTCCCTCCCTAAATCCTGCAGTGAGAAACTACTGCTCTACATTGACCATGCTATAGTTTTGTGGAAACACACCCATCATAACTCCCTCCAAACTGCCCTACAGTGTTTCTTTGGGGAACTTGAAACATGGTTTTCTGAGCACCACCTAGTACTGAACTACAAGAAAACCAAGTCTATGATATTTGCCTACCACCAGAGCCTGCACAATAGCTCCCTGTTAACAATCACAAACTCCCTGGGCACCCCCCTTGAACATGTCACCTCGTTCAAGTACCTGGGTGTCACGGTGGACACCTCGCTCACCTACCATACCCACATTCAGCACCTCTCCTCCTCCATTAACACCAGGCTTGGGATCCTATACTGACATAAACACTGCCTACCCCTGAGGCCATCCAACTCGTATATTACTCAGTCTTATCGGCATCAAGATCTATGGGACTTCAGATCAAACTGCCCTACACTGCATCAAACTAGCCCTCAATAAAGCCTGATGCCTGGTCTCAGGATGTGACTGATTAACACACACTTGCAAGCTTTACAAGCTTATGAACTGGCTAAACTTTGAAGGTAGGCTTAAGTAACACACTTGTCTCCTTGCCAAGAAGATACTTCAGAAGCAAGCTCCCTATGGCACCCACTCCCTCATCCAAATAATCCCTCACAGAAGGGCCTCCAGATGCTCTGCCAAAACCTCCCTCCTAGTCCCCCACTGTAGGACCTCCCTTGGTCAAAGGTCTTTCCGCTATCGTGCCCCCCCTCTGGCTAAACAGCCTGGCATGCACCATCTCCTTGGAACCCAGTCTTGGCCAATTTAATGCTGGTCTAAAGACCCTCCTCCTTGATTACACCACCTGTGACTGTACTTAGCCACAACATCTCAAGGAGGATTTGTCTACACCCCTCTCAAGGCTCAATATCCTGTTTTCTGGCTAGCCTAACACCTCTCACCAGCAGAGTTGGCCTGACTTGCACATTAGTTCTCCCTGAAGCTATCCTTCTGATGTCTTAACTTATGTAATTACTTCTTATTGCTTTTATCTACAATTTTGTACTGTGATACTACCTAACGTTGGATCACTGGCCCTAAACTGCATGTACCTTCTAAGCTTTGCCGCAGTTTATATTCCTGCACTGTTTGCATTCTTTTATTCCTGATGTGGAGCCTTTGCAAAAGAGTCCTTGACTCAAAGGGCTGTAATTCTGATTGCCTAATAAATAAAATAAAATAAATGTATACGGTGAAAGTGAGCTTGCAATCTAGCCAGAAACCTAAGTATTTGAATTTGTCCATGAGATCCAGAGATTCCCTCAGCAGGGTAGTAATCTGAAGCTTGAGTACTGTAAGTTGATTGGAGGCTGGGTGCAGGGAAAAAAACATAGTTTTAGTTTTATTTGCATTGAGCAACAGCTTCAGATGAAGAAGGTTGTACTGCAAGATGCTGAAATCTTGCTCTAGGATGGTACTGGCTTGGTCTTGAGTAGGCATGGCGGCATAGATCACAGTGTCATCCATGAATAGGTGTACACTAGCAGTCTTTATCTTCGAGTTAATGTTGTTCATGTATATTGTGAAAAGCAGTGGTCTCAGTATAGACCCTTGTGGTACTCCTCTCAGAAGGGTTTTTAGCAGGGAGAGATCTCCTTGAGCCTTCACTTGCTGCTGTCTGCCTGTAAGGTAGCAGTGGAACAATTTAAGTGCTGAAGCGTCAAGGCCAATGTTGCACAGTTTGATCAGTAGTAAGTCGTGGTCCACTGTATCGAACACCTTGCTAAGGTTCAGGAATATGGCACCCACATGGTTTTTGGAGTCCAGTGCTAGATGCCAGTCATTAGTCACCTTGGCTAGGGCTTTTACCGTGCTGTGGTTGGGCCAGAAACCAGACTGGATGGGGTTGATCTTGTGAGATTCTAAGCAGTTTCGCAGCTAAGAGCTAACAATTTTTTCTAGAAGTTTTGAAAGTATGGGTCAGAGGGAAATGGTCCTGTAATTATTAAGATTACTTTGTTCACCTGATTTAAGGAGAGGGATAACATGAGCTGTTTTCCATAGATCAGGAAAAGACCCTTGCGATTGGGACAGGTTGAACAGGTGGATGATTGGCGCGGTAAGAGCACGGTATCCCAGTTTCAAGAAGAACGGTTCTAGTTGGTCTGCTCCAGCACTTTTCTGGGTGTCAAGGGCCTACAGTAGGTCCTCAACTTCTTTGAAGGAAGCTGGGCTGAAGCTGAACTTATCATCAGGGATAGTATCCATGGCCGCTTGCACTGTTATATTAGGTTTTCTGGGCTGTGGGAGAAGTTTGCTAGTGGGTGAGGTGTTGAAGGCAAGCAGGGCCAGCCTTAACCATTCTGGACCCCTATGCAGCTCCCTGCCGGGCCCCACCACTCCATTCCCAGTGACCTCCCCCCACATCCAACATTTACACCTAACTAACCCTCCTGTCCTGTAGTAATAAAGCAATATCAGGTCTACTAGTTTAACCAGCATCTTTTAATTGGTATGCTTATCTTATCCTGAAGCTCACTATCCCAACAACCAGTACCCCAGTCAGCACTGCTTGATAGATGGGATATCCTGATGGTAGTAAACCCGACAGTATTCCTCCCAACGGGGTAAGGTAGCGGATGTGATGGAATGCTACCTTATCCATTCTACAGTATGGGAAAGGATGGCTGGATGAGGTTGCTGGCCAAGTTGCCCCGGTGGTGTGAAGTGGTATACCATGGTAGATCAGCCAGCATGCTATTTGTGACCCATGTTCTGGTCCGGGCACATCATTTTACGCACTGCAACCCCCAAAACTACTTTTTATGTTAATCATTACATTATTTGTCAGCTCCTCCACTGACCAGGCAGGTAGGGGTACATCCTCCAGCCCATTGGGGCCATCATGGATCCTGCCGGGTCCCGGTATTTTCCCTCATTTTTCTCCCCTGCCCCCATGCCTCTGCAATGGGTGCAGCAGCCACCTCCACCTCCACGGAGGCAACCAAGCACACCTGGGCACAGATCGAACCCCTCATGTTGACATGCGCAGCACACAAATCCCCCACCCCAAGGAAGGAGAGCAGTCCTCCGGACTCTCAATCCTTACCTCCTGGCCAACCCCCAAATGACCCCAAGTCCATTCCCAACCTGCAGGTCGCTGTGTGGCGTCCAGCACCTCAGCCTCAGCGCCACTGGACCGCTCCTCCCATAACTACTTAACATTTTACTCTGGGTCGCTCCCTTGAGTTAGATATTTTAGTTACAGAGGTGTGGGCTCACAGGGGTGCAGGTGGTAAGTCCCCACATTTTACACTTATTTTTTCATATAATGCCCTAAATTTTTCTGTCGGGCATAGGATCCATTTGGGGCTATGGATTTCGGGCCATTTTATTCAGCATGCTGAGCATTGGCATACCAAGTTTAGGGATATCATAGTATATCCTTTTAGTTAGTGCTATTGACTGCATTGAATTATTTGACTTTACCATTGGAAATGAATCTGACTAAACCTGGAGCAAGAACTTAAGTAAGTACGGTACTACTACCGTATTCATTTCTATAATGACAGGGATATTATCATTGGACACACACACCTCTAATAATCCAGTTTGTAAACAAGTTAAACAACTTAACTTTTCTGGAGGTGTAAGTGAGAGAGAATAGAGAGGATTATCAAGGGACACCAGTAAGGTTGCCATCTGTCAGTTTTTTTACCTGGTGATCAGGTTTTCAGGGTCCCTATCAGGAAATCTGGTTTTGCTCTGTGCTGGTCAGGTGTTTGAGCCATTTTGAGTGCTCACATATGTTTGAAACAGATTTTGTCATATCATTCATTGTTTCAGCTACATGTTCAGGTTATAAACAAGTTATCTTGTCAATATAGTCCTTTGTTTGTGACAGCAGTCAACCTGGGAGGTGTAAAGTATGGCCATTAACACATTTAGCACTTCATTACCTAATCTTTTCCACTGCAGCAAAGCTGCCCCCACCTTTTGTAACAGTAACAGAGACAGTCATCTTTCACTTTCATTTGCTGGTAAACATTTTCATCTCTAACAAAATGTAGGCATTTTTAAACATTTTAAGTTATTTTTGTTTCCTCAAGAAAAAAGTATGGGCCCCCAAAGTGCAGGGGCACAGTTTGCACCTAGCGAAGGCTGGTCCTGAAGGCAAGACCAGCATTTGCAAAGTGATTATTAAACAGTTTGAGTATATCAAGTTTATTTGTGGTGGAGAGATCATTGGTGATGATCCTTGCAGGAAGAGAGGTTGGAGGGTGGTGCCCTTCGATATTCCTTAGGGGTTTCCAGAAACATGCAGGATTATTGGAGTTCGTGTCCAGTTCAGATTTGAAGTACTTAGATTTCTCGGTACTGATGAGTTTTGCACATTGATTCCTTATTGTTCTTAAGGTAGCCCAGTCAGAGGGCAATTTAGATTTGTGGGCACGCTTCCAGAGAAGGTCCCTTTGGTGGATGGCAGATTTAAGATGATCAGTGAACCACAGGCAAGACCTCTTTCTTGTTCTAACCTTGCTTAGAGGTGCATGTTTATTTACTACCTCTAATACTAGGTTTTGGAATAAATTTACAGACTGTTGATACCATTTTAGCAAGATAGAAGCCCTGCCATCTAATCTTGCTTAGGTCCGCAAGGAACAGGTTTCTGTCAAAGTTCCTGAAGTTCCTTTTGGTTGTATATCTGGAGGTGGAAGAGAGTTTGGGTGCAGTACGGACACAGGCTATTGTGCTGTAGTCACTTATATCCTTGAAGAACACCCCAGTATGAGAGATGTTATGGGACTTGCTCACAAGGATTTCATCAAGGAGTGTACTGTTGGCCAAAACCCATAGCCATGGGTTTGAATCCCACAGCCACTGCATGACTAGGAAATTACTGTTTTGGGAGGGTAATAACAACAACAAAAATGAAAAGGGACCTGGAGGTTGTCCTATCAGATGACCTAAAGGTAAGCAAGCAATGTGAAAAGGCAGTAAGGAGGGTTGGGGGGATACTGGAATGTATAGGGAGAGGCATCACAAGTAGAAAACAGGAAGTTGTTATCCCTCTGTACAGACAGTTGGTGAGACCTATCTGGAGTACTGCATGCAGTTCTGGAGACCCCATCTCCACAAGGACATAGACAGGATGACAGCAGTCCAGAGGAGGGCAATTAAAATGGTGCAGGGTCTGCAATAAAAGCCATATGAAGAGAGACTAAAGGAGCTTACTATGTATACCCTCGAGGAAAGGAGGGAGAGGGGAGACATGATAGAAACTTTCAAGTACCTCAAGGAAATAAACAAAGTCCAAGAGGGTAGCATCTTTCAGAAAAAGAGACTGCTAGAGAGAATTGATAATTAAACAAAATAATACTGGCATTGCAGCCATAACGGAAACATGGTGGGGAGAAGCCTCTGGCTGGAACACTAATATCCCAGGGTACAATGTCTGTTATAAGAATAGAAAACTAAAGAAAGGAGAGGGTATTGCACTGTTTATTAAAAATAACATCACATATAAACCCATTAACAACCCAACCCGAGATGAAGCTAATTAAATATTATGGGTAGAAATTTTAAGAAGGCAACAGAAGAAACTGTTAGTGGGACTTTGTTATAGACCACCTGACAAATATGGAGCTACATCAATCACTAGTAAATAATATTAGCAGTAAAATAGAGAACAACAAAACCATAATCATGGGAGACTTCAACCTCCCAGGGATTAATTGGAATAAGGGCATCTTTAATAATAGTTTTAAACATACATTCCTTGGCACCTGTACAAGTAATGGACTTTATCAAGTAGTTAATGAGCCCACAAGAAATAACAATATTCTAGATCTAGTCCTAATTGATGTTCCAGGCCAAATTAAAAATGTTAAAATATATGCTCCTTTAATAAATAGCAACCACAAAATAATAACATTTAGTACTCATCTAACAATCAATAACGCTACTTGTTAAACCACTTTCAAAAATTATAATAGAGCAAAATATACTAGTATTAAATATGAACTTGAAACATGGCAGTGGAAAAATGGTTCCTCATCACCTGAAGAACTATGGACAAGAATTAAAAATAAAATGTTGGATCTTGAAACTAAATACATACCTACCAAAAAACTTATAACAAAAGAGGCAAAGTACCAATCTGGCTAACACCAAGAATTTCAATACTCATTGCCAAAAAAAGAACAGCATACAAAGCATTAACAAGAGATAACAATGACTACAATAAGTGCAAATAAAAATCAATCTTGAGAGAATGTAAAAAAACAATAAAAGCTGGAAAGAAAAAGACTGAATTTAAATTAGCTTACATGAAAGACAGAGGGAAGAGTTTTTGCTCGTACATTAATAGCAAAAAAACAAGCAATAAATCCTATAGGCCCCTTAAAAGTGGACAACAAAGACATAGTAGCACCCCAAAAAATGGCAGAAGAATTAAACAAATACTTCTGTACCGTATTCAACAACAAAAAGAAAACTCATGCAACCAGTTTCCATACACCAATAATACAAACAATCATGACTGCATGACAGAAATAATGAAAAAGGACATACTAAAAAATGGAATGACCGAAATGTTAATAAATCCCCTGGACCGGACAAATTACACCCAAAACTACTGAAAGAGTTATCCTTTTGGCTGGTGGACCCACTACATAAAATCTACAATCTATCCCTAACAACAGGAGAAATATCAAATGACTGGAAAACAGCAGTGGTCACCCCAATCTTTGAAAAGGGAAATAGGGGTGACATGAGAAATCACAGACCAATCAGTCTTACTAGTATCTTAGGGAAAATATTTAAGTCATTTATTAAAGAAAGACTGGAGTTAGATATGAAATCTAAACATCTTATGGATTCCTCATAACATGGATTCAAAAGTGAAAGGTCCTGCCTTACAAATAACCTGGTTTTCTATGAAAGGATTAGTAAATACCTAGATGAGAAAAATCCAGTGGACATTGTGTATCTAGACTTCTGTAAAGCCTTCGATAAAGTCCTCCACTCAGTGTTAATAACTAAGATGCACAAATTAGGAATAAATCAGCTTCTTGTGCAATGTGTAGAAGAATGGTTAAGTAACCTTACTCAAACTGTTGGTATAAGGGGTTATTACTCAAATGTAGGCTCAGTTACTAGTGGGACCAGTACTCTTTTCATTATTCATCTCAGATATGACAAATCAGCTTTGTAAATTTTCAATAAAATTCGCAGATGACATCAAATTGGCAGCAAAAGTTGCCACTGATCATGATATATTACATTGGAGAAAGATCTAGTCATATTAGAAGAATGGGTATTAATGAATAATATGATCTTTAACACTGAGAAATGTGTAATTATGCACTTGGGTGAAGCAAATGTAAAACATCAGTACTACTTGAATGGTACAGCTCTCAAACAAGTTACCACTGAACGGGACCTTGGGATCATCATTTCATCTGATTTATCCTTTACCGAACATTGTAATGAGGAGGTTAAAAAATGTAATAAAATAATTGGTTGTATAAAAAGATCTTTTTCATCTAGAGACAAAGGTTGTATTTTATCACTCTATGGAGCCTATGTACGTCCACACCTGAACTATTGCTCTGCACTCTGGAGTCCACATCTAAGGAGAGATGTGACAAAACTGGAGAGGGTCCAGAGGCGAACAACCAACTCCGGAGAACTAGAGGTGACATACTATTAATATTTAAAACATCTAGCGATTCAACATTGATGTATGAATTGGGGATGACTTATAACATAAGGGAATGCAATCTAAGAAGTCATAACTATCAACTTGCATTAACATATCCCAAAAGAAATAATAGATGTTTTTTCTTCACACAAAGGATCATATCGATTTGGAATATACTTCCAAAACATATAGTAGACACAAACAACATAGAAATTTAAAAAAAAAACTTAGACAAATATTTACTGAACCATGAGTAAACACAGTACAGTTTTGCTGGAGGTGTACTTATATGGGTCTTGGCTTTCTGTGCACCTAATTTTCCTAGTATGACTCTTAGATGTGCAAGAACAAGGAGGCATAATTTGAAGATAGAGGGGAGGATGACTTAGGGGCAATGTGAGGATGTATTTTTTCATGGAGAGGGTGGTAGATGCATGGAACGGCCTTCCTGAGGAGGTCGTGGGGTCAAAAACCGTGCGGGAATTCAAGAATGCATGGGACAGACATGAGGCAATTCTGGTGGTGGTTAGGAAGAAGTAGGCTGTTGGTTAACTAGGATCTGCAGCTTATCCAATAGGTAGGGAAATGGGCAGACTAGGTGGTCCAAGTGGTCCTTATCTGCCATGAAAGTCTATCTTTCTGTATTATTGTTGGGTCGAGTGGGCTCAATTATAAGTTGGGTGAGCCGTATACAATGGTTTTGAGCAGGGGGCTAGCCAGTCAAGACTTGGGTCCCTCATGATAATCATTTCCGAGGACTAGGCAACCATTAGGCTGCAGAAGTAGTTCAGTAGATCTAGTCCTCCTGAAGGTGGTCTGTAACACACAGTGACACAAATGGTCTCAGAAGGAGAAATCTGAATCCTTAAGGAGAGGCATTCGGGTCTAGTATGATCGCCCAACTCCCAAAAGCCCGACACGCATTTACCCATATCCGACTTCCCGACTGGTACTCTCGCCCAACTATCATTTTGCTGTGTACTCAGTTTCCCAACTAGAAGTCCCACAATATAGGGGGAGAGAGAGAGAGAGAGAGGGAGAGAGAGAGGCAAGCACCTTGCACTCACTTTAACAGGACTAGATGTCCCACACTATCAGAGTGCTCACACATCCCCGGCAAAGACCATTCCCCCCCCCCCAGCACAGTCACACAATCCTGCAGTCCCCAAGACAGAAACAAAAATCTCTAAACTGTCATATTGCTCTGGACCACATGTCATTTTTGCAGCTCATTGAGTTCCATGTGTCCTCTCACCCCACAGTACAGCCGAACCTCCAGGAGAGAAAATTGCGGCCTGCCGATTTCAACAATTAGAAAAAGAAATGCGAGCAACAGGTCCACAGTGTCTTCAGTCAGCCTCCTCCAGTGTTTTAGCTGGTACAAAATCAGTCTATTTAGTGGTGTCATAAAGCCACATGGAAAAGCCACCAGTGCATGATGGGGAAAACTCCAGACTGGTAAGTCCTTTTTGTCAATTTAGTGACTATGATGAAAAACGGGGGAAAAGGCTTGATCAAGAAGTGCCATAATTAAATATCAGGGCCGCCATATTCAGCCTGTTTGGCATGTATTTCTGGGCTTAAATCATCAAAAATAAACAGTCTCTTCCCCTCCCATTCAATGAGCTCAGCTTCATGCGCCTTAGCTTACAGGTGGATGTTATCTAGATTGTTAAGAAGCTACGTACGAGTATTGCCATGTCAGGAAAATGGCAGTTGGCAATACGTTCTGTGGGCAGTCGACACTGATGGGCTGTTCGAGTTGGGTGCTTCAGAGTCGGTCAGTTGGGAGTTGGGCGATCATACAGATCCCATTCAAACTCTTTGGGGACGGTGGTAGAGTTAATTAGTGAGACAGAGAATTTGTCTAGTACATAGATCATGACCCCCCCCCGATAATCTGTCAGTTCTATATACATTGTATGAGGGGAAGCTTATCTCATGATCTGGCATAGCACTTTTTAGCCAACTTTCCGATATATAACCAGTACATCAGCCTTGGTATGACAAATCCAGGACTGAATGGGGTTGAGTTTCCTGAGCAGACTGCAGGCATTAATGTGGAGGAAGCGCATTCCTTTTAATAGTGTTAAGTCAGAGGGGGATGAGATAGGCAGTTGAGAATCTGGATTCAATTCTACATTACCTGGGCACATTAGCAGGATAAGGAATAGTTTCTTAAATGAATTGAATAGGATCCTGATAATTTAAATCCTTCCCCTTTCTGAAGGGGATGGGATGACAGGAGAAGGGCTGGGGGATAATTGACTAAAATTGGCTATGGAGGCAGAGAGGATCACTCTAACAGCATAGTGAAGTGGGGCATAGGTATAGTGAGTGGTCGGTTTTATAAAGATAGGTGTCCATCCTTCCGTGTTAGTGATCGAGTTATATTTGTATGACTGCAAAGAACAGAAGCTTGGCATGGTGGCGCGCAGTCGATTGTAGTAAACTGGGGGAAGAGGACAAGTAGGAAGGTACTCAGCTGGAGGGCAGGGCCAAGACAGGAAAATTGCAGTTTATAAGCTTTCTGATTCATTTTGTCCAGGCAATATGGTGAGTATTTGTCAGTAGGACTGCAGTAGCAAGTTGCCCCAGTCAGGTAGTATGTTTGTGTGCACTGTCCTTTATGAGTGATGTTATGCTGGCAGCCAATGTGTGAGAGGGATGTTGGGTCCAGACTAGAGAGTTGTATTTAAAGAATGCTGGGGGCAAGGTGGGTGCCAGGAGGCGGGGGTGGGTGGACGGGAGAAAATTTTCAGAATAACCTCTTACATCAATTGTTTCCTGTAGTCAAAACAGGTAGACTCTGCTTTTGGAGATTTTCCCCCAATTCATATTTTGTATCCCACCACCAGTTTCTTACTTTGGTGCATTCCTGCCAACAGTGTGTTAAAGTACCTCTTCCTTCATACTCAAGCCTACATCCATTGTTAGCTAATATGTTCATTTTCATTAATGTCACAAGAGAAAGGAAGACTGTTCACAAAATGTTATGTTAGAAGGATCTGTTTTTGGCTGGTATGTATGTTTGATTAGTCATTTTTCAATAGAATTCCCCATTGGATCCCTGTTATTTGTAATTTTGTTTCCATTTCCCATTTTTCTGTTCCCCTTGTACAATATCTGTTGGAGTTCTGTTCCTGAGCAATCAAAAAGGAGTAAATTTTGCGTAATAATTTTGATCTAAAATTTCCCTTTAGATTCTTTTCTTACACTGTTTCTACCTCTGTTATTTCTGGCTCCTAGTCTTAATATTTCCACAATATTTCTGGAATCTAGACTTAATTATATTATATAAGTAATAAGCCACAAGAGGATGTGCATTATAAGATTTTAATACATGCCCTGGGGTGTAGTAATACATGAGGCTGAAGGCTGAGTGTCCTTACACCTCTGTGAAGTGCATTAAAATCCTATAATGCACACCCTGGAGGGACTTATTACACTTGTAAAATGGCTCTAAGTAGGTTTTCTTGGGGAGGAAAATGAGATGTGGCACCTGACCGTGCATTTATAGATTTTTAATGCATGGTCAAGTGACTTCTCTAGGCCAGTGAAATTTCTAGATTTTTTTTCTAGCCATTTTATAAACAGAATTATGATGCTACCAGGTGGCTGTGGATGTTGTGGTTGCTACACCTGCCTTGTGGGCTCATCAGTGTTGAGGGGCCTGTGTCTGTTAAACTCCTGGTTGGGGGAGTTCATATCCAAAGTTAGAAATAAACAGTGTGATGCCTCCACAAGTGTGCAGAACCTTCCCATCTGCCTACATGATTAATCTAAATCAGCTCAGTGCAATTACAGTCCCCACAAAGCATGCAACTTAATACTCTAAGATAATATGTACACCAGTAGTATTTGCAAGTCAAAATAACAAGGACTTTATTTAGAGTCACTGCAAGGCCCTAACAGGAAGAAAAGGTTTCAGGCAATATGAGGTAGCAGTGTATGGAGGACGACTGTTTTTTCAGTGCCCATCCAGGCCCAGAATTAATTAAATGCCAAGGCTGCACTTCTGTTACCCTTTTAGGTGCACTTGGTAGCCCGCCCCCACAACACACATCTGCATTCCTTCAGCCTGCCCAGCTGCATTGGTGGGCACTATCCTCACCCCACTGATACCAATGTACAACCCTTTAGATGTTACTAGGGAGCTCCCAGTGCTTCACGTGGTGCCCAGTCATGGAAAAGATGTAAGCCCAAGGACATGGCATGTGGTTGGCCGACAGTGGTGCACTAAAACAAATAAAACAGGTTTTACTTTGTTGTAACACAAACTCAAAATCCAAATGCTCTCAAACCCCAAAAGGGGATGGCTCAGTCCATTAAGTGATGTCCTAAATAATGTATATACAGAGGTGTTGCAGGGCAAGCTTTGACATGCTCATGGCTTGATGGACATGAGCAACCAAAGAGCGGAGTAATGCGTGCATGATATTGTTAATAGTCAGGAGGCTAGCTGTATGACTGAATTAACTGTTATATGTGGTTGCTTTAGCAATTCATGCTCTGTGTCCCCTGTGAGACTACCAAACTGTTGGGGGTACCGAGAAGGCAAAAGCACCCTCTTGAAGATTACAAACAGTATACAAAGTGCAAAAGTATTTATGATTACAGATTATTTAAAATATTCATGGTATATCAAAACACTGGCAGAGTTTTCTGCTCTAATATTAGGACAGAGCCTGATGCAATAATTATTATCTTTCAGATTAAGTATTGTCAAATTGCTGAGAGCTGTTCCAGGGTCATGGCTGGGGGGGGGGGGAGATACTGAGCGCACATGAATTTTTTTAACTTGATTCTCATTTATATTTAAAGTGAGATACTATGGGTGACCTTTGATGATCAAGGGATTTAGTGTTACTTCCTTCTACCATACATTAAGTGTTAAAGTACATTCTTGCTAAGGCATTTCCTTGTATAACACTGTAATTGTATCAAATGGTGCACTGCTTCAAAAAAATTGTAAATAAAAAAAACACTGGCGTCCGTATCTGAAGAGGGATATTAAGTTACTGGAGGGGGTGCAGCGCAGAGTGACAAAGATGATCAAGGGGCTGGGGGACTTATCATATGCGAGGAGGTTGAAGGAGTTGAACATGTACTCACTGGAGGAGAGGAGAGACAGGGTAACATGATTGAAACCTTTAAATACATGAAAGGAATAAACAAGATGGGTACAGAGGGCTGTTCAAAGTAAGGAGGGAGGGCCACCAGGGCCATGATATGAGACTGGAGCGAGGAAGGTTCAGGAGGAGATGAGGAGACACTTTTACAGAGAGGGTGGTGGCTGGGTGGAATGCGTTACCTGCTGAAGTGGTATGCAGTAGAACAGTGGACTGCTTCAAATGAGGATGGGACAGGACAAGGGGGAGGGTTAATGAAGGGGAAGGGTGGAAGGGAGGGGCAGCTGCAGAATAAGGGGGGCTAGCTGCACATTCGAGCAGACTTGATAGACCTCTAGGCCTTTATCTGCTGGCAAAGTTCGTATGTTCGTAGTTGTGAATTTTAATATATATGTAATAATGGGCTTGATTTTCAAAAGTAAAACTATGAGGCAAGGTGCCTGCGCCAAATGGGTATGACACAAGTGACACCTTGCATCACAGTCTGTGGTTATCTTGATTTTCAAATGCCAGCTGCGGCAAAATCAGGATTCCGTGCGGCAAAGCCCTCTTGTGCCACCCTTGTGACAAAAGTGCCCATGCGCCAGGTCACAATGGTGGCTGCCATCCCCTTTTCTCCTATTGCAGAAACCCTGTGGTGGTTGAAAGAGGGGGCTGCCTTTAGACCAGCCAGGAGGTGGTCTGGGGCCCTGCACTGCTGCCTGGCAGGATGACCATTGGGGGACTGGAAATAGGAGACTGGCGGCCAATGTAGCCCTGGTATTGCCGTGGGGGGTGAGGGGGGCACAGCGGCAGTGGGTGTACATGAGGAGACACCCAGCGGTGGCATAGGCGGCGGAGCCAGTGAGTCAGTGGGGTGAGCTGACCCCTCACTTTCAAAAGTAAGGGTTGGAAAGTACATTTTGGCCCCCCACTTCGGATACAGGATTTACTAGCCTGTTATCTTAAGTCTGTGTCTTGTCTTATGTCTGTGGCACACACCACATACATTCATTGGAAGTCAGCAAGATCAGATGAGATCACTGAGTTGTACTGACAAGATGCACAAATGAGGTGATTGATACCTTTTATTGGACCAACAGAGATTACAGACTAATTGCTATGAACCCTTCCCCCACTGGCACACAAAAACATTTTTTTCAGCCTTTCCGTAGGAATGGAATGTGACAAGGGCTATAAATTGTCAAGTGCTTAATTGCCTCCCTGAAAATGGACACCAAAGTGTGTGTGTGTGTTTTACCTGGAAAAGATTCCATTGAGAGATGCTTATTTACAAGGTGGTCCTGGTTTTAGTACATCCATTGTCCTATAAAGTAATGGAGCACTGTCTGCTGCATGTTATTTTGTTTTACTTACCAAAAATGACGTTAATGAGTGTTCATAAAAAACATATTGAGAGTACTGATGAAAGCTTATGGGTGCTCTTTTTATTTTGTTATTTATTTTTATTCTTTGGTAACTGAGTAAGGCCCATTAGGCCCAAGACCTGTTTTTAGGTGCTCCCTTATAACAATTGCTCAGGGTCACACAACATGCATGTGGAGGCTGTGGAAATCAAACCTAGGTCTGCTGGATGTACCAGACTTGTTCACAGCTCCTTACTCTGACCTCTAGGCTATACTGCCAGCTCAGTGCTGGAAGTGTAAAGCAGAAACAAAATGAACAAGAAAGGCTGCAGTGTTCATGTCAGAGTGGGGGATTGGGACAAGTGCTACACAGTTTTCAGTTTTGACCCAAATACAATGTTATACTTGTTAATGCATAGCATAGCGTAGCATTGTAACCATGCTGGTTGCAGCATACCTGGTGAATTGTGGTGGGTACAGAAGTAATGGCATCTGGAGTGAGGCTTCCTGACTCCTGGAGTAACTGGGAAGAGCAAACAGGTCTGGAAGTAACCAGCTCTAGTGCTTTTGCAACCCTGTATGTACTAAAGCATTAGTGAGGATTAGAGTTATAAAGAAAGAAAAGAAAATGGGAAAACTTAACCTAATGATAAATAGTGGTTATGTTTACAGAGAAGCATGAGCAGCACACTCTAAGTTATCTCTTGGACCCACCATTCTCCAGTTACACCAGGAGGTTGGATACATGTAGGTCAGACATTTTTGTGTGTAAGGGGGATAGTGGGGATAAAGCCCACAAATTTTGTTTATAAATCATCTTTATTAGGAAGACAAGGGGCAGGGTGTACTCTGTAGAAAAAGCCAGACACTTGAAAGACTATTTTATTGCTTAAAATCCTTTATATATTTCTGGTATGACCATTGATTTCACTAAAACCTCACTTTAGATTTGATCTGGTCAGTGAGAATGCAGAGTCGAGTAGTGAATGCAGGGGGACATAATCTGTAGACGTTCTGGGATTCTGTGTTTGGGTGGGGGGGGTTGTGTGTGTACAGTATCTCAGATAGCAGCTGACGTATTCCAGGTGGGCAACGCGTACAAAGGAGCTGGCTGCCCAAAGAGCTAACTTTAAAAGAAATATGTACCCTAAGTTGCCTGACTTGCACCTTCACGAACCAAGTGGCAGCTGAGCACTGCAGGAGCTCTGCCCCTAAAATAAGCTTAATGAGGATACAAGTAAGGATCAGGCTGCAGGTGTCCTATGTAGATATTAATATGGGGAAGGGGACTCTCTAAATGTAGTTGCATTACTTTTGATGGAAGTTCTATATGTATGGGTCTATAATTAACCCCATACACGTACAACTGCCAGCAAAACTAATGCAGCTAGGTTTAGAGAGCCTCCCACACCCACTAATCCTGTTAAAACTGCTTCTACATAGTGCACCTGCAAGCCCCTTCCCTAGATTGTGTCATCATTAAATGTATTTTAGGGGCAGGGCTACAGTTGCAGCACTCTACAGCCACTCGGCTCATACACGGAAGTTACAAGCCTGGCAAATTAAGGTACATATTTCTTAGTACTATATTTAGGGAGAGATGGCACAGATGAAAAAACACCCCTCTGAACTGGTTAAAAGACCAGAAAACAGTGGTATACCATGAACCATTAATGGTAGTATCACCTTCCCACAGTATTGATAACATGACTTCCGAAACTGTGATATAATTCATTCTGACCACCCAGTTTTTGAACCGCTCCTCCATCAATGGGCGGTGGTGCCCTAGAGTTGGCACACAATGGATTGGGCCAGGTGGGGGGGCATGGCTGGATTAGCGTGACCTGGACCCTAGTGCACAACATCCCTGGCACTGGCTCCACAGGACCCACCATCTCCTACATGCAGTAAGTGGAAGTGGGTGTCACTTGCAGGGTACGTTTACATGCCCTGAGCACCACAAATGTCTCCTGGTACTTGGTCCCTGCATAGAGGTGGGCTGCTGCCCGTCCACTGTGTTGATGACTGATGCACCTATGGGGCATGTGCCAGGCTGTAGGCAACCCCAATCTACCCCAGCCAATCGGCTCACTGGACCTGCATATGGTACCCCCACTGGGTACCACCTCACCACCCTGGCAACCCCAATCTACCCCGGCCGATCAGCTCACTGGACCTGCATATGGCATCCCCACTGGGTACCACCTCACCACCCTGACACTGGCCCCATGCCCCCTCACTTCCTAGGGCACCCCCTGTGTTTCTTCTGCCCCTTCTCCCCTCCTTGTCAGCATATTCCCCCTTCCCACCTTTACAGCCTCTCTTGGGCTTCACCAGGTGGGGGGTGATGGATCCCTCTGTCAAACCCTGCAGGTGTGCCACTTGTTTGGCACAACCCTGCAGCTGTGGCAACTCCTGGGTATGTGGCACAGGGACTCCCAATTTTACAAAATACAGCACAGGGTCCCTGACACACCCGGAGTTTGCTGCAGCCCTAGATCACTGCAAATTGTGACGATCTAAAGGCTCATTCAAAATCAAAAAACTCGGCACCATCCACCACTCACTGAACAATTTTTACTTGCAAAATACACTGCATGTAGAAACAGAGTGCCACGCAGGTAGAGCAGACATAACCACACATCAAACGTTTGACGGTTTTGCGACATAAGCGCTCTCAGGATCTGTGTTAAGAGTCTGCTTTACCTGCATGGCACTCTGTTTCTACATGCAGCATATTTTGCAAGTAAAAATTGTTCAATGAATGGTTGATGGTGCTGTGTTTTTTGTTTGGCAAGTAATTGTTGTTTACTCAGGCACATCTACAACGGAGACACTTTTTTGCTTTGAATCATTGAAAATCGAGCCTGCCTGTGGGACTCACCCGTGCAGATATAAAGTGACTAGAAAGGGCATTTTCAGACTTTTTATGGCAAGGCAAGCGACCACGGGTGAGCCTCGCCAGGTTAAAATCTTCCATTGATAAGGGAGGACTGCAGTTTCCGGACCTTAGAAATTACCACCTTGCCATACAGTGCAGGTATTTACAGGACTGGGTGGGTAGGCCGTTAGAGGTGGGTTGGTTGGACTTGGAGGAGAGAGCATACAAATTGTAAAAAAACAAAGACAAGGCGCTGCGTCAGCATGTGGTCTAAAAGCAAAACAAAATGGTTATATTAAATGCACGCTGAAAATAGAAAATAGAGTTAAAAATCTACGTTTCGACCTTAGGTCTTCTTCAGGAAATATCTAAAAGAGAAAAAAAGCAAGTTAGTGTAGAGGAGAGGTAAAATGAGAGAGATATATATGTGGAGAAAGAAGAAGGGGGAGGCAAAGGGAGAAGAAGTGATAATTGATAAGATTAAGAGAGAATCTGTGAAACGAAAAGGTGATGATGGGAAAGATAAAACATAATGGGAGAGAAAGAGCTGGTGAAGATCCCAGGTAGAGACTGATTAACAGGGCCTTGTAAGAAGGCTGAAAGGTGACAAATGTGTGAGAAGGAGACAGAAATTGAGACATATGGTGAAAATGAAAAATAAATCAGTACAAAAACAAATTGACTTTAGGGAAAAAAAGGGGAGGTTGAAAGATGTTAGTGGAAAATAAGTCTATCATTTAAACCAGAGGGCTGCTGGGAGCCAAGGCGGATGATCAGCTTGGCTTCCATGTTTTTTCTATGGTTAGGATCCCGGAAGCCCTGCTGAAGGACACAAACAGAAAGGTCATTGACATTGTGGTCCCTGGAGATAAAGTGGGATACAATGGGTTTAGTAGTTTCACCATTCCTGACCGCTCTGTAATGTTCCCTGAAATGGTCAGCAAGAGCCTACCAGTTTCTCCGATGTAAATAGCTGAACACCTCCTGCAAAGAATACAGTACACTACATTAGTGGAGTGCATAAGAGCTCCTTGGTGATGTGAAAACACCTGTAGGCCCCGAATCTCAGTTACTCTGGAAATAAATTTGCAGGTGTAGCAGCGAGCCCTGTTGCAAGGTTTGGTACCTGGGGAGGAACTGTTAGAGTGGTAGGCTGCTTTTACCAGGAGATTGCGCAGGTCAGGTGGCTGGGTAGGAGGCACAGGTGGTTCTGTAAAGGAAGCACCAATGTTAGGGTCAGTTTCAAAATGGGAAAGTTACTAGTGATGATCCTGTGAAGAGAAGTGTGCTCTGATGGAAAGGAAGAACTAGTGGAATTCGCCGTTGTTCTTGTGTGACAGTATCCCTCCTGCGGGGTCCAGGTTACGGGGCATGTTACTGACCCGAGAGTGCTCTGTCCACTGTGCTTTTAGGGTCCCTGTTGATAAAAAATGTATTATTTGGGTCTGCTCAGCAAAATCATTCTCTTCACTGCATAACCTCAAGTCTAAGAAACTGTGAATAAGGCAGGCCATTCTTGACATGTTTAGGATGGAAGGAGCTATGGAGGAGGAAACTGTGAGAGTCAGTGGGTTTGTAATAGACTGATGTCTTCAGACCAGTGTTCTGGACTGAGAGCTGGATATCCAGGAAAGGCAGTGTAGAGGAGGATACTTCAGCCGTGTACTGAAGGGAAGGATGAGCCGTGGTGAACTTGTCAAGGAAGACTTGGAGGGTCTCCCTGGAGCAGGAGGTGACCCCCACACAGTCATCAATGTAGCGTTTGTAGAGTTCAGGCACAGTCCCTGTGAATGAGAGAAAAAAATATTCCTCCACCCAACCCACAAACAGATTAGCAAAGCTGGGACCCATCTTGGTACCCATGGCAACTCCACTGACCTGCTGAAAAAACTGTTATTAAAGAAAAAGCATTGAGTGTTAGAACCAGTTCTGCCAGACGAGTTAGTGTGGTGTGTGGGTGGCTGCTGGACTTCCGCTTGTTCAAGAAATGCTGCAAAGCTGTCAGACCATCATCATGGGGATCACTGTGAAAGAGATTTGATGTCCATGGTGAAGATGAGCTGATGAGAGTCACTGAATCTGAACCTGTCAAATAACTGGAGAGCATGGTTAGTGTCTTTAACATAGGAGGGCAGGGACTCAACAAGGGTCTCATGAGGCCATCCAAAATGCGAGATGTGGGATGTGGGCAGGAGCAAGCAGACACTATGGGATGACCCGGGTTACCTGTTTTGTGGATTTTGGGAAGAAGATAAAACCTAGATGTCTGGGGATGCTGGACTATGAGTCTCTTAGCAGAAGCAGGGAGCTCATTGTTTCCAATAGCAGAGGTGATGGTGGTGGTGACCTCCGTCTGATAGTCAGCAGTGGGGTCCTGTGGAAGAGAAGAATAAAACCTGGTGTCAGAGAGTTGCTGTGTGGCTTCCGTGATGTATTGTTCTCTCAGCAGACCACAACAGCACCTCCCTTATCAGCTGATTTAATAACGATGTCATTCCTACATTGTAGAGATCTGAGGCTGCAAGCTCACCAGATGTCAGGTTGGAATGGTTGTGCCTGCAATGAAGATTAAAGTTAGTGGTGTTTTCCATGCATTGGTTAACAAAATAATCAACAGCAGCAAAACGTCCTGGAGGGGTGTCCATGCACTTCGCTGGGGATTGATGTCATTGATAGTTCTGGTGATACCGCCATCATCTGTGGGAAGAAAGTCATATTAGAAAATGAGCTGCAAGGCGTACTCTACGATAGAAGCACTGCAGATCAACTTGAACCTGGGTGCATCAAGATATCTGGTGTGGCACAAAAGAGAGACCTTTGCTAAGGAGTGAGTGCTCATCTTGTGTCAGGGAAGGTCTGGAGGAATACAAAATACCAAATTGTTAGGTTGTGTCTGACTCGAGGGCTCATGCTGGTTGTTGATCTGCTGGGTGAGAGACTGGAGTTTGCAGCTTTGGTATCCTTGAGAAACTGAAAGAGAGTGGAGTTAAGGTTTTGGATGCAGTGCTAATAAAAAGGAAGGTTATGGAGCCGTTCACTGCGGAAATCCTTTGCCTTTGAATGGTTTTGTCCACAGAGATCAGCTGTGTTTGATGGAGAGAATGGTGTGCTGATAAGTTTCCTAGAGAAAGTTTTCAAAAGCTTGTTAGTAGAGGAAACGTGTGTCTCAGATCCAAATGAACAAGGATGAAATTTCAAACAGAAACCTTTGGAATAATACCCAGGTGGCGGCATTTGGAAAGAAACTGTAAGTGACTGCAGAGTTTAGTCTTAGAGCAAATGGCAGAAAATAATTCAAGAGAAGGCTTAGAAATATGAGAAGGGAATGCAGACATAGAAGAAATGAAGGAGCATCGCAGAGAATTCAGAACAGATTTCAGATTAGGCATAGTGGGTCGCAGCAAATGTAGCATACAAATTGTAAAAAAACAGACAAGGCGCTGCGTCAGCATGTGGTCTAAAAGCAAAACAAAATGGTTATATTAAATGCACGCTGAAAATAGAGTTAAAAATCTACGTTTCGACCTTAGGTCTTCTTCAGAAATATCTAAAGAGAAAAAACAAGTTAGTGTAGAAGAGAGGTAAAATGAGAGAGATATATGGAGAAAGAAGAAGGGAGGCAAGGAGAAGAAGTGATAAATGATAAGATTAAGAGAGAATCTGTGAAACGAAAGGTGATGATGGAAAGATAAAACATAATGGGAGAGAAAGAGCTGGGGAAGTTCCCAGGTAGACTGATTAACAGGGCCTTGTAAGAAGGCTGAAAGGTGACAAATGTGAGAAGGAGACAGAAATTGAGACATATGGTGAAAATGAAAAATAAATCAGTACAAAACAAATTGACTTTAAGGAAAAAAAGGGAGGCTGAAAGATGTTAGTGGAAAATAAGTCTATCATTTAAACCAGAGGGCTGCTGGGAGCCAAGGGGATGATCAGCTTGGCTTCCATGTTTTTCTATGGTTAGGATCCGGAAGCCCTGCTGAAGGACACAAACAGAAAGGTCATTGACATTGTGGTCCCTGGAGATAAAGTGGGATACAATGGGTTTAGCAGTTTCACCATTCCTGACCGCTCTGTAATGTTCCTGAACGTCAGCAAGAGCCTACCAGTTTCTCCGATGTAAATAGCTGAACACCTCCTGCAAAGAATACAGTACACTACATTAGTGGAGGTGCATGAGAACTCCTTGGTGATGAAAAACACCTGTAGCCCTCGAATCTCAGTTACGCTTGAAATAAATTCCCGGTACCAAACCTTGCAACAGTGGCTGCTACACCTGCAAATTTATTTCAGTGTAACTGAGATTCGGGGCCTACAGGTGTTTTTCACATCACCAAGGAGCTCTCATGCACCTCCACTAATGTAGTGTACTGTATTCTTTGCAGGAGGTGTTCAGCTATTTACATCGGAGAAACTGGTAGGAGTCTTGCTGACCGTTTCAGGGAACATTACAGAGCGGTCAGGAATGGTGAAACTGCTAAACCCATTGTATCCCACTTTATCTCCAGGGACCACAATGTCAATGACCTTTCTGTTTGTGTCCTTCAGCAGGGCTTCCGGGATCCTAACCATAGAAAAACATGGAAGCCAAGTTGATCATCCGCTTGGCTCCCAGCAGCCCTCTGGTTTAAATGATAGACTTATTTTCCACTAACATCCTTCAACCTCCCTTTTTTTCCCTAAAGTCAATTTGTTTTGTACTGATTTATTTTCATTTTCACCATATGTCTCAATTTCTGTCTCCTTCTCACACATTTGTCACCTTCAGCCTTCTTCAAGGCCCTGTTAATCAGTCTCTACCTGGGAACTTCCCCAGCTCTTTCTCCCATTATGTTTTATCTTCCCATCATCACCTTTCGTTTCACAGATTCTCTCTTAATCTTATCAATCATCACTTCTTCTCCTTTGCCTCCCTTCTTCTTTCTCCACATATATCTCTCATTTTACCTCTCCTCTACACTAACTTGCTTTTTTTCTCTTTTAGATATTTCCTGAAGAAGACCTAAGGTCGAAACGTAGATTTAACTCTATTTTCTATTTTCAGCATGCATTTAATATAACCATTTTGTTTTGCTTTAGACCTCATGCTGACGCAGCGCCTTTGTCTTTGTTTTTACAATTTGTATGCTACATTTGCTCACCCAATATGCCTAATCTGAAATCTTCTTCGAATTCTCTTCGCATGCTCCTTCATTTCTTCTATGTCTGCATTCCCATCTCATATTTCTAAGCCTTCTCTTGAATTATTTTCTGCCATTTGCTCTAAGACTAAACTCTGCAGTCACTTACAAGTTTCTTTCCAAATGCCGCCACCTGGGTATTATTCCTAAAGGTTTCTGTTTGAAATTTCATCCTTGTTCATTTGGATCTGAGACACGCTTCTCTACTAACAAGCTTTTGAAAACTTTCTCGGAAACTTATCGGCACACCATTCTCCATCAAAACACAGCTGATCTCTGGACAAAACCATTCAAAGGCAAAAGGATTTCCTGCAGTGAACGGCTCCACATAACCTTCCTTTATTAAGCACTGCATCCAAAACCTTAACTCCACTCTCTTTCAGTTTCTCAAGGATACCAAAGCTGCAAAACTCCAGTCTTCACCCAGCAGATCAACAACCAGCATGAGCCCTCGAGTCAGACACAACCTAACAATTTGGTATTTTGTATTCCTCCAGACCTTCCCTGACACAAGATGAGCACTCACCCTTAGCAAAGGTCTCTCTTTGTGCCCACACCCAGATATCTTGATGCACCCAGGTTCAAGTTGATCTGCAGTGCTTCTATCGAGAGTACGCCTTGCAGCTCATTTTTCTAATATGACTCTTCTTCCCACAGATGATGACGGTATCACCAGAACTATCAATGACATCAATCTAGCGAAGTGCATGGACACCCCTCCAGGACATTTTGCTGCTGTTGATTATTTTGTTAACCAATGCATGGAAAACACCACTAACTTTAATCTTCATTGCAGGCACAACCATTCCAACCTAACACCTGGTGAGCTTGCAGCCCTCAGATCTCTACAATGTAGGAATGACATTGTTATTAAACCAGCTGATAAGGGAGGTGCTGTTGTGGTCTGGCAAAAGGAGCTATACATCACGGAAGCCACACAGCAACTCTCTGACACCAGGTTTTATTCTTCTCTTCCACAGGACCCCACTGCTGACTATCAGACGGAGGTCACCACCACCATCACCTCTGCTATTGGAAACAATGAGCTCCCTGCTTCTGCTAAGAGACTCATAGTCCAGCATCCCCAGACATCTAGGTTTTATCTTCTTCCCAAAATCCACAAAACAGGTAACCCGGGTCATCCCATAGTGTCTGCTTGCTCCTGCCCCACATCCCACATCTCCGCATTTTTGGATGGCCTCATGAGACCCCTTGTTGAGTCCCTGCCCTCCTATGTTAAAGACACTAACCATGCTCTCCAGTTATTTGACAGGATCAGATTCAGTGACTCTCATCAGCTCATCTTCACCATGGACATCAAATCTCTTTACACAGTGATCCCCCATGATGATGGTCTGACAGCTTTGCAGCATTTCTTGAACAAGCGGGAAGTCCAGCAGCCACCCACACACACACTAACTCATCTGGCAGAACTGGTTCTAACACTCAATGCTTTTTCTTTTAATAACAGTTTTTTTCAGCAGGTCAGTGGAGTTGCCATGGGTACCAAGATGGGTCCCAGCTTTGCTAATCTGTTTGTGGGTTGGGTGGAGGAATGTTTTTTTCTCTCATTCACAGGGACTGTGCCTGAACTCTACAAACGCTACATTGATGACTGTGTGGGGGCCACCTCCTGCTCCAGGGAGACCCTCCAAGTCTTCCTTGACAAGTTCACCACGGCTCATCCTTCCCTTCAGTACACGGCTGAAGTATCCTCCTCTACACTGCCTTTCCTGGATATCCAGCTCTTAGTCCAGAACACTGGTCTGAAGACATCAGTCTATTACAAACCCACTGACTCTCAGTTTCTCCTCCATAGCTCCTTCCATCCTAAACATGTCAAGAATGGCCTGCCTTATTCACAGTTTCTTAGACTTCACAGGTTATGCAGTGAAGAGATGATTTTGCTGAGCAGACCCAAATAATGCACAGTTTTTTATCAACAGGGATACCTAAAAGCACAGTGGACAGAGCACTCTCCGGTCAGTAACATGCCCGTAACCTGGACCCCGCAGGAGGGATACTGTCACACAAGAACAACGCTTAATTCCACTAGTTCTTCCTTTCCATCAGAGCACACCTTCTCTTCACAGGATCATCACTAGTAACTTTCCCATTTTGCAAACTGACCCTAACATTGGTGCTTCCTTTACAGAACCACCTATTGCCTCCTACACGCCCACCTAACCTGCAAATCTCCTGGTAAAAGCAGACTACCCACTCCTAACAGTTCCTCCCCAGGTACCAAACCTTGCAACAGGGCTCGCTGCACACCTGCAAATTTATTTCCAGAGTAACTGAGATTCGGGGCCTACAGGTGTTTTTCACATCACCAAGGAGTTCTCATGCACTCTCCACTAATGTAGTGTACTGTATTCTTTGCAGGAGGTGTTCAGCTATTTACATCGGAGAAACTGGTAGGTGTCTTGCTGACCGTTTCAGGAACATTACAGAAGCGGTCAGGAATGGTGAAACTGCTAAACCCATTGTATCCCACTTTATCTCCAGGGACCACAATGTCAATGACCTTTCTGTTTGTGTCCTTCAGCAGGGCTTCCGGATCCTAACCATAGAAAAAACATGGAAGCCAAGCTGATCATCCGCCTTGGCTCCCAGCAGCCCTCTGGTTTAAATGATAGACTTATTTTCCACTAACATCTTTCAGCCTCTCCTTTTTTCCCCTAAAGTCAATTTGTTTTTGTACTGATTTATTTTTCATTTTCACCATATGTCTCAATTTCTGTCTCCTTCTCACACATTTGTCACCTTTCAGCCTTCTTACCAGGCCCTGTTAATCAGTCTCTACCTGGGATCTTCCCCAGCTCTTTCTCTCCCATTATGTTTTATCTTTCCCATCATCACCTTTTGTTTCACAGATTCTCTCTTAATCTTATCATTTATCACTTCTTCTCCCTTTGCCTCCCCCTTCTTCTTTCTCCACATATATATCTCTCTCATTTTACCTCTCCTCTACACTAACTTGTTTTTTTTCTCTTTTAGATATTTCCTGAAGAAGACCTAAGGTCAAAACGTAGATTTTTATCTCTATTTTCTATTTTCAGCGTGCATTTAATATAACCATTTTGTTTTGCTTTTGAAGGAGAGAGGATGCCTTGTTCGGGTGACAGCTTACCTGATGGGGAAGGGCCATAAGGCATATAGGGCCCTTCCCAAACCGAACCCTATGGTCCGGTCAGTATTGGACGACTGGGGATACCTGACCAAATGGGAGGGGGTGGAACAGGGGGAGACTTTGCTCCTTCCAATTGCAGGGAATCCCTTCTTTATTCCGGGATTGGCGGACCCAGGGTTTAGGGATCGGGAGAAGAAAGGGTTAATGTGCCTAAAGGACTTGTATACCAGGGGGGGAGATTAGACTCCTTTGACCGTATCAGGGATAGGACAGGGTTGGGGAACCAACATTTTTACCGTTACCTACAGCTTCGGGCATACTGCAACTCTCTGGGGAGAAAGCATTGTTTAGATTCCACATGGGAGCAACTGGAACAGTTGATACAGATGGGTAGGCATAATCCTAAAGGTACTATATGTAGAGTAGCTAAGGCTGGTAGACAGTTGCTACCAGATCTAACCCAGAAAACTAGACAGCTCTGGGACAGAGATATGGGAATCCTCATTGCGGAAGACACTTGGAAAGTGATAACGCCAGTTACACCAGGGCAAACTGATTTGTAATAAGTCTAAAGAGTCCTTTTACAAATTTTGTCATAGGTTATATTGCCCATCTCTGAGGGTTAGTAAATTTAATCCTTTGGTCTCTCCGGTGTGTCCTCGCTGCAATGTGGGATTGGCCTCCTATTATCATTACTTTTGGTCCTGCCCTACTTTGCAAGAATTCTGGAGGGAGGTGGGAATGGAAGTCCGAGTGCTTGCAGGCAGGGGTCTTCCACAATTGCCTATAGTAATGTTGTTTGGAATGGAGGAGGTGGGCGAAGCTGACTGGGCCCTATCTCAATGCTCTAACACCTGCAGAGAGCTATGACACTGGGAGAAGGATGGATATAGGGAGGGAGGGGTAGTGGTTGGTGCTAACCTGAATGGAAATGAAACAAGTTAATTAAGTACAAGTTACCCATTAATTATAAATGATGTTCTCATTCTACGATCTGTAATTTTATTTTGATTTCTGTGACTACTGGATCTCTGTGTATACAAGTTAAATACTGTTTTTATATATGTTCATGTATGCTGTCATTGTCTTGCCAGGGTCGCCTGGCTTGTTTGCTTGTTCATTGAAAAACTTGAATAAACATATGATGCAAAAAAGAAAATCGAGCCTGGTGTCTTTTTAAATCCATATGACAAACAATAAAAATTTACAGTTGCAGAAAAACTGTCAATGCACTAGGGGGGACCAGCCCAGGACAATGTACACCTGCTTGCCTGAAGCAGATGGTAGATGATTCTTCTGTCACACAGGACAGCTCAAAGTGTGAAGCCAGAACCCCATCAGACTAACGCACATCCTGGCATTCAGTCTCTAGTGTGTTGCTATGACCAGCACCAAGCAAGGATACTGGCTTAGGGTGGTTTCTCAGACACACAGCTGAGGTCACAGTTAGGCCATAATTTCAATCTGCAGCACAGCAAAGCCTTTCATTTCATAGCTGCAGTCTTCAGTTTCAGTTCAGTTTAAATTTATTTATTTAAGAGTTTTACCAGGAAGGCATACTGAGCGGAGACCACTCGATTCCAGATGCATCCTGGGGGAGGGGAAGCAAGAATATATATAATACAGTAACAAAGCAGGAAAAATACAGGACAGTAAATTAAATACACAGAGGCAGCTTTTGTACAATAGGCTACAGAGTCGATATCCCAGCTGGTTACAAAGTAGGTGGGAGATCGGAGTAGGAGCAGGCGATTTAGCACTACAACTCTCAATGGAGACTAAGGCACCTAGCATACTTTTGTATTGCATTTAATACCTGTTTGAGGTGCTGGTCGGAAGCCCCTTGCAACAGGTGGATGGGCGTGGCAAGATGGGAATGGGCTAGGTGCATAAGCAGGTGGGAGGAGAAATGCGCCTTGAGGAGATAGTTTAGATGCTGAGTGCTGCCTGCGTGCCTAATGTCTGCTGGCAAGGAGTTCCACAGTTTTGGCATACGGAAGCTGAGAGCAGCTTGGCCTTTAGATGAGGACATGCATGGGACATGAAGGAGCCTGGAGTCAGTGTTCCTGAGAGGGTACGCAGAGGGGGGTTGGAGAGAGAGGGCAGACTCGAGGTATGAGGGGAGGGAATGTGCCCAGAATTTAGCTGTAATCCTGGCACAGTGGGCCTGCCTCTGTTCCTGTAGTGACATCATGTCAAGTGACTTGTAAAGGGTGCAGTGATGTGTCATGGGTGTGCAGTCAAGGGCAAAATGGCAGAAGGAATTTAAGAGGGGATCGAGTCTGGTTAAGGTTGTCTTAGGGGCCGTGCTGTAGACTACATCCCCACAGTCAAAAATTGGGAGGATCATTTTCTGTATGAGTGCTTTGCGGGCAGGTAAAGGGAGGCAGGCCCTATTTCGGTATACAGCACCCAGTTTGGGGTGAAGTTTTTGTGGATAGAGTCGATATGAGCAGAAAAGTCTAGGTGCTGATCCAGCCATACCCCAAGGTATCTGAAGGAGGTGCAGTCTTCCAAGAGGGACCCGTCAGTGGTATGGAAAGTGGGGGTTGATGAGAGGCGGGAGAGTCGTGCCGCATCCCAAAAGTTAGTGAGACATTTTCTTTGGATTAAGAAGAGCTGGTTCGAAAGCGAAACCAAATCTGTACGGCACTGAAATCCTCCTGGAGTCTTGCGGCTGCATCGGAGGTGGAGGGACCTGATGAAAACATTACAGTGTTGTCAGCATACATGCGAATGAATGTGTGTGTGCGCAAGCAGAGGGCAGGTCATTTAGAAAAATGGAAAACAGTAAAGGGCCAAGGACCAATCCCTGTGGGACCCCGGAGGTGACAGGGAGGGAGGCAGAAGAGCAAGCGCCTATTTTCACTTCTTGTGACCTGCCTGCCAGATAGGATTGGAACCAGCTGGTGGCTGCTCCTGAA
Source organism: Neoceratodus forsteri (assembly GCA_016271365.2). NCBI lineage: Eukaryota > Metazoa > Chordata > Ceratodontiformes > Ceratodontidae > Neoceratodus > Neoceratodus forsteri. The sequence continues at coordinate 174,662,942 of CM057449.1, read as the reverse complement.
AGTCCAGCGCAGGAGAGTTTGGACAGTAAAAGGGGGTGCGAGATGGTATCAAAGGCTTGGGCAAGTTTGATAAAGATAGCTGAGGTGGTGTGACCATGTTCCATTCCAGTGAGGATGGCATCTGTAAGCCTTAGGAGTGAGGTGATGGTGGAGTGCGACTTCCTAAATCCAGACTGGTAAGGTATGAAGAAGGAGGAGGAGTCGAGAAAGGGGGCAAGTTGGGAGAGAACGAGGTGCTCCTGTAGTTTAGCTAAAATGGGGAGCAGGGATATAGTGCAATAGTTTCCCGGCGAGGAGGGGTCTCCACCTTTTGAGAGGGAGATGATGGTGGCATGTTTCCATTCAGATGGGATTTCAGCAAGCGAGAAGGAGAGATTGAAGAGAGCGGCCAGTGGGGCGGTGATGGCAGGGGCGGATAAGTGGAGCATTTTGGAGTCCAGACCTGAGGGGCATTTGCCTTTGGAAGGGTTGAGAGCCTGCAAGGCTTTGAGCACTTCGGGCTGAGTACTAGGAGAAAGGTGAAGCTGGTGACCGGGGATGTGGGTGGACAGGTAGTGGGTAGGCTTGAAGGGTGGGGAGGAGGAGGATGGAGAGAGGAAGCACAGCTGGTGAAGAAGGTGTTGAAAACTCAGGCCACCGCACCTGAGTCGGTGATGATGGAGCCTTCTACATTTAGAGCAGGGGTGGGGGGGATAAAAGTGCATTGATTGTTTTCCAAAATTTTGCTGGGTGGTTTATATTTGCGTGGAAGGAGGCCTTGAAGTAGTTGGCTTTGGCCTGACGTAGGAGTGTAGTGCAGGAGTTACGGAGTGAGCAGTAAAGTTGGAGAGCAGCCAGGGTGCCAGTAAACTTGTATGTTTTCCAAGCCTGATCCCTGGCATGAAGCTGGTCTATGGTATTTGCTGTGACCCAGGGCAGGTGGGCGTCCCTCACTCTTGTCTTTCTGAGTGGGGCATAGTAATCCCAGACGGCTAGGAATCTGGACTTGAACAGCTCGAGGGCAGTGTCGATGGTGGGTGCACGTGAGATGCAGGACCGGTCAATGTTTGATAGGTCATTTAAGAGTGCACCAAGGTCGAGTGATTTGAATGTTCTTGTGAGCAGCATTCAAGAGGGAGGAGCTTTGGGCCAGAATATTTTCCTTACCATATAGATCATATGGTGGTCACTTAAAGAGTCTGGAAGGAGTCCGGCTTCAAGTATTTGTTGGGGGTGGGAGGTGAGGGTCCAGTCTAAAAGGGAGTGGTTCTGAGTTTTGTGATTTAAGAGTGTGGGAGCAGGTATTTGTTGAGTCATGTTTAGGGCATTTACCTGGCTACGTAGCTTAGAGTTAGCAAGGGATAGCCAGTTAAAGTTGAAGTCCCCAAGGATGTGTAGCTCACCCCCTGAGGTAAGTGACTTTAGGGTGCCCAGGTGGTCCAGCATGGCAGGCATAGTGGTGTCTGGGGTGCAGTATGTCCCTGCTATATAGGCTGTAATAGTGTGCAGTAGTGAGATTTTGATTAACAAGGAGTCTATCAAAGGCGTAGGCAGGGGGAGCTGGACAGGGGTGAACTGGTGGTAAGAAGAGATGAACATGGCAATGCCTCCCCCTCTTTTTTTTTTACCCATGCGATCATGCTGAATAACTGTGTAGCCCGGGAGTGCTATTTCTGCATCCAGGTTGTGGGGCTTAAGCCAGGTTTCTGCAATTATCAGAATATCTGGTCGCAGCGTTAGTACAGTTGGCTGTAGATCGGTGATCTTGTTGAGGATGCTGCATATATTTAGACCCTTTGGTAACCTGAGAGGTGGGATGGGGTAGGGGTGGGGTGGTCCAGGGTTTGGCTCAATGTCCCTGCTAATAGGAGCAGCAGAGTTATTAGCTGTCTCATCTTTAGTATGAATCATTGGGATTTACGGTGGGTGGAAAGTTGCTGGGCTGTTTGCAGAAATATACATGTTGGGATACTTTAAAAGCTGTCAGCCCTGCATGGAAGGAGGGTAGCAGGATCGAAGCCCCCGTAACCCAGCTAAACAGGAGGTTTTGTGGAGGTTTCACAATGGTAGAGATAGCATGGGGTGTAGGAGCGGCTTCACTGATTTTAGTGTAGGGGTCATGCTGTGGGACTGGGTAGGAGGAGGGTGGGAGGGAGACTAGGGTTGTAAGTTGGCATAGTAAGAAAAGAGAGAGTGGCAGCATGTTTTAGTTGCTAGGTAAGGTAGGTGAAACTGGGTTAGGGTGGCCACTAGTGGCTAAGACAGATAATCTGCAAATGAGAAAATGGGCAGATTGGATAAAATCGGCACGTGGTGGATAAAATCGGCACGTGATCCACACTATAAGATACCCGGGCTCACCTAGGGTGGTGGCAGGGGTGGTGGGGCAGCCAGCGCATAGTGTCAGCAGGGTCACACAAATGCTGAGGAATTCGGTGCTGCAGCATGGCAAGGTCGTACCTGGCTCTCCGAGAAGATTCCAGGGAAGCTGGCTTGGCTTGGGGGAGGGCGGACTCGCTGGCCCTCATGACCACTGAGCGCACTGAGGAGAGAAGAAAACCGCTTTATATTAGTCAGGTAGGTGGGAATAAGAAGCACAGCAGCTTAAATTATGCAGCCTGTAAACAATCTAAGTAGACCAGCTACTTCAGTTGTAATGCGAACTAAGGCAGTAGCAATGTGTTGCACTTCGTCAGCAAAATGAATTTTACAGTGGCTAAGCAATGTTAACAACAGACACGCATGTAGAAGCTGTGATTCCGGTTTGCTCCTTGTCTTAACAAATAAAGTATGCACTTTAAAGTGGCTAAAAGCAATCGCAGAGGCTCACAGCCCTACATAGCCTAAGCAGCAGATTTTTAGTATTTAAGCTCCCAGCAGATAGCAAAAAAATACTGCATGTTTTAAATAACTTAAGAGTTTCCTTCTACGTTTTAGCAGATAAATGAATTCACTTTAAAAGTCACTAGCATTAAGGCTCCGAGCAAGTAGCACAAAATACTGTTAGATGTTTCAATAAATTAAAAGCTCCCGTCCCAAGAGCACAATACGTTGAGGAGAACTGAGGAGAAACTGGGGCAAATAAACCATCACTTTAAAAGTAGCTAGCATTAAAGCTCCGAGCAAGTAGCACAAAATACTGTTAGATGATTCAATAAATTAAAACCCCCATCCCACGAGCACAAATACGCTGGGGAGAATTGAAGAGAAACTGGGGCAAACAAACTATCTGCATTTCTACGCCGACTGGCTGTGGTGAGGCCCCTGAAATGGCACCAAGAATTACAAGTCCATTGTTCACACACAAATGCTGAGGGATTTGGTGCTGCAGCGTGGCAAGGTCATACCTGGTGCTCCGAGGAGATTCCGGGGAAGCTGGCTTGGCTTAGGGGAGGGCGGACTCGCTGGCCCTCACAACCACCGAGCGCACTGGCACTCCGAGGAGATTCTGGGGAAGCTGGCTTGGCTTGGGGAAGGGTGGACTCGCTGGCCCTCACGACCACCGAGCACTGGGTCACCCTGGACAAGTAGTTCAGGCCTGGTAACCTACACCCCATCTTATGCATTTAGTTATTTGTTTGTTTCTTCAATTATTCTTTCCAAATGTTTTACCAGGAAAGACATAATGAACTGGTATCAGCTTGTTTCCAGATGAATCCTGGGGAAGGGGAAGCAGTAAGAATAGTGCAAATACAAAGTACAGTGGGCAAAATTGCAATAATATGGAACTAAGCATAACAAAATAAGCACTAACAGACAATGCCGCAGAGCAAGAATTATACAATAAATTGCAGAGGAAGAACAATAAGCAGTGAGCAACAATGCAATAATAAAAGGTGGGGGGGTAGTGGCTGAAAACTGGGGGGGGGGCTGTACTAGTGACAGTGTTGAGTGGAGGGTGGAGGGTGGAGGGCAGTGGACTGAAGTCCAAGGCCCAGTGTCAGAATCAACTACTGGAGTGAGTACTGAAAACACAGAGGAGAGATTTCAGGGCATGAAGGGAAGGAAGAGAGTGAAGAGAAGTTTTGGCAGAGGACCTACTTGTAATTCCTAGTTCCACGTGTAACCCGTACGCCTTGTCCCAATGGGCTACTGCCCCTGCCTGGGTGGCCGCTAACTATGGTGAGGGGCCTGGGTTCCTGTTTTAAATAACAAACTGGTTCATTCCCATATATAGCATTATTACACAGTGCCTCCATCCACAGTATCAGATTAAGTGGGTCTAATAACACATGGTACAGCCCCCTTCGATACTGTACCACCAACATAACCATAATGGCACCCCACACATGGATAAACAGTTAGTAAGTCCCCAAGTCAATCATTTCAGAATTATTGACTCACTCTAATAATATGCTCACCCACCAGATTTATAAAAAAACAGTTTGCCAACATTTATTTACAATGGGGTGAGGGTTAGGACTGGGTAAAAAGGAAGTAGAGGTTAAACAACAGATGCTTTGATTGGCATTTTGTTTGGCATCAAACATTTAGATTGTGTTTTAAGCTCATACATTTAGCATATTTGGCCACCCACCAACTAACCTTCTGATGGATTCAAGTTTTCCTTCTAGCTATCTAGCTGCATAGATGTTAGCATTACATTACCCCCAATTGGTACCAGTACCCAGTCTATAACAAATTCTATTTTTAACCCCGGGTACCCAGTACTAAATTATTGCTGCAGGCCTCATAAATTGCAGCTGGTCAGCCAGCATTGGGGCCCTTAAAAAAAAAAACTAGATTAGGTTCTCTATCCCTTGGATGCATTCTTTAAACCTGAAATCTATAGGGAAACAGCATTTCTTTACTCCTTAGCAACTTTGGGCTTGTAGATACTGAGCTTGGCAAACACAACTTTAACTGTTTACAGGCCCATTTTGATTTGGCAGAACTGAGGCCTACGTACTCATGGTTCTGTAGTCATCATCAGGTAAAGAAAAGTTCTTTCAAACAGAATAAGGTAGACTTAATTCATGCAGTAGCTTTAGCTGAGGTGCAGGCATGAGCTTGTGCTAACCCTTCTTTTGGACAGGCTCTTGCAGCTTGTAGGGTACATCTTTGTCAGCATCATACAGATGCCCCTTTCTCAGGCTTGAAGTCACATTCTGGAAACAGTCTATGCCGGGACCAGGGCCAGCATGCCTCCGACCCCCACGTCTAGGCTGTGCCCCTCAGGGGAGATGCATGTGGCAGTGCTAAGGCTGGCACACTACCAGGCTGACTCCCAAGCTGACCCAGAAGACAGTCTCTTATCACATTCTGGCAAATAGTTGCTTTAAATCATCCCAGGCACTTCAACCAGTGTGGCAGACATGGTCCTTTCACAAGTCAGGATACAGTCATACAAAACAGAGGTACTTTCCCAGCGACTTTAGGGAACACCCAAACTCTTCCACAGAGCAACTAGAGCTTGAGGCATGGCTCTCCACCAATTCAGATGATGGAGCTTAAGGCATGACTCCCAACCAAGTTAGGCATTTCACTTGTTGGCAAATTCTGTTCATAGTAGCTTCTCACAAGCTGAAATACTGGCTTCTCACAAGCTGGATCACACAACACAGTTCCTTTTGGCCAGCTGGCATTCATAAGCTCCAAATGAGAACATTCACAGTCCTTACAGGCAATTTCTGGCAAAGCTCTGCTCTCAGGATACTTTCCTACCATTCCTGTAGGCACACTTGAACAGTCATATCAAGTACTTTCATCACAGGACCATCTGTGATCATTCACACAATTGTTCACCCCTGTCTGGGCACTGGATGCGCACAGGGTGCAGACAGACATTGAGCACTTCTTGGCTTCTTGGCCCCAAGGAGGTCTCTGAGTCACTTGTACATTTAGTAGAAGTTTACTCACTCAGAATCAGCATTGCAGCTTTCTATTAACTGAAGTCACAGGATTCATCAGCACGCTCACTGCTGAGGCAGAGATGTTCTTGCAGCTGTCTCACAACTGCAGGCCAGAGTTCTTGCAGCTCTCTCACAGCTGAAGTTAAATTAGGATTTTCCACACATTCTGCAAATGTGGAAGGATAAAATGCCAGCCCAAGTGGACATATATCTGGCAACCCCCAGATCAGCAGCTCTAAAGTCCTTGCAGCCACATTTTCTCTAGCAAGGGGCCAGAGCCCCCCTCCCTGTGGAGGGGCTCCCACTGAACTGACTCAAAAACCCCTTCTGTGCCAGACTGACTCCAGACTGATAATTCTCTGGGATTTTGGGAGCTCTCAGCAGCTCCTGATTGGCTAATTCACTTGTCAGTACGAAAAATTAATATTCATCAGTCTCCTCGATGCCTGATAGGTTCCCTGTTTAAGTGCCAACATTTGTCCCTGTTTTTCCCCCACAAGTCTCTGGCACAGTTCCATAAGTCTCTGTAGTAAATCCTGGCATTTGATTGGCTGTAGAAAGGTCAAAGGCTGCAAAACATGGATGGATTTCAATACATTTCCCTTGCAATCCATAGGAGTCCCAACTTTACAAATCTGTTGTGGCCAGGATAAATACTTTTTATTTACAATAGCCCCACAGTTCAGTAGCCACTTCAGTGCCCTGATAAGCGCTTCAATTATTAAACATTTACTTGAATCCCTGAGCCTGTTGCTAGTGCCAAAATATAATGTCCCCAGGTGCTAGACAGGCTGCTTATTAATATTCAAAATTACCTCATTAATATTCATGGAGTGTTCAAGGCACATCACTAGGGCTTTTTATTTAAAGCCTGGAGTGGCTTCTCTTGTGCCTGCCAAACAGCCTCTGGTCCCTTTGCTGCCATCAGGGACCAGGACCCCACAAGAGGCTGCCACTTTACCGCTATGGCGGTAAGAAAAGAAAAATGCTCCAACATGCATGTGCGGGCTGTCCACCACCTCCAGAGAGCAGAAAGGAAGGTGGTGGCTCATGATCTAACTCCTCTGGCCCCTACCCAAAAGGATGAAACAAGCAGGGGCTGGACGAAGACTCCAGGCACACAGGGGCACATTTGGACCTGGACTGTGGTGGCGCAAGCATCGAGAAGATCGGGGGGTACACCAGGCAACAGGAGGCAAACAGGAGACTTGGGGCAAATAAAGTAAGGCCCACAGTGGGGTTACACATAACATTCCTTACATTAATGCTTTTTCGGTCCTGGGTCAGGTTGTTGCTCTGACCTGATCCCTCAGCTTCTTCACCCAGCTCCTCAGGGATTACCTTCAATACCGGACATGTTCCTCCTTGGGCATATCCCCCCATGGCAGGAGTCAGTGGGCTCCCTGGACCTGCCAGCAAAATGGATCCAGTTTCGCACAGGATACTACCCTGCCACCGGTGCCTAGCCTGAGTGGTCCGGTCCTCATTCAGCACTGCCAGAGTGTTTTTCCCCTTTGTTGCACTGGGAATGCCAACACAAAACACAGACTACATATAAATGAAGGGGACACTAGGGTATTGAGGGGAAAGTTGCAAAGTTATACAGATAGGGTCCTGGGAAAGGATTTAAACTAGAAGAGGAAGAATACAAGTCTAGGGAAGGGATGGAGGAAGAAGAGGGAGGTTCTTGCCTAGTTAGCACTCCCTCGTAGGACGGGGCAGGGGATACAGTGAGGAAAAAGTTAGAGTATGGGGGGGAACTGGTAGAGGGGTATGCTAGCAAATACCAGGAGTATGAGGAAAAAATGGTAGAGTTAGAGGCCACGATGGTAGATGAGGGACTGGACCTGGGTGCCATAATGGAGATGTGGCAAACAGAAAATCATAAATGGGAAGTGGGTATCCCAGGGTATAACCTTTTTAGAAAAGACAGGATGGGGAAAAGGGGGAAGGGGAGGCACTGTATGTTTAAGATGGGATAAGGGCGATGGCAGGTCAGGTAAGTCTAGGATCAGCTGAGGTCCTCTGGGTCATGCTGCTCAAGAGGACTGGAGAGGCAATGTGCCTGCGCATGGTGTAAAGGTCACCAAATCAAGGGGAGGGAGTGGACAACGAGTTATTGCAGGAGGTACAAAGGATGGCAAGTAAGGGGGGAACTTCTGCGGGTAGGGGATTTTAATCTCCCTGATGTGAGTCGGGAGATTCCAGCAGCTACATCAGCTAGGAGTAGGGAGATACTGGAATCCCTGCAAGAAGCACTCCTACAGCAACTGGTAAGGGAACCCACTGGGGCAAGGCAACTCTAGACCTAATACTGACAAATGGGGATAGTGTGGCCGCGGTATCAGTGGGGAACAATCTGGAGGCAAGTGACAACGGAGCCATTAGGTTTACGATTAGGACAGGGAAGGAAGTGAATCAAACCACCATGATGGTAATGGACTTCCAGAGGGCAGATTTCAAAAGAATGAAAGAGATTTTTAGGGTCGATATGGAAGATAAGAAAAAGCTTGGGGGCATGGAAGAACTGTGGGGGGGTAATTAAGGGAGGATTTTTTGAAGGTTGTTGAACAGTGCATTAGGAAGGTAGGAAAGAGAAAATGGGGAAGGAGATCACTTTGGTAATCTAGAGAGGTGGCAAGGGCAATGGAGAGAAAAAGGGGCTTTCAAGGCATATAAAAGAACACAAGGAAAAGTCGAAAGGGAGGTATATAGAGAAAAGCTAAGGGTGGTAGGGCAGATAATCAGGAGAAGGAAGGCAGATTTGTAGAAGAAGATAGCAAAAGAGGCCAGAAGAGGAGACAAAAAGTTCTTCAGACATATCAGTGAGAGAAGGAAAAAACAAGCAGGGTATAATGAGACTTAAAAGGGAGGGGGGATCTTGTAGAGAGGGACTCAGGAAAAAGCAGACTAGCAACAGATCATCTGCTTCTCTTTTTTCCTTTCACTCGCTCTGCTCTGGCAGACACATGGTCTGTCTCTTCCAGGAACATGGCAGTTCTGCTCACTAGAAGGCCTTAAGTCCCATTTATACTTGCAAACCAACTCCACATCAGTGTGGGTCACTGTGGTGTGTGTCTGCACCTGACCATTCATGCAAGTTCTGAAATACACCACTTCCGAGAGGCACCTTACACACCGGTATGCCACCAGTCTAGTGCATGTGTACACATCTGTCCTCCAGATGCACCAGCAAGTTACGCCTACCCTCCATATGACATCACCACTCATAACGTCCTGTTGAGGAAGTAAAACATTTGGCATGTGGAAAGATACTGTGCAATGCTTGGGCCTGTCGGGACTGTAGAACGATCTAGGGAAGGAGCATATATGCCAAACAGGGCTGCAGGCTTGTGTTTCTTTGGGCTGCAAAGCAGCTTAGGGATGAGTGTGTACCCCAAAATCAAACTACAGATTTGTGCCATTAATAAGCGGAGGCCAATTACCAGCTTGGAGTTACTTCTGGAGCAGCATATTGTGACAATACCATCCCATGAGCAAGTTTGGATGCCTTGGATCAAATGGGAATATATATTGTAAAATCATCATTAATTATGGCAACTCCTTGTAATAGTAATGAAAATACCACAAGACCTATGAGTGCTTGGATTTCTCTTGGGCAGCATAAATCGGGACTGCAAACTGGTACTTAGAACTTGGTGGCTCATTTTATAAACAAACATAAAACTGAGGCAGAAACTAATGACTGAACGTCAATAATTCTTCAAATCAGTTCTAGAAAAGATGGTGTGTCATTAAAGAAGTCCACTTGTTTTGATTTTGGTCAGGGGTATCCTTTATTTCATGGAATACTGCAGGATTTAAAGTAAAAACCTCAGACAGAGAGTTTACTAAGTACTTATTTATTAGCTTTTGGTAACCGGGTAAGTGCGCTAGGCAACAGACCTGCCTATTTTCAGGCATGACCCAGGAGAGCACAGGACATTGGTTACAATATACAGAAATGCACAGACATAATACAGATGTACATGGAACAAACCAGGTATACATTGGGTAGCACAGTAATAGTTACATAAGGGTACATATTAGGCATAGATCATAATAAGGATGTAAAATAAAACAATTAGGGTAACCATAAGACAGCAGAGGACATTAATAACATCAAGGTTCATAGCCACCTAGACAAGCATATTGCATTAGGAGAACATTTAGTGTAGTACTCAGGGGTCAGACCCGATGGCCTGCAGTGGGAAAAAGCATATTAAGAGCACTTGCACTGGCCAGAGGCTAGGAGGTGGGAGAATAGTGAGTTTTTGAATTCTGGATGGGAGGCTGAAGTTTTCACCGTAAGAGGGAGTGAGTTCCAGAATTCGGGAGCAAAATGGGCAAATACCTGTTCACCCATTTTTGTCATGCAAGGTCTAGTGGAGAGCGTGGGGACAGAGGAAGACCTGAGGGTATGGGTGTGTGAGGCAGGAGTCAGGAGGTTAGCAAGATAGACAGGGCAGGGAGGTCTGGACAGGGAGTCGATAAAGCAGCCCAGGGAGTAAGCCCGAATACACTTAGGTGACAGCCAATTTAAACCAGCATAAAGGAGACAATGATGGGCAAGACGTGGGGCTGTTAAGGCGAATCTACAGATGTTGTTGTAGACAGTGTCCCATTTGTGGAGTGTAGAAGAGTTTGCAGCAAAGAGGAGGAGCAAAGCATATTGAAGCTGGGGTAGAAGGATACCTCTCACAACAGAAAGTCTAGCAGAAGGAGTGGGGGAGTGGCGCACGCGATAAGCTCCGCCAATTTTAGCAATGACAGCACAGCACACCATATTGACATGTTGAGACAGGTCTAGTGTGGGATCCAAAGTGACCCCGAGGTACTTGAAGGACTCAGTGTTTGAGATGAGGGAGCCATCTAGGCAGTGAACCTGGAGTTTGTTCGCAAGGGAAGACAGTTTTTTAGAGGATCCAAATAGCATAGCACAGGTTTTTTCTTGGTTCAGGACTTGGTGGTTGCTAGAGAGCCAGGTCTGCAGGAATTGGAAGTCATTAGTGAGAGTGGAGTTGATGGCAGCAACCGATTTTGACCCAGAGTAGAGAACAAGGTCATCTGTGTACATAAGAGTGCAGCTATGCCAGGATATAGAGGGAATATCATTTAGGAAGAGGGAAAAGAATAGAGGTCCAAGAGTGGATCCCTGGGGAACTCCATGGGAGATGTTTAGGGGGGAGGAAAGGGCCTTGTGAAATGCTACTGCCTGAGTCCAATTGTCAAGATAGCTATGGAACCAGGAGAGGGCTTGGTCAGTTGCTCCAATGGATTGGAGCTTCTTTAGCATGACAGGATGATGTACCATGTCGAAGGCTTTGGACAGGTCGATAAAGACGGGCCCAGTGAGAAGGCCACGGCCCATTATATGTTTGATGTCATTTGTAAGTTGTGTCAGTGCCGAGGTGGTACTGTGACCGGGCCGGAAACCATGTTGGCAAGGGGTTTGAAGATTAAACATGTCAAGGTGAGCAGCAAGCTGGCAGTGGACTATTTTTTCAAGAAGCTTGTTGAGAGTGGGCAGAAGAGATATAGGGCGGTAGTTGGACATGAGTTTGACATCGCCCTTTTTGTGTATAAGGGATGGTTCTGGCATTTTCCAGGTGGCTGGGACAGTAGATATACCTAATCGAGAGGTTAAAAAGCCAGGTGATAGGTCTGGTCAGCCAAGGTGCAAACTGCTTAAGCATGCAAGGATGGATGCCCTCAGGCCCTTGACCCCGTGTGCCAGAAGGAAGTAAAGTAGCTTGAACTTCAAGGTATGTGGTTGGAGCCAGAACAAAAGGGGTGGAGGGGTGAGGGAGGAGAAGAGAGACAGTCAGGTTGTGGGCTAGTTAGAGTAGTGACTGGTGACGAAGAGAAAAGGGCATTGAAGGCGTTAGCAATGGTGTCAGGGTTGGTGCAATGAACACCTTGAATGTTCACATCAGCTGGATTCTGTTGCTTGTCATTGCCGATAATGTCCTTAATTTGGGACCAGTACCTGCACGGATTTGTAGAGGATGTTATTAGTAGGTTCCTATAGTAGGTGCTTTTGGCAATATGAATTTGTCTTTTGCAGTTGTTACGCAATGCACGATAGTCTTCAAAGTCTCACCCCGGCCACCCCAGGTGTGGCATTTCCTTTATGGCCAAGGTTCTGACATCACTTCCTCAACAGGTCTTGGAGTAGAACTGTCATATTCTTAATTACCAGCACAATGCATAAAAGGTAAGTACACACACAAAAAAAAATTACTCGTATATTATAAGGAAGAGGGACATGTGGGGAGTGGTGCAATGCACTGGCTGTGGGGCAGCAATTTTCTGGGAGACATTCTGGAACCTGCATTGCTGCCCTGTTTGCAGGCAACTATCAGCTCTGAGGGAGGAGGTTGCCCACCTCGAGGTTGAACTGGCAAGGACTAAGGAGGCCTCCCCCACCCAAAGAGCATCAGTTCCACAACCACTGCCTCAGAGGTTGCCATGTGTGAAGAGCAGATGGACCACAGTAGGTTCTGAGAGGGTGAGGGTGGTGGAACAGAGACGTAGCCCCCGAGTTGCACCTCTACACAAATCATATGTCAGTCTGGCAAATCAAGGTTCCTCTATGATGACACCCTCATTGGAGACCAAGAAGAATGCTGGGGACATCCACAAGGGAGACCCACAAAAGAGTGGCAAGGGACACCACAGGGGAAATAAATAGCTTCTGATAGGGGACTCAATTGTTAGAGGTGTAGATCTGGGGAAGGGAGAGGAGAGGGAAGTAAGGTGCTTGCCTGGTGCCATGGCTTGGAGGGACAGGAAGCGAATCCTCAGGATTGCAGAAGCAGCATCACAGGAGAGGAAACCAGATATCATTGTCCACCTCAGGACAAATGACCTAGCTAAGCATGAGATCAGTGCAGTGCAGGATGAATTTGTGGAGTTGGGGAGGGGCCTCAGACAGGTAGCAAGCATGGTAACCTTCTCAGAGGTGCTGCCAGTCTATGGCAGGGTGAGGCTAGGTACTGCACACCATGAAGTTTAATGAATGGTTGCAAAACTGGTGCAGCACAGGGCTTTGGCTTCATTGGGGACTGGGGTCCACCTGGAGAGCTGAAGGTCTATACTGGCATGATGGTCTGCATCTGTCCAGGAAGGAAACACACCCTAGGTGTCAGGTTTAAAGGCTTCCCTTGGCAAGCTTTTAAACTAGCCAAGGGGAGGTGCTGACAGGAAACAGAACGCTCAAGCCTCCCCCACAAAACATGGCAGGTAGAGGGTAAACACTGAGGCACAGAGCTTGACAGAGGGCAGGACAGGGGTAAATGGAAAGATGGACAAGGCACATAAGAGCAGGATGGGGTAAAAAAGGATAAAGCCAACATTAAATGGAGGGCAATGAGTACCAATGCCCATAGTCTTGAAACAAGCTTCCAGAGCTAGTAGCCCTGATGGAAGAGGAACACTTGGATATTGTGGCAGTCACAGAAACATGGTACATGGAGAACCATGACTGGGATGTCAACATACCAGGGTACACAATCTACAGAAGGGACAGGGAGGGTAAAGAGGAGTAGAGTAGTTCTCACATAAGGAAGGATCAAAGCTACAGAACTAAAAAGTAAAGGGGAGGACAAGAGGAACTCTGGGTCACCTTGGAGACAGGGAATGGCATCACAATCCACACAGGGGTTGTATACAGACCCCTGTCTCAAGGAGGAAATGGATAAGAAAAATGATAGAGGGCATTCTCAAAATGGCTGAAAAAGGGAGATACTGTTGATGGGGACCTGAATATGCCAGATTTAACTGAGGCGATGGACTGCAGCCACATCCAAGAGCAGGGTCATTCTCGATGCTCCTACTGGGAGCATGCCTTAGACAGCTAGTGGTGGAACCCACTCGGGAGAAGCAATATTAGACCTGGTGCTCTCAAATGGAGAGAGGATCACAAACTTAGAAGTCAGTAGACATCTGGGAACAAGCGACCACTGCAGGTGTGCTTCACAATAAACACAACCATAGAGACAAGCCATACAAAGACAAGGATACTGGACTTTAGAAGGGCTGACTTTGCATAATGGGTGAATACCTGAGGAATGCATTAGCAAATGGCCAGAAAGAAGGGTGGAAGAACAATGGAGAAAAATCAAAACTGCCATCATGGAGGCAACAAGCCTTTGTGTGAAAATAAAGAAAACAAAGTGGAATAAAAACCACTATGGCTCTCAAAAGAGGTGTCAGGGAAGGTTAAGGAAAAAAGGCTGTATTCAAAAGTATAAGGAATCACAGATGGAGCACGACAGGGAATTGTATGAATTAAAGCAGAAAGAAGTGGGGAAGGCAGTCAGAAAAGCAAAGGCCCAAACTGAGGAAAAGACAACCAACTCAGTTAAGAAGGGGGATAAAACCTTTTATAGGTACATCAGGGAGTATAGAAAGGTTAAGGAAGAGATAGTGAAGATTAATAAAGGAGAGGGGAGGTAGGCACAGGGAGACAGTGAAAAGGCAGATATACTGAATGAATACTTTTGCTCAGTATTCACAAAAGAGGAAGAGGAGGAGTTACCTAAACCAAACAGTAGAAGCACTCTGGATAGTGGGGTTGACACCAGTCCATTTACAGAAGAAAGAGTACTGAAAGAACTCCTAAAACTCAAGGTGGACAAAGCAATGGGGCCTGATGGGATTCACCCTAGAATCCTAAAAGAACTAAGGAAGGACCTAGTGACACCACTAACCACACTTTTTAACAAATCATGGGAAGATGGAGTGGTACCCGAGGACTGGAGGAGGGCAGATGTGATTCCCCTTCACAAAAGTGGGAGCAAGGCAGAAGCAGGAAACTACAGACCTGTTAGTTTAACCTCAGTGGTGGGGAAAATGATGGAATCACTTCTGAAAGAAAGAATTGTTGAGTACCCAGAGGTGACAGCGGGGCACAGGACCCAAAGCAGCATGGATTCACAGCAGGAAGGTCACATGTCAGACGAATCTAATCGATTTCTTTGACTGGGTGACCAAAGTAATAGACCAGGGAGGAGCTGTGGATATGGCCTACCTAGACGTTAGCAAGGCATTTGACACAGTCCCGCACAAAAGATTAATAATCAAGTTAAACAGCCTGGGAGTGGGTCCCAGGGTGGTAGCCTGGGTAGCAAACTGGCTGCACAACAGGACACAGAAGGTAATAGTGAATGGAATACATTCTGAAGAAAGAGGGGTTACTAGTGGGGTACTGCAGGGTTCAGTACTAGGGCTGGTCCTTTTTAATGTCTTTATAAGTAACATTGCAGAGGGACTGGAAGGGAAAGTATGACTCCTTGCAGATGACACAAAGATCTGCAACAGGGTTGTATACACAAGGTGGGCTGGAAAGGATGAAAAGGGACTTGGCAAGGTTGGAGGAATGGTAAAATGTATGGCAGCTTAGATTCAATGCAAAGAAGTGCAAAGTAATGCACCTGGGAAAAAAAAACCCAGGGGATGAGTACGCAATGGGGGGTGAGATACTGACAACAACAAAAATGGAAAGGGACCTAGGGATAGTCATATCAGATGACCTAAAGGTGGGCCAGCAATGTGAGAAGGCAGTAAGGAGGGCTGGGGGGATACTGGGATGCATAGGGAGAGGCATCACCAGTAGAAAACAGGAAGTTGTTGACTATCTGTACAGACAGTTGGTAAGACCACATCTGGAGTACTGTGTACAGTTCTGTAGACCCCATCTCCACAAAGACATAGACAGGGTGGAGGCTGTCCAGAGGAGGGCAACCAAAAGGAATAAAGGAACTAAAGATGTATAGCCTCGAGAAAAGGAGGGAGAGGGGGGACATGATAGAAACTTTCAAATACCTCAAGGGAATCAACAAAGTCCAAGAGGGTAGCATCTTTCAGAAAAAGAGATGTGCAAAAATAAGTGGCGCAATTTGAAGATAGAGGGGGGGGACAGCTCAGAGGTAATGTGAAGAAGTATTTCTTCACAGAGAGAGAGAGTTGTGGATACATAAAACAGTCTTCCTGAGGAGGTCTTAGAGTCAAAAACAGTGGGGGACTTCAAGAATGCATGGGACAGACATAAGGCAATTCTAGTGGGGTAGGAGGAAGTAGGCTGTTGGTTAACTAGGATCTGCAGCTTATCCGTTAGGTGGGGAAATGGGCAGACTAGGTGGGCCAAGCGGTCCTTATCTGCCGTCAAATTCTATGTTTCTATGTTTCTATCTGGATATTTGCAACTAAGTTTAAATATAAGATCCTCAAGAATCATTCAAGTCTGGGGATTATAAAACTTAGATTTGGCAGGGGAAACATAAATATTGTATAGTAATATTGTAAATGAATTTCCCTTAAGTCTTAGTATATGAAGAAAATCATTTTTGCCAATTACTGTTATTTGTAGGAAAACATTAAGTTTAACAAATGTAATTAAACCTTCCACACATCTACCAAGTTTTGAGATTCTTCTACCACGAATATGGAACATATGGTAACCATTTAAATGAAGCATCTCATCTTGGGTATGCCATGATTCTTGCAGGCATATCACTGAAAAACCATTGCAGAGGAACAGGTCTGGGGCTCTCCCCCACCCCCTGAACAGAGCTCCGTGCTCCTGGAGGTCGAGAGGGTCTGAAATACTCAGGGGCTCTCCCCCCCTAAGCCGAAGGACTTCTGTGCTTGATCCACAAGAAAGGGCAGCTCCCGGTGGCTCTTCCCACCCCCCCAGACACAGGATCACGGCAGCATTTTGCCAGAATCTCTCCCGATTGCAGAGGAACAGGTCTGGGGCTCTCCCCCACCCCCCGAACAGAGCTCCGCGCTCCTGGAGGTCGAGAGGGTCTGAAATACCCAGGGACTCTCCCCCCATACACGAAGGACCTCCGTGCTTGATCCACAGAAGGCAGCTCCCAGTGGCTCTTCCCGCCCCAGACACAGGATCGCTGACAGCGGTGTGCAGAAATCTCTCCCAATTGCAGAGGAACAGGTCGAGACTTCCCCCAACCCCCCCAAATGGAGGTCCGTGCTCCTGGAGGTTAAGAGGGTCTGAAATACTCAGGGGCTCTCCCCCCATACACCGAAGGACCTCCGTGCTTGATCCACAAGAAAGGGCAGCTCCCAGTGGCTCTTCCCGGCCCCCAGACACAGGATCATGACAGCATTTTGCAGAATCTCTCCCAATTGCAGAGGAACAGGTCTGGGGCTCTCCCCCACCCCCCGAATGGAGCTCCACGCTCCTGGAGGTCGAGAGGGTCTGAAATACTCAGGGCTCTCCCCATACACGAAGGACACCGTGCTTGATCCACAAGAGGGCAGCTCGGTGGCTTTTCCCACCCCAGACACAGGATCGCAGCAGCGTTTTGCCAGGTAGCAAAGGACCTAGCTCCCTCGCACAAAGGGAGCAGCTCTGTTCGCACCTTTTTCCTGATTTAAAATTTTCACTTTAATTTATGTCCCCACAACAGTTCAGACTGCATTTTTTACCTTGAATTAATGTTTGCACTCTATTTCTACCCTGCTTCTGTGGTTACCTTTATGAAATTGCAAGTTTGATTTAAATGCTGAACTGTAAAATCTGTCCAGACTGAATTGTTGCTGACTTTAAAATATACTGTTCCAATTCAACTGCTCCCTGCCCCTCCCCGCTCTACCGGCCCACTTAAACGCTAAATTTAACTTAATCCCCCAGCTCGAGTTTCATTCTGCCTCAGTATTTAACTCGCTGCCTACCTTTCTTTGCAGAATCTCTCCGATTGCAGAGAACAGGTCTGGGGCTCTTCCACCCCAGATGGAGCTCCATGCTCCTAGGGTGAGAAGGTCTGAAATGCTCAGGGCTCTCCCCATACTTGAAGGACCTCCGTGCTTGATCCACAAGAAGAAGGCAGCTCCGGTGTCTCTTCCTGCCCCAGACACAGGATCACGGCAGCGTTTGCCAGGTAGCAAGGACCTAGCTCCCTCGCACTGCTCTTCCCACAGTCACTTGCGACTGCTCCCGCCGTCCCCAATACCCTCCCACCCTTGGCTGGTATTACTTAAATAGCCTCTAACCTCTTGATACTTTGCTGCTGTCGCATTATTTTACATGTGATATCTCCCATTTTGGCCGTGAGAGTCCGTTTTTTACTGTTCTCCCCCCCATACGGAATCACATTCTCCGACTTGCTAACAGTCATAAAATCAATCTTCCTTAAAAGCTTCTCTCTTAGCTTTATCAGCAAAGCTAATCGCTCAACTGTTTAATTAAAAGATAATCAGTAAAGTGCCACGTGTAAGCATGTATTGTTAAGCAGATCTTTCTTAATCACTAGTGCTAGCAGCATATCCTGAATGTAGTTATCACTCATTAGTTTTAATTACACGGCTCAGGCAGTGAGTAAAAGAGACAGTGTCTGAGGTAGGATTTAATTTCTTGCTCTGGTTTGTGTATTCCGTGTTTATCTCATTCTCTCCTTCAGCATGTCAAAGCGTCTGCACTCCCCCGAGAAAGCAGCAACTCCAAAGAAAAAGACATACAGCTGCAAGTTCAACAGGAGCTGGTCCGGGGATTTCTGCTGGCTTTTGAAAAGCGAGAGAGGAGATACGTTTGCCTTCTGTAGCCTTTGCAATTCACATTTCAGCATTTTAACTGGGGGTAAGAATTATGTTGCTCATCACATGAGCACAAATACTCATAAATTACTGTGCTCTGCTAACAGCAAGACTCCCAAGCTGACAGCTATGTTTCAGAATAGTACAGCAGACCCTGTAATAAAAGCTGAAGTGTTGTTCACAAACTTTTACAGTGAAGTGACTACAAGCCTCCTAAAGAAGTTTCCATTTCATGACAAAACACTGCAGTCTCTGGGATTTGTAAATCCACAGCTAAAAGAAAACATTGAGCCACAATCTCTTCTGCAGCTGGCCAAGAATTTCAATACCTGCAAAGATGAACCTGCATTACATGAAGAAATCTTGGACTTTACCCTGACACCACAGGAAGAGCTACCTCCCTGTACTTCTAATATGCCTCTTGATGCCTATTGACTTTCCATGTAACAGTTAACAGCACCAGGAACAAACACCAGAAGATTTAAAAATCTTTCTTCACTGGCTTTGACAGTGCTGAGTCTTCCACACAGTAATGTTGCAGCTGAGAGATCTTTCAGTATGCTCAGAAAAATCCAAGATGACAACAGGGGGAGATTATCAAACAACACCATCTCATCAATAATGTGTGCAAAAATGAACATTGACACTGACTGTTACAACTACACACCAGATAACAAGATACTTAAGGCAGCTAAATCAGCATGCAACACTTATGCACACGATGACAGTACCACCCCAAGAAAGTAAACAATATTCATTGATTTTTTTTTAACTTTGAATTTTCTACATCTGAATTTTGTATGAATTTTTCTGGAGTATATTAAGTATTAAATGCATAAAAATTGAAAATGTTCTTGTCTTTGAATTTATTTCACTGGAAAACAGGTGCGCTACGCTATCTCCCTCCTAAAAGTCAAATCTCCCTCCTAACTTGGCCAAACTTCCCTCCCACCCAGATTTTCAGTATCACATGTATGCAGACACCCAACTTCTCCATTAGTTCCTTATATTGTTTTGCCACTAGAGGGAGCCTGTTTAAGTTCGAGCAATTTGCTCTCAGTGCCTCACTTGTCACAATTTACTGCACTCTAGTAGCTGATTTAACTAGGTGTTTTATATTACAGGAGCCCTCAACTGTCTCTTTCCTCTCAACCTCTCTCCTTTCTCTAGTCTAAAATGTCGCCCCCTCTCCTCCTAGCTCTTCTCATGGGGATACTTTGCCTTCCTATCCTCTTTGAGCTTTCCAGCTTGGACACATTGACAGCTTCTTCCCATACTTATGCTCACATTGACTTCTACTACGCCAACCTGCTTGCTACTGCTACTCCACTACCTCCACCCCCTCTGCTCTCATCAGCAAGCGTGTTAGCCCACAGCTACATACCTTCACCATTCAGAAGCTGCCAGCCTGCGCCTCTATCAGGGCCTGCCTTATTACTCTGCTATGGATACTAACCCTATCTCTTATACTAGCCAGCGCAATTGAGATCAACCCTGGCCCATCTCAGCGTCCCGTCATAACCTTGCCCCACCCCCGGCCACCACCCTCCCAAAAACCGATGGACTAACTTTCGCTCACCTTAATGCTAGGAGCCTTCTGGCCAACCTCCCTGACCTCCAGGCTTGAGTGTATACCAACGTCCCGGACGTCCTTGCCATCACAAAAACCTGGCTTAAGCCCACAGTGCCTGACTCTCAGTGCCACTTTCCTGGGTACAACATGCTTCTTATTGACCATCCTGGTACTAAAAGGGGAGGTGGCCTTGCACTCTTCTTCAAAACTCACCTAAACATCACCTTTCTGCAGGACCCCCTCCTACCAAACTGTGAAATCCTACACTCCCTACTGCTTCTGGGAGGTGTAAAGAAACTCCATATTTTTTGTACTTATATCCCTCTGAAAATGGTAAACAAGGCATCACTGAACTCCTGGGGTTTCTGCCTACAGTTACAGGCAAGAATGACATTATCTGCCTTGGTGATTTTAACCTTGACTGGTCCAAGAAAAACTCAGCTAAACTATCCTCCTTAGCTAGCAAGGCAAATCTATCCCAGCTCATACATGAACCCACTAGGGTCTCATGCGGGGGCAACTATGCCACCCTTCTCGACTGGATACTTACTAACAGGATGGAATATGTTACCTTATGCTTTATCCACCTTCAGTTTTATGAGTTCTTTCAGAACCCTTTCTTCTGTGAAAGGACTAATATCAACCCCCCCATCCAGAGTGCTTCTATTGACTGGATTTGGTATTTCCCTCTGCTTTTCCACTGTGAATACTGAGCCTAAGTATTCATTCAGTATCCCTGCTTTTTCACTGTCGCTCTCTGCCCAACCACCTTCCTCTTTGTTCAGTCTCAGTATCCCTGCCTTAGTCTTTCTTTGCTCCCTAATGTACCTATAAAAGGTTTTATCCCCCTTCTTAACCAAGTTGGCTATATTTTCCTCAGTTTGGGCCTTTGCTATTCTGACCGCCTAACCCGCTTCCTTCTGCTTTAACGGGTACAGTTCGCTGTCCTGCTCCTTCTGTGTTTCCTTATACTCTCTGAATGCTATCTTTTTCTCCCTTACCTTCCCCACCACTTCTTTGAGAACCATAGTGGTTTTTTCTTTCATTTTGATTTGTTTATTTGCTTCACACAAAGGCTTGTTGCCTATGTGATGGCAGTTTTGATGTTTCCCCATTGTTGCTCCACACCACCTTCTTGCCTGTTTGCTAGTGCTTTTCTGAGGCACTCTCCCATTTTGACAAAATCAGCCCTCCTGAAGTCCAGTACCTTCACTTTTGTATGGCTTAACTCTACAGCTAAGTTTATTGTGAACCACACTGTTTGGTGGTCGCTTGTTCCCAGATGGCTACCCACTTCAAGATCAGAGATCCTCTCTCCGTCCCCATTTGAGAGTACCAGGTCTAAGATTGCTCTCTTCTGAGTGGGTTCCAAAACTAGCTGTCTGAAGCATGCCCCCTGTAGGGTACCAAGAATGGCCCTGCTCTTGGATGTGGCTGCAGCAAAGGTGCTCCAGTCAACATCTGGCATATTCACGTCCCCCATGAGCAATATCTCCCCTTTCTCTGCCATCCCAAGGATGCCTTCTATCACTTTCTTGTTCATTTCCTCCCCCTGAGATGGGGGTCTGTATACAGATGATTATTTTCTGCTCTTGGGAGACTTAAATGTAAGAACAGGAACTTATGACGGGCTTGCAGATGACACAGTATTAAACTATATGTACCCATCTGCTAACCTCCATCCAAGAAGTTCTGAAGATAATATAACTAACACTAATGGATTAAAATTAGTTAAGATTCTGAAGATTAATGGGATTTTCCCTTTAAATGGGTGTCTGTTTGGTGATCTTGAGGGTGATGCTACCTTTCATACATCCAAGACTGAATCTGTTTTAGATTTAGCATTATAGAGAGGTCCTCCTGATTTTTTGAGATTACTAAAAGTTAAATGATGTCCTGAAAGTGATAATTTCCCTGCTTGTCTTTTGGCGCAACATGACACAACATCTTCTACTAGTCAGTAACAGTTCAATCCTATAATAGAGAATAACTTAGAAATTAGAAATAGGAAAAGATTCATATGGTCTAGTGACTGTGAGAGTTTGGTCTCAAACAAGCTGAGCCTACTATTTAATCTTTATCAGGACAACTTGGATGCAGATTTATGTGACAAAGATAGTATCGTACAATCCACTCTTCAAAAACATCAGGAAATTATATATAAGAAAACTAAAGAAGGAAATAAAAGTACAATTCCTAAATGATGGGTTGATAATGAATGTGTCACTGAGAAACATAAATTAACAGTCCTAATTAGGAAATATAAGGTATCTTGAGACACGGCTAATTATGATTATGTAAAGAGAGGAAGGAAAAAATACAAACAATTTCTTTTGAAAAAAAAAACAGGTATATTTTAAAATGTTATGGCAACAAGTATATGAAATAATTAACAACAAGGATGATAAAGCCTTTTGGGAATTAGTAACAAAGGGTTGTAAGCAAAATATGTACAGTATAGAAAGTGTTACTGATGACCAGACCTAGCTTGATTATTTTTCAAAAATATTTTTTCATGAATATGAAGCATCTACTACAACAATACCATCACCTATCTGTGATAAACTTGAGGAAATTACACCCTTGGAGGTACTAGAGGTTATTCAGTCATTAAAAAACAACAAAGCCCCATGTCCAGACTTAATCCCAAGTGAAATTTTTAAATGCCAGGACCTAAAATGGGCAGAACTTTTGGCTAATTATGTCAAGTGTCTTGTAAAAGATTACATCCTGGACTCATGGAGAGAGTCTATAATTGTTCCTATCTTTAAGAAAGGGGACAGAACTAAACCAGTTAATTATAGACCTATAAGTCTTATAGGTATAATGGAAAAAATCTTGTCTAGCATTCTTCTTAAAAGACTGCTGACTTCCATTCAGACGTTAGGTGACTTTTCACAAGCTCAGGCTGGTTTTCAAGAATCATATTCTACCCTTGATAATATTTTCATATTACAGCATCTGTATGGAAAAATATGTTAAATTAAGGCATCAAAAATTATACTTGGCTTTCATTGATTTTTCTTCTGCGTTTGATACTATTAATAGAGAAATTTTCTGGTCAGTAATGAAAAAACGGAGTATTAATTTGACATTAATTAAAGCTATGAAAGCCCTTTACTCACATACTTGGGCACAGATTAGGAATAGTAAAGGCAGTATAACAGAGTGTTTTGATACCAATAGTGGAGTGAAGCAGGGCTGTATCCTGGCCCCTTCCTTTTTCTCGATTTATATTAATAACTTGTTAGAGAAAATGACTACTCTCCCATCTGACTCTCCTAAAATTGGTAAGGAATATTGTGGCATTCTGGCTTATGCCGATGATCTTCTATTAATGGCACTTACACCTAAGGATCTGCAATCAAGGCTTAATCTACTCTCTGACTTTGCAGATCATAGAGGCCTAAAAATCAGTATGGATAAATCTAAGGTAATGATCTTGGGGGTGTAAAATGTAAAGGTTCCTGGAAAATGAAAACAAAAAAGATGGAAATAGTGACGATTTACCAATATTTGGGTGTGGTCATTTCCTCTACATTTTAATGGAAAAAACATAACTAATCAATAATAAAATTTCTCGCACAACATTAACCTTTAAAGTTTTCCATTGCAAATATGGCGGGCATTCTCTGCTACCTCTTCTTAGAACAATTGAAGCCAGATATAATGCACAGATATTATATGGTATTGAAATTTGGGAGCACAATTATTTACTCAATCTTGAAAAACCAGCTAGTCAAGTTGTTATAGGGGCTATTGGATTTCCGAAGTCCACGTCTGCACCATTTGTTAGAGCAGAATTCGGTCTTATAAATATACTAGCACAGGCAGAATCCAGAACCATTAATTTCTGGATCAAACTGAATCACCTTTCAAATCAGTGTTGGGCAAAAAAATGTTTGGAAGGAAAAATAGTATAGGAATCATTAGAATGTAAGAAATCTGAATAGTTATCCCGCATAAAGAAACTGTTAATTTCCATGGAGTTTTTGAATCTATACAAGTTAAATTTAGAGAATATAGTAATTTCAGATCAGTATAAACCCTATATAAAAAATTATTGGTTACAAAATACAAAACATATGACCTACATAATATAATGTCTCTCCAGAATCGCTGTTTGGTATTCTGAAAATGACTGTTTTCACTATTTTAGGTATTACTTAGAATTTTTGACATGCAAAACTTATGAAGATCCTATGCAAAATTTAGAATTGGTTTCTTTGACTCAAATTATGGAGGCAGTATAGTGCAGTGGTTTAAGGCTCTGAGCTGCAAATCTGGAGACCTGAGTTTGAATCCCACAGCCCCCACTTGCATACTATGTGACCCTGAGCAAGTCACTTAACTTCCCTGTGCTCCCAGGTTGCATCTGTAAACAAGCTTTCAGCTTAGTGTGTCTCACCTGGTTAAACAATTGAAAAAAAAAAATTCTTGATTTGTAAATTTACTAAAAATACTGATCCTGTATTTGCATATTGTTACTGTGGTGGAAATGAGAAGGAGGATACTGAATATGTTATTTTGAGATGCCATTGGTACTAGGCAGCTAGAAGTAAATGGCTGGGGTCCATTATAAATTCCTTACCAGGTTGCCCTAATTATGAATTATTGAGGATTTTTTCTGTCCACTGAAGATGAACAAATTATAAAAAAAGACAGCTATGTTTCTTCTTAATGTCCAAAAAATAAGAAGGATGGTTGCTTCTATTCAAAACTAAGCACTTTCTGTACTGTAACAACTTTTTCTTTTTTAGCATACAGTGCTTTCTATGTAAAAAGGTTTTGTATATGTATTGTCCTGTTTCACGTTTGCTGTATCTTCTGTTTGTAATAATCTCTTTCTATGAGTGAGCAAATACCATTATTACTACTACTACTGTCCCACAGAAGGTGAGAGTGTTGTGGGTTTCAGTTTACCTCCTAGACTGCTTGAGGAACTTAAATAGTTGGAACAAAAAAGGATGAACTAAGCTGAGCAAATATTGTTCATTTCAGAACAGCATACGGTGGTAGTTGTTGAAAAGTTTCCTACCTCGAGGTACCACTGAGGTAATCTGCATTGACTATAATGTGATCCTGCCTCATTCTGCCTAGATACACCTAGGTATACATCAGTACTGCAAAACTTTTCTATGACTACCACATCTGGAAATAAGGAACTGTTATTAAGGCTCCTTGATTTAAAACCCTTGTTTAAGGGCTTATACCAGCTTTAGTGGTGGGAGCACTGACTTTAAAGGAAACATTAAAGAAACATCACCTTAGACATTACTCCATTTAGGAGTACTAAAACTACACCTGAGAAAGTTCTTATCTCCTCTATTGTTTCTTTATATTTGGATCCTCCTATTGTTTGGAGTTGGGGGTATTTTAAAATATTTTAAAATTGTTTTCCTTTTGTGGGGATTAGATAGCTAGACAGTGTATGTGTATGAATGTGTTTTATAATAAGTGAATGAAAGAGTTGTGCATGGCTGATTAGACAGATAGGTGGGTGGTGGTTTTTGTGCTTTATATTAAATACTAGAGGGAGTACTTAAGAATTTTAGAGACTAGCTCAGGAATTTAGACAGGATGTGCCTAGGAAATTGCAATGGCCGGATCACCTATTCAGTGGTCCAACTGTATGACCTCCAGCCCTTTACAGACCTCCCAGTGACAGCCACAGCAGTGAGAAGCTGTGGGGAGATCGGTATAGTGAGGAGGAGGAGGGATAGGCAGAGGGGCACTGATAGGGTGGCTGAGGTGAATAGTATCAGGGTGATAAAGTCCAGGAGGCACCCTGGGGCTAAATGGAACCAAGGGAGAGGCCAGATGTGTTTGGTTCCCATTCCCAGGTGTTCCACCAGACCAAGTAGGCAGGCAGCTAATGGACCTGCAGCCTCCACTGCCCCTCCCCCCAGTGGTGCTGTGAAATGCCAGCTCGATGAGGAACAAGGCAGCAGTTATGGCTGACTTGACTTCCTCGGTCTATCTGGCATGCATCACAGAAACTTGGTTGGAGGATGATGCAGGTCCAGTTTTGGAGGCATCCATCCCACCAGGATACTTCATGATGCACTGCCTGTGGCAGGAATGCAGGGGTGGGGAAGTGGCTATCTGTTTTAGACCTGATCTGAAATTCTCAATGCACCCAGTTAAGACTACCACATTGTTTGAATGCATGGCTGTATGTGGGGGTCCGGGTTGCAGGATCCTCCTCGTGTATCGTCCTCAGGGCCATGAGGGGGAATACCTGCAAGAAGCCATGGACTTCGTTGTTGACAGGGTGTTGTTGACAGGGTGTTGGAGTCATTCAGATGGTTGATTCTGGGTGACTTCAATGACTGGGTCAATGATGAACTCTCATATTTTGGAAAGGACTTCCTCCAGATTATGACATTTCTGGGCCAGGCCCAAGCAGTTGCTTCCAAGACTCATACTCACGGCCATGCCTTAGACCTGGTATTGTCACTGGGGCTTGACTAATCTCAAGATTGTTCCAGTCATTTGGTAGGATCACTGTACGGTAAAATTTTCATTTGGGGCCCCCCCGTTAGTCCCTCCCCTGTAGAGATGGTCCGCTACTGCCCATTGAGGGGTTTATCCCCAGAGGGACTGATGGTGGTAGTATATTTTTCTGGTGTGAATGCTGCTTGTGAGATGGGGTTGGATGAGGTGGTGGCAGCATATAATAATGCTGTCACCAAGGCATTAGACTCTGTAGCACTGATCTGTATATGACCCAGGTCTTCTCACTTCAGATCCCCATGGTTTGATGGGGCTTTCAAGGAGATGAAGACCAAGGGTCAGAAGTTGGAGCATTGCTGGAGGAGGACCAGACAAAGGGGAGCTATGAGGAAGCAAGATGGCGGCAAGGCTGTGTTGCAGTTTGCATCACCCTCTCTAAGAGAGCATCCTCCCTCCCTCCTAATTTATGTTTATTGCCCGTTTTTGGAGAAAGTGAATTAAATTCAGACAAACCTTGCTGAATTCTATAACTGGGTGATGAGTGCCTTGGACCTGGGTAGAACAATGGATGTCCTCTTTCTTGACTTCAGCAAGGCATTTGACTCTGTTCCTCATGGGGGCCTGTTGGATAAGCTGGGAGAAATGGGGGTTGGGAACCAGATGATCAGATGGATAGGCAATTGGCTCCAGGACCGGACCCAGAGGGTCATGGTTGGTGGGATAGTCTCATTCCCAAGTAGGGTCATTAGTGGAGTCCTTCAGGGATCGGACCTTGGGCCCCTTCTGTTCAACGCATATGTCTCTGACATAAGGAAGGGTATCAGTAATCAGATGAGTCTCTTTTTGGATGACTCAAAACTGGGGGCAGTGATGGATGGGGAGGAGGGGAGGGTGGCCCTACAGGGGGACCTGGAGGCTCTGAAAAGGTGGTCTAGAAAGTGGAAGCTGAGGTTCAATGTAGGGAAATGCAAGGTACTGCACCTGGGAGCCAGAAACCCTGGCCAAGTGTACACCCTGGTGGGGGAAATGCTACAAGTCTCGATGGCTGAGAGAGACCTGGGGGTGGTGGTTGATGTCAAGATGAACAACTCGGAGACTTGCAAGAGGGCAGTGGTAAAGGTCAACAGGATGCTTGGATGCATCGCTAGGGGGATCACCTCCAGAAGGATGGAAGTGATACTCCCACTGTATAACTGCTTGGTGAGGCCGCACCTAGAGTACTGCGTGCAGTTTTGGAGGCTACATTTAAAGAGGGACATTGAACTCCTGGAAAGGGTTCAGAGGAGGGCAACCAAAATGATTTGGGGCTTGGGGGATAGGACCTATGGGGAGAGGCTCGAAGAGCTAAATATGTACACATTGGAAGAGAGAAGGGACCGGGGGGACATGATAGAGGTCTTCAGGTACATGAAGGGGGTAAATAGGGGAGGAGCAGTCAGGGTGCTCCGAAGGAAGCAGTGGGGTGCAACTAGAAGGCATGGGTGGAAGCTGGAGGGGGAGAGAAAGGAGGAGGTGCTGCTTCACTGAGAGGGTGGTGGAGCCATGTAATGCGCTGCCCAGGGGGCTGGTGGAGGCAGAGACGGTGGAGGGATTCAAGAGAAAGTGGGACAAGTACAGGGGAAGGGTTCTGGAAGCAAAAACTAGTGCAGTGAGAATATCCAGGACTGGGAAGGGAGAAGCCAGAGAGGGGGCAGCAAGGTCAGCTTCCAGGGTGGGGGCTGACCAAAAGAGCAGACACAAAAGACTGTAAGGCCTATTCTCCTGGCATTTTAGTATGTTAGTAAATTTGGCGTGTGCATTCTCAGGTAGCGTGAACTGACCAAGAGAACCCAAAAATAAAATTTTAAGCCATTATATTCAGTTAGGGTGTTTAGTTAGGGTTTTAGCATAGGCTGTGCTGTTGGACGGTGAGGAAGCCTAGGTTAACAAACTTTTTTGTTTTTAAGTTAGTCCTTCTAATCACCTTACTGTGTGCGTTGCTTTTGGGGCGTTCTGGTGCCAGTGTGTGTTGGTATCCTTCCTGGGTTTGCTCCATTATTGTCCATTTGGACTGCCATCTGGATCCAATGTGGCACCTCATGGAAGGTGCTCTCATAAGAGAAACAACACCCTCTCAACTACTCTGGCAGTCCACTCAGGGGTCCCCTAGGGCTCCATTCTCAGTCTCCTACTATTCAGCATTTATCTGAACACCCTGCCTAAATCCTGCCCAGGTAATCTACTGCTCTACACAGATGCTGCAGTCCTGTTTGCCTCCCACTCTGATCCCGAAATCTTACAGTTCTCCCTACAACTTCCCTTCAACCGGATTGAAACCTGGTTCATTGACCGCAGACTTCTGGTCAATGTAAAAAAGACTAAGTCGATGCTTTTTGCACACCTACAGAACAAGGACAGGGATGCCCAACTAACAATTTTTTCCCAAGCTCTCCTCACTCTTGAACAGGTCCTTACCTATAAATACCTGGGCCTAACATTTGATCCCTGCCTCTCTTTCCACCCCCATATCAGTAATCTTTCCTCACCTATAAATATCAGCATTGGACTACTGTATCAGCACAGAAACTGCTTACCCCCTGAGGTCCTTAACCTTGCTGTTACCTCCTCAGTCCTCTCTCTAGTTGATTATGGGCTTACCGTCTACTCTGCCACTGATCACACAGCTCTCAATAAAATCTACTTGGCTATTAACAAAGCATGTAGGCTCCTCACAATGTTAGATAGGCATACCCACACCTGTACCCTGTATGCTCTAACAGACATACTCATGCTAGAAGAAAGGTTACACTATCAAACATGTCTTCTCACAAAAAAAATCCAATTGGGGCTTACCTCCCTTGGGGTTTCCGCCTCTCTCCTCACATCCCATGCCTCAGCTAACATCCGCTCTGAAAATAAACTGCTGCAGTCTATCCCCAGGATCAGGACCTCTTTAGCCCAAAGGTCTTTTCCCTACAGAACACCGTAATGGTACAATGAACTCCCCCCGCTGTTACAGCTATCTCCAGATTAGGTCCCTTCAAAATAGCCCTCAGAGACCACATACTCTCCTCCTGTCACTGCCAATGCACCAGCTAACCATGATTCAGCTGGCCTACCCCTCCCACATTGCTTCCAGCTGTGCTCTGTCCATGTTCGCCTGGTCAATGCCCCTATATTAGTGCATAGTGGATGTGTCAACTGGCTGTGAGTTTTAGCCTCTCATAACCACCAGACCTGCGTAGAGAGAGTGTGTAAGGTATTATTCTCTAATGTACAATATTGTTCTTGACAAAGTCGGTTCTCGACTGCTTTCACTCTGACAATAACAAGCTCCTTAATAGGACCTGTTTAGCACCTTCATTTATGTGTTCTCTAATGCTGACCTGCAATCACATGTGTACCTATTGATACTGTTCATACCATGCTTCTTTGTTGTATATTATTTTCTGTATATTGTTGTATTGTCACCAGACGTGGAGCCTTTGTAAATGAGTCTATGACTCAAAGGTTTGTAATTCTGATCTCTTCATAAATAAATAAATAATTATTGGAGGGGCCAGCTCTGATGGAACCCACCCACAGCTCCATTGAGTGGTGGTGGAAGTACCTTACGGAGTCTTGAATTGTGGACATCTGCCGACGGGAACTGTATGCCTCACTGGTACTTCTTCTTCCATCTAATGAGAGGGCCATCAACATGGGACCAAGTTGTCTGGGTCTGTGGGACTGCATTTCAGGGGGCGCATGGTTGCAGAGGGCACTTCCGCATTGTGCTCCCAGGGCAAGGGCTTGCTGGTAAGGTCTTTCTGCCAGAGTGTCTCCGTGGAGTGTTCAGGACTTTTGGGATAGCTGCGTGGTCTGTTGCGACTGCCTGCAGACTAAAGTGGAAATTACATCTCTCGGGATTGATAGCGGTTGCCCCTGTGGATCTATTGCTAAAGGAGGCCAAAGATTTTCACACACTGGTAGCTGTTTTGGAGTCCTAGTAGTGGATGAGAGCAGCTCTGGGGCATACATTGGACTCCATGGTAGAAACAAGACTGCAATTATTGCAGACTTGATTTCTTCAGTCAGTCTGGCTTGCATCATGGAGACCTGGATTGGTGATGATGCCGGCCCAGTTCTAGAGGACGCCACCCACCAGGGTACACCGTAGTGCACTGCCCCAGAGCAGAACGTAGGGGCGGAGGGGTAGCCATCTGTTTTAGATCCGAACTAGGCTTCATCCTGCACCCAGTGACACTACCAGGTTCATTTGAGTGTGAGGCTGTTCGTGGTGGTCCGAGCACAGGCTGCCGGATTCTCCTGATTTACCACCCCCCCCCCCGAGGTGGTGGGTGAATTCCTGCAAGGGGTAGCCGACTTTGTCAGTGGTGAAACACTGGAGGCCCCCCGGTGTTTAGTGATGGGTGACTTCAATGTTTGGGCCAACGACGAATCTTCTCGGCTTGGTTATAACTTCCTCCTGATGATGTTATCTCTGGGCCTGATGCAAGAAGTTTCTTCCGGGACCCACCAGGGCAGCCACATGTTGGATCTGGTTTTCTCACTGGGGTGTGAGATAAACAATCTCAGGACTAATCAGGTTGTCCGGTCCGATCATTGCACAGTGGAGTTCTTGTTCTGGGGCCCCCTGAGAGCCCTCCCCCTGCTGAGATGGTTAGCTACAGTCCTTTGAGGG
This sequence comes from Neoceratodus forsteri, assembly GCA_016271365.2. Classification (NCBI taxonomy): domain Eukaryota; kingdom Metazoa; phylum Chordata; order Ceratodontiformes; family Ceratodontidae; genus Neoceratodus; species Neoceratodus forsteri. Next base: position 174,631,861 of record CM057449.1, on the reverse strand, counting down.
GCTTGACCCCTGGGGATTTTTTGGTGGTGGCTGATCTATCTAGTGTGGGCAGTGCATCCACTGGGGGTCTGTGCATGGCAGTTGCTGCCTATAATAAGGCGATGTCTGGTGCACTCGACTCCCTCACACTGGTCCGTATACGACCCAAATCTTCTCACTTGAGGTCCCCTTGGTATAATGGAGAGTTCAAGGTGATGAAAATTATGGGTCAGAGATTAGAGCACTGCTGGTGGAAGACCAGTCTGGAGGTGGACAAACTAGCCCTGTGTACTCACTATGGTGTGTACTGTGGGCAATCAACCATAAGAAGGCAGAATTCCTGTCCAGGAAGATTACTGCTGGGAAGAATTGACCAACTGTGCTCTTTCAGACTGTGGACAGACTTCTCCATCCTTCCTGTCTACAGCCAAAAAAAGCTTTTTTGGACGCTTTCTGCATAGAGTTCACTCGGTTCTTCTCTGACAGGGTGTCCACCATCCAGCAGGGGATTTCGCCAGTGAGCCAAACTTTGGCCGACAGTAGCCACCGTAGGTGTCTGGAGTGCACTTCTCCTGGTTGGGGTGAGTTTAGACCAGTGGATGTGGCAGAGGTCATTGAGGTTGCTTCCAAGCTGCGACACACTTTTTGTGAACTGGACCCAGTGCCAACTTGTTCCTTAATGAGACATGTTGACTCCATTGGCCCAGTGTTTGCCTTGCTAGACCAGTGCTCCTTGTCAGAGTTTTTTTTTCCTGATGTCTTGAAGAAGGCACTGGTGCGACCCCTTCTGAAGAAATCATCTTTGGACCCTGACATCAAGGCAAATTACCATCCTATCTCCAACCTTCCATTTTTGGATAAGATTGTGAAGAAGGTGGTGGCGCTTCAGCTTGAGGAACACCTCATGGCCCATGATCTATATAAGCCTCTTCAGTCTGGGTTTCGTGCAAGGCATAGCACAGAAACTGCATTAGTTCGGGTGCACAATGACCTCCACAGGGTGAGAGATTGAGGAGAGGAGAGGAGACAATTCTCATTCTCCTTGATCTCTCCAGAGCATTTGGCACGGTGGACCATCGTGTGTTACTTGACCGTCTAAGGGAATTCTGTGAACTCGCCGGCACTGTCATCTGCTGGTTTGAATCTTTTCTCACCAACAGGAGGCAAAGGGTAGTGATGGGGAATTTCTCTTCCTCCTCCCCTTGCCTCCTGTCATGTGGGGTTCCCCAGGGTTCAATCTTGTGGCCGATGTTTGTTTGTCATGTACATGCTGCCCCTGGATCAGAAAGTACAGTTTTGGTTTTAATTGCTGTGCTGATGATACCCAGCTGTATCTTTCCTTTGCCCCAGGGACATCCAATGCTGTGGAAGTGCTAAACATCTGCCTTGCTCTGATTAATGACTGGATGGCCTTCAGGTGGTTGCGACCAAACCCTGATAAGACGGAGGTACTGGTGGTGGAGTCAAACAGAGGGTGTGATAGGTTGGCCTTTGGTGCAGAAACGGGGCTTTTTCTTGAGCCTGTACCATTGAAGGCCTCTTCTAGGGTGCGGGATCTTGGCGTTATTCTCGACAGCAGACTGAAGCTTGAGTTTCAGGTGTCATCTGTTGTTCATACCAGTTTTTACCATCTGAGGAATATCGTCAGGATAAAGCCCTTAGTTCCACCCCTGGACTTCCCCACCTTGGTTCACGCCTTTATGACATGCAGGCTTGACTGCTGTAATGCACTGTATCTCAGGGTCTCTGGATGTACTCTTCGCTGGCTGCAGCTGGTGCAGAATGCAGCTGTTAGACTGCTGACCAGGCAGTCTAAGTACTGTCACATCATCCCAGTGCTGCGTGAACTGCACTGGCTGCCGGTCAGGTGGAGGGTCCTCTTTAAGGTGTGCTTGCTCACCTTTAAGGCCCTCCACGGACTGGGCCCTGGTTACCTGAAGGACCTTCTCACACCTGCTGTCTCGGTCCACTCCCTCTGCTCTTCCTCTAGGGGCCTCCTCGCAAATCCCAGGATAAGGTTAAAAACAGCAGGTGACAGAGCATTTAGTGTCGCCGCCCCCATCCTGTGGAATTCGTTGTCTCCAGCTGTAAGAGAGGCCCCTTCTGTTGAGTTTTTTTAAAACCTGCCTCAAGGCCTTCCTATATAATCAGGCCTTCCCGGACTTTTGTTTATCTCTCTCTCTCTCTCTCTATATATATATATATATATATATATATATATCTGATACCTGCCTTTCATGCTTATTTTTGTCCCTGGCTGTATATCTACTACTGAGTATATTATTTAAACATTTTATAATGGTGAATTTTAGTGTAACATATTTATAATTAGGTTCTATATTGTGGTGTCATTTTTATATTGTTGGTTTTGTCTGTATGTGATTTTAATTGTATGGCACCCAAAGTCTCCGGGATGGGCATCTCTTTTAAATAAAATTTGCCTTGCCAAGACAGACTGGCCTTGAGGACTCACTATGGTGAGTATCAAGGGGCAATCAACCGTAAGAAGGCAGAGCTCCTGTCCAGAAAGATTGCTGCAGGAAGTACCAGAACAACTCTGCTCTTTCGGACTGTAGACAGGTTGTTGCATCCAACCTGTCTGCAGACGAAAAGAGCATTTTCTACAGCATATTGCCAAGAGTTTGCTCAGTTCTTTGCTGACAGGGTGTCAACTATTAGGACCAGGATAACTCCAGTGAAGTACGATCTGACCCACAGTGTCGGGCCTGCAGGATACAGCAGCACTCCGATTGCCTGGGGTGAGTTTTAGCCGGTGGGGGTCACGGAGGTCATTGAGGTGATTTCAAAGCTGCGACCAACCTCATGTGAAATGGACCCAGGTCTGACATGTCTCCTAGTGGGAGGTGTGGAGTCTATAGGTCCAGTGTTTGCTGAGATTGTCTGGTATTCGTTTTCCAGTGGGGGTGTTCCCTGTTAGAAACATAGAAACATAGAATCTGATGGCAGATAAGGACTGCTTGGCCCACCCAGTCTGCCCATTTCCCTACCTAACGGATAAGCTGCAGATCCTAGTTAACCAACAGTCTACTTCCTCCTACCCACCACTAGAATTGCCTTATGTCTGTCCCATGCATTCTTGAATTCCCTCACTGTTTTTGACTACGACCTCCTCAGGAAGACTGTTCCATGCATCTACAACCCTCTCTGTGAAGAAATACTTCCTCACATTACCTCTGAGCCATCCCCCCTCTATCTTCAAATTGTGCCCCCTTGATCTTGCACATGCCTTTTTCTGAAAGATGCTACCCTCTTGGACTTTGTTGTCTTGATGCCTTGAAAGAGGCATTGGTGAGGCCCCTGCTGAAAAACCATCACTCGACCCTGATGTTTTGGAGAATTATCAATCAATCTCCAACCTCCCATTTTTTGGGAAGATTGTAGAGAAAGTGGTAGCTTTGCAGCTCGAGGCATACCTGGTGACATCTGACATCTACAAGCCACTCCTGTTAGGATTTAGAAAAAAGCACAACACAGAAACAGCATTAGTTAGGGTGCAAAATGATCTCCTCAGGGCGAGGGAAAGAGAATGGTCAATTCTCGTTCTTCTTGATCTCTCCTCAGCATTTGATACTGTGGATTATGTGGTGCTACTTGATCAACTAAGAGAGCTCTGTGAACTCACCGGCCATGTCATCAACTGGTTTGAGTCCTTTTTAACAGGTAGGATGCAACGGATAGTGATGGGAAGTTTCTCATCGCACCTGAGACTCCTATCCTGTGGAGTACCTCAAGGGTCGGTCTTGCCGCCCATGTTGTTTGCTGTGTACATGCTGCCCTTGGGTGACATCATTACATGCTATGGTCTGGGTTTTCACTGCTATGCAGATGATACCTAGCTATATATGTCCTTTGCTCCCGGAACTAAATAATTGCTTATCTGAGATCCAGGACTGGATGTCCTCTGACTGGCTGAGACTGAACCCTGACAAGATGGAGGTATTGGTGATCGAGCTGGATTGTTGTAGGGAAGTAGTTGCCATCAGAACAGTAGCAGGGTTGTTCCTGTGGTCCACCGCACTGGTGGCAGTGAATAAGGTGTGAAATCTCGGCATAATCCTTGATGACGGTTTGATGCTTGAAGCTCAGGTGTCGGCCGTTGTCAGGAATGGCTTTTACCACTTAAGGAATGTCACCCAGATTAAACTCTTAGTCCCTCCTGAAGATCTGCCATCACTGATACATGCTTTTGTCACCTCCAGTCTTGATTACTGTATTGCTCTGTACTTCAGGGTCAGTGAGGGCAATCTCCGCTGGATGCTGCTGGTGCAGAACGCTGCAGCCAGGTTAATGACAGGCCTTTCTAGATCCAATTATTTAACCCCAGTCTTGTGAACTGCACTGGCTGCCGGTTAGGTGGAGGATTGTCTTCAAGGTAGGCTTGCTTACCTATAAGACCCTATACGGATCGGGTCCGGGTTACCTGACTGACCTCCTGACACTTGTCCACCCAGTGTGTTCCCTACAGTCATCTGCAGAGGGGTATCTTGTGGTCCTGAGGGCATGATTAACAATGGCAGGGGATTGTGCCTTTGAGGTGGCAGGACCAACTACTGTATGTGGAACTCCCTCCCACGTTCATTAAGGGAGGCCCCCCCTCTATTGAAAATTTCAAAAGTGGCCTGAAAGCACATCTGTTTAGGTTAGCATTTAAGGGAAGCTGGAGAAAATAGTGAGCTGGACTTTACTATTTATTGTTTAAGTTTTAAACACTGCTTATGATGTTTTATGATTTAAGTGAATTGACCTTGATTATGATGGTATTTAAGTATTGTCCTGTTCTTTTGTAAAGTGCCCAGAGCCCCAGGGATTGGGCGCTTAAGAAATAAAGATTGACTTGACCTGACGTTCTTTTGTAACATCTATGTTGGTCCAATAAAAGGTATCAGATCATCTCTTTTCTTCTGGATCTTTTGAGAAAACTATTTTAAGTATTAACCATAGCTACAAAGCTTATTTTCTTTATAGTCCTTGCTGTCTTAGAACCTATGTTTAGGTTAGCCCTGGCTCTTTAGGCATTGGATCTTATTGCCTAAGCTACTGTATATATAAATTTCATTTTTATATTGTGTTATATCTGAGATATTGTTATATATTTTGTTTTATAATGTATAGTATTTATTTTTAAAATGTTCGACGCCCAGAGCCTCCGGGATGGGCGTCCCTTAAATAAAACTTGCTTTGCCTTATTTTAAAAGGTGGAAACCTTACATACTTTACTGTTGATCATTTATTTTTGCAACCCTGAGTCAGAGGGGACACCCTCTGCTCAAAATGTAATTTTTATAGCATGTGACTGGGACTGTTGATTTGCTTGCTACCTAGACTTATATGAGTGCTAGAACTCAGGACTAATCAAAAGTGCCTATAGTGCCGGCCTGGTGGAGCTGAGGGTTGAGGCGCTGGACACCACACCTCACTCCACACCAGTGACCCGGGTTTGGGAGTGGACTCGGGTCACTGGTGGATCGGCCAGAGGGAGACAGGCTTGAGCATCCGATGACAGCTCGCCTTCTCCGGGGAGGGTTGCGACCTTAGCCCGAGCACTTGTCTGACCTGAGTGGAGGCTCAGAGTACTACAAGCCCCAACTGCAAGGGAAGGGCGGCTGCTTTACAGTGCGGACGTCGGCGCTTGACGCCTTGACGTCAGGGGGCTGCACACTGTAGGGGAGGGAGAAAAAGGAGGAAAGACACCTGCTGGCTCCGGGAAGACTGACTTCCCAGAGCATGCCTCCGATGTGCCCCACTCACCGGACCACCATCTCAGCCTGACGAAATTAGATTACGGGGTGTTGGACCCCACCTCGTCCCTGCTCGGGGGGGGAGGGGAACCGAAGCTCCATGGAGGAGTGAGAGGTGAGTCCTGGTGGGTGGGTGGGTGGTAGGAGGATGACTCGTTGGATGTCCCGAAGGGTCGGGGCTAGCAGGTAGTAAGGAGAAGATAAAAGAGTAATTTCCAAAAAAAAAGTGCCTATAGTAGTAGTAGTCATCTTTATTTATATGTGGCACCCTTCCTCGGAGGCTCAGGGTGCATTACAAAAAGGTAAAATACAGGAAACATTAAAATGTATCAATAAATTAAACAATATCCACTAAACTGAACAAAAAGCATAAGAAACTAATAGCAAAATGCACGTGTACAGATGGTGGCAGCAAGTTACAAGTTAAACACCAAAAGGCTGCATAAATAAAACAAGTTTTCAGACCCTGTTTGAAAACCTCCACTGAGGGGGCCTCCCTCAAAGTCTTGGGAAGGGAATTCCAGAGGATTGGTACTGCTGCTTCAAATATCTGGTCCCTGGAAGATTTCAGTCTCACTCTAGGGCCTACCAGGAGGCCCTTCTTGGTTATGTGGAGTGGATGCACAAGTATGTGAGGATGCAGGAGCTCTAACAGTTAACCTGGGCCCATGTAGGGCCTTGTAAGTCTACAGATCAGCTTTAAAGGAGAAACACCACTTCAGTGGCAGCCAGTGTAGATGGTGCAGCACCGGTAATACATGACAGGACCTGGGAAGGCCTGTCAGCAACCAGGCAGCCGCATTCTGCAACAGCTGCAGGCGTTGCAGCATACCTTCCATTGACTCCAAGGTATATAGCGTTGCAGTAGTCGAGCCTCTGAGTCACAAACACATGTATTAACATGGCCAGGTCATCAGGCAGGACAAGGGATTTAATCTGGCTGATATTCCATAAATCGTAAAAGCTACTCTGATCTACTGCTGACACCTGAGCCTCCAATGTCAGCCTGTCATCCAGAATGGCTCCCGGATTTTTCACCTTGGTGGAAGCTCAGTCTCTGTCCCGGTGGCCTTCATTCCGCCCTTCAACCCTGCTCAACCACTAGCACTTCAGTTTTCTCTGGGTTTCATCTCAACCAGCTTGATGACATCCAGTTCTGAATCGCGGTCAAGCACTTATTTATCGACTGCACCCGATGTCCCAGATGCAAAGGACAAGTAGAGTGGAGTATCATTAGCATAACAATGAAACCCGAGTCCGTACTACCTAATGATCTTGGCCAGGAGCAGCATATACACTGCAAACAACATGAGTGATAGAACCAAGCCCTGGGGTACTCCACGGACAGAGCCATCGAGCATGAGAAGTACTGTCCCAACACTACCCTCTGGGTTCTGTCCCTGAGATAGCACTCAAACCAGCCAATGACTTTGCATGTGAGTCCTATATACTCCCTGAACCAGTCCAACAGCAGCCCATGGCCCACAGTGTCAAACTTTAATTAGGGATCAAGGAGAATGAGAACTGACCATTTTCCTCTGTCTCTCGCCCTGAGCAGGTCATTGTGCACCCTAACTAGTGCAATGTCTGTGCTCTGCTGTGCATTGCCCTGAACCCAGACTAGAGGGGCTCATAGATGTTAAAGGTGGTGAGGTGTGCCTCGAGCTGTAGCGTAGCCACTTTTTCAATAATCTTTCCCAAAAAGGGAAGGTTAGAGACAAGTTGGTAATTCATCAATTTGCCTAGGTCCAATGATGACTTTTTAAGAAGAGGTTTTACCAATGCACTTTTCAGCGACACTAGGAAAACCCCCTCTGACAAGGAGCACCAGACAGTCTCAGCAAACACCGAACCCAGATGCCCAAGACAGCTCACCAGCAGTTATGTAGGGTCTGGATCCAGGTTACAAAATGTTGGCCGCAGCTCAGAGATCACCCCACACACATCTGGTCCACTGTCACTGGTTGAAATTCCCCCCAGGACCACTGAACATGACCCTGACTCCAAGGTTCCACTCTTTCGGGCTGTAACAGCCCACTTGGGGTGATCTCAGCCCTAATGGAGGACAACCTGTCTGAGAAGAACTGAGCAAACTTCTTGCATTTCACAAGTGAAAAGATTCTCATGGGCTCTAGACAGGCTAGATGTAAAAGCCTGTCTACTGTCTAAAAGAGTTGAGCCAGTCAGTTCCTCCCAGCAGCAATCTCTCTCGACAGAAAAGTCACCTTCTTTTGGGTGACTGCTTTCTGATACTCATCATAGTAAGACATCAGAACCAGTTTGTCCTCTGGGCCCTGGACCTCCTCCAACAATGCTCCAACCTTCACCCCCTGGTTTTCATCTCACTCAGCTCACCATCAAACCATGGTGAGCCAAGGTGCTACACCAGCGGGCATACAGGGACTGGCATTATGAGGTCAAAGGCCTCTTAACAGCCATATTACAGATTGCCACAGCTGACTCTGACCCCCAATGCACACTTTCAACACTTCCAAAGTGTTCAGCACCACCAAAAGTCCATCTGACTGAAGCCCTCCGAATTGGTGAAACCAGACAACCTCTACAGGGCATGGACTACAAGAGGGGGCCCTGAAACTGGACCTAATACTGCAGTGATCTGACCAAGTGACCAGATCAATCTTGAGATTATCAATATTGAGTCCCAGCAAGAATACCAGGTCCAAGACGTGGCTGTGTTGATGGATTGCAGAAGTAATAACTTGTGCGAGGCCCAGAGATTCCATATTCTGGAGGAAATCCTGTCCACATTGTGAATTTTCATTATTGAACCAGGCATTAAAGTCCCCAAGAATAGGCCATTTTGGCAACTTCAACACCCTGTCTGCAACAAAAGTTGTGATTTCCTGCAGAAACTCCCCCTTCCGCCCCAGAGGTTGCTACATGGGGAGGAGCATGCAACCTGCACCTGGAACCCCACACACAGCCATGCATTCAAATGATGAGGTATCCCCCACCAGGTGCACCACCAGGTTCAGTTCAGATCTAAAACAGCTGGCCACCACCCCCCTGCGATCCCTCCCTCGGGCAGTGAACTACTGAGACCCCCTGGGACTGACGACTCCAGTACTGGACCAGCTTCGTCTCCCAGGTAGGTCATGGTAAAGCAAGTCAGGTCAACCAAGGAAACAATAGCTGCCATAAGAGCAGACTTATTTCTCATCAACCTGGCATAGCACAACACCACCCGAAGTGGAGGAAAAGAGAAAGCTGGCCCCTCAGCTACCTGCCCACTCAGTCTGGTGGGATCCCTGGGTAAAGAGAAATACAGGTCTGGCTTCTCTACAGTCCCCTTCTAACCCCAGGGCATCTCCTGGTCCTGACAACCCAATAGGAACCTCCCAATCAGCCCTCAGCCCATCCCTCACTATCCTCCTATTCCTCCTTCAAGTCCCCACTTCCCTGCACCACCAATGCTCAGCACCCAGTGAGGGGGGGTGTCACAGAAGGGACATAGGCCTCTAAATAAGGACAGGGAGTAGCAGAGCCTCAGGGTCTATAGCAGGCAGCACATCCTAAAAACTATTTACTCGAAAACCACTAACTGCTTCCCCAAACCCCCTCCAGCGAATAACCATCACACACACTATCAAGCAAGCGTCCATTAACGATCCAAATTACATACATAAAATGATATCTAACACCCTATAACACACACAGCCCTCCACATACACTCCATAATGTTTATCCTGATAAACAAGTAAACTTCTATTACAAAATCCCACCACCACCCTTCCAACCCTCACATAAATAAAATAGGATTCAAATGATCGGTAAAACAAATATATAGTGCCAAAGTCCACCGACAGTCCCCACACTTAGCACAAAATGCAAGCCATTGATCTTTAAATTACAGTCTGTCCTCTCTCGCAGGAGAAAATGTCTCTGTTAGTTTCCCCTTAAGCAGACTTAGAAATGTCCACTTTACAAAGAACTGGTACGGCTCTCACCAGACCTACTGAAACAAAAGCCACAGCTGAATAGTTCTAAAGATGTCCTCTTTTTTTTTTTTGACTTTATTTATGCTCCTTCCAGGCCGGGCATCCTTCCAGGGTGCTCAAATGGCAAGGACTGCTACTCCCTGCCTGAACCCTGCCTCGACTGAACTCCCGAGACACCTCAGACAGACCTAGCCCAACAGATCACCCCCTTGGGTGGGCTCATTCTTCCTTAATGACCTGTCTGAGGCTAGAGAGGCCTTACCTGGGTGTCGGGTCAGCCAGGAGTCCCTCCGAGTAGATGGGCTGGTGGTGGGATGTGCGTCCTTCCCCTGGAGCCCCCATCATCTCCACGATCCTGGGAGGGTTTTTTCCTTGTTGGTTCCCCGTCAACCATTCAGGGATATTTTCTTGACTCCCATGGCTATTAAACCATTCTGATATCTGTAGCATTCTACATGCTAAATAATAAAAATACAGATCAGGAAATTTCAAACCCTCATTACTTTGATTCCTTGTAAATCAGTTGTGCGCCATTCAACATTTTTCATTTGCCCACAGGAATTTGGATATATGCTGTTGAGTATCCAAAAACCATTTTTAGGGACATAAAAAGGTAGCATTATAAACATAAACAGAGTTCTCTGAAGAATATCCATTTTAATGGCCTCCATACAGCCCAAAATACCCAGAGGCAAATGATTCCATTTGGTTAGACTACATAGATACATAGAAATCGTCGGCAGATAAGGACCTCTTGGCCCACCCAATCTGCCCTATTAATCCCTTACCTATTATGAAGCCCGATACCCAACCTGAACTCTGGAGCATCCCCCTCTTGCTTTCAGGATACCCTAATGTTTGTTCTGCACATTCTTAAATCCCGTGATTGCCCCTACCACCTCCTCTGGGAGGCTATTCCAAGTGACCACCACCTTCCCCATGAAAAAAATACTTTTTGCGTTACCCCTGAGCCATCCTCCCTCCAACTTCATACTGTGCACCCTTGTCCTTGAGCATCTCTTACTTTGGAAGATACTCCCTTCCTGTACTCTGTTTATACTAGAGAGGTATTTGAATGTCTCTATCATGTCCTCCGTCTCCCCCTAACCTCTTGGGAATACATATTTAATTACTTTAGTCTTTCCTCATAGATCTTCCCATGTAGGCCCTGCACCATTTTAGTTGCCCTCCTCTGCACCGCCTCCACCCTGAATATGTCGTTTCTCAGACGGGGCCTCCAGAACTGGATGCAGTACTCGAGGTGAGATCTTACCAGTGCCTTATGCAGGGGCAAAATTATCTCCCTCTTTCTACTGGTGATACCCCTCCTTATGCATCTAAGTATTTAGCTAGCCTTTCCCGCTGCCTTGTCACACTGTCTAGCCACCTTTAGGTCATCCGAGATGATTACTCCCAAGTCTTATTCCTGCTTTGTGACTGTCAGTTCTTCCCCCTCCCAGTTTGTATGTTGCCCCCGGGTTCTTGTGCCCTATGTGCATGATCCTGCACTTTTTGGCATTGAAACCAGTTGCCATGCTCTACACCATTCCTCCAATTTTTGTAATATCTTCCCTCATCTTTTCAGCCCCCCCAAAGTGTCCACCCTATTGCATGTTTTCGTGTCCTCCACAAATAAGCATACCTTGCCATCCTGCTCCTCTGCGTCACCAATAAAGACATTGAAGAGGACCAGCCCCAACACTGACCCCTGCGGCACCCCGCTTGTCACCTTCCCTTGCTAAAGAATACCCCATTTACCACCATCCTTTGGCTCCTGCCAGACTATTCAGTATGCTTGTTTTTAATAAATCAGGTTATTACTTATGGTTTTGGCTATAGTTCCATAAATCTCAACTCCCAGGTAATCTATGGCTTTCTTTCTCTCAAAGTATACCTAAGTCTACAATGTCCTCTTCAACATAATATCTGTTTAGTGGCAGAAAGAAAGACTTTTCTTTATTCAGTTTATAACCTGAAAAATTACTAAATTTATCAATTATGTCTAAAATTACAGGAATGGAACTTTTAGGAGCTGTTATTGCCATCAGGATGTCATCTGCATATAGGGATATTAGATATTACTTGTTGTTTATGGAAATGCTTTCAGTATTTTTTTTTTTTGGTTGATAGTATCCTAACTAGGGGATCCATTGTGAAATTAAAGAGTAATGGGCAAACTGAGCACCCATGTCTGGTTCCTCTCCTGATGGGAATTGTCTGAAGTAACACCATTTGTAATGACTGCTGCTGAAGGATTTATACTGGTGCTCCACAGGGTACCCAGCTGTAGGAACAGTGCAGGCACGATGACATTATAGCTGGTTGGCTGGTGGTGGCACACTTTAAAACAAGCAGAGTAATTAAACCCAAAACTCCACAGGCCATGCAATTGCTTAAATGGCAGAACCTCCAAATGAGACATTTGTAACTCCTACCCTCTTGACCAAATCTGTAGATTTGGTGGCAACTTTCTACAAACTTCCTCAGCTGCAGGGCAAGCCCAGAGAGTACTCATGGTTCTGTTGTACCACTTCCTTGTAAACTGGGCTACTTCTCCTTCTCCTTCTCCTTCTCCCCTATCCCCTACAGATGCAGTTCCTCTCAGGTTGATGGTTCAGTTGGGGAGGACAGCTCGAAGATGCTTCTGGTCTCAGCTGCCTCTGAATGTACAGTAGCTCCAGCTTTCTGTGTCTGCAGTCTTCTGGACTTCTCAGGCTCTTCCTCTTTTCTCCTCTGCAGCACAGACCAGTCTAAGGATCAGTGTCCACACATCTCCGCCCACTTCCGGGCTTTAGAACCCTGGTTTTGAGTGTTAGCTAGTACCTGGCATTAGCACTAACCAGCCATCTCCCAGACTGTCTGCTGGATCGGTGCAGATATTTTGTTTGACACAGGCTTTCTCACACAGTCTCTGATCCCCAAAGGCTGGCTACTGTGGCACACATTTACCTCCATGTTTCTCAAGGCAAGTCACAGTCTCTCTCACAGGAAAATGCTGTTCTGACATGTCCAGTAGACAAATACACAGTTCAGGCTCTGGATACACAGGTTGTGGAAACCTTTTGAAATCACTCCCTGATGGTTCACTGTGAAAGTCCAGGTAGGCTTCGCTGGATGGCTCTCACCAGCTGCACTTGCCCTCCTCATCTCTGAGAGCTAACTCCTGACTCCCACCTTCTGTAACTACCCTCAGCATTTTCTGGGGGTAAAGGCAGCCTCTTTTTGCTGTAGGGTGCTGTCAATCCACTGAAATAGTATTCAGAATGTTCACTCGATGCTCTATTGGCTGACAGATGGAACACCAAGCATATACCACAGTCATTATCCCAGAAGTTTTAGGAATCAGGTGCTGAGATCCCTGACCTCTGATTGGTTTCTGCAAGATCAGGGGTCAGCAAGATGGTGGCTGTCTTACTGTAAGAATTAGTGCTTTAACTTTAATGTTCTTGGTTTGGGCTCTTGCCCTGCTTTCATTTTCACTGCCCCCCTTGGTTGATAGGCACACTTGTGCCCTACTATCAGGTCAAGAATTTATGTCTGTTAGGGCTTCTTTCAGCCCATCAGCAGCTCTGTTCTTAGCTCTGTGCCCTGTCTCTTTTCCAAGGGTGTCTGGCAACCACTTTGTCCTTAGCAGCACAAGATGCCAAATGCATACAGTCCCTTTCTCCTCCCCTTAGTGCCTCTGTGCCCACTGATGCCCTGCTGATGTCCCTTGGGACAGAAGCACACTGGAGGGGTCATGTTGTGCTAACTGAGAACACAGCATTGAATTTTTGGCAGGTGCACTTAAGCACCAAAGAAACACTCCAGCTGCTCTGAGGCAGTTCCCATGTTTGAGCAGGCAGTTGCTCGAACATGTGCACATTCCATGCTGCTGTGTAGCAGTCGCCATGCAAGAAACAACTCAGTGATCAGGAAGTGCTCCTCCAGTTCCCCTTCAACAGGATGCAGTCCTGTTGAAGGGACATCAGAGAAGCACTTCCCAATCGCCATGCAGTAAACAGCTCAGTGTTTGGGACACACTGCTCTGGCCCCCCTTGGAACAGGACTGCATCTGTTGAAGAAGGACCAGAGGAGCACTTCCCAGTTGCTGATCTGTTTCCTGCACAGCGATTGGGAAGCACTCTTCTGGTCCCCCTTCAATAGAACTGCATCTGGTTGAAAGGGGACCAGAGGAGTGGTTCCCGATTGCCATGCAGGAAACAGCTCAGTAATTTGGAAGCATTTATCCAGTCCCCTTCAACATGATGCACTCCTGAAGGCCGGACTGAGCACAAGAATGGCAGCAGGCAGTCTCTGGGCCAGCAAAGAAGTCCAAGAAAGCCCCCAGCATTGGGGGGGTTACACTCTACCCCACCTAAAACTTTTCCGTCTGCTTCAAGTCCATCAGCAGAATCCATCTGTAACAATACACAGAGTACAACAAAACATACAAGTAGCATGCATATACTGGAGCAGACATACAATACTTCCTAGTCTAGAAAAGTACAACTAGTCTAACAAACAAAATGAAAGGCCTTTCATAGTTACAAAAACAGTTGTCATGATAGTAACCTTCCTCATACCATGGGAATGGATAATTACATAACTTTGTGCAATACTGCAATATTGATCAATGCAGCATCAAAATTATTTAACCTCCCTTTTTACCCTTTACCGTACCTCCCACTCTGGGTGATATGGTTTGGACTTTACAAAAGACAATATAAGGCAGAGCCCTGGGTGTGACATAGGTACCTCTGTGTACTACGTGCATTGGCAAGTCAGTAGGGGCACCGGGCAAGTTGTGAGTTAACTTGAGCAAAGGTTTAACAGCTCTTTCAGAACAATGGAGTGGAACAGTCAGTTCTTCCTCTGAGTCTGGGGCAGATACTCCCTGTTCATTGACCAGCAATGTTGCATCCTCAGTCAAAATGGACTCTGCAATTGCTTCTGAGGTTCCTATTGTTTCTGTAGACTCCACAAGTTCTCCATTTTCTTCCTCTGAACTTTCTCAGACATGGGTCCATCATCCAAGGGTTCACCTGGTGTCGGTTCAGAGTCCACTATTGTTGGTGTAGACCCTACAAGATGCACATTAACACATTACTTGATATTCTATCCAAACCTCTGGACAGTGTGGTGAGTTCCCTTGTAGTGTAGTACATTCTTCATTCTGATTCAGAGTCCAAATCAGCCTGATCTACTTGAGCATCATTTGTGGGCAGAACAGTTTCAGATTGCCTTGTCTTTTGCTTTGAATTTTTTCTGTGCATAGCAGACCAAGTAGTTGAAGGTTTTGGAGGTTCTACTAGTTCTACAACATCTAGCGATGCTCGGATAGTGCTGCCATAGAGCCACCAGTGATCCGGCAGATGGGGACACTGTTGGAGTGGGATCTGTCCAGGGATCCAGACGAATACGGAGGTCGGATCCTGGGTCAAATCCTGCATTATCCAGTGCCAGATCCAGGGATCCTGCACCAGATCCAGGGATCTGGCATCAGATCCCTGGATCCGGTGCTGGATCCCTAGATCCAGCACCGGATAATGTGGGATCCAATCTGGGATCCGATGGCCGGATCCATGGGCAGAACATGATGGCATCTGGTTGGATCCACTATCCTGCTGTGAGGAAAGGTATCTGGTGGATCTGGATTGGTCCAGATACTATTCAAGCATCACAAACAACACCACTAGTCACCAATTGTCCAAGAGGCAACCAATGGTTTCTGTGTATAGTCCGGTATCTACCTGACTCTCCTCAGAATGACTCTTGTACACAGGCATATCTTGCACCTTTTCCATCACATCATACAGGGTATTGCCCCAGTGGTCATCAATTTTGTGCTTCCCTTGAAGTCCCAAACTGTGCCTTCACTCTTTTGTTGTATCTGTCTTTATTTGCTTTATTGTGCTTTGCTGCAGCACCTGCAGAAAACTTGCATGTGGCATTCAACTATTTTTTCAATCTTTTTTTATATACTGAAGGTAATTCTCTGGCCTAGCTCCATTGACGAGACACCAAAACACAAGTCCACAGGAAGTCAGGCTGCCCTGCCAAGCATCTGGCAATACAGAGAGAATCCGGTGGCATCACTTTTGGTGTAGTTGCACGAATGGACACGTGCACTGACTGGTTGACTCCACCTGCTCTTTTCCTTTGCATCCAACATACCTAGCATGTTTAGTACAGTTTGGTTGAACTTTTCAGGCTGAGGATCACCTTGAGGGTGATACAGGGTAGTTTGTGACTTTTTTTATTCCCAGAGGGACAGCATTTTTTTTTTACTAAATGGCATCTGAAACCTCAACCTTGGTCTGAATGGATACTCTATGGGTCTCAATGGTATACAAAGAGCTATTCTACTAGGATTTTTATGACAGTTGTTGCCTTTTAGAAAATGTACTTTTTATTTCCTGGCATTCGATTGGCTAGTACCTTACCGATGGGGGGGGTGCATTAACTTTCAATAGATGCCCAGGAAATAAAAAGTACTAACCTGTAGTGCCCCTTCACCCACTGAAGTATCCTAGTGCCCACCCTGCTCCCTAATTGGTGAAAATCATCTAATTTTTATTTCAAATCACCTCTTTTTGTTTCTCTCACTTAGCGAGAGATACTGTCCCCGCAACGCTCTTTCAGTGCCAGCTCACCAATAAGACCACAAATCTGCCTTTTTTTTTTGTTGTTGTTAACAAAACATGAATTACATCATTTAATAGGGGCACTGAATGGCTAGCACTGTTCAAACACAATGCGAGCAGTACAATCAGTCAGCTCATGGTACATCTTGCCCCCCCCCCTGTCAATGATCTCTTGGGCTACTTTTTTTTCCCTATTAATACCCTGCTCAGTCCCCCAGCTGATCACCAAAAACCAGTCCAAATCACACAAATCTTTAGCTTCTTTTCTTCTCCCGGCTCCTGTCATTCAAAATTATGGATCTTGTGTCCGTACTCGACAGCTCCATGGTGCAGCCACCCACTCACTACCATCACTCCTGGTTGATTTTCCAAGGAAGAATAAAATGATTGTTTAAAAAAAAAAAATCAGTTCTGCTGCATTTGATACACCACAGGACCACACTGCTCACCAGCGACCCTTCTACTGCATACATAGCTCACATTGCATATGGTCCTCTGACAACTAAACCCCCAAGAA
The DNA here is from genome assembly GCA_016271365.2 of Neoceratodus forsteri. NCBI lineage: Eukaryota > Metazoa > Chordata > Ceratodontiformes > Ceratodontidae > Neoceratodus > Neoceratodus forsteri. Next base: position 174,615,021 of record CM057449.1, on the reverse strand, counting down.
ATGTGAAGTGCTATATTAGTAAAAAATAAACAGAAAGAAACTTAGTGCATTTTATTATTCTGCCGTCAGGAAGAAAGAGAAATCGGTGTTTCTCCCAGCTGCACTCATTTCAAATGGTCTCTGTCTCTCTCTCTCTCTCTCTCTCTCTCTCGCTTTCTCTCTCTCTTTCTCTCCCCTAACCCTGCTCTTACGCTCCCTTCTCCACACAGTGACCCACTCTGTTCCTTAGCGAGTGGCCCACCCACTCGGCCACCCATTCTGTTTTCTGAAATGAGGAGTTTAACTGTTAAACACTTCCTCTTAAAAAGAGAATAGATTACCCACCCTGATTTTAGAGTGTGATCACACAGCAGTACCGAATGGAGTGCTGTGCTGAACGCAACCAGCATTCTGCTTCCCATTGTCACTCCACTATACTGTTACTCTGGGAAAATTTGGCAAGGATGGAAATTTAAAATGTAAACACCAGTAACCATTTTCTTTCTAACTTGTGAACAGCGTAACTAGGATGCTGATGTGGGGGGAGGCAACCAGCGGAAACACTAGACAATGGGGGGTTTGGAGACCTCAAAATCGCATGACATGACAACAAAAGTGATGGAATCCAATGGCAGAGCCCTCTACTGGCCATTGTGCGAACATACGGACTATTTTACAATACACATAGTTTTAGACTAAATTATTTTAATGTTATACTTTTTTTCATCTTTCAAATATTTAAATTAACAAATTTGATAAACAGACTATTTTCTAAGTGCAATAATACCCTCCAGGTTGGGTGGTATGGGCAATACCGGACCTTCCAGGGGCTAGAAGGCCCTCTGCCTGCAGCATTGTGCCTCATTACACCCCTGGGTGGTCCAGTATTGCCTAATACCACCCACCATGCTGGATATTATTGCTTGACTGGTCCTTTTTCAGATAGGCTTGAATGCACCTTAAAAAATGATCTGTTACCATTAAAATGATTGCAATGTTCTTAAAGTCCTTTTAAAGGCTGAGAGTCTGTGCATACTAGTTCCATGGGTGCACTTGTAACTATGTTTACTAGAGGGGTTGCCTTCTGTGGCAGAATTTTGTATCTCACACATCTGTTGCAGTTTTTGCAGTATTGTTCCACATCACTCGCCATATAAGGCCAATAAAAGTGAGCACAAGCAAGGTCCAATGTTCGCTTGCTTTCAAGGTGTCTCATGTCATCGTTTAGGCCACACAACAGAACTTTTTTGAACTTTGAAGGAAAGACTATTTGCAGTTTTAGGTATCTTTGTGTAGGCCCACGCTCCTCAGCATCTAGGGGTATGTTGTATCTAGAAAACCAAACAGGGAAGAGAACAAACACCAAAACTAGCTAGCTAGCTCATTTACTTGACTTCCGGTCTAACGGTGGCCTCATACTACTCCAGAACATGTCAGGATACTCAAGCTGTAAAGCAAGGGGTTTCACACCCAGAATACTTTTCTAAACAAAGGGAAATGTCCAAACTTGGATTACACTGCAACAACAGGATCCTTTTATTAACTGGTGCTCATGAGCTGCTCCCTCATTTCACTTGAGAGCAAGCTGATGAATCTCCCATTGTTTAACATTAGGGCAATCTATAATTCACTCAACCCCCTTGTCAAGTTGTATGAATTTAATTACGAACATATGAAAATGCCAGCAGAAACAGGCCTCACAGTCTATCAAGTCTGCTCAAGTGCACAGCTAGCACCTTATAATGCTGCTGCCCCTCCCTTCCCCCCATCCTATTACCCCTTACCCTTACACTATCCCAACCCCTCTTGAAGCTGTCTACCATCTTGCAGGCCACTACCTCACCCAACAATTAATCCAAGATAAATCACATAAAATACATTTTCTATTGTTTCCCCTTTTTATAATATATTCCTCAAGTTATAGCTCCCTTAAAACATATTCCCCCTGTTTAGGTTGCAGGACAAGCCTGTACCTTCTTCAGAACTTCAGAACTTCAGACTACTACACAAACTGGGGAATATGGGTGTGGGCAGGACAGTAGTGTGGTGGGTAGGTAACTGGCTGGGTGGCAGGACACAGAGGGTGGTGGTAAATGGCTGTCACTCCACAGAGGGAAGAGCGACCAGTGGGGTACCACAGGGATCAGTGCTGGAACCGGTCCTATTCAACATCTTCATCAGTGACATGGCGCAGGACCTAGAAGGCAGAATTTCACTGTTCGCTGATGACACAAAGCTCTGTAACAGAGTAGACACACCAGAGGGTGTAGACAGAATGAGAAGCGACCTGCAGAAACTTGAAGAATGGTCAGGGTTTGACAGTTGAAATTCAATGCAAAGAAGTGCAAGATAATGCATATAGGGCATAAAAACCCTGGCACAATATATCAGTTGGGGGTGGAGATATAGCATGCACCAAGCAGGAAAGGGATCTTGGGGTTATCATCTCTGATGACCTCAAGGTAGGAACAGTGTGACAAGGCAGCAGGTAAAGCAAATAGGATGCTGGGATGTATAGGCAGGGCATTACCAGCAGGAAAAGGAGGTCATAATTCGCTATACAAGACACTAGTGAGGCCCAACCTGGAGTACAGGTACAGTTCTGGAGACCATACCTACGTAAGGACATAGACAGGGTAGAGAAGGTTCAGAGGAGGGCAACAAAGATGGTGCATGCATTGCATCACAAGTCCTATGAAGACAGGTTGAAGGAACTGAACATGTACTCCCTGGAGGAGAGAGGAGGGAGAGAGGGATATGATAGAGACATACAAGTATCTTACAGGGAGGAACAGGGTGCAGGAAAACACTATTTTTAAGCGAAAAAGATGTTCCAGGACTAGAGGGCATGGATGAAGTTGGGGAGGACAATTCAGAGGAAACATGAGAAAGAATTTCTTCACAGAACGGGTGGTGGACAAGTGGAACACCCTGCCAGAGGAAGTGGTGGGGGCTGAAACAATCACGGGATTTAAGAATGCATGGGATAGACATAAAGGAATTCTGGAGGTCAGGGGTAAGGTGCAACAGACTTCTAGGAAAACAAACTGAACTTACAAGCTCAAATGGGCAGACTGGGTGGGCCATAGGCCCTTATCTGCTGACACTGTCTATGTATCTATGTAACTCATGGGTTGCCTTAAAAAGTAAAAATATGGCTGTGTTTACTTACCTATTCATTTTATTTATTATTATTTTTATTAGAATATTAAATTGTGCACCTTCATCACTGAAAACAGGGAGAACATGCCTGCTCTAATTTTTACACATTTATCTGAATAACCATGAGCTTCTTTTTAGCTTAAATTTCCTGGGAGTCCTCAGTAAATCCACTATAAAACAAACTCTGTTCAGAGTCAACACAGCTGCTAATGTATTAATCTAACAAGAGATACAGAATTAATGTGTGGATTGGATTGTATGGGGTCTTCCTCAGGGTTGTCAACTCTAATGCTTACCCCTCCCTTAAGCAAATAAGAAGCTAGGACTAATTCTGTTAGCAAAATGTGGTGAGACATACTTCTCTACCTCCAAAGAATATATCACTATGAAGCATTGAGTTGGAGCTGTACCTTGTGCTTAGGACAAGAGGTCATGGGCAGGGGGAAAGTGTGGGCATTAGGGCTGACAACCCCAGGGAAGACCCCACTACTGGTTTGCCAAGACTCCAGAGACCAAAACACAAATATTTTTCCATTCCCCTACTTTGTGTGCTTTGATGTCTTCATCTCCAATGTCCAATGACAGGAAACAGTTTTTAGATATTTTGATGCCCTGTGGTTGTTCTTTTATTGGCTACCCACTATTCTGATATGTTTTTGACCTTTTTTTGTTAAATGAAAAATCTAATTTTGTTGCCTTTGTAACTACCCTGAATCCCTCTTTGCTCAGTAGTTGCTGATTTCTGTTTTCATACTGCCTGAACATCCTATGACATCAGAAACATCCATTCCAGGCTATTCAGATGAATAGCATGGAATGTGAGTTTCTGATGTCATAGAATGTTTTAGAAATATGAAAATAAAGAGCAGTAGCTGTCGAGGAGAGTGGAACTCAATGTAGATCTGAAGGCACCCCAAAGCTAAATGATGTATTTATCAAAAAATCATCAAAGCATATCAGAATACATAACTGGCATGAAAAGGAAGATGGAAGGGCAGTTAACTATGTAAAAAACATTTCCTTTCTCTTTTAACATAGTTTTTTGCAATGAATATATATACTAAAAGAAACTACATTAATGCTCAATACAGTTGATACTGCACAAAAGGCAAACCACACAAAGGTTGGAAATAACCATTAGGGTAGCACGCACAATGCCCACAAACTTTGGAAGTGTCCTGTTAGGGTTCTTATGTCTACCTCCCACCCACGCTACCACATCCCATACCCTCATCGCCCAAGGACAGTCTACTGGTTCAAGACCATAGATCAATTGTATGATACCTCATACAGGGTCTGCATATTAAAACTGGTATATAGCAACCCTAATTCCCACTCCACTACTCTCATGAGTGATGGACAAAGTACATGTCTGGAGACATGAGACACAAGTGTGGTATTTCATGCACATGTTTCATCTGTAATTAGAATACTTTGGGGGTGGATACCTGTGAAGGTTTACATCTATTATTACTTGTGCCTTACATGGCACACAATATGGTATACCCTCCACAAAGTAGTAGAATTTTTACAAATTTGAAAGTACGATACACATTGCATAATTGTCAGTTTTTGTAGGGCTCAAAAATCGCTTAATGGGCATGTAATCAGTTGGGTAGTATGACTGATTGGGGTCTCCCTGGCCACATGGGTAGTTTTGGGGTGGGGATTAGGGTTGCTATATACCAATTTTAATATATGAACCCTGTATGAGGTACCATACCATTGATCTATGGCCTTGTACCTATAGACGGTCCTAGGGTGGTGAGGGTAGTTCAATAGAAAGGTCACACATCTCTGGAGCCTGAAAATGAAAGGTCCAAGTCTTTGGAAAATAACACAGAGTCAAAGAAATTATTTAGGTAGCATTAAACAGTGGTAATAGAACCACTGCTGTTCCTAGACCTGTGCATATACTTTATAGCTTGATGTGTAAATGCATGTGTTGTGTTTGAATATGTGATCTTTGACTGGCAATGTGACTGTATTCTCTGTCACTGCTGCTGTTCATTTTACCTGCAGCATGTTTAGTGGGCAGATTAAATGGATGCTGAATGATTCGGTACCTGGTCCCCCAATTGCTCTGATAAATGCTCCTTTACAGCACTAGGTTTTATTTTTGTCTATTAAAACTAAACACCTAGCTCTTATTTCAAACGCTTATCATTTTAGTCAGAAAATTAGATGAACACACATCACCTCTAACTGGGCTCCCAGCATAAAACAGAAGCATGTCTCCTGTCAAAACCTTTTAGGTGTTTTTTTATTTGTATTTTGTGTTTGAGTAGTAACAAAGGCTGAGTGAGGGCATGAGTAAAAAAGATAAATCAGTAGAAATAATTTGTTTACAATCCAATTGCATTGAGAGATACAAGTTGCTTTTACACGGAGCAACACTGACTTCGTATTGGTTCCCAACCACTCGCTCAGTCTGCGCTGCTGCCTTGTGCCTCCACACTGCAGAGGCTTACACCATTCCCGTGGCTCTTCTGGCCTTTTCTTCCATCTTTCCAGCTAGCCGAGAGCCAGAGACGTCTGTCTGGAGGTGGGGGGAGGGTTCACATGACATATAGTACCCAACTTCAGCTAAAGATATAATCAAATACTGGAAAGAAAGCTGAACTCAGGAAACTGGTTGCTTTTCATAAGCAGGGGCTGAAAAGTACTTTGAATGCACTGCAAAAGTGGAACTGTGATACTGAGCATGTGCGTATGCATATTCATAACCCTTGGGATATGAATATTCATAAGCGTATGCCCAGTATCATGGCTCCACTTTCACAGCATTTTTAAAGTACTTTTCAGACCTCAGTTATAACAAGCATTTTTCAATGCCGAATGTTTGCTTGCTGGTATTAGCATTGGACATGCAGGAGTTAGACAGATGCAGAATAGGAATGGCAGTGAAGTATTGAACTCACGCGAACCCCACCTCCACCCTGCTGAGATGGACAGGCATTGGGGGTGTGCCATTGGGTCATCACCCGTAACGCTCATGGCTTTTCACCTTCACGCTGTCCTGCAGACACCAAGTGCGCTGGAAGTGCGCCTTGGGTGTTCGGGTTACACACCCCATTTCATAAGGACATACGCTGAAATGGTGCAGTATAGGAGAATGGGGTGAACTCTGAGGCCAAAGAGTCCAAGGCACACCTCGATGCCTGTCACTGCCTTCAGGGTGAGAGTGTGGGTGGAATGGTGTGAGCATTACAGCCAGCAATCCAAAGGCACACCCCTGATGCCTGTCACTCTGTAGAGGGTGGGACATTATGGTTAGAAACCCTAATACCCAGGGCGTTTGTTAGTATTTGCACTACAAATTTCCAACATGGCCTTTTTGTGACCCCCACCTCATGAAAGCATTTGGGATCTCTGCTCATGAACGGTGACACTGAGATTTTGTTACTCTGTTCCGAACGTTGATTTCCCATAGCGACCACGACATTCTGAGCCAGATGTGCAAAACCACAGTTTGGGCAGGATGTGAAAAATGAACACTGTACCATTCATAGGGAGATGTGAAGAGATGGCAATGCTGAAAATCTGGAGTGAAAATATTAAAAATGCTCGAACTTACAAGCATACTTGGAAACTGCGCAATGCATGCTTATAACACAGTCATTTAGTGGAATTATTTCACCAAATTTTCAACATAGGCATTTTGTGACCTCTGCTCATGAACAGTGTCACTATGATGTTCTTAATCTGTCCCAAATGTTGTTTTCCCACAGCAGCCATGCCATTGTGTGGCAGATGTGTGAAAACACATTTTGGGCAGGATGTGAAAAATGACAGCTGTACTGTTCATAAGGAGGTGTGCAAAATTCACAATACTGAAAATCTTGAGCGAAAATATTACACATTCTCGAAGTTATGAGTGTGTGTGGAAACTGCACAATACATGCTCATAACATAGTAATTTTATGGACTTTTGTCACCAAATTTTCAACATAGGCATTTTGGGACCTCCACTGATGAACAGTGTCACTATGATTTTCTTAATCTGTCCCAAATGCTGATTTCCCACAGCAATCACGATACTGTGCTCTGGAAGCGCAAAAACACAATTCTGCCAGGATGTGAAAAATGACAGCTGTACTATTCACAAGGAGGTGTGGAAAAATGCCAGTGTTGAAAATCTGGAGTGAAAATGTCACAAATTCGCAAAGTTACGAGTGTGCACAGAAACTGCACAATGCACACTCGTAACACTGTCATTTTTTGGAATTTTTTCACCAAATTGGCAACATAGGCTTTTTGGGAGCCCACCTCATAAACAGTGACACTGTTATTTTGTTAATCAGTCCTGAAATGTGATTCCATGCAGTGACTGCAAAATCACCTTTCAGGACCAAATAACCAGATGACAATCGTTGAATTCATGAGAAGGGGTCCCAAGAACCCCATGTTGAAAATGTTGTGCCAAAATTCACAAAAATGGCTGAGTTATCCACCTAAGTTGAAACACCCCCATTTACGCCATTATACAGCTTACCAGCATTTCTTCAGTTCACGGTCGTCTTTGAAGAGTGCAGATGTGTTCCCATTCTACCGAAGATCATCGCACCGGGCTCTGGAGGTAAGTATAGAGTGAGGGGGGTGGGGAGGTTGGGTGCGCAGAGGGTGGATGCGGGTTGGGGGAAGGGGCACCAGAGACAATGAGAGACAGTTTTCTGTTTTTACAGGTTTAAAAAAACAAAAAGACCTTGCGGGATGGTTTTTCTATTACAGAGACAATGGGCATGCTGAGGTGAGCTCCCAGTGTGCCACCTGGGTGTTTGCTGTGGGGCTATAGCCAATGGGGATTGGGCACCCTGTCAGCACATGCAGAGTGTTTGAGGGGTGCATGAGCCAAGGGGGATTGGGCACCCCCTTGGCACACAACAAATGAGGGGGACATTATGCCAACAGGGATTGGGCTCCCCCGTCAGCAAATGAACATGGGAAGGGGCATGCCGACAGGGGGATTGTGCACCCCCATTGGCTTTCATGGGGACTGTGAGAGGCAGACAGCAATAGCCGCCACCATGTTTATTTAAAACAAATGAAGGGAACATTATGCCGACAGGGATTGGGCTACCTCATCGGCAAATGAACTGGGGAAGGGGCATGCCAACAGGGGGATTGGGCACCCCCATCAGCTTTCACGGGAACTGTGAGAGGTGGACGGTGACAGCTATCACCAAGTTTATTGAAATGGGACACCAGACAAGGCAAGCTGTGATACACCGCTGGAATCAGGGACCACCCCAGCAGCAAAACAGCTGATTGTTAAATGACAGGGTGCTCCCTAATTGCAGCGGTGAGTTTCTTTCAAGTTGGTGGCATGCTACAATACTGCTGTCATTGACAGCGTGCTCCTCTATTGGTGCCACAGAGACTAGCCCCAAAATGGACTGCTGGCATTGGCCACAACACTGTCGCACCTCCACAACTCGCTACTACAGAAAGCTGCCACAACTTGTTTCTTGTGGATGTGCACAAGCAAACAATAAAAAGTAAACAGTTTCATGAGTTCAGCTTTCTTTCCAGTGTTTGATTATATCTTTAGCTGAACTCAAATATTACATGTCATGCATGAGCCACGGATTGAGTATGGGGAAGTGCAGCCTAGGAAATGTAGGAGTCTGTCACGAGAGACTATCCTTGAATCGATGTGAGCACTGTGGTAGGATTACACAGCCCCACTGAGTGGCATGAAATGCTATAATGCAATGGCAAAACAGGAAAAACAGGAAACACCAGGACAGCGAATGCTGTCCTCCAATGCAGTGTGGCTCAACTTGCAGACAGCAAACAAAGGTAATGTTTCAGTTGCTCTGCACCACTCAATGTGGGAAACAGGTCAATGGATGATTATCTACTGCTCTGATTATGCATTATCAGTACTGAACAGTCTGCAGTACCTGAGCTGCATAAAGAATTATGTTTGACTGGTCTGCTAATGTTTTTCTAGGTATTGCCTGTGCAATATAAAAAAAAATATTTGTCAAGGGCTCTGACATTTCATCATTTTAGAATACACATGTAGTTTCATCAGGACTGTTACTGCTCATCATGAAGGCTTTCTTCTATGTTGTCTACTGTTCTGGATCTAATAACACCATGACTTTGCAATTTAAAGGCATTAAATACATTGTCACGTATTATATGTGGATGTGTTTCAGGATGCATTTATTACTTTTACTTTGCTAGCCCCATGTTACCTGCCTACCCCCCCCCCCCCCCCCCGCACCACCACAACCACTTCCAACCTGTGGTCTCTGTTTTTAGAATGGAACATGTACCATATAAGAATTAGTTAAAAATAAACTGCACTGGGACAGAAAAGTTGGACTTATACTAGTAACAGGGTAAGTGTTGGTAGGAAGTTAAATGATTCCCTTTAATTGCAATGAACTGTTATAAAAAATATTTGAAACCCAAAAAGGACATGGTATGATTATATATGTAAGCAATAAGACATATTTATATTTATATATATTAGTATTTCAGGATTACTACATGAATTCCTGTGTTTTAAAAGATACTGGGGGTGTAAATTAGGGTTAATGGGTTCAAATCCTGCCACAGCCACTGAAACGGTGACCACAATGTGCATTCTCAGAAGCACACTCATGTTATACAGTTGGCAAAAAAAGTAGTTATGCCCTGTCGTTTAAGTTTCAGTAGAATGCTACTGCTAAGAGGGACTCCACTCTGCTTTTTGGTGTCTACTTTTAGGATGGAACATGTATAACACGCATTATTATAATGCAAGAAATATTCTCCTACTCTGATTGGCTCTCAGAGTTCTAGTAGGGTTACGTTAACCCATGTTACACTATCATGTACAGCCTGATAACCAGCGCGTGTTTTTAAAATACAATAATGGAAGAAGCTCCAGTTCAGTGTGACGAACTCAAAAGTTCAAACAAAATGGCTGATCCCATCACCCACAGGGTGATGAAATGCTGACCTCTGTTCATAAAACAGAGTAAGTGTTGTGTATGTTTCTGTTTAGCATGTAGTGTGAACTGTAGTATGGCTCGGAATTGACAAATACAAACTGCAAGCACTACCTGATCTGACAACTGCACGGTGGTCTGACATACACTATAGGCTGCCTTCCTCTGTCATTACAAAAATAACAGTAAACAGGCAGTTGTCTTGTTTAGAAATTCACTTGTTTTGGTGACTCACAACCAATCTGATTATGTTTTTCATGTCGAGACAGTCTGCAGCATATGTAGCACTCACACTGCAGTTGTCAACGTAGGTCACGGTCACGCTGCCGCACACTTGATCTGTTATTGCTGACAAATTCAAACAGGGAACTGAACATCATCACAACCAAATTGCAGCACTTTCTGATTGTTTAAATACGGTAAAGAGGTAAAAATTAATGACTATAAAACTAATTGCAGTAGCGGGGAATGAAGTAGCCCGCTTCAGCTGACAGTTATTTACCTCTGGCTTTGGCGAGGTCCAATTTTCTTAGGCAGTTTCCATTTACTGCCAGATATGAAAGGCCATGCCATTCTGTCCCAGAATAAAGAAACGTAGAATTTGATAGCTGATAAGGACCGCTTAGCCCACCTAGTCGACCCATTTTCCCTATCTGTTTCATATACCGAAGATCCTAAATGATCTGACTTACCTCCTTTCCTTTTGCTAGAGTTCCTTTATGTCTGTCCCATGCATTTTTGAATTCGCCCATCGTTTTTGCCCCTACAATCTGCCCATACCTATGTATTTCTTTTTTTTTTAAATGAGCATCATAAGAGCTATTTTCCACAGTTTGACTCTAAATTCTGTACTCTGCCAATAAACACTGCACTAGATCTCTTTATCTTAAAATTTAATGAGGCCTGTGAAAAATACTCTCCCGTCACAGAGAGAAAAATGAGAGGACATATCAATCCCTGGATTACCCCAGAACTAGGCAAGGCAAGGCAAATTTTATTTGTATGGTGCCCATTCTCGGAGGCTCTGGGCACCTCACAGAAAAAAATAAAATAAACAAGTAATACGAAATATAGAACAACATCATACAGTTAAAACTAAAATATAAGACTCCTAAAAACTCCACACCTCATGCCACGCTGGTGACATGGGTTCGGGAACAAGCCCAGGCCACTGGGGGTCGGCAGGGGAGAGAGAGGATTGAGTATCCAGAGGACTGATCTCCGCTCTCGGGGGGGGGTCCACGGCACCACAGCAGCCCCTGGTGGCAACCAGAGCACAGCAACACACAGGGCTTAGCTAGAGGGGAGGCGGAGCTGCGGCGGGCGTGCCTGGTGCCATTGCACGACCGAGCTCCACCAGGGGAGGGATGGAGGGGAAGGAAGCAACACAGCCAAGAAAACCCTGCTCCTGGAGATAGGCGACTGCACTGCCCCTCGACCACACTCCACTAGCCGGACCCACCCAGCTCCTGGGCCGAGCCCAGCCCGGCCTGAATTACAAGATAGAGTGCCCTGGGTGGATAGGGCGGCCCCATCTCAGGAGGGCTCAGAGCCGAGGGGATAGCCAGTCTGGTTCCAGGAAGCTGGAGGATTTCAGGCTCAGAGGCAGAGCCGAGGGAGTGCAGATGCCTGAGAGAGTTCTCCTGGGCCAAGCGGAGCCAGAAAAAGAATGTTAAAAAAGACTCATAAAAACTGATAAAATATCATATATAGGGACTTGGCAATTTGTTATAGTTCAGAAATCATTGAAAGCCAGACCAAAGAGGTGTGCCTTCAATCTCCACTTAAAAACCTCTACCGAGAGGGCCTCCCGGACTGCAGATGGTAATGCGTTCTACAGGGATGGCCCAGAAATGCTAAAAGCATGATCTCCAGATGTCTTCAGCCATACCCTGGGAACAACCAGGAGGCCCCTTAGAGAGGCACGGAGGGAGCGAGCAGAGGTCACCAGTGTCAGGAGCTCTAACAGGCAGCCAGGACCCAGTCCATTTAGGGCCTTAAAGGTGAGAAGTTCCACCTTGAAAAGGACCCTCCACCTGACCGGCAGCCAGTGCAGAGCATGCAGAACAAGGAACTACTGGTGCAACTAAACACAAGAGACCAACTCTGGCAAACAGCATGGGCACATGGCACACCAACTAACATCCAAAGGTATAAAAAGGCCCTCAATGAGTGCACAAAGGCAGTCCATGAGGCAAAAAGCAAATTCTACAAGGAAGCACTCACTAACACCTGGAATAGCAGCAAATCGTTCTGGGCAAATCTAAACAATATCACTGGGAAGGACCCTAAAATAGCCCCAGCCATGCTAAATGTTGAGAACGTCCCTACCTTGGACCCTCTGCTTATCACTAACTCTCTGAACCTCGCCTTCTCAGATCTCAGTAGTGTACTCCTGATAAACTTCTTAAATACCCCTGCTCCAGGAGTCAGTGAGAAGACCCCAGCACGACCAAACCGGCCACTCTTCTGTTTTAAACTGGTCTCTGAAGCTGCTGCTAGAAAATACCTTGAAAAAGCCCTTGACAAATCAAGGCACAGTGGGGACTCTCTGGACCTAAAATTTGTTTGACTAATACTAGATGAAGTACTTGGTCTACTGACAAAGATAATTAATCTATCCCTCTGCCACTCCAAATTAACCCAAAGCTGGAAAGCTGCCACAGTCACGCCGGTATACAAAGGTGGTGACCGGTCTCTTCGAAACAACTACAGGCCGATCTCTATACTCCCCCCCCCCACTCTCCAAGGCCCTTGAAAGGATTATGGCTGATCAGCTGGTGGAGTACTTCAATCAATATCAGCTCCTATGCCCAGAACAGCATGGTTTCCGAGCCAGCCATAGCACCATCATGGCTCTCCTGGAATTTATTGGATTCAAACATAGTGCTCTTGACAAAGGGCACATTGTAGGGGCAGCCTTTGTTGACCTATCAAAGGCATTTGACACAGTCCATCATGCCCTCCTCCTTGAACAGCTCTCAGACATAGGGCTAGCCCTAGAAACCGTAGCATGGTGTTGTAGCTACCTTAGCCTGCGATCACAGCAAGTAAAGATTGGGGACATCCTATCAGAAAGTCAGCCAGTCAGATCAGGAGTACCACAAGGATCCGTACTCGGTCTGTTACTCTTCAGTGTCTTCCTAAACAACCTCCTGGCTGCTTGCAATGGCTGCATGCTCCTCTACGCAGATGATGTGGTGATCTTTACTAGCAACCTCGACCCCGCACTGCTGGAATATGACCTCCAGAGTGGCTTCACAACAGCTGAAAAATGGTTCAAATAGCATAAACCGTCATGAACTATAAAAAGACCAAGACCATGCTCTTCACCACAGCCCAAAACAAGCTAAAAGGCTATCCCCTGGCAATTCAGAATGACTCTGGTAACACCCTGGAACTAGTACCCATTTCAAGTACCTGGGAATCACACTGGACACTGCCCTGTCTTACACACAGCACATTGACATCACGGCCAAAGCCTTTAACACCAGGATCAGTATCCTGTACAGGCACAGACATTGCTTGACCTATAAAGCTCTGAACTTGGCAATTAACAGTTCACTCATCACCTTGATTGACTGTAGCCTAGCTGTCTATGGCTCCACTACTGACACAGTGCTCCAACGCCTCTCAACAGTCTTAAACAAAGCCTGCCACCTGCTCACTAATGCCCCAAAACTCACCTACCTCTGAACTTTATGCACAATTGGGCTGACTTCAACTGAAGGACAGAATACTTTATCAAACCTGCCTACTCGCAAAAAAGGCCTCACTAAACTTACTTCCTCAAGGAGTTCTGAGCTTTCTAACACCACCTATACATGCCAGACACACCAGGAGCTTGACTACACAAGTATTCCATGTGCCCAGGTGCCACACAACTATGGCCCAGAGATCCTTTGCTCACCGGCCCCCTCTGTGGACAAATGGTCTACCACCTGACATAGCTGGAGCCACAATCCTTGGTTCCTTTAAGTGCAAACTCTGTCAGCACCTCATCGACAATAGTACCTGCAGGTGCTCCCGTTAGTCTGCATCCACAGCTTTAGTCTGCCTCAGCGCTTCCAACTCCTGACCCGCCAAGTTAAGTCTTTGCCCTAGCACTTGCCTCTCACCCCTTTTGCCCCAGCACTTGCCTCCCACCCCCTACAACTTGGCTCTTTTCTTTCCCTCTGCCCTTCCTATCCCAGCTCCCACTGCCCCTCCCTACCTCACCCTAACAGTCTGCCTCTGCCTCTCTCTCTACCGCAGGACGCTGGCATACCATGTACTATGCCTTAGCACAATTTGTGTAACTGTTTGTCATTGTAACCCATGTACTGTTGAATTTTTTTGCACTGTATGTACAATTTATTGTAACTATATTGTGTCTTCTTGTGTTAATGTATCTGACGTGGAACCTCTCAACGAGCATCTGTTCACAGGTGTCATTCAAGATTTCAATAAAGAAATAAATAAAATAAATAAGTGAGCATGCACATAACTGTCAGAACAGCTGCTTGCTTGACTGGCCTGCACATGCTCATTCACAAAGTCCTGATTTTAAAACTGCTAAAAAAAAAGCATCTGAAGTGCCCGTTTTGTAAAAACTACAGCATCCATGTTGACAACACACAGTCTGCTTACAGAATATGCCTTTACTACATAACACAACAAAAAGTCGGGTCTCGTCAAAGCGCGAGTTAACAACTGATGGCAGACTAAGCAAAGGTGCCTTCACATATTTTGTTGTGTTCGATGAACTGTGTAGCCTCATTGTGAAGCTAAGAAATGCTGGAAAATAGCACTTGTACCCCTTGTTTTTAATTGTAAATACCTGGCATTGGTACATGAAATCTCCAACTATCTGGTATCAGCTGTTAACATATTCATGTCACTTCTACAACATGACAAAAAGTGGAAGAACTATTTAACGTCAAAATTGGCATTTCTGGAATAAAATATGCCACACTCTGAGTTTTTTATTTCAAAATGATAATAACAGCCATAAGGTATATGCAGGGGTTAGATTAACAGCTAGTTAATCACCTCCTCAGGGCAATATGGCACTTAGCTGCACCTCATGCCACATCACGCCCCAAGGGGGTGATTAACAGACCATTAATCTAGCCCCTGCAAATACCTTATTGCTTAAGTAGGATGTTGAGTGTGTGATTTCATTGTGTTTGCCATACAAACATACGAAACGTACCAGCAGAAACAGGCCTCATAGTCTATCAAGTCTGCTCCAACGTGCAGCTAGCACCCCTATACTGCAGCTGCCACACTCCCCATCCCCCCTCTTGCCATATATCATTCTAGGTGGCTTGGAAATGCTATTGTGGTGGTTCATAAAATGGAACCAGTGCAAATATGCAGTGGAAATTACTAAAATGGCTTAGGTTATAAACAGCTAAACTACTGCACCTGGAGTAATATGCATGAAATGTTATTTTCCAATACAAATGGCGTGGGTGCACCACCTTTTGAGGTCAGGCAGCTTGACATTCTGATATGTGCTTTGGAACCTACAGTAGAATATCCCCCAGTACTACAAGTTACAACTTAACCCTTAGGCTGCCGACAAAATTAGAACATATAGGAATTTTGGACTGATATATCAGTCCGCGGCCCTGCAAGGGTCAAATGTTCTGTAAAGTTAATGTTTTGGATTGTCCCCAGACTAGAACCACATTGCTGAGGATATGCCAGGGTAGAATTTGTTTATGGCATATACATTGCTTAATGACCATTTGCCTGAGGAGAAACCACAAACATATAATTTCAATACTGTATTATACTACAAGAAAAGATAATAGTTTGCATGGAGATGAGGCAGCAAAGGGCACTGGATAGTGCAAACAGATTTGACCTGTACCTCGTATTGAAGCATCACAGATTTAGAAGTAGTAATATACAAGGGAGCACATTTATACTAATCATGATAAATTACCTATACTTTTAGAAAATGAGATAACAGGCATGTGGGTGTGGGAAGCCCTGTTCTTGTTCGTTTGTGTACGTTATTTTCCACAGTCGTGCCAAAAATGGTTCCCTTTTATTGCATAGATATTAAAACACTGCATTAAACTATCAGGTCATCTCAACAGTGTGTTAAATATTTTTGTACAGTATTGTTTATTGCTTTTTAATTTCATTTTCCTACAGCATCTAATACAGAGTGCATTACAGCATGATTTAATAAACAGAGCAAATCTGAAAAGAGCAAAATGCTAGAAGAAACAGTAATATCAAAACCAGATTAATCATATAAAATCACAATAGTTAGAGTTAACACTTAAAACACGTATGGTGATGACACATTATACAATGGCTCTAAACATATGAACATACAAATCTGCCAGCAGAAACAGACCAACCGGTCTATCAAAGTCTGCCCGAGTGTGCAGCTAGCACCCTAGATTGCAGCTGCCCCAACCTCCTCCCACACTGTCTCTCCCATACCTGACACAGCCCCCGCCACCCAGACCCTCCCTCTTGCTTTGTCCCACTCATTCTTAAAACTTCCCACTGTCATACATCATACCACTCCCTCTGGTAGTGCATTCCATTTAGACACCACCTACTCAGTGAGCTAGTGCCTCCTCATCTGCTTAAATCATCCACCCTCCAATCTTAGCCTGTGCCCCCTTGTTTCCCTACCTTTCCTTAGTTTAAACACCCCCTCGGTGCTAGGTTTATTTACCCCCCCCCAAATATTTGAATGTTTCAATCATGTCTCCACTATCCCTCCTCCTCTCCAGTGTGTACATATTCAGTTCCTGCAGCCTGTCTTCATAGGCCTTTCCTTCCATCCCCTGTAACATTTTTGATGCCCTCCTTTGTACCCCCTCCAGTAATTTTATATCCCTCTTCAGATATGGTCTCCAGTATTGCACACAGTTCTCCAAATGCGGTCTGACCAAGGATCTGTAGAGATGCAGGATCACCTCCCTATGTCTGGATGGGAAACCTCTTGCGATACAACCCAGCATCCTGTTTGCCTTAGCTGCTGCTTTCCTGCACTGGGTCGAGTTGTTCATGCTCCCTGTTACCAACACCCCAAGGTCTTTCTCCTCCTCAGTGATCCCCAGCCTCACCCCACCCAACCAGTAGTCCCTTCTATGTTTTTTTGGCCGAAGTGCATAACCTTGCACTTTTTCACACTGAATCCCAGCTGCCACCTCTCCAACCATGCCTCCAGTGTGGTTAGGTCCCCCTGCAATTGTTTCCATCCATCTTCTTTGTCCACCACCACCCCCATTTTGGTATCCTCTGCGAACAGACTAACCCTGCTCCCAACTCTGTGTGCAATATCTGAGATAAAGAGCCCAAACTGCACCGGGCCCAGTACTGAACCCTGTGGCACCCTACTTGTCATTGTTCTGGGTGTCAAGAGCTCCCCCCCCCACAACCACCCATTGCACCCTTCCCTCTAACCAGTTCTCTATCCAGTTTGTCAGCTTTCTCCCCATATCCGTGGCAGTCAGCTTCCCCCTCAGTCTCCCATGAGGCACTGTATCAAAGGCCTTGCTGAAGTCTAAGTACAGGACATCTACCGCATGACCCCCATCTAGCTCCCTTGTTACCCAGTCATAATACTCTATTAAGTTTGTCTGACAAGACCTCCCTGAGATGAATCTGTGCTGCTGCCCATGAACTGTGAAAGTGAAATCTGAGCTCAAACATATTGCAGTACGGATGGATTCCACTCCCTCCTAACAACACAACTGGGGGAGTAGGGGAGGGGGAAGGAAACACAGTTTAGCAAATGCAGAAAACCTTGACTTGATTTCAATCCACTCACTTATAATAACAAAAGTTGTGCTGTGTTAGGAATTCAGTTAGATCCCTTTTTCTGCTGATAGCAAGACATCTGCATGGCTCCTCCCATGCAGTCATAAAAAGGGAGGGGGCAGTGAAAACCAATGTTCAGACTTCAGTATGTTTAAATTCTTAATATCTGAACTTGTGTTATAATATTTAATGCCGTACCAGAAGCTAAGTATACTAAGATTTCCTTAATGATTGCTCAATTTCACTCCGTTCTGTGAAAAGGTAAAAGAGCCAAGTAAGCCTATCTGCACATAAACACAATTTAATATTTATGTTTTTCCTTTTCTTTTTAAGACAACTCATGTGTTCTAAAGAAGGGACAGGCTGATCCTGAAATGTAAATAGGGGGACTATGTTTCAAGGGAGATATAACTTGAGGAATATGTTATAAAAAGGAGATACAATAGAAAATGTATTGAATGTGATTTAACTTGGATTAATTAAATTCATACAACTTTACAAGTGGGTTGAGTGCTTCATTTCTAAAATTTCTTGCACAAATACCAGATTTCTGAGGCACTCCCCCTTAATTGGAGCACCTAAGAACACCTAAGTGAATTAAAAGGGAACCCGGAGAATTCATTATTCATTGAACAATCCATAATTCAACCAGTCCAAGGATGGCAGTAAAGACATTTTATGAGGGAGTAAAGTCCAATGGATATTGTCCAGGGTTGTTCCAACAACCCCCAAATGGCATATAAGGACTTTTTAAACCATTTTTCTCCCAGCTGAATTCACAACTGCATTTTCACACTAGGCTAACTAGGACTTGCACTATATATCTGGTCCCCTGTAGCACGAACCCCTGAGAGCTCTTTATAACAAGGTCCAAAGTTACACTAACAGGAGCTTCATGCTTCAGCCTCTACCATTCTTCTTAATAAAGCCAGGGGTATTGGGCTTCATACAGTTACCTGGGGAAGGGACTGATACTTTCCCCTGAACCTGGTACCAGGCAAACACTACCTGCCACTCTGCAGTGGGCAAAGCAGGGACCCTAGCCCTTAGATCCACACACACTGCATAAACTTTCAGCATGTGTCAAGCACCGATGCCTATTTAGGGCTGACCTCCCCACACTATTATTTATATGGCCAAACTAACTGAAGCTACAGGGGCATATTTCTGAACCGCCTGCCTAATGCAGGGAGGGGAGACACCACAAAGTGCCATGTGCAGTCCTGGTAAAACAGTCTGTTTTATCACCTCTCTTATCTGGATTGCAGAATCACACAGTTCCAAGATACTGCTATTCTCTCCATCTCTAATTTGAGGAACATAGATAATTCCCCCTCCTGTGGATCTTTGCCTCTTTTTGCTGCCATGATTCAGCAAGTTCTTGTTGGGCCCTTCACATTGAAACAGAGGTTCAGCTCAAAGCAGCAGCTATTGCCTGCTTGAGTACCACTCCCAGACACACTAACTCCACTAGCTTCCTGCAGCTTGTTTCACCACAGCAAGCTGGCTCCTCCCCTCAGGAAACTGGAGCAGACCAGTTGGCCCAGCCCCCTGAGACACCAGGGAATTTAACCTTTTAAAGGATTTTAACCAGGCCAAACAGACCCACATGGTTTTTAGTCATAGAGACCTACATAAGGCTGCACCCCTTATGGGGGCTACACTTGGATTTCTTTGTACGGCAAGTTATCTTTGATTTTTAACTTGAACCACTCTTGCAGTAGCAACTTTGTGTCAGGATCATTGGTGTGGACCTTCCAAAAGCTGTAGCTTACAGTTTTTTGTGAGGTGTTTGTCTTACCAGTCCTTGAAAATTATGGTGACTTGTGAGCCACTGTCATGAACAGCAGCAGCTGACACTCCATTGACTGTAATGGTTGTTTCAGCTGAAGAACCAACTAGCTTGTCAAGGTGCTCTGGTAAAGCCTCTTGTTGTGGTGTGACAGTGGACTTGGCTACTAAGAAAATACAAAATCACACATGCCCCCACAATGCAAAGCATCATGGGCTGCATATGCAAATCACCACAGATTGTTATGCTGGTCCAACTTTAAGCAGAATTGCATGGTGCCGAAAGGCCTCTCACACAGTTTGCAAAGGGTGCTAACAGAAGACATAGACACGTGTTTCATCCTACCAGGACTCATCAGTATGCCTCATCTATTTGATACCCCAGTGGAATGGACCAGCTACCCTTAAGGCAGTGTGCCTTGGATATATTGTGGTGAACCCATTAAAATAAAAAACTATTTAAAATTACTTACCACAGTAATCTTGTTTCTTCTAATGGAGTCTTGCTGTATTCTGACTAAATACAGTTAGCCTTTCCTGTTCAACTGCCCCAGAGATGAAAGAGTTAACTCTATGCAAATGCATAGAAAGTTGAGCTCAAGCTCAGTTTTCAAACCCCTGTCCCTGGTACGTTCTATGTAACCATCAGATTCCTACAAGCACTAACAGCGGTTGCTAAGCTACACTACATACCCAACAATTTTAACAAACAGTTGTCAAAAGACTAATAGTCAAACAAAAGGGGAAACTAGAAGACTCAGGTCAGAGATGCCCAAGAAAATACAACCCAATGGTGTAACACTTGAAAAATAGAACAGCTGTAATGAAGTACCCCTCTTTCAGGTTCTGTTAGGGGAGACAGGGAAGGAGGTCAGAATACAGCAAGATTACATTAGAAAAAACAAGATTAGTGTGGTAAGTATTTTTTTCTTCAAACAACATGAAGTCTTGCTGTATTCTTAATGCAGACTACCAAGCACTGCCCCATGGTGGTGGACACAGAGCCTACTTAGGAAATAGGCTCTGCAGTACTGCTGTGTCAAATCTGGCATCACTCCTAGCCTGGGTGTCCAGGCAGTAGTGTTTAGTGAATATGTGAACAGCTTTCCAGGTAGCTGCCTTGCAGATTTCAAGCAGGGGAATATCTCTGGCAGCTGCAATACAGACAGCTGTTCCCCTAGTAGAGTGGGCTGTAAGGCCAGCTGGTGGCTCTTTCCCCAGTTTGCCATAGCATAACTGGATGCAAGACAGGATCCATCGAGCAATGGTCCTCTTGGTGGCTGGCTTGCCCTTACCCACTTCCCCATAGGTGAGCAACAGCTGTGTGCAGTCATTCCTATGGGCCTTTGTCTGATCCAGATAGTAGCTAATAGCCCTCTTAACATCCAGGCTACATAGTCTATGCTCTCCTGAACTACAATGTTCAGTAAAGAAGACAGGTAATGTCATGGACCGATTAAGGTGAAAGTCAGAGACTACCTTCAGAAGCAATTTCCTGTTTGTCCTAAGGATAACCTTGTCCCTATTGAGTGCTATGTAATTAGGCTCCACTGACAAGGCCTGTAGCTCACTAGTCCTCCTTGCAGAGATTATGACTACCAGAAAACAGTTTTCCATGTCAGGTATTTGAGCTCAGCAGAGGACATGGGTTTAAATGGGGGATGCATTAGCTGTGCTATGCAGATATTCAAATCCCTAGAAGAGATTGGTTCCCTGTGAGGGGGGTGTAGATGGAGTAACCCTTTAAAGAACTTCTTGAAGATAGCATGAGAGGCCAGGGAAGAACCCTTCCCTTCTGAGAGGTAGGCAGAAACAGCTATCAGATGTACTTCCTGAGTGGAGGGCCAAAGGCCTAAGGAATGAAGGTGAGCTAAACAGTCTAACAGGACTGCCAATCCAGCTGTCTGTGGATCTATCTCCTTTTGTGTGTACCAGATAGTAAATCTCTTCCATCTAGAAGCATAAGCCTTTCTGGTGGCAGGTTTTCTGGAAACCTTCAAAATAGTCAGGACCCCTTCAGAGAGATGCAAGCCTTCATACTCTAGGTCCTCAAGAGCCAGACCCTGAGCCTGAGGGACTTGAGGTTGGGGTATAGGATCCTCCCTTGAGAGGTGGTCAGAAGATTGTGCCTCCTGGGGAGGCAAATTGGACTGGTTGCTGCCAGAGACAGCAGCATGGGATACCAGGGTTGTCTGGCCCAATCCGGAGCAATCAGAATCATAGATGATGGCTGGCTCCTGAGTGTGATCAGGACTCTGAAGATCAGAGGGAATGGGGGAAAGGCATACAGGAATTTGCCTGTCCAGTCCAATATCAGTGCATCCAGGGGCACTGAATCCAGAACTGGAGGTCTGCAACAGAACTGGGGTAGCTGATGATTGTCTGGGGCTGAAAACAGATCTCTGGTATGCCCCATCTCCTGAACACTGCAAGCAGTGTTTTCCTGTTCAGAGACCACTCATGGTGACTCTGGTTTATTCTGCTGAGGGAATCTGACAGAATATTGCCCTTGCCTGGCAGGTGCATAGCTGAGATGGAGGTCTTGAGGGAGTAGACCAGACTCCAGATCTTCATTGCTTCCATACACAGGGCAGAGGAACTTGTCCCACCCTGTTTGTTGCTGTAATACATGGTGGTGGTGTTGTCTGTCCTTATCTGCACCACCGTGCCCTGTACCATCTTTGTGAATGACTGAAGAGCTAAAAAACTGCCCTGAGCTCCAACAGATTGAAGTGGAGCAGGGACTCCTGGTGAGACCATATCCGATGAGCAGTGTGGTCCCCCAAGTGAGCTCCCCTCCCTAGGAGAGAGGTGTCTGTGGTCAGAACCACTGTAGGAGATTGCTGGAGGAAAAGGACACCTTCCCTGAGGTTGTCCCTGTCTTTCCACCACTGCAATGCCTGTATCAGGGTGGCTGTCACTGGGATCAGTTTGGACAGGGAGTCCCTTCTCTGGAATCAATAGGACCTGAGATGAAACTGGATATCCCTCATCTGAAACCTGGTTCCTGGAACCACTGCTGTAGAAGCTGCCATGTGCCCCAAGAGCTGGAGAAAATGTCTTGCTGGATGAGACACCTGTTGATGGAAAGAGTCTGCCAGCTGGATGAGGTTGTCTATCCTTCCCACTGGCAGAAAAGCCTTTGCCTGGACCATGCCCAGCTCTGCTCCTATAAATTCTAGCATCTGGACGAGCTCCAGTACTGACTTCTTTAGGTTTACAAGAAATCCTAAAGACATGAGGGTATCCTGCACCAGAACCAAGACATCCATCACCTGCTGAGGGAATTGGCCTATGCCCAGCCAGTCATCCAGATAGGGAAACACAGCCACTCCCTGTCTTCTTAGATGGGCCATCACCACTGCCCGACATTTTGTGAATGTTCTGGAGCTGAGGTAAGGCCGAAGGGCATTGACTTGAACTGATAAAGGCCTGAGGGCAATTTGAACCTTAGGTACTTTCTGTGAGGGTGCCTGATTGAAATGTGGAAATAAGCATCCTTGAGGTCTGAGGAGGCTAGCCAATCTCCTTGCCTGAGGGTAGGAAGGATTTTGGTTAGAGTCACCATCTTGAACTTGTTTTTTTTTAGGTGTCTGTTGAGATACCTCAGATCTAGGATGGGCCGCCACTCCCCATTTTTCTTCAGGGTAAGGAAGTATCTTGAGTACAACCCTTTTCCTCTGTAGAGAGGAGGAGGAACAGGTACCACAGCTGTGTGTTCCTGGAGTGTGGAAACCTCTGCCTCCAGCAGGGCTGTCTCTGAACTGTGGGCAAGTTTGAAAGACCTTGCTCTTGTTCTTGGGAATCGTTTGAAACTTAGAGCAAGGCCTTGGCTCACTACTTCCAGGACCCACTTGTTTGTGGTAATGGCTTTCCAGGCCTGGAAGTAGTGAGCCAACCTGCCCCCTACCGGCAGTGGGGAGGCAGCCCTGGCTGACACATCAGGGTGTCTGCTTGGTGGGAGACCTAGGCTGAGACATGGAAGCAGCCCTATTTACACCCCTCCTGCCTCTGCCCCAAAAAGTCCTCTCTGCTGCTGGTAAGTAGGGAATGCCTGGGCCTGGTATAAAGGCCTTTAGTAAGGTCTGCCTCAGCTTAGCTTTGGCTCATGCTTTTGTAGAGTTATGGCTTTTTCCTTGGCAGCTGCACTCCTGTAAGTGGACCTGTATTTGTCCATTTTCTTCATGTATTTCTCTGTTCCCCAAAAGGAGAACTCTGGACAACAGGGGAGTCCACAGCCTTAGACTGGATGTCCTGGGAGAGACTGGTACACCTGAGCCAAGAGAATCTTCTTAGGGAGACTGCAGTAGCCATGACCCTAGAGGATATGTCATTTGAATTCACAGCAGAGTGAAATTGGACTTTGGATGCTTCAATGCCATCCTTGATTATTTGCTCCAGATCCTTAGCTAGCTGGGGAGGAGCAGTATTAGCCAATTCCAGAACTGATTCCCATCTGGATTTCTGGTATCTAGAGACATATGCCAGGTATGAAGCTTGTCTAATTCCCAAAGAGGCAGCCAAGTACTGCTTCTTGGCCATGGCATCAATCTTCCGAGAATCCTTCTCAGGAGGGTGTGAGGCTAAGGGGGATGCCAGCCTTATCACAGGCAGCAGCCTGAACAACCCCTACATGGCTGCAATGGTTATACAGTAACTCTGTACCATTGTCAGACAACAGATACCTTCTGTCCATCCTTTTGTCCACAGGGGGAATGGAAGTAGGCATCTGAAGGATTTTATTTGTCTGCTTCTTAAGAGACTTATGAAGAGGAATTGAAAGTTTCTTAGTGTCAGGGACATCCATCAATTCAAGAAAATCTGGTTCCTCCTCCTCTTCAGCTGCCTCAAGAGTAGGTAGCTGTAAAGTCTCAGCAATGTTCGTGAAAAACAAATAGTGAGAGGAAGACTCCCCAGGCTGTCTTGGAGGAGAAACCAACTCTGGTCTATCAGGGGAGACATCAGGCTCAATGGGTTCACCCAAGCCTTCTTCTTCCTCTTCATCTTCCTCTTCTTCCTCATCCTCCCACTCGAGTTCATAATAGGCCTCCAGATCATATGAACCAGTGGGGAGTGAACCGGCAGATGGCCGAACCACGGTATGCGGTTTCTGAACCAGTACGGAATCACCTGAACCGTAAGAACTGTACAATCCTTATCGCTTTAGCGATTTCCTCAGTGGTTGGAGCTGCAAACGTTGGCTCCGAACCAGCAGATTTCTTTTTACAGGTACCGACTCCTCGATATCTGCCTTCCTTTTGGTCGAGGAGGTATCGCCCTGGTCAGAAGGCACCTCCTCCAGTTCCCCAAATCCCTCAGGAGCCAAACCAGACCAACCATCCGGGTCAGCATATTGTTAGGCCATTCTTTCCTTAAGGCTGGAGAAACGCTTATCCAGAGTGGCTTTCAGAAAGTTTTCGCATATTTGGCAGTCTGTTTTTAGGTGGTCAAACCCCAGCAGTAAACACAGATGAGGTGGGGATCAGCCTTGGCAAACACTTCCCCACATTCTGTGCAGTGCTGAAACCCAGTGGGACCAGTCGTTTTCTTGGGTTTCTCTGACATAATGCACTGAAGCCAAGTTATCCTTTTTTAAGTGGCGGTCAGGCCTGAGTAACTAATTGTGTTTTCGGTTAATGATCGGTTCAATGGTCGATTAAAAAAACTGAGATAAAGTCTTGTTTTTTTTTAAATCTAGAAACCGCTGGATCCCAAACCAAATACTGTAAACAAGTTAAACTTTAAATGTTTACCTCAAAAGTAAAGAATTCACTCAGTTTCCTCCCAGTTACGTGAACCATAAGAGAAAAACTGAAGCCTTACCAGTTTTGGAGAAAACCTAAACTAGTCTAACCTGTACCATAGGACAGAGACTTGAAGAACCGAAAAATTAAACGTGGTTTAGATAAACCATCGAGAAAAACACTAACCAAAGCGAGCGAGGAGAAATCTCCAGAGCGACTTCACAAGCAGGCGGAGTAAAGAATCTGACAGTTACATAGAATGTACCAGGGACGGGGGTTTGAAAACCAAGCTCGAGATCAAGGTTCTCTGTAGTTGCAGAGAGTTAACTCTTTCATCTCTGGGGCAGTTGAATTGGAAAGGCTAACTGCATTTAGTCAGAATACAGCAAGACTTTATGTTGCTTGAAGGGTTTCAAAGAAGGTTTGGAGTATCTTGCAGACAGGAAACTCCAGTGTATACCCTTACTGGGCCTCGGGGAAGTTTCCCTGCTTCTGGATTTTTTCAAGCAGTTTAGTGGTGACTCTCCACAGATCTTCTGGTGATCGACACTTTCTCTTCAGGTGTCCATCTTTCCCATGGTTGTGACAGAACATGCCCTCTTTGTACTGGTGTGGTCTGGGTAGTGCATCAGGAGGTGGTTTCCAGTCTCTGTTACTTTGTTTTGGAGGATATGCATTCAGGGCCCTGACAGGGGCACTGACTGCGGTTTGTCCTTGCACTGGGGTTCTCTCATTCTGCTAGGCCATGGACTGTGTGTTGCATCTCTTTAGCTCAGTTACCAGACTGTGTAAGTCACCTGACTTGGATTTGGAGGTCACAATCTACCGGTGGTGTCTGTGCTTGTACTCGTACACCCAACACTGAAAGGTTCTGGCTAGCTGAAGCTACTTGTTGGCTTTGGTGAGCTTCTAGTCCTCTACAACCAGACATAACATGAGAATCAACAATGTCAAAAGGGCAGGCAGACCTGAACACATGTTCCAGTCTCTTCTGGTTCAAGTCCTGGGATGGTACACCTCCTTTAAGAAATATTCCTGCCTTTTGGGCTCAAACAAGCTTGAGAGGCCGGGGTTCTGATTTTCCTGATTGGGGGGTTGTTTCTAGTGGTGGGCGAAGTGGCTAAAATTTGCTTCATGAAGTGATTTGAAGAGTAACACAGAATCCGGAGAGTAATCCACAACGAGAAACGGAGTACTTCGTGTCATAACACGGAATGCAAAGCCCATTGAAACTAATGACTTTGCATTATTCTGCCTTCCCCAAACCACTTCTCCACCAATTTTAAGGCAAAGTACATTGAAATCAATGTACTTTGCATCATTTCACCTTGTAATTGAGCTCCAAGGCGAATTATGCAGTGTTTCATAGGATTGCAGGTCACATGGGCTCTAGATTATTCTGCACAGCCTCAGTTCTGGGTAATGTGTGTGTAGAGGTAGCTGGAGACAGTTTGTTCTCAGAGCTCTGCAATTCAAAACCTCTAAAAGCTGTTAAAAATGCCTTTTTGAGTCATTTTTTTTTTGCTCAAAAATTTAGTGCATTGGTTGTAGGAAACCCTTCTGTGCTGATATTATTGAGTGCTTATTGTTTGTGTGTGGATCTTGAATGTTAATTTAGAACAGTCTGTCTGTGTACTGTGACGTATGCTTTGAGGGAAGGGCATATCTGTAATGTAGGTAGATTAATTAGATGAAAAAGGCAGTCTTTCTGTTTTGGTTATATTTTTCTTGTATAACTGTGTTAATGTACACACAGTAATATTTTCAGTAATTCTTGACTTTTTTTGCTGATTGTTGTGGGGCAGCATTGTATAATTTCAGTTTGTTTAAAACATTTGATTATATTACTAAAGGTTTTCAATTTGCTACACATTACTTGTAGTGTGTGTGAGTGTGTGTGCGATGCGTGCCGTTAAATCAGACACCTTTTATTGTCCCATACAGTAATTACAGCAGTGTGAACCTGCTATCCACCATACCTGCATGAATTTTTTGTACTGCTTTGCGGCATCTTTACTGGTAGTAAACTATTACTGCTGTGCACTACCCCCACCAACTGGCAAAAGGTATTCTTTTCCAGATTTGGATTTGTGACTTGTGAGCACTGGTTAGATGTTGATGTGCCTTTGTGACTGCATCTCTTGAGTGAGCAGCTCAATCTTAATCTGCCTGTGCATTCGTCATACACCATTAATTCTGGGAGACTTTGCATTTCTTGTTACGCTCTCATTTCACTTTGTCAGCACTGGGGAATTTTCTGGGCACAAGACAGTAGCATTTTGGGGATGCACATTAATTCTGGTGACTGTGTGTGACCACTGCATGCATGACTGAGTGCACCATTAATTCTGGGAGACTGCATTTCTTGTCACACTCTCATTTCACTTCGTCAGCACTGGGGAATTTTCTGGACACAAGACAGTAGCATTTTGGGGATGCATATTAATTCTGGTGACTGTGTGTGACCACTACGTGCATGACTGAGTGTGCCATTAATTCTGGGAGATTTTGCATTTTTTGTTACGCTCTCATTTACGAATATACAAAATTTGCCAGCAGATAAAGGCCTAGAGGTCTATCAAGTCTGCTCAAATGTGCAGCTAGCACTCTCATTTCACTTCGTCAGCACTGAGGAATTTTCTGGGCACAAGACAGTAGCATTTTGAGGATGCATATTAATTCTGGTGACTGTGTGTGACCACTACGTGCATGACTGAGTGTGCCATTAATTCTGGGAGACTTTGCATTTTTTGTTACGCTCTCATTTCACTTCATCAGCACAGAGGAGTTTTCTGGACACAAGACAGTGGCATTTTGGGGATGCACATTAATTCTGGTGACTGTGTGTGGGGAGTTGCCAATATTGTTGCCACTTTGCCTTACTTCGCATTAAGGCAGAATGACAACGAAAAGTAATAATTACAAGGCGAAGTGAGCCTTTCTTATAGGCCACTTCACATAGCAGATTGACAACACAAAGTGCCCACTTCATGGGCACTTCGCCTATGAAATTTAAATTCACTGCATTTCTAGTTGTTTCCGGATCTTTTAAGTTTAACACTTTGCCTCCACCCAGAGTAAAATTTAAGTGGACCTGGTATCAGAGCGGTACAACCCCTGGGATCAAACAAAAGACACTGTACTGGGAATGGGTGCCAACAGAAGGAGAACAACAACAATAGAGCAGCAAAACTTAAAGATATGTTTTCTGATGAAGGATTTTGTGTAATCTGAAATTTCAAAGCACCTATTTTCTTTTTTTTTTTTTAACAACTCTGTTGGTCCAATAAAAGGTATCAAATCATCTATTTATGTGGATCAAAGAGCCGTGGCACTCACAACTGAAAAATACACATGGGCAGAACAGAATAGTACTGTAATCCTTTACTGCAGTGTCTGCTGATACAAAAGTTAAAAAGCACACACTTGTGGCTGCCACAAGTGTGTGCTTTTTAACTTTTGTATCATCGAACACTGCAATAAAAGAATTCAGCACTATTCAGCTTTTCCTACATGTATTTTTTGGTTGTGAGTGCCATTGAACTTTGAGTGTTGCTACCCCCTGGGATGCAGTACCTTCCACCTTCCCACAGTGTCCCCCTACACATGCAAGATCACAGTACAACCTTAAATTCAACAAAACTGTAATTAGTGACTTACACTAATAATATGCTCACAAGTCAAAGCATAAAATATGACCAAAATATTTATTGGGGGTTATTCACAAGGGACGGGGAAATACAAAGATAAAAGATGTTTGCCAAAAACATGTGAACTGTACGTGCAGGACTGAAGTTAGGTGCCCGACTAGGCTCTGCCTGTAAAACACTTTGAAACAGCAATAACAGTGCCCACCACCCTCCAGACATGATGAGGCAGTAGCAAATAAGATTGTAAGCCTTTTAGTTTTACCAGTCCACCTGCACTGTGGGCTCTATCCATTGGTACCAGATTTACCTCTTAAACCTTAAAGAGATCTCCTGGTGCTCCACTGGTTACCCAGCCATTGCAACATTGTAGGACTGATGACATTGCAGCTGGCTGGCCAGTGGTGGTGCACTTTAAAAGACGCAGAACAGTTAAACCCAAAACCCCATGTGCCATGCAATTGCTTAAATGGCAGAACCTCCAAATCAAGTATTTGTAACTCCTGGCCCATCGACCAAATCTGTAGATTTGGTGGCAACTTTGTAAAAACTTCTTCAGTTGCAGGGCAAACCCTGAGAGTAATTATGGTTCTGTTGTCCCATTTCCTTGTAAACTGGGCTCCTTCTCCTCCTCTTCTGCAGATGCTGTTCCTCTCAAGATGATGGTTCAGCTGGTGCAGTTGGGGGAGTAGCTCAAAGATGCTTCAGGTCTCAGGTGCCTCTGGATGTAGCTCAGGTTCTCTGCATCTGCAGTCTTCTTTGTACTCCCAGCAGTAGAACAGAGTGCCGTGTCTCACATGGGGACAATTTAGGGACAGGTAATGCTGAAAAATTCAGGTGTTCCTTATAATAGAATAAAATACCAGTCCACCTCCCCTTTTAGAGAAGGGGTGATCACATCTTAATAGACAGTAAATCATCAAGGAGCAAGCTGAGTCTGGTATAGAAGGCTTAAGCCAGGATTCTGAAATAACTAGTATATAGCTAGCTACCTAGCTAGATACGTACATACATACATACATGCATATGTACACATAGATATAGATATATATATTTATTTATGCTGCTCAGCTACAATACCTTTGAGCCCAAAGACCTAATTTACAAAGGTTCCACGTCAAACATGAGAGTTCAATAAAGTTACAACAAACAAGTACAAACAATGAGATGCATACGTGGGAGATAGAGGCAGGTCAAGCAGTACATCATGTGGCATTGTCAGAGTACAAGAGAAGTGGCGTACAGAGAGGATAGGAGCAGTGCAGGTAGCAACTCACAGCTTTGTCTAATGTTGGGGAGGTGTCCGAAGTAAGGGGTGAAGATCAGTGGCATACGCAGGTGGCTGGGGGTGCAAGAGCCTTCCTCAGTCCAGTCTTGAACTGACTAATTTGGGGGAGGCTAACAAGGGATTCTGGTAGTTCATTAATCCACTGTGGGGCTCTGACAGCAAATGAGTGCATGGCTAGGGTAGTTCTGTGAAATGGAATAACAAGGGCATTCCTGGACATGTTCCTGGTAGAGTATTGATTTAGGACAGGATGCAGGAGGTTTGGGATTGTCAAAGGTGTGAAACACAGTAGTGCTTTCTTGCCCAGAAGGCAGATTTGGAATTTGATCCTATCCTGCAGAGGGAGTCAGTTGATCTGAGAGTAGAGAGCAGAAGTGTGGATGTACCTGTCTGCTCCTAGAACGAAATGACAGGACTTATTCAGTACTAATTTGACCCTGCTGGGAACCATGCCGAAGGCTGCACCATAGATTGTGATTCCATAGTCAATTATGGGAAGGACTGTACTGACCACAGCAACGTGTTTGGTTTCTGGGGTCAGAGTATGCCTTTGCCTAAACAGGGCCCCTAGTTTTTTTTTATTAATTGGGCTGACAATATTGTCCATGTATGGCACAAAGGAAAGTGTCTCATTGATGGTAACACCTAGGTATTTAAAAATATATTATAAACAGATAGACAGATCAGGCTTGGACAAAGTTCAAACAGAAACTCATCAGCATTAGAGATAAACATGTACCACAGGTAAGGGCTTCCCATACAAAAGGAAAAAACTCTTTAGCAGACTAGAAAAATCACCAGGCTAGTAAAAGCTAGAGAAAAAAGCATGCAGCAAGAAAGACAAAGGAGAAAACTGTATCACAAACTTAACACAAGGAAATTAAAAAAAATGCAAATCAGAGGTAAGGCAAATACAAGCTTAGGAAAAAAAAGCATGCAGGAAGAAAAATAAAGGGGAACATTTCATCACAGATAATACACGGACATTAAAAAAACATGCAAATCAGTGAAAAGAACAGAAAAATGCAAATCAGAAAAATGACTGACTACAACTAAAACAAAACTTTCCTAAAATTAAATTAATTTTAAATTAATTCAGTAGAGAAAACAAATAATGTGATAGGATCACCAAGCAATGTCAGGAAACAGACCTCCAATTGGACAGATATGGTTGAAGAACTAAACACATACTTTTGCTCAGGTCACACTGAGAAGGCCATCTTCATTGAGTTGGCTAAGGCCTTTGATTCGGTGCCCCCTCCCACCTCCTCTTGGATCAGCAGGCCTCTCAGCTCCCACTGTTGACTAGTTCCAAACTTCTCTCTCCAGATGTCTCCAGTAGGGCACTGTCACCCCTTCCCATTCAGTCTAGAGTCCCCCAAGGCTCCATTCTGACACCCATTCTATTTTCAGTCTTTTTAAATGATCTCCTGTTACAATTCACATAGCTATATGTATATGAAAAATATGGTCATATTCACCTCTGGTCCCTCAGCTCCAGCCTTGGAAGTTTCACTGCAGCATGATTTCCATAATATTCTATGCAAACTCCCATGTTGGCCAACTCTGGGTCAACACTAAAAGAACAATGTCCATGACCTTTGGTACCAGCCAGAAACTGTATAGGTTCCCCATCAAATAGGTATAGTTCTAGTGCCCCCCTTCCCCAAAGCTGCTTGAAAGTCTGTAAATTATTCAAGTCAATTCAGTTTCAGTTTTTTACTTGGTTTTCACATCATCATCATTTTAACATTTAAAGGGGATCTTGATCTCATCATTTACCGAATCTCAGCCTGCCTGACCACCAAAAGCATGGTGATCCCTTCATCGGTCAGGAATCGACACTTTAAATATTTAACATGCCAATGTGAGCTGAGGTCTCACTGCTTTTTCTTTCTCATTCATATGTGGAAACTGCTCTCAGGCTTTATCTTTTAACTTTAAATTTTAACATGCCAGTATGAGCTTCCTTGGGGTTGTCAACCCTGATGCTCACCCCTTTCCCCCAGTTGGGAGTATTACAATATTCAGAAATACAGAACCTCAAGTGTCAGGAGCCAAAACCATTTGCCCGACACTAGGTATCCAGACACTCAGAATTTGTGCACAGTGGAGTGTGGGGGGAGGGAAGCCCCCAAAACATGGAAAAACCATCCACTGTGGGCAACTCCAGAGTGTCGGGATACAGAGTGTCAGCCAAATGGTTTTGGGCTCCCAACACTTGGGCTTCTGCATTTCTGGATATCATCATATATCCTCCCAGCCTGCACCTCCTGTCCAATACCCAAGATACAGCTTCAAGCTAGTACTTAATAGTGATACAGTATGGCCAACATAATCTGTTGTAGCTTTCTTCATGTAGGGCCCTGTGGGCCCTGCATGAAGACATCACATCTGAGCTCATTTGCTCAGGGGAAGGGGGAGCTTTAGGGTTGAAAACCCCAAGGAAGACCCTAACACTGATTCGCTAATACTCCGGAGACCCACATCCCTAATATTTTTTCATTTCCCTTCTTTGTGCACTTTGCATTCTTGAACCCTAATGTCTGCATTAATGTAGTTTTTTGCGATGAATGTCCCTTCTTTTTCTGATAGTGTAATTGTATCCTTATTTGCTGTGCAAAATGAGATAAATACAATACTGCAGACAGTTCTAACCCAGTGCATAGACCCAGCAGGCCTCAGGACACATGTCAATTCTTTGTGGGGAAGGCTCCCTGAGCAAACACAGGGTGTTGCGCCTGCACCAAAATACTGTTCTGTCCCTACCCAGGCCGGGGCTGCTGCTGCATGCTACAGTATATTCCCCATCTGTCTTGACCCAGTAAACTGGCTCATTAAGTTCACACCTGAACTCAGATCCCTGACACAGTGAGTCAACGTGGTCACCAAGTGGTGCAATGGATATCCCTGCAAATAATGTTACTTAAATTCTTTGCTTTTTAATATTTTGACCTCAAACTTTCAACATAGTCTTCTTATGACCCCACCTCATGAATCCAGTAGGTGAACATTTTCTAATCCCCCCTCCGAAACCCCATTCCATGCCACAGGTGTGAAAACATATTTCAGCCAGGATGTGAAAAATAACAGCTATAATGTTCATGAGGTGGTGTGAAAAAATGGCTATGTTGAAAATCTGGAGTCAAAGTATTGAAAATTACTTCAGTTATAAGTGTGCATAGAAACCTTTCAATGAACACTCATAACTTGACAATTTGTAGGAATTTTTTCACCAGATTTTCAACATGGCCTTTTTGGGACCCCACCTCATGAACATTGGTAATGAAATTTCATTATTCGGTCCCAAAAGGTGATTTCAAGCAGCGACCATATCATCACCTTCCAGGCCCAGTTAACGAAATTTCACCAACCGTGTTCATGAGGTGGGGTCCCAAAAAGGCCATGTTGAAACTCTGATAAAAAAAATTCCCAAAAATTCCCAAGTTATGAACATAAGTTCAAAACACCTTTGAAATACATTATATAGCACTTACCTGTATTCTGCAGTTCACGGTTTGGCTTTGAAGAGTGCAGATGTGTCTAGGGCCACAGAAGATGACAGCATTTGACCTCGGCTGATGAGTATAGGGTAAGGGGGTTGTAGGGTGGTGGGTGCACATTGGAAGAGTCAGTATGGGGGGAAGGGGATGGCAGCGACAACAACGAGGGACCGTTTTCTTTATTTCATGTTAAAAAAAAAACATTGTGGGATGGTTTCCATCTTTCCAGGCTTACATATGACCATCAGAAGGGTGGGGGATGCCATTAGACACCAGGGAAATGAGGAAAACAATGTGGACAGTAATCAGAGGGTGGGAGTGCCACTAGATACCAGGGGAACAGGGAAAATAAACACAGACAGCAATTGGAGGGTGGAGGTGCCACTAGACACTAGGGGAAATGAGGAAAACAACGGGGACAGTAATCAGAGGGTGGGAGTGCCACTAGACACCGGGGAAATGGGAATAAAACCAGGGACAGCAATCAGAGGTGGGGATGCCACTAGACACCAGGGAACTGCAAACAAAATGGGGACAGCAATCAGAGGGTGGGGTGCCACTAGATACCAGGGAAACAGTGAAAATAATCACTGACAGCAATTAGAAGATGGAGGTGCCACTAGACACTAGGGGAAGTGAGGAAATTAATGGGGACAGTAATCAGAGGGTGGGGGTGCCACTAGAGACCAGGGGAAATGGTAATAATACCAGGGACAGCAGTCAGAGAGTGGGTGGATGCTAGTAGACACAAGGGAAATAGGGACACAAATGGAGACAGCAATCAGAGAGTTGGGGGGGGTGCCACTACACATCAGGAAAAATCTGATTACATATCAGGTGGGTGACCGGGTGGGGGAGGAACCACTAGCCACCAGAGAAAACACTATTAGGTATTGGGCTTGCATTTTAGTTACGTGCTATACGAAACACCACAGTATATGATATGACACATTTAACCGAAATACAACAACAGGACATAATGGGAGGGTGATTGGGTGGGGGGAGGAACTGCTAGTCACTAGGGAAAAACTTTATTACATATTGAGCAGGTGATCCGGTCTGGGGAAGGACCACTGGACTCCAGGGAAAGCATTAATATATATGGGGGGTGTCTGCATGGGGGGAGGGACCACTAGCCACTAGGGAAAAGGTTCTTACATCTCAGGCTTGTTTTTTTTTTGTTATGTGTGTCATATCTTATACTGTGGTGGGTGTTCTGCTATACAACACACCACAGTATATAATATGACACACGTAATGAAATACGGCAACAGGACATCACGCTTTAGCAAAAATTCAGCTATCCTTAGAATTTTTTTTTTTTATTTATTCATTTATTTAACAGTTGATAACCGGGAAAAACACCATGAGCTTAGACTCATTTCCAGGTGCGACCCAGGGGAATACGGGGAGAATGACATGAACACCAGCATAAAAAAGAAAAAAATGCATATACAGAATAACAAATCATGGGTCAGAGTTACAAGACCCAGTACAAATGTAAAGGCTACTCACCACAATACACTGCACAGTCAAGCATTGAAATAGCAGTTGAACTAGCTCAAAGTGGGGGTTTGGTTGTACAGGCCCCCCAAAAGCAGTTACAAAAGCACAATATAATTTTAGCAGCTTGAGTAGGGTAACAAACAGGTAAGGCTACAAAGGTTGTGGACATTAGGGGTATAGCTGATAGGGAAGTAGTCTTAGGAGCCTTTTAAGAGAGAAGAGAGAGGAACAAGAGCAGAAGTCAGAGGGTAGTTTGTTCCAGAGAGCAGGATAATGGTAGGAGAAGTCAGATTATCCAGAAACAGAATGGGGGTGAGGGATGGAGAAGGTGCAAGAGTCTCTGTGATGAAGGGAGTAGTTAGAGGAGGCAGCTTGGGAGAGATGAGAGGAGAGATAGGGGGATGGAACCAAACCAGAATTTAGCAATGAAAGTAGCACAGTGTACCAATCTCCTATGAGGCAGGGGAGTAAGGGATAAGGGAGGCTAGAGGAGACAGTGGTGGGTGAGAGGGGGAGAAGCTGTGGCAAAATGGCAGAAGGAGTTTAGGAGAATGTCAAGTTTACCTAGGGAAGTCTGAGAGGTGGTACCATACACCACGTCGATGTAGTCAATGGTTGGTAGTATCATTTTGGAGACCAGCTCATGGCAGGTAGGGAGAGGGAGGCTGGTTTTGTGACAGAAAAGGGCACCAAGTTTGGGGCAAAGCTTGGAGCATATGGCATCAACATGGGTGGAGAAATCAAGGTTTTCATCCAACCACACCCCTAAATACTTAAAAGCTGAGACGTTCTCAAGGATGGATCCATCCAAGGTAGTAAAAGTGGGGGGTTTCTGTAGGATGGCCAGCTTGTGTCTGGTACCGAAGGTCATGGCCACTGTTTTTTTTTTAACATTGAGTTTGAGTTTATTGTCCTTGAACCAAGACTGGACTCTGTTGAAATCATCCTGAAGGTGGGGCTGTATGCTACTGACAACAATCTTACAATGTTGTATTATCTGTACTACCCACATACTATTGTAACTGATTATCCTTCACAACCCTATGTAACCCCTCCCCCCAGGTCGCACCATGACAGGAGCAACTTGTTGTTCAGTGTGCCCTCCTGGTGAAACATTTCAATAAATAAAATAAATAAATAAATAAATAAGAAGGCCTGATGAGGAAAATAATAGTATCGTCAGTGTACATATGAATTTCAGCTGACCTACAGACTGAGGGGAGGTTATTTATAAATAGGGAGAAGAGGATGGGGCCAAGGATGGAACCTTTGGGGTCTCTGGAGAGGATAGGGAGTGGGGAGGATAAAACATTGCCAGTTTGAACCGATTGTTCCCTGTCGAGAAGATAGGAGCGAGACCAGTTTACGGTGGGCTCTGCAAGCTCTGTTTTTTTAAACTGTGCGTGCTCACAAATGGAACTTTATTCTTAAATAATTTAAAAACTACTAGCTTCTGAAACAGAAAAAGCACAAAAGCATGTAACTTGGGCAAAACTCTATCAAACCTGAAAGTTTCAGCTTTCAAATCCTCATATTTTTTCAGTTATCGGGGCACAAAAAGTCTTAACATTTTTAAAAACAGTTATTTGTATGTTTTTTGCACCTCTGTAATTTTGCCCACACTGAACCGATCTACATGAAAGTTTCAGGATCAAGAGATCCTGGCACAAAGACTGAGTTTTCCAAATTTTATGTAAATTGGTTTAATAGCGCAAAGTTATTACGGTGCACAAATTGGGGTTTAACATTAAAGTGCTTCCTCAACCCTAATATACAGGCACTGTTGTGACTGTATAAGATATATATTATACTGCTGCAGTCACGTAACTATAGTTAGGGTTGAGCTGTGGTTTCTGTGTTAAACCTCATATTTTGCATTTGCAACCATTCAATAGATTTATACTAAATGTTGCATGTGCGGTAGATCTCTTGACCTGCCAAGTTTTGTTCTGGAAGGATTTGTGGATTCCAAGCTAAGTATAGCGAAAAACATTAAAAACATTAAAAATTGCTGTTTTTTGTGCTTTTTTTTGTCATCACACTGTGCCCAGAAAGTTTGGAATGTATCTTATGAACAAAATACATGCAGCAATCAAACACGAGTCAAGGTGCGTAAACCATTTATTTAAATAACATCCGCAGAATTCCCAGACGCTTCGAGGGGACAATCCCTCTTCATCAGGGGGGTGGAGTTACCCTTATCCAGCACCACTTTATATAGTGAGTAATAGCATGACATCACCACATTCAAATACTGTGTAACCAATCACAACATAGTATACAAAATACATGATTTGTATAGCAATCAAAAGTGATACATAGAAAAAGATACTAAAATAGTAAGATATACTGATTTAATACCTTATTAAACATTTCCTTTATTGTAAAGTGCTAATTTATTGCACATTTTTTTTAAAAAGAAGTATTTTGATATACTGTAAATAGGAGATCAAGGCACATTACACAAAATAGATATAAACCCCATATTAATAAGGAATACAGATCTTTACATTCTGTATTTTCTTTCCTTTAAATTAAAATTTATCTGGATCTGTTATAAGTGATTCCACAAAATTATACCTTATCAATGTTTTGAGGTTTCTGAGACAAAAAATATGTAACAGAGAAAAAGGAAAAAGAATAATAAAGAGAGGTGGAAAAGAAAGAGATGGGGAAGGGGAGAAAGGGAAAGAAGGAACAGGGAAAGGGGTATGAGGAGGGATGGTGGAAGGGGGGAAGAAAAGAAAGAAAAAAACAGAAAGAAAGTGTAAAGTAGTCAGTGCTGGTTTGGAATGTATGTCTGAAATGTTCAGGGTAGAAAGGGCTTGCCCCATAGAAGTGCCTTTCGCTGGTTTGGTGAAAAAAATATTATTCAGTTCAAATGTTATTTAATTTTAAAGTTTCAGGT
The DNA here is from genome assembly GCA_016271365.2 of Neoceratodus forsteri. Taxonomy (NCBI): domain Eukaryota; kingdom Metazoa; phylum Chordata; order Ceratodontiformes; family Ceratodontidae; genus Neoceratodus; species Neoceratodus forsteri. The sequence continues at coordinate 174,576,767 of CM057449.1, read as the reverse complement.
GCTGATCATGCTCAGTACAGTTATTTTGATAGATTCCTGGAACAAAAAAAGGATTTTGTCCTCATGAAAAAGGATTATTTTTCGTGAGGAGCCAATCCTTTTTCATGAGGAAATAATTCCTTTTTCCTGAGCCGCCATCTTGTTTTCTATTAAAAAAATTAAAAGGTATCTTAAAAACCCACAAAAATTAACTCATTCAGAGACACCTTGGTCATGCATCTTGGTCATCAGGACTCCGTTAGGTCGACTCTGCAGTTATAGAAACATAGAAACATAGAAGTTGACGGCAGATAAAGACCGCAAGGCCCATCCAGTCTGCCCATTTCTTTTTCTACCTTATAAATGTGCCATCGGCCTTTGCTCTGTCAGTGACCTATCTATTCATAGTCATTTGTATTGCTCCCTTATGCCTATCCCATGCCTGTTTGAAGCCCTGCACTGTATTCATAGCCACTCACTTCTTGTGGTAAGCCATTCCATGCATCTACCACCCTTTCTGTGAAAAAGAATTTCCTCACATTCCCCTTAATCGGCCTCCTCTAATCTCATGCTGTGTCCTCTTGTCCTGCTATTTTCTTATATTTAAACATGTTAGACTCTTTCACCTTGTTTATGCCCTTAAGGTGTTTAAATGTCTCGATCATATCACCTCTCTCCCTCCTTTGCTCAAGGGTATACATATTGAGCTCTGCTAATCTGTCCTCATATGTCTTCTGATGCAGTCCCTGCACCATTTTGGTTGCCCTCTCTGGACTGCCTCAATTTGGTTAATGTCCTTGTGAAGGTGTGGCCTCCAATACTGCACGTAGTACTCAGATGGGGCCTAACCAATGTCTTGTACAGAGGATTATTACCTCCTCTTATGACTTGTGATACTCCTATTAATACACCCAACACCCCCTAGCCTTACCTACTGCTTTAGAGGTCTGCTTGATGATTTTAGGTCATCAGTGATGATGATGCCCAAGTCTCTTTCTTCCTTTGTGACTGCTAGCAACTCCTCCCAGCCTATAAGTGGCTTCAGGGTTTCTCTTCCTATGTGCATGATTTTGCACCTTTGCATTAAATCCCAGTTGCCACTCTTCTGACCATTCTGCTAGTTTATCCAGATCTCTTCTCATTCTGCCCACCCCATCTGGATCATCTACTCTGTTGCAGATCTTGGTGTCATCTGCAAAGAGACAAGCCTTACCCTCTAGTCCATCTGCGAGGTCACTAATGAAGATGTTGAATAGGACTGGCCCCAGGACTGATCCCTGAGGACTCCACTTGTGACTTGCATCTCTTCTGACTGTATACCATTTACTACCACTCTCTGTTTTCTGCCAGTCAACCAGTTTGCCACCCAGTTGACCAACTTCTGACCCACCCGAGCCTCCAGCTTATTTATCAATCTTCTATGTGGAACAGTGTCAAAAGCTTTGCTGCTGAAGTCAAGGTAGGTTTACATCAACTGCTCCCCTTGGTCCACCACTCTGGTTACCCAGTCAAAGAAATCTATGAGATTAGTTTGACAAGACCTTCCTTTGTAAACCCATGCTGTCTTGGTATCCTGTGCCCCTATGGTTCCAGGTGTTTGCATATCCCTTTCCTTAAGGAGTGCCTCCATAATCTTGCCACTACTGAGGTAAGACTGACCGGTCTGTAGTTCCCGCTCCTCCCTGCTACCACTCTTGTGCAGCGGGATCACATGAGCCCTTCTCCAGTCTTCTGGGACCTCTCCTGTGCTCAGAGACTCACTAAACAATTCTGCTAATGGCTCTGCTAGTTCCTCCTTTAGCTCCTTAAGTACCCTGGGATGTATGCCATCAGGTCCCATTGCCTTATCCACCTGAGCTTAGCAAGCTCTTGTAGGACCCTTTCTTTTGTGAAGGAGTAGTGCTCACCTCCCTCCCCTGTGTCCATGATGCTGAGCTGTGGGCCCTGCCTACCTTCTCTTCAGTAAATACTGAGCAAAAGTATCTATTTAGGATAGATGCCTTTACAGGGTCCTCCTCCTCACATGCTCCTTTTCTCCATTAAGCTTAGCACTACCTCTGGACTTTCTCCTTTCACTAATGTATCTATAGAAAGTCTTGTCACCTTCTTTTACTGTTCGTGCTAGTGTTTCCTCAGTTTGGGACTTTGCCTGCCTTACTGCCTTACCTGCTTCCCTTAGGGCAGTTTGGTATGCCTCCCTATCTTCATCCCGCTGTGTTCCCTTATATTTTCTGAAGGCCAGCCTTTTGGCTCTGACCTTTTCTGCTACTGTATTTGAGAACCAAAGTGGTTTCCGTCTTCTTTTGCACTTCGTTTTCTGTCTAACACAATGGGATGTTGCTTCAAGTATTGTATCCTTAATGCTTGCCCACTTTGCCTGTACCTCCTCACCTGTGTTTCTTTTGCCAGGGCTAGCTTAACTCTGTTGGCCATCTTATCAAAGTCAGCTCCTCTGAAGTCCCATATTTTTGCCTTGGAATGGGATGATTTAGATGTAGTAGCCAAATTGAACCATACCATGTGATGGTCACTGGCCCCCAGGTGACCTTCTACCTGGAGATCTGTGATCCCTTCTTTGTTAGTCAGTACTAGATCTAGGATAGCCCTGTCTCTTGTGGGTTGCTGTACCAGTTGTTTGAGGCCCTGGTGGAAAAATTACCTGGTGGAAAAATTACCCTGCAAGGCTTTTTTTTTTAACATTTTAAATCCTTTTTCATGACTCACTAATTCTTGTGCCCAGCAGGTAGTACTTTCTGATCTGCAGTGTCTGTGAGCTGAGTTTTGGGGTGAGCTCATTGAGCCAGCTGGATGGGTAGAGGCTGAGGGGACAGCGTTGCTATGTGGCACCGCCCCCAGCCTGGGATGGGAAGGTACAGGATTGGCCACATGGCCCAAGTACCATATGGTGAAGAGAAGCCTTCTCTTGGCATAGGGCTCAGAGGGTCCTGCACCTCTGCACCTATAACTGCCTGAAGGCCCCGCACTTTGACTGACAGATAGATACTTGGCCCTCCATGCCTGTATTAGAAGCCACATGGAAGCACAGAGAGCCCCCCAGAGAGACCCACAAATCCTATGCATCTGTAGCTGTACAGGCAGGCAAACTCTTCCCTTAGTGTAGAGCCCAGAGAGCCCACTACATCTTTTCATGCAGGTCCTGAAGGGACGTGCGTGAATGACGATGCGATTCCACAATCTCAAAAAGAAAGGAACTCACTGTAAAAAACTGCGTTAATGCAACAGTTAGGGCTCAACGTAACCCCACAAAAGTAGTGAAATGTGGCATTTGGATTTCCAGCCCTAACTTCCCAACCCACCAAGCAGCAAAAGGACAAGACCACACAAGCAACCACAGACAAACATCATCAGGCACGACAAACAACATGCAACTGTTTCCGGATGGCACAAATGCAGTAGCACTGATGTGCTACCTTTGTGGATTTGTATCTACAGCCAGAAGGTTTGTGTCTGTCTGACAGCGTGAATAAGTACCCATGGCTACAGAAGTGCAGGCCACATAGTGGCCTATACTTCTGCAGACAAAAGAACTCTTGTAATTTGAGTATCATGGATTTGTTTCTGTGACTGCAGAGGCATGTATTTCTGCACACAGTACTGTTGTGAGTTGAGTATCGTGGATTTCTATCTGCATCATGATGTGAGTGTGTATGTCTTGCAGTGTACATGCCACAGATACAAATCCACAAAGTTAGCACATCAGTGCTACTGCATTTGTGACATCTGGAAACTTGTATGTTGTTTGTCTGACAGTCCGTTAGAATGGTGACTACATTTTGTCACCGCAATTAGGGCACTGCAATAAGGGTGAAAGTGAAAAGGGCAATCTTGATTTTAGATTGCCCTTCACTCATGTCGCCCTTTGCGCCCACACACTTTCTAACCCCTCCATGGCATGCCCACCCCAGAGAATGTTATATTTAGTTTCAAGGGGTGCAGTAGGCAAAGCCTGCTGGAAAAGCCAACTGTTTCCAGGGAGGGCACTTTGACGCTGTACCTCCTAGGAAACGAAATGCCTGGAGCTGTAATACCAGGTGGCATTTTGCCTGTGCTGTAATCGGCATCAGCAAAATGCATGTCACCGCGGCATGGGTGAAACATTTCTCTTACCTAATAATGGCCATTTGTGGATGCTTGTGTGGTCTTTTCCTTGTGCTGCATGGTGGAAGTTAGGGTTGGAAACCCTAATACCATATTGCTCTACTTTTGTGGGGTTAAATTGAGCCCTTATTGTTGCATTAATGCAGGGTTTTTTTTATGAATAACTATATATACTGTATATTCATTGTAAAAAACTTCATTAATGCATTAGTTAGGGTTGTTACTAAAGCAACAAAAACAGGGAAATGTGGTGTTAGGGTTTCCAACCCTAACACTCCACCCCCACCCTGCAAACACTGACAGGTATCAGGGGTATGCCTTGGGGTCAACAGCCCTAACTCTCTCCCCATTCCATAAGTAAATAAGCAGAGATGGGTACGCTATAGGAGAATGGGATGAGCTTTAGGGCTGTCGACCGCAAGGCACACCCCCGATGCCTGTCAGTGTCTGCAGGGTGGGGGTGAGGTGTTAGGGTTTGAAACCCTAACACCACATTTCCCTGCTTTTGTTGCTTTAGTAACAACCCTAACAGATGTATTTACCAAGTTTTTTGCAATGAATTTCCTTACTTTTTCAGATAGTATAATGATACCCTTATTTGTCTGTGGGAGTGTGTAGCTGTGGAAGCACAGGGCCCAGTTATAGGACAACAGTGACCAAATTGTCAGCATAGCCATCTTATTACCCCACCTCATATACTGCAGTACAGATCAAATCCACGCCAAAATGTAATTCTGCACAACTGTAACATTATTCCATGCCACAGGTGTTAAAACACACTTTGGGCAGGATTTGAAAAATGACAGCTGTGACATACATCAGGTCGGGCAATAGGAAGGCTAAGTTGAAAATCTGGGGTCAAAATATTTAAAATTTCTGAAATTGCAAGTGGGCGTACTGAAATTGCAACAAATTTTGGTATTTTTTTTATTTTGACACTAGTTTTTAAACATAGTCTTCATATGACTCCACCTCACAAACCCCATAGGTGAAAATGTTCAAATCCATGCAAAAATGCCATTCTGTGCCACAGGTGCGAAAACATGTGTCAGGCAGGATTTGAAAAATCCAGCAACATCTTAATCTGGTTCAAGGTCAGTTGGAATTCATCTGTATCCCCCTCCCACGGGTCGTGCCTGAAAATAGGCAGGATTTGTCTAGTGCACTTACCCGGTCAACAAAAACTAAATAAACAAAAAAATACAAAAAAATGACAGTTATACTGTTCATTAGGTGGAATAAAAATAAATGACTATGTTGAAAATGTGGACTCAAAATATTGAAAAGTACCAAAGTTCAATGAATGCTCATAACTTGGCTATTTTTAGGTATTTTTTCACCAATTTTATAACATGGGCTTTTTGAGATCCCACCTCATGAACACATTGGCACTGTCATTTTGTTACTGAGTCCCAGATGGTGATTTGGTGCAGTAACCACGAAATTGCCTTTCAGGCCCAATTAATGAAATGTCGGTTCATAAGGTGGGGTCCCAAAAAGCCCATGTTGAAAATTGGGTGAAACAACACCTAAAAATGGCAACGTTATAAACATAAGTTGAAAACACCATTGGAATACATTATACAGCATGTACCTTGATTCCTCAGTTTGCAGTTCGGCTTTGAAGAGTATAGACATGTCTCGCTCCACAGAAGGTGACAGCGGATTATCTCTGGAGGTAAGTATAGGGTAAGGGGGGGGTGTGGGGTGGTGGGTACTCAGTGGGAGGGTCAGGATGGGGGAAGGAGACAGCTGGGATGATGAGGGACTGTTTAATTTTTTCTCAAGGTTAAAACCAAGAAAAAGGTCTGGGGACTTTTTCCTTAACAGGATACAACACCACAAATATGTTTGGACACTGTAAGTAGGCTCCCCAGTGTCCCACATTACTTGGGAGGGGTGTCTAAATGCCAACACAGGGATTGGGCCTCCCAATGTCGGCTAGTAAATAAAGCACTGGGCTATGGTGGGGGGGTTATTACTGTGGAGCCGCCAACATTCAGCATTGAGAACAGCATTTGTTTATTAAAGCTATTCTCATGCCCTGGCCCCCTTCTCTTTGGAGGTCTTTAAATGTTAAGAAATACTTGAATTAGGTAAACATCAACAGGTGTTTACTGAAACGAGGGACGAGGAATTGAATTCTGGGGTCAGTTTGCCCCAAAATGGCCAGAAGTGTTATTTTTTTCCATGGCCGTATTTATGCCGCAAATTGCTTTTTTGCAAGACACCCTTCACAGTTTTGCAAAACAATGGAATTGTGTTACAATTTGTGGCACAAACTCCCCTTGCTTCACAAAACAAATTACCGCAATTTGCGTCACAGATACATCAGCGGACAAAATTAACATATTTCTGGGCATTTTTGTTGCAAACTGATCCCAGAATGTGATTCCTAGGGCCCCAATTAGATAAACAAAACTCTTGGGGCCAGATATTCAAAAGGGTTGCGCCATGCTCAACAGGGTTGCGCATGCTCAAGTCCTACATTGCGCCATTCTGCAATATTCAGCAGGAGGCAGTTGCGCCACTGAAAACAGGCTGAGCAACAGCGCAATGCAAATGAATGCATGCTCAACAGGAGGGGGAGGAATCATGCATAAACTGCACAGCCCGATATTCAGCCGGCTGTGCAGAGTTGTGCAGGCGCAACCCCAACCTGAGCCTGCAGGACCTTGAGCCAAAAAAGGCTTATAGAGGGCCACCCACAGGTGAGCTGCTGTATTGCAGGCGCACAGCAGCTGCCACCTGTGGCTTGGCCTCAACTCAGTCCATGTGCCCCCAGCCCGATCAAGGGCATAGTGTACTCCCCCACCAGCCTGATCGCGGGCATCAATGTGGCTCCCCTCCCGTTCACATCCCTGGTGATCCAGTGGACCAAAATGCCCAATCGCGGCAGAATGTAAATTGACACCCCCCAAACATCTCCCTGGTGGCTAGTGTCCCCCACCCACCCACCCGAAGCCCCACCACCCGCTCCCCGGCAGCGGCGGGTGGCAGCATCCCACCGCCTGCCGCCCACCACCCACCGACTGACTGCCGGTGGAGCTGCACGCCCATTGGTGCAGAGCAAGAACCAATGGGTGTGCAGCTCGCCAAATACAGCAGTCCAGATTTATGAATGATTCATTCACAAATCTGGACTGTCTTATCATGTAACCTCTTCACCATTGGTTCTTGCTCTGTCCTAAAGCCCTGTCGCAGTCAGTCAGGCAGGCGGGTTTTGATGCTGCCGCCGCCGGCTGCGGGCGGGGAGCGGGTGGTGGGCCGTGGGTGGGTGGTGTGGGGGGACACTAGCCACCAGGGGAGATGTTTGGGCGGGGGTGTCAATTTCATTCTGCCCGCGATCGGGCATTACGGTCCACTGGACCACCAGGGAGATGTTCGGGGGTTCATTTCACATTCTGCCCGCGATCGGGCATTACGGTCCACTGGACCACCAGGGAGATGTTTGGGAGGAGGTGGGGGAGCCACATTGCTGCCCACGATCGGGCTGCAAGGGGCGCCTGTCCCCGATGGCTGCTGCCTGGCAGGGCGGCCAGGTGCAAGTCCTCGGGGATCGGCGCACCACATGCTAATAACGTAAATGGGGCCATAATCAGATGCAAATAGCCCCCCCTCTTCTCCATGATTATGTCCCTTGCATGTCACCTTTTGAATATCATGATTTTGCGCATGGCACAATGGTACTTGGCCACGCAAGTTGAATGCTCCACTCTGACAACTTGCGGTGGCACAAGTTTCCTGCGCCATGCCACAGTGGCTGTGGCTGGGGTGATATTCAAGGAGTTGCTCAATAGCGCTAACTCCTTTGAATATCTGCCAACCCACCCTCAGCAACAACTATTTGGCGCAAGAGGGGCTTGCGCTCAGAATGGCGCAGTTTGAATATCCAGCCCTTGATGTTTACCAAGTGCAAGTATTTTTTTAAATATTTAAATTGACTTGCCTCACTAACTGAAAACAAGATGGCAGAAGCTCAAAAGAACATTTCCCATTTGCGAAAGAGAATGGCACTTTCACTAAAGAGAAACACACTTTTGCACTGGACATCTAATTTTTCCCCACAGGAAATAATAGAACCATTTTAACTTTAATAACTTTTGAACGGATTGATATTTTTTCACCAAACCTTCAAAAGGCACATTTGCGATCCAAGCCCAATATATCCTACAAATTTCAGAGCAAATGCCCAAACCATTTCTGAAAAACCGCGTGCCAAAGGATTTGCATAAAAAATAGTAGTTTTCAATTTTTTTGACAATCTGTATTTCTGCACACCCACATCCAAGTAGAACGAAGCTTGCCACATCAAAAGATCTTTGGTCCCCAATGGAGCATGCAAAATTTCATGTGAATCGGTTGAATGGTTGCAAAGTTATTAAGGTGCAAAATTGTGCATTTAACATAGAAGTGACCACTGAATCCTAAAGTGACACTACCGCGCCACTATAATGTGTGTGTGTGTGTATTACATGGATGGGAACTTTTCCTCATAGGAAAGGCCACCAATTATTTCCCTGTATACCTGCGACTAATCTATCAATTAAAAGCATATACCTGCACTAATCAAATAATTACAGCTATATACCTGCATTAATCAAACAACTACAGCTATGTACCTGCACTAATCAAACAACTACAGCTATATACCTGCACTAATCAAACAACTACAGCTATGTACCTGCACTAATCAAATAATTATAGCTATGTACCTGCACTAATCAAACAACTACAGCTATGTACCTGCACTAATCAAATAATTACAGCTATGTACCTGCACTAATCAAACAACTACAGCTATGTACCTGCACTAATCAAATAATTACAGCTATGTACCTGCACTAATCAAACAACTACAGCTATGTACCTGCACTAATCAAATAATTACAGCTATGTACCTGCACTAATCAAACAACTACAGCTATGTACCTGCACTAATCAAATAATTACAGCTATATACCTGCACTATTCAAACAACTACAGCTATGTACCTGCACTAATCAAATAATTACAGCTATATACCTGCACTAATCAAACTACAGCTATGTACCTGCACTAATCAAATAATTACAGCTATATACCTGCACTAATCAAACAACTACAGCTATGTACCAAAATAATTACAGCTATGTACCTGCACGAATCAAACAATTACAGCTATGTACATGCACTAATCAATTACAGCTATATACCTGCACTAATCAAACAACTACAGCTATGTACTGTACCTGCACTAATTTATTTATTTATTTATTTCAAAAGTTTCAGCATGAAAGACATACTGAGCTGAATAACAGCTCATTTCCAGATGCCTCCTGGGGGGGAAGGGGCAACAAGAGACAATAATAGAGCATTGCAGGACTTTATGTACAATATACAGTGCATAAGGACACAATAACAGAGCATTACAGGAAGTATGTACAATAATAGAGCATGTGCAGAACAGTAATTTACAGTATTTACATAATGGTTACAGTATAGGCAAAAAGCCAACACAGCGATATATGTAGTAACAGGTGGATAACAATGGGAACTTAAGAAAGTTGAGGCTGCGATGCTGGAAAAGTATTCCAGGAACTATTCAGGAGGAGTGAGGCAGTGGTAGTTTATGGAGGGGAAGAAAGGGGGAGGTAAAAAGGAGGGGGAGGTAGTTGAGCAAGGACGGAGACTTAGGTGCAGTTGTGAGGGAGCAGTGAAATCATGGAGAAGAAAGGAGAATTGGTGAAGAGAAGTGGCAGAGTGGATGGAAAGGGGGAGGGAATTCCATAGCTTAGGGAAGCGGGAGGAGAAAGCAGCCTGGCTGGAAGACAACCTAGGCAGGAGTGCAAAGGAGCAAAAGTCAGAGCTATGGAGGAAGTAAGAGGAAGAAGGAGGGGATGACAGTAAAGAGGAGAGGGAAAAGGGATGAGAACTAAGCCAGTACTTGGCCATAAAGAAGGAGCAATGTGCAAGGTGTCTGGCTTCAAGGGAGGGGAGAGAGAGAGAGAGAGAGAGAGTGAGGAGCAGCGGTGGTGAGACCAAGGTGGATGGTCAAGAGCAAACCAACAGAAGGAGTGAAAGAGAGGATCCAGTCTGGCCAGAGTGGACTTAGGAGCACTGCCATAAATAGTGTCTCCATAGTTGAAAATGGGGAGAATCATTCTCTGTAGAATGGCTTGACAAGCTGGCAAGGGGATGCATCAAGCGGTTACAGTACAAAGCCTCTAGTTTTGGATGAAGTTTATTGTGGATAGCATCCACATATACAGAGAAGTCAAGCTGTCAGTCAAGCCACACCCTGAGGTACTTGAAGGAGGGGACGTCTTTAACTGGGGACCCGTCCAGAATGTAAAAGGATGGGAGGGCTGGAAGTCTGGAGAGTTTTTGCCTGGTTCCAAAGGTCATGGAGACCATCTTCTTTGCATTAAGGGACAGCTGATTTGCACAGAACCAGAGCTGGATGTTGTCAAAGTCCAGCTGGAGTTGGGTCATCAGATCAGTCAGGGAGGAGCAAGCGGTAAATAAGACAGCATCATCTGTGTACATATGGATGGGCACAGAGATACAGGCACAGGGGAGGCTATTTAGGAAGATCAAGAAAAGAATAGGGCCAAGCACGGATCCTTGGAGGGGGGCGCCAGTGCTGATAGGAAGAGTTTAGACAGGGAGTCACCAATTTTAACTAATTGAGTTCTGCTTGTAAGATAAAAATGAAACCAGTCAGTAGCTTGAGTGGAAAGCCTCGCTGCAGAGAACATAGCAAGAAGAAGAGGGTGGGCTATGGAGGCAGTATAGTGCAGTGGTTTAAGGCTCTGAGCTGCAAACCTGGAGACCTGGGTTTGAGTCCCACAGTCTCCACTTGCATACTGTGTGACCCTGAGCAAGTCACTTTTTTATTTATTTTTTATTTATTTATTGAAGAATCAGTTTTACAACCTTTGAGTCAGCGGCTCGTTTACAAAGGTACCTCGTCAAAAAGGGGGGGAGACAACAAGTAGTGATGTAATTAGGACAGGGATTACATACAGGTGAGATACAAAAAACACCTGGAGTTAACTTCCTTGTGCTCCCAGGTCGCACCTGGAAACAAGCTTCGGCTTAGTGTGCCTCTCCTGGTTAAACAATTTCACTTTTCCCTTTCCCTATGGTGTCTAGGGCTTTGGCCAGGTCAATGAAAATAGCAGAGGTGATTAGGCCCTGATCCATGCCAGAGAGAATGGAGTCAGTCAGCCTGAGAAGGGAGGAGAAGGTGGAGTGGAATTTGTGAAAGCCAGACTGGAAAGGGTGAAGAATGAGGATGAGTCAAGAAAAGGTGAAAGTTACATAGATACATAGACACTGTCGGCAGATAAGGGACTATGGCCCACCCAGACTTTCCATTTGAGCTTGTAAGTTCACTTTATGTTTTCTTAGAAGTCTGTTGTCCCTTACCCATGACCTCCAGAATTCTCTTATGTCTATCCCATGCATTCTTAAATCCCATGATTGTTTCAGCCCCCACCACTTCCTCTGGCAGGGTGTTCCACTTGTCCATCACCTGTTCGGTAAAGAAATTCTTCATCACGTTTCCTCTGAATCACCCTCCCTCCAACTTCATCCCATGCCCTCTAGTCCTGGAGCTGCAAAATAGGTGTATTCCTGCATCCTGTTCCTCCCTGTAAGGTACTTGTATATTTATATCATAACCCCTCTCTCTCTCCCTCCTGTTTTCCAGGAAGTACATATTCAAGTCCTTCAACCTGTCCTCATAGGACTTGTGATGCAATCCTTGTACCATCTTTGTTACCCTCCTCTGAACCTTCTCTACCCTGTCTATGTCCTTATGTAGGTAAGGTCCTACCAGAACTGTGTACTGTACTCCAGGTGGGGCTCACTAGTGTCTTGTACAGTGGAATTATGACCTCCCATTTCCTGCTGGTGATGCCCCTACCTATGCATCCCAGCATCCTATTTGCTTTACCTGATGCCTGTCCCACTGTTTCCCTACCTTGAGGTCATCAGAGATGATAACCCTAGGTCCCTTTCCTGCTTGGTGCATGCTATATCCTCACCCTCCCCCAAATGATATGTTGTTCTAGGGTATTTGTGCCCCATATGCATTATCTTGCACTTCTTTTCATTGAATTTCAACTGCCAAACCCTTGACCATTCTTCACACTTCTGCAGGTCCCTCCTCATTCTGTCTACACCCTCTGGCATGTCCACTCTGTTACAGAGCTTCGTGTCATCACTGAACAGGGAAATTATGCCATCCAGGTCCTGTGCAATGTCACTGATGAAGACGTTGAAAAGGACCGGTCCCAGCACTGATCTCTGTGGTACCCCACTGGTCACTCTTCCTTCTGTGGAATGACAGCCATTTACTACCACCCTCTGTGTCCTGCCACCCAGCCAATTACCTACCCACCGTACTACTGTCCTGCCCACTCCCATATTCCCCAGTTTGTTTAATAGCCTTCTATGTGGCACAATGTCAAAGGCCTTGCTGAAGTCCAGATAGACAATGTTCACTGCCCTTCCCTGATCCACCTCCCTTGTCACCCAGTCAAAAAATTCAATGAGGTTGGTCTGGCATGACCTCCTCCAGGTGAAACCATGCTGCCTTGGGTCCTGTAGTCCGTTGGCAACCAGATGCCCCACCAATCTATCCTTCAGTAGTGCTCCATGATCTTCCCCACTACCGAGGTCAGGCTGACTGCTCTGTAGTTCCCCGCTTCCTCTTTGTTCCCGCTTTTGTATAAGGGGACTACATCTGCTGTCCTCCAGTCTTTGGATACCTCCCCTGTTTCCAGTGATTGGCTAAATAGGATTGCCAAAGGTTCAGCCACCACCTCTCTTAGTTCCTTTAGGACCCTGGGGTGCACCCCATCTGGCCCCATTGCTCTATCAGCTGTTATTCCTTCCAGTTCCTTTACGACTCTTTCATGTGTAAAGGGACTTGTGTCCATTTCTGCACCATTCCTACCCCTTGTACTTCCTTCAGACCCATTACCCTCCTCTCTCCTCAGTAAAGACTGAGCAGAAATACCTGATCAGTATGTCAGCTTTACTGGTGTCATCCTTCACACGGCCCCCATCCTCCCTCTTCAGTCTCACTATTGAAAAAGAATGAGGTGTTCTTGGTGTTTAGCAAGTGTAGGGAGTAGGAAGATAGGATGGTAGTTGCTTGGAGCAGAGTAGTCACCACCATTAGGGAGGGGAATGACTGTGGCATGCTTCCAGGAAACAGGCACAGAGTCAAGAGAGAAGGAAAGGTTAAGAATGGAGGCAAGAGGAAGACAGATGGCAGGGGTGGAGAGGTGAAGGAGTTTAGGGTCCAATCCATCAGGACTCTTACCTTTAAGGGGGTTTAGAGCCAGGAGGACCTTGACAGTGGCAGTCGGTGTAACAGGGGAGAAGGAGAAAGTGGGAAATGGGGAGGACTGGAGTGGGTAAGTGGGAGGGAGAGAGTTGGGGGTAAGGAGGAGAGAAGGGAAGAGGCACAGGAGGTGAAGAAGCTGTTGAAGTCAGCAATGACATAAGAGGGTTCAGAGATGGTGGTGTCCCTCACCTTGAGGACTGGGTTGGAGGACTGGGTAGATGGTGAGAAGAGAGAGTAGGTGGTTAATATTGTTTTAGAGGGTGGCAGAAAAGTACTTTGCCTTGGCATGTTTGGTAGCTTTGGTGCAGGTATTGCATAAAGCTCTATATTTTTGATAGTCAGAAGAAGAGCCTGAGGACTTGTGAACCTTCCATGCCAGATCCCAGACAAGGAGGCATGCCAGCAGTTTGGCATCAGACCCAGGAGAGATGAGAACCTCATGCCCTGGTTTTCCTGAGGGGGGAGAGGTGTGACAATCCCATATAGCCAGGAAATGGGACTTGAAGAGATTTAGTGCTGAGTCAACGGAGCTGGCAGAGGAGATAGCTGACCACTGAATTGCTGCTAAATCCTCATGAAGGGATGACAACTCCAAAGTCTGTAAAGAACAAATCGGGAGGTGTTTGGGTGGTGCTTCGAGTCTGTGAACCTTACATACATAGTAGACCATGTGGTGGTCACTGAAAGCATCCAGAAGGGTGGCTGATGCAATAATATGGTGTGGGTGGGAAGCAAGGGCCCAGTCCAAAAGGGTGTAATTTGGGGATTTATGATTGAGGCGAGTAGGGTCAGAAACTAGTTGGGTTAGGTTAAGGGACTTGGTGTTAGTGCAGGATGTGGATAAAGAGAGAGAGAGAGAGAGAGAGAGAATCTTTGTTAAAGTCCCCTAGGATGAGAAGTTCACCATTAGAGGCATGAGAGGAGATGGTGGAAAGGAGTTCAGTGATAGTGGAGGAGGGCAAGCTGGGGTAGCAATAGACGCCAGCTGCGAAGATGGGGAGACAGAAAGAGAGAGAAAGCATGATGAGAAGGAGTTTGTAGGCAGAGGGGGAGGAGATAATGAGTGTAGGGATGAATTAAATGGCAGAGGTGAGATAGATGGCTACCCCACCACCCCTAGAGACTCAATCCTGTCGGGTAAGTGAGTAACCAGGTATGGCAACTGCAGAATCTAAAATCTTGTGGGAAAAAACAGAATTCCGAAATAACCAAAATGTCTAACTTAAGGTTGATCATGAGGGGTGGCAACAAGTCAGTTTTGCGGAGGAGGCTGCGGACACTGACATGTGCCATAGTCAGTCCTTTGGGAAGGGAGGTAGTGGGGGGTGAGCAGGGCCAGGATTGGGCTAAATATCACCAGCAAGCAGTAATAGCAGGTAGGTAAGGAACTTAGTGAGCATTGAGGGACATTTGCGTGGCAGTTGGGTGTAGGAGTAGGGGAAGGGTGGAGGACAGGGTGTGTAGGAGAGCAGGGAATTAAGAGTAGCAAGATGGAGGTTGGGTAGTGGGAGAAGAGAGCAGTTAGGAAGCCAGGTAAATGAGTGAGAACTGGAAGTAGGGAGAGTGGGGTAGATGGAGGGGGAATAGTGAAGGAGGGGGGAAGGGAGAGAAAGTGGGCGGGAGTGAGGGAAGTAAAGGAAAACAAGAGTGGAAGGAGAGATAGGGAGAAATGTAGCATGATGTAGCGGCAGTGGCCTGGGGCGGAGATAGTCAGGAGGGAAGGGGTAGAGGAGGGAGCACAGTGAGATGGAGTAGTGGGCAGAGCAGCTAGAACGAGGAGCAGGAGGGAGGAAGGAAGTATGCAGGGAAGGTGTTAGAGAGAAGTAAGCATTAAAGGTCCTATAAAGAGAGTTAATCACAAATTATGAGAAGCATAACATTTCCAATAGCACATAGGCATACATGCTGGTAGACAAGTACAGCAGAGCTATAAAGATAGTGATGTACAAACAAGAATCATAAATCATTTAAAAGCACAATTGGCATAAATCATTTATAGACATTAGGCACATACAGCAGAACTAGTATGCAACCTGGGCAAAATTCAAGAGAACATTTTATCAGTTGGGAAAGGAAAACTGTACACGACTCTGTAATATTTTATTAATTGAATACAATGAGAATTTTGGGCTATGGGCGATGCAGGAGTAAGTGGCAGACATCCACCAGAGGCATAATAATGTGAGAACAGGCTCTTGGAAGGAGTTACATTGAGTAATAGGGGAGTGTAGAATATGTAGCAGTCGAGACACTGGGATCAGATGAGAAGCTCCATGCCACAACAGGCATTATATCAGTGGAGCAGTGAGAGTTAATTGAACAGTAGTTTGAGAACAGGGAGATTGACAGATGGTGGATTAGCTGAAGTACACAGTGACTGAGGGGCAGGTGTAGGTACTTGTTAGGGGAATCACTCTGGAGAGCTAAGTGGACAAAACGAGGATATCCACCATGGGTGGAGGGGTGAGTGGGTGGGTTATTCCTTTGTGGCACCATGCTAGTGGTGTTGCTCACACATCAAAACTAGAGTGGTGTGCCAGAGTACCTGGGGTTTACCAGGGGTTTGCTGGCCAGAATGCTGCAGTCCAGGAGCATTGAAGGGAGGGCTAGAGTCAAGAGCCCTCTTGACCCGGAGTCCACAGGAGGTTTGGGGTTTCCCACGGATTGCCAGCTGAAATGCTGCAGTCCATGAGCATTGAGGGGAGGGCTGGAGTCAAGAGCCCTCTCAACCCAGTGTCCATGGGAGGCTGAGATTTCCCGGTGATTTGTTGGCTGGAATGTTGCAGTCCAGGAGCATTGAGGGGAAGACTGGAGTCAAGAGCCCTCACAACCTGGCATCCATGGGAGGCTGAAGAATGAAGATCTGCATTAATCAAGCAATCACAGCTATATATCTACACTAATCAAACAATTACAGCTATATACCTACACTAATAAAACAATCGCAGCTATATACCTGCACTAATCAAACAAACACAGTTATGTACCTGCACTAATCAAACAATCACAGCTATATATGTACACTAATCAATCACAGCTATATACCTACACTAATCAATCACAGCTATATACCTGCACTAATCAAACAATCACAGCTATATACCGGCACTAAACAATCACAGCTATATATCTGAACTAATCAAACAATCATAGCTATATTTCTACACTAATCAAAAATCCCAGCTATATATCTACACTAATCAAACATATCTATATACCTAAACTAATCAAACAATTACAGCTATATAGCTGCACTAATCAAACAATCACAGTTATATACCTGCACTAATCAAACAATCACAGCTATATATCTTCACTAATCAATCACAGCTATATACCTGCACTAATCAATTACAGCTATATATCTGCACTAATCAAAAATCACAGCTACATACCTGCACTAATCAATCACAGATATATATCTACATTAATCAATCACAGCTATATAGCTGCACTAATCAAACAATCACAGTTATATACCTGCACTAATCAAACAATCACAGCTATATATCTACACTAATCAAAAATCACAGCTATATACCTGCACTTATCAACCACAGCTATATATTTACACTAATCAAACAATCAGAGCTATATACCTGCACTAACCAAACAATCACAGCTATATATCTGTACTAATCAAACAATCACAGCTATATAGCTGCACTAGTCAAACAATCACAGCTATATATCTGCATAATCAATCACTGCTATATCCCTGCTCTAATCAAACAATCACAGCTATATAGCTGCACTAATCAAACAATCACAGTTATATATCTGCACTAATCAATTACAGCTATATATCTACACTAATCAAACAATCACAGCTATATACCTGCACTAATCAATCACAGCTATATATGTATACTAATCAATCACAGCTATATACCTGCACTAACCAAACAATCACAGCTACATAGCTGCACTAGTCAAACAATCACAGCTATATAGCTACACTAATCAATCACAGCTATATACCTGCTCTAATCAATCACAGCTATATACCTGCACTAATCAATCACAGCTATATATCTACATTAATCAAACAATCACAGCTATATACCTGCACTAATCAAACAATCACAGCTATATATCTACACTAATCACAGCTACATACCTGCACTAATCAATCACAGCTATATATTTACACTAATCAAACAATCAGAGCTATATACCTGCACTAATCAAACAATTACAGCTATATACCGGCACTGATCATACAATCACAGCTATATATCTGCACTAATCAATCACTGCTATATACCTGCTCTAATCAAACAATCACAGCTATATAGCTGCACTAATAAAACAATCGCAGCTATATACCTGCACTAATCAAACAAACACAGTTATGTACCTGCACTAATCAAACAATCACAGCTATATATGTACACTAATCAATCACAGCTATATACCTACACTAATCAATCACAGCTATATACCTGCACTAATCAAACAATCACAGCTATATACCGGCACTAAACAATCACAGCTATATATCTGAACTAATCAAACAATCATAGCTATATTTCTACACTAATCAAAAATCCCAGCTATATATCTACACTAATCAAACATATCTATATACCTAAACTAATCAAACAATTACAGCTATATAGCTGCACTAATCAAACAATCACAGTTATATACCTGCACTAATCAAACAATCACAGCTATATATCTTCACTAATCAATCACAGCTATATACCTGCACTAATCAATTACAGCTATATATCTGCACTAATCAAAAATCACAGCTACATACCTGCACTAATCAATCACAGATATATATCTACATTAATCAATCACAGCTATATAGCTGCATAATCAAACAATCACAGTTATATACCTGCACTAATCAAACAATCACAGCTATATATCTACACTAATCAAAAATCACAGCTATATACCTGCACTTATCAACCACAGCTATATATTTACACTAATCAAACAATCAGAGCTATATACCTGCACTAACCAAACAATCACAGCTATATATCTGTACTAATCAAACAATCACAGCTATATAGCTGCACTAGTCAAACAATCACAGCTATATATCTGCACTAATCAATCACTGCTATATCCCTGCTCTAATCAAACAATCACAGCTATATAGCTGCACTAATCAAACAATCACAGTTATATATCTGCACTAATCAATTACAGCTATATATCTACACTAATCAAACAATCACAGCTATATACCTGCACTAATCAATCACAGCTATATATGCATACTAATCAATCACAGCTATATACCTGCACTAACCAAACAATCACAGCTACATAGCTGCACTAGTCAAACAATCACAGCTATATAGCTACACTAATCAATCACAGCTATATACCTGCTCTAATCAATCACAGCTATATACCTGCACTAATCAATCACAGCTATATATCTACATTAATCAAACAATCACAGCTATATACCTGCACTAATCAAACAATCACAGCTATATATCTACACTAATCACAGCTACATACCTGCACTAATCAATCACAGCTATATATTTACACTAATCAAACAATCAGAGCTATATACCTGCACTAATCAAACAATTACAGCTATATACCGGCACTGATCATACAATCACAGCTATATATCTGCACTAATCAATTACTGCTATATACCTGCTCTAATCAAACAATCACAGCTATATAGCTGCACTAATCAAACAATCACAGTTATATATCTGCACTAATCAATCACAGCTATATATCTACACTAATCAAACAATCACAGCTATATACCTGCACTAATCAATCACAGCTATATATGTACACTAATCAAACAATCACAGCTATATACCTGCTCTAATCAATCACAGCTATATATCTACATTAATCAATCACAGCTATATATCTACACTAATCAATCACAGCTATATACCTGCACTAATCAAACAATCACAGCTATATATCTACACTAATCAAAAATCACAGCTATATACCTGCACTAATTTATTTATTTATTTAAGCGTTTAACCAGGAAAGCATGCTGAGCAGGCTACTGCTTGTTTCCAGATGTGTCCTGGGGGGAAGGGGTGCAGTTACAGGGCTGAACAGACATAATACAAATATGGTTGCATAGTGGGAATACCCACTAGCACAATGGGTCCAGGTTAGGATACAAGAGGAATGGGATAACACAGAGACAAGCATAGCATAGATACATTACCATATAATATTACTATATAGTATAGTCAGGTGGAACAATATAGTGTTGTATTAACAGTTTGGATGCACAGCCCTGCTATTCTGTACTCCGTAGACTGTCTAGACACATGAGCAGGTAGACAGTCAAACAATCAAACAATCACAGCTATATACCTGCACTAATCAAACAATCAAGCTATATACATATACTACTCAATTATAGCTATATATATCTACACTAATCAAACACAGCTATATATCTACACTACTCAATTACAGCTGTATATCTACACTAATCAATCACAGCTATATACCTACACTAATCAATCACAGCTATATATCTACACTAATCAAACAATCACAGCTATATATCTACACTAATCAAACAATTAATGGGACAATACTGATAACACAATTAGCACATTATTTGGCAGCTAGCCAAACCCAATTAACAAACTGCAAAAGAACCTGGAAAAATGACACACAAAACCCTCCCAAACTCAGAAATCCCCTAAACACCTACCTGCACTTTCTACACACAATTCCTTCCTTGCCGCAAGAGACCTTCAGGTGCCATAACATGATCGCAAATGTGATCGTCATAACAATAACTATCCTAATGTATTATATTCAACAAACAATGGGTAAGGGTGAAACACTCAGAAGTATACTCATCTCTGAGGCTAATTAGGTCAATAAAGTCATTCGCCCTTTTGACTCGAGGCCTTATAGCCCTAATTAGCCCCCCTTAATGGGTATATATTCTTGTATACTACCCTTAGCCATTATTTATTCTATATATATACACACACACACACACACACGTATACAAACACACATAGTATAGAGTATATAAATAGGTTTAAAACTATAAAACTCTTGGGGCCTCATATTCAAAGCTGGGTGCAATCATGGCACACTTATTTGTGCTGCACTTGCGATAGCGCATGACTATCTCTGACTGATATTCAGACATTTAGTGCTCACCGACAGAGCAGTGCTAACTGACTGAATATCGGGCCATGGCAGTGTAGTGATAAGTGGGTCTGTACTGTGCCAACATGGACCAAGGCTACATATGGCCCAAAGGAGACAGCGCTACCTAGAAAAGGATAGGACCAGGTCTCCTGTGGGCCATATTCAGTCTCAGCATGTAAATGAGCTAATTAGGTATGCAAGGCACCAAGAGGCAATCTGTATGCCCATTATGGGCTCATTTATATTCAGTGCAGAGAAACCCTAACACTGCTACAGCAGAAAACAGCCCTGGGGTTTTAGTGACCCTCCCTCCTGCCCACCTGCTGAGGCCCCCACTCTGCTCCCCACATCACCCTGATCCCCACACATTGTGTCTACTGCTGCAGAGCTGTGGCTGGCACAGCCCTCAGCTCACTTCCTCTGCTGGCCATACCTGACAGTTGCAATCACGAAAGACATATTGTTGTACAATACATAATGCCTTATTGACAATATTGACTATTTGTAAATACAATAGTATATCTATCATTCTTTTAATAATAATTAATAATGTAATAGAATTCAAAAAAATTTAAAAACTAAAAATTTTAAAAAAACACTATGGTTCTCAAAAGAGGTGGCAGGGACGGTTAAGGAGAAAAGGATAGCATTCAGGAAATATAAGGAAACACAGAAGGAGCAGGACACAGAACTTTATCAGTTAAAGCAGAACGAGGCAGGGAAGGCAGTCAGAATAGCAACGGCACAAACTGAGGAAAAGATAGCCAACTCTGTTAAGAAGGGGGATAAAACCTTTTATAGGTACATTAGGGAACGAAGAAAGACCAAGGGAGGGATACAGAGACTTAATAAAGGGGAGGTAATGTGGGCAGAGGGTGACAGTGAAAAAGCAGGGATACTGAACGAATATTTCTGCTCAGTATTCACAACAGATGAGAGGGGAGGTGCCTAAACCAAACAAGGGAGAAACTCTGAATAGGGGGTCGATACCAGACCATTCACAGAAGAAAGGGTTTTGAAAGAACTATTGAAACTGAGGGTGGACAAAGCAATGGGGCCTGATGGGATTCACCCAAGAATACTAAAAGAACTAAGGGTAGAACTAGTAACACCATTGACTACTCTCTTTAACAAATCATGGGAGGATGGAGTGGTACCTGAGGACTGGAGGAGGGCAAATGTTACCGCACTTCACAAATGTGGGAGTAGGGCAGAGGCAGGAAACTACAGACCAGTTAGTTTGACTTCAGTGGTAGGGAAAATGATGGAATCACTTCTGAACGAAATAATTGTTGAGTACCTAGAGGCCAGTGGGGCACAGGACCCAAGGCAGCATGGTTTCACAGCAGGAAGGTCATGTCAGACGAACCTAATAGATTTCTTTGACTGGGTGACCAAAGTAGTAGACCAGGGAGGGGTTGTGGATATGGCCTACCTAGATTTTAGCAAGGCATTCAACACAATCTCACACAAAAGATTAATATATAAGTTAGCCAGTCTTGGAGTGGGTCCCAAGGTGGTAGCCTGGATAAAAAACTGGCTGGACAACAGGACGCAAAAGGTAATAGTAAACGGAGTCCACAGTGAAGAAAGGAGGGTAACTAGCAGGGTACCACAGGGTTCGGTACTGGGACCGGTCCTCTTTAATATCTTTATAAGTGACATTGGAGAGCACCTGGAAGGAAAGGTATGCCTCTTTGCAGATGACACAAAGATCTGCACAGGGATGATACACAAGGTGGGGTGGAAAGAATGAAAAGGGACTTGGCAAGGTTGGAGGAATGGTCAAATACCCGGCAGCTCAGATTCAATGCAAAGAAGTGCAAGGGAATGCATCTGGGAAACAAAAACCCAGGGGAAGAGTACACAATGGGGGGTGAGTTAATAACAACAACAAAAATCAAAAGAGACCTAGGAGTAATTATATCAGATGACCTAAAGGTGGGCAAGCAATGTGAGAAGACAGTAAGGAGGGCTGGGGGGATACTGGGATGCATAGGGAGAGGCATCAACAGTAGAAAACAGGAAGTTGTTATTCCTCTCTACAGACAGTTAGTGAGACCCCATCTGGAGTACTGCATGCAATTCTGGAGACCCCATCTCTGCAAAGATATAGACAGAGTGGAGGCTGTTCAGAGGAGGGCAACCAAAATGGTGCAAGGTCTGCACCAGAAGACATACGAGGAGAAACTAAAGCAGCTTAATATGTATACCCTTGAGGAAAGGAGGGAGAGGGGGGACATGATAGAAATTTTAAGGTATCTCAAGGGAATTAAGGTACAAGAGGGTAGTATCTTTCAGAAGAGATGTGAAAGAACAAGGGGGCACAATTTGAAGATGGGGGCGCGGCTCAGAGGTAATGCTACAAAGTATTTTTTCACAGAGAGAGTTGTGGATGCATGGAACAGCCTTCCTGAGGAGGTTGTGGAGTCAGGAACAGTGGGAGAATTCAAGAATGCATGGGACAGGCATAAGGCAATTCTAGTGGGGGGCTGGAGGAAGTAAGCTGTTGATTAACTAGAATCTACAGCTTATCCATCAGGTAGGGAAATGGGCAGACTGGGTGGGCCAAGCGGTCCTTATCTGCCGTCAAATTCTATGTTTCTGTGTTTCTAAATAATGTAAAGTAGAAGAATACAGTTAAGAAGCCAACATCATAAAATAAATAATGCAATATTCCAACTTGTGAGCAGTGGCAACTGATTGCATTAAATAAGTAACCTACCAGTTTCAGTTCAAGGGAGATGGCTGCTGGTGCCCAAACGTAAAAACAAATTTCAAAGTGCAATGGAGTGTGGGCAACTCAGCCACCGAAAAAACAACAGACCTAAGTGCTGGGTCTGGCTAAAAACTATTTTATTGCAAAAACTAAGAGACAAAGAACAGCAGATCCCCGAGTACACACCTATCTATTTGCTACATCTTATTTGCTTTACCTGCTGCCTTGTCACACTGTTTCACTACCTTGAGGTCATCAGAGATGATAACCCCAAGATCCCTCTCCTGCTTGGTGCATGCTCTATCCTCACCCCCCAGCTGATATGTTGTTCCAGGGTTTTTGTGCCCCATATGCACTATCTTACACTTCTTTTCATTGAATTTCAACTGTCAAACTGTTGACCATTCTTCAAACTTCTGCAGGTCCCTCCTCATTCTATCTACACCGTCTGGCGTGTCCACTATGTTACACAGCTTTGTGTCATCAGCGAACAGGGAAATTCTGCCTTCTAGGTCCTGCGCAATGTCACTGATGAAGGCGTTGAATAGGACAGGTCTCAGCACTGATCTCTGTGGTACCCCACTGGTCATTCTTCCCTCTGTGGAGTGACAGCCATTACCACCACCCTCTGTGTCCTGCCATCCAGCCAATTACCCATCCACTGCACTACTGTCCTGCCCACTCCCATATTCCCCAGTTTGTTTAATAGCCTTCTATGCGGCACAGTGTCAAAGGCCTTGCTGAAGTCCAGATAGGCCACGTCCACTGCCCTCCCCTGATCCACCTCCCTTGCCACTCAGTCGAAAATTTCAATGAGGTTGATCTGCCATGACCTCCCCCCAGGAAAACCATACTGCCTTGGGTCCTATAGTCTGTTGGCAACCAGATGTTCCACCAATCTCTCCTCCAGTAGTGCTTCCATGATCTTCGCCACTACTGAGGTCAGGCTGACTGGTCTGTAGTTCCCCGCTTCTTCTTCATTCCCACTTTTCTGTAACCCCCCTCTGGGGACTTACCTGTAATTGCTCCAATTTTGCCCTGATTTGCTGGCATTTCTGGTGTCCCCATGTTTTCCCTCTGCCAGCATGCTGTTTTTCTGCCCTTTGGGGGAGTTATCCATTGTTCGCGAGCTGCCAGCATGATGATTTGACCGGCACTTGCGTAAGTGCAAGGGGCGCTTTGATGTGCCGACCGCTGTTGCGGTCAGCCAAATGGGGAGTGTGTCCATAGTCCTGGTGCCTCTCCATGTGTACTTGTGTACCAGAGACCTGGGGAGAGTTGGGCAAGGTCCGTGGTTGCTGTGCAGAGGAGGTGGAACAACGGGGCCACTCAGGGGCTTATGCATATTAATTAGCAGCTTCATACATATTAATGAGCCTCCGCCTACCACCTGGGGGGGACTGTGTTGTGGCAGCAGTGATAGTAAAACTGCAGGGAGCCCTCCAATAAGAATGGGCTCATTTGACAGAGGGCAACTGGGGCTACAATCCAGTGGGGTATTGGTGCACTGAGAGGGTTGTGTTGGGCTGCACCAGATGTTAAAAGGAGAAGGACTGCACTATGCTGCGTGGAACTCCATGGAACTGTATGGGAGCTGGCATGTTTATAACATTTGACTCCATATTTGTAGCCAATCAGTGATCTAGGCTCTCAAACTGGACACAGAGGGACTACTGGTAAAAAGGAGAGGACTAATTCTGGTGCCTAGATCATGCCCCAAAAAACGAGCAGGAAATATTGAGCACTATAGATATTGATTATTGAAAGGCTTCAACAGCCAATCGGAGTGCTGGGTTTTCAAGTGATACAGTGTGGACTTTCTAGTATTTCTTCAGTCTGTTGCTGGGCTCTGTACAAGTCAGGACTGTGCTGTGAGAGTGGACTTTGAGCTTCAGGGGCTTCCCCAGGCCCCAATCAGAAGATTTCTGTTGTCAGAAGTGGGTCGAGAGAGGAAAGAGACTGAACTGTGACCGTGATTCCTCAGGTGCTTGCTGCAGGACTGAGTAGTGAAGGGGAAAGAGAGAGAGAGAAAGAAAGAAAGAAAGAAAGAAAGAAAGAAAGAAAGAAAGAAAGAAAGATTGATTCTGTTTTCTCCAAGAAGTTGCTTTGCTGAGGTTGGGAGAAAACAGTGTTGCAGAAACCCTGCTCTGGGAAGGTGGACTAGCTGAGAAGACTGTGCGGATTATCAGTAGTGCTACAGTTATTGCTAAGAGGTCATTTGCTTGAGTGGGACTGTGATTGCACTTTTCTTGAAAAGGCTGAGCATCTCTGGTCATCGGGGTGCTAGCCAGAAACTGTGTGTGTCCTGAGTGAACTGGTTTAAGTGGCTGAGAGCTGAGGTTTTACTGCAGCCGAAGAAAAGAGTGAGGACACTGCTAAACTGGAAAGTGTGGACTGGTGTGCATAGAGTTGTTGTTGCTGTGTTTTCCTCCTGCTGAAATGCACTTGCCCTTACCAAGATAGAGGCTAACACCGACTCAGATTGGCACTAAACTTTATTGGAGCGACTGCCTGAATATTTTTTCTTGTTGAGAACTCAGTGCAGGGACTGCAGGAGGACCCCTACCACTAGGGAGGCCTCACCCAGAGCCAGGGAGGGAACTTGCTAACCCCTTCCAAGTGGGACTCACTGTCTCGGGTGGTCACCAGTGCTTGCTGGGGTGCTAAGGCACCTGCAACCTGTCGTGGGAGCTGGGCTGTGGAGCCACCCCTGGGTCTTGGCCTTCTGGGGCTGGTGTTGTCCTGCCACAGTGCTCTGCAATGGGCCAGAAGCAGCTGAAGGTGACAAGCAGCCAGGACTGCAATCAAGGTGACCAGCTGCAAGATCCTCAAGCAAGTTCCATCCAGGCGGAGGGATTCTGTCCAGCCTGTTTCTGCTTGCTGCACTAATTCGAGGAGCTCCATTTCCCCTGCTTTTGAGATCGACCAACTGTGAGTACCCAGGACCTGGCTCCAGGGAGGGAAAAGGGGGAATTGTTCTCTTTTTTCAATTTACAAGTTTTCTCAAAATATTTCAGGGTCCCAACAGCTGGCCAACCCGCGGCACCGATCAGGTCTACCCCTAGTGGGTACTCCTAGAGATTATTTGGGGACACTGGTACCAGTGGGGGAGGGCTTGGTCTACGGGCCCATATGCTGAAGTTGCATATTGCTCTAACCTTTCTTTTGCCTTCACAGCTACCCTATATCCAGGTAGCCCATTCCTTGTTCATTACCCCATGAATAAAGCTGTGAATTTGTTGTTTGCAACTGTTGTGTTAGTGAAATTTATTGTATGTGCTTACTGCTGAGGTATATGGTTTATGGTGGAATAAGCTATTGAGGGACACAGTGTGCAGAGTGGTTGGTTGGGGAGGTGGGTAGGCACAGCATCCCAGGGGGCTGTGCTAAGTGGGTATCTGGCCCACTAATATTTTACTCTGGGTGGAGGCACCGCGCTATTATCAATATTTCTGGGAACTAACCCCAATTGACACTGTAGCAGGACCCAGGCTCCTTGCCCAGTATCAGGGACAGCTGGCAAGGGGGGGTCACCCATTGGTAGATGGCACCAGGGCTACATTTGTATAAGGGGACTACATCTGCTGTCCTCCAGTCTTTGGGTACCTCCCCTGTTTCCAGTGATTGGCTAAACAGGATTGCCAGAGTTTCAGCCACAACCTCTCTTAGTTCCTTTAGGACCCTGGGGTGCACCCCATCCGGCCCCATTGCTTTATTGACTCTTATTCCTTCCAGTTCCCTTAGGACCCGTGCCCATGTAAAGGGACTTGTGTCCATTTCTGCACTGTTTCCACCCCTTGTACTCCCTTCAGGACCATTACACTCCTCTTCCTCAGTAAAGACTGAGCAGAAATATCTGTTCAGTATGTCAGCTTTTCTGTTGTCATCCTCTACGCGGCCCCCGTCCTCCCCCTTCAGTCTCACTATCCCTCTCTTTACCCTTCTTTTTTCAGTTATGTACCTGTAAAAGGTTTTGTCCCCTCTACCCACTGATTTTGCACTCTTCTGTCTGAGCTTTGACTTCCCTTACTGACCTCCCTGCCTCCCTTTGCTTCTCCTGGTACTTCTCCCTATCACCTTCTGCCTGCGTCTTTTTGTATTGCCTGAATGTGATCTTTTCGACTTTCATTTTCTCTGCTACCTCCCTGGAAAACCATAATGGCCTACTCTTCCTTTTCCCCTTGCTAACCTGCTCAATGCATAATTCTGTTGCTCTTGTAATCCCTGTTTTAAATATTGCCCACTGTTCCTCCACCCCGATTCCCTTCCCATTCCTATTAGTGCCTCTTTCAAGCATGTACCCATTTTCCCAAAGTATACCCTCCTAAAATCCAAGATACGTGTTTTTGTGTGATTTGGTTCTGCTCCTTCAGTGATTTTCAAACCACAGTGACCGGTAGTCACTGTTCCCCAGGTGCTCCCCCACTGTTGTCCCTATTACACTGTCCCAGTTTGTGAGCATGAGATCCAGTATTGCCTTCTGCTGAGTTGGTTCCATGACCAGTTTCTTAAGGAAGGCACCTTGAAGGGAGTTCAGGATAAATCTGCTCCTGGTTGATGCTGCTGCCGGTGTGCTTCAGTCCACGTCTGGAATATTGAAGTCTCCAACCAGCATCGCATCCCCCCTTGTCTGCCATCCTTTGGATGGCTAGCATTAGCTCCCTATTTGTCTCTTCCTCCTGGGCTGGTGGTCTGTAGACCACTCCTGTGTGGATGACTGACCCCATTTTCCTTTCCAGCTTAACCCACAATATCTGTCCCCCATTTTGTTCCTCCTGGATCTCTGTGGCCTTTATGCCACCTTTCACGTAAAGTGCCACTCTTCCTTCCTTCCTGCCTGCCCTGTCTCTTCTGATTATGTTGTAGCTGGGTATGGCCATCTCCTTGAACTATGACAGTGTTCTGGTGTTTTACACAGAAAAATAGAATTTGTCAGCAGATAAGGACCTCTTGGTCCACCCAGTCTGTCTTCCTGTTAGTATATTGTTCCAGGTTTTAGATATACTAAAGGGAAATGATTTTTGGCCTACTGTGGTCCTGAAATGGGATACTAACATCAGTGCATCAGACAATCTCAGACTTTTTTTGCTGGTACTGTATGTGTTTTAATAATATTGGCAAGGTGTCCCTCTCCCCTTTCTTAATTGTTCTGTAAGCCATTATTCCTGGGCTGTGGGAGCATCTTTTCTTTTTGGGGTAACCACTTCAATTTTTCGTACAGTACACAGTGGCTGAATTTAACCTTCTACAATACCAGCTCATAAACAAAAAGCTTTTGCTCAATGCGAAAAAGACAAAAGCCATGCTCTTCTCCCCCTCCTTGCATGTGGCAATTCCTGCTGGGGGGGAGAGCTATCCCATAAATTACCACTGTTCTTGGAGAAACACTAGAGTATGTAGCTAAATTCAAATATCTGGGAGTTTGGCTCGATCATAAACTTTCCTTCGCCGGCCATCTCGAAGAACTACAGAAGAAACTAAGGCAAAGATTAGGACTATTCTACAGAATTAACCACCTGCTCACAAGGGAGGCCAAGATTCAACTGGTTCAAGCTACCTTCCCATCTTTAATAGATTACGCGGACCTGCTTTACAGCCACTGCACTGCCTCTGCACTGGCTAAGCTGGACACCCTCTACCACAGAGCTATCAGGTTCATTACTGGCCTTCTGCTTTCCACACACCACTGCTCCCTGTACTCATCATTAGTCTGGACTTCCCTTCACTATAGAAGGAATAGAAACGCCGCCCTATGGGCCTTCAGAGGGGTGACCAACAAGCTCCCCTCATATGTCTCAGATTGTATTCCCCAGAGTGTGTTAGGCACCTACGCTCTAAGGAGCTATTCCCTGATTGCCCTCCAAGTTCCAAGGGTCAAAACTCATTTCAGCAAAGCTGCTCTAGGCTTCTCTTTACCCACATTGTGGAACGGTTTACCAAGGAACTTGAAGCTAAGCTGCCCTGTTAGCCTGAATATCTTGAGGCGCTCTCGACCTACATGAAAGCACCTTTACCAATGTTTTCCTCACCGCTAGCCCACTAATTCCGCAACTCCCCCTTTCCATCCTGACGCTCGCCATGTTTCTACCCCTGGCTCTCACTCTTTCCCTATTAACTCTTCCTACTGCACCCACCCTTCCCTGTCCACTCCAGCCTGGCTAAAGTCCCACCCCATCCATAGTAGTGTCCCAATTATCTACCCCTCCTCTGTCATTATCATAATAAACAAGTACACGACAGCCATCATCACTTTCTGCGGTTTTAGCTCAATTTTTCCCCCAGTCGTCGGTAATATATCCCTCTTCTTCTTTACCTCTCTAACCTGCCACCCTATACATGGCCTCTTTCCCCTATATGTGTAGTTGCCGGCTGCCTCACTCAAAAGATCTCTGCTTATAACCCCTGTATGCTTATGGTTGATTGTACATCTGCTGACTTCTTCAATTGTAAAATAATGCTGTTTTTTTTATTTCAACCTTGTACTGTACTGTATACACTTATATACTTTTTCTTCCGTGTACATTATTGCTTTTTGTATACCTGCTTCTGTACTGTATTTTGATGTATTCATGACCAGGTCCACCTTGCAAATGAGCCTTGCTCAATGGTGCCCGCCTGGATAAATAAAGATTTTGATTGATTGATTGGTTCTTGTTTCTTTATTCTTAGGGCAAATCTGCACATTGAATTGTACAGAGTTTTTCTTATTGTTTGTATTTTCTGTGCTATCCCACCCCAAATAACATTCCCATACTTCAATAGTGGGAGCAGGCTACTCTGTACCATGTCTTTGTTTTTCATCAGTGAGATAATCCCTTAAGGCATACACTGCCCTGAGTTTTTATGCAATTGTGTTGTGATATGAGTAATGTGAGACTCATATGTAAATTGAGTCCAGATAGTTTCCAAGATATTTGAAGTCATCAACAACTTCCAGACTTTCTGTTCCATTTATGTTTATTTTAAAGTTATTTATGTTTGTTCTGTACTTTTGTGCCACACTGAGCATCATACTTTGTTTTGTTTTTTTTTGTCTTATTCAAAACAAGTTTTATTTATTTGTTTTTGATAACCGGGTAAGTGCACTAGACATAGAAATGCCTATTTTCAGGCAAGACCTGGGAGAGTACAATTGAAATAGTCAACATACAGAATACAATATTGTTTAGGACAAGCAGTACATACAAGAAACATTAGTCATAGCATCAGTAGGAATTATACAAGGCAGATAACGGTAGCTTACATTACAGACAACACAGAACACAGATATGCAAATTTAGGCAAAAGTATGCACAACCAAGAATACATATTAAACTAGAAAATACAGAGAGGTAACCCAATATAGTGGCTGAGGCAACCTAAGTGCTCAGGTAAAGCATTAGAGAAAAAATCAGAAGTTGAGTGGAAGCAGACCGCAATGTGTTCATAGGGGACTGGGGCATGAAGGAATAGAGGAGATAAATAGGACTGTATTATACAGGGAAGGGTTAAGTGAGGGACTCTCAGAGTAAAAGTGCAGTTAGAGGGCAGTGTGAAAAGCAACACAGGGTTGTAGGGAGGAGGTTAGAAAGGCAGGGCAGAGAGTAAGAGTAGGAGAGAATTCAAGGAGGATGGAAACAGCTGCAAGAGTCAGATGTTATATGGTGCACACATAGCATCCTTTTGAAGCAGGCATGAGTTGGGGAGAGCTTGATTCTTACAGGTAGTGAGTTCCAGAATTGGGGTGCAGCATGTAAGAAGGCCCGGGTCCCCATGGTCAGTTTGCATCTAGGGATGTTTAGAAGGGTTTGGTCCCCTGAACGAAGATTGTAGCAAGAGTTTGTCTGAGTTGGCATTTTAGCAAAAGAGGAGGGAACACCAGAACAAATTATACCATCTATAAGGTATCCAAAGGAGAGAGAGTAGTGGGCTGATGGAGACAGCCCAGTTCAGGTCACTGTAGAGCTGGCAGTGGTGAATGAGGCAAGGAATGGCTAATGCATAGCGGCAAAAGCTATTATAGGTGGCATCCCATTTGAGAAGGCTAGTTTTGGCAGCTCCAGCATAGATCACTGAGCCATAGACAAGGGCTGGGAGTAGAACACCATGCACAATGGCAGTTCTAGCAGAAGGTGTTAAGGCATAACTGGTTTTATGGGCAATACCAAGTTTAGAGTTGACAGCTTTGCAAGTGTTGGTAATGTGAAGGTCAAAATCTAGCGTGATACCAAAATATCTTTTTTTTTTTATTATTCAAAGTTTATTCATTTTACCAAGAAGGCAGTTACACATCAATCAGGTTAGTAGCACATGTCAAGTACAGTAGTACCATTAAGCCTTCTAACTATACATAAAATATCTAACTAAGTTCCCCCGCTCCCGTTCCCCCTCCCTAGCCCTCCACTCCCTCCCCCATCCTCCCACCCCTCTGAGTGTGCCTGATTATGCCTCTGATGGGAGAAGAGACCCTCTTATGTTAAGACAAGTGATCTTCCTACTGGATTGTCAGACATCCATTACAGGTATAATGCATATAGCTTCCCCCATTTCTTGTCGAAACTTGCCATACTATTCCTAAAACCTGCTATCAGATGTTCGGATCTAAAAAAAATAGATATATCTTTTAACCATTCGCTATGGGAAATAGTAAGCTGGCCCAACCAGTGCTTCAGGACCAGTTTTTTTACAATTATGGCGATTAAGGCCATCTGATATCTACGCTCCTTAACCGTAATACTCTCATACCGTCCCAAAATACAGATCTCAATTGTGAAAAGGTCCTCCAACCCTAGACAGGGGTCAAGTTTAGTTCTGATTTCCCGCCAGAGGGAGGATACCTTCTCGCAATACCAAAATATGTGCACCATATTCCCTTCTTCCCTGCCACACCTGGTACAAGTATCATCCGGTGCTCTACCCAGTTTAGCCAATCTCACGGGGGTGTAATACATATTATTGAGTATATGGTATTGTGTGAGTCTGAGTCGATCCTGAGAGTGATAGATATAAAGATCTTTCCAGATCCGGGCCCAATCAAGGTTCACATCTGGAAGTAAGGTCGACCAGATCAGAGAACCAGGAAGAGGACCAGAACATATGGACGACATAAGGAGAGTGTATACTTTAGAAACTGAGTGTGGCCTTAAGGCACTTTCACTGATTTGAGCCATTAAGGGTCTGAACAAGGAAGGTCGAGATTTTACCCCAAATAGGATACTTATAGTGTGCCTTATTTGGTACACCTTAACAATCAACCGTCTCAGGATGTCAAACTTATCAAGGATTTTGGCTGAAGAAAGGAGGTCGTCTTGAGAAAATAGGTCTTCAACACATGCCCCTTGTAACTGAGGGAGCCAATGAGGCAATAAGCATGACCCCCCAATTTTAATGTTAGGGTTTAACATGATTGGCTGACCCATATCTGCTTTAAGGGGTATCTTAAGATGTGAACAGCACTGTGCTAGAACTCTTAAAGAAATGCCAATTACTGAGTTCTGTAGTCTTTCTGACAATGATGATTTTGTTAGGTAAAAGACCGTAGTGAGGTTGATATTGTCAGATCTTAAGATATCATTTTCGATTTGAAGCCAAATAGGGGTGTATTCCATATCTTCCTGGGCTAGCCATCTCCCTAATTTAGTTAAATGACTCGCCCAATAGTATAAAAGGAAGTTGGGGAGACGAAGTCCATCATGGGCTTTGGGGACACTAAGTTTATAAAAGG
The DNA here is from genome assembly GCA_016271365.2 of Neoceratodus forsteri. Taxonomy (NCBI): domain Eukaryota; kingdom Metazoa; phylum Chordata; order Ceratodontiformes; family Ceratodontidae; genus Neoceratodus; species Neoceratodus forsteri. The sequence goes on along the minus strand of CM057449.1, from coordinate 174,543,761 downwards.
CTCGGCAGGGATGTTTGCCTAACCAGATAAATTTTGATATGATGGAGTGTACCCGTTTGAAAAAGGAAATTGGAAGCCATAGGTTCAATAAATTTAGGAGGTAGAAAAGCCGGGGGAAAATATTCATCTTAATTATATTTATTCGGGCCCATAAAGAAAGGGGTAAATTCTGCCATCTTGAGAGATCCTGTTGGATGACCCCAATCAAGTCCTCCAGATTGAGCTTCTGAACTAGGGTGGGGTCTCTAGATAAGTAAATACCCAAATACTTAAGTGATTGGTGGACCATTTAATACCTAAGTGTGCGAAATAAGATTTCAAGGTAAAACCATTCAGGGGAAAATTTCTGTTTTGGAAATATTAAGTTTGTAATTGGATAGCTTACCGTACTGGCTAACCACCCCTAGGACTAGTTCCAGTGAGGAGACTGGGTGAGCCAGGTGGAGAAGGATATCGTCTGCATAGACCGAGATTTTGAGAACCTGCTTGTGGGTAGGGATGCCCCTGATTAGTGGGGTTTGTTTGATCTGTCGGAGTAAAGGTTCTAAATAGAGGTTAAACAAAAGGGTGAAAGGTGGCACCCCGTCTGGTGCCCGTATATAAGGGAAACCTGGTAGAAAAAATCCCATTGCAGTAAATCTTGGCCGACGGGGATGCATAAAGGGACTGTATCATTACAATAAACTGAGAGGGAAAACCCATTTTCTGTAAAGTCAGCCATAAGAATTCCCAGTGCACCCTATTAAAAGCCTTTTCGACATCTAGGGAGATTAGTGCCATAGTGGACTGGGATGTCTGGGCTGCATGAAAAATATGTGTGAGTGTCCTGAGGTGGTCGGCAGGAGAGCAGCCCACTACAAACCACACCTGTTCCGGACTTAGAAGTCTGGTCCAGTGTGCTTTCATTCGGAACGAGAGGACCTTTGCCAGAATTTTAATATCATAGTTTAGGAGAGAGATGGGCCTGTAGCTAGCTGGGCCCAAGTGGGTCTTATCAGGTTTGAGTAAAAGAATAATTGTGGCGTCCACAAGGGTTGGGTCTAACTTGTCTAATTTAAACATGTAATTGTATAGTTTAAGCAGAATGGGAGCTAGTTCCTTAACGAATGTTTTGTAAAAATTTGATGGGAAACCATCCGGACCCGGTGCTTTGTCCAATGTAAGGCCTTTGATGGCTTCTTCTATTTTGGTAGTGGATATCGGAGAAGCTAAGAGGGCTTGACTGGAGTCATCCAACGTTGGAAGGTTAAGGGAACCTAGGTAGGTTTCTATATCTTGAGGATTTGGTTTGGGAAGGCACTTCCCATATAATAACTTATAAAATTGTTCGAAAATGTGTACAATCTCCCGAGGTTCCATTTTAATAGAGCCGTCCGAGGCCCTAATTGAGGGAATAGGGCGTGAACTCTCAAGCTGGCGAAGTCGGAGGGTGAGCAGCTTGCTGGCTTTTTTGCCTTGGTCAGCATATCTGGCTTTGGTTTTGACCAGAGCATATTCAGCTTTTTCCCTTATTAATTCTGCATATTCGTTACACATTGCTAATAGCTCTTCTAGGGTGCTCGGGGAGGTAATAGAGGATAGGGAATTTTCTTTCTCTTTGATCTGGGTTAGTAAGGACAAAGCTTTGGATTCCCGTGACTTTTTCCTTCTGGAAGCCAGTTCTCCCCGAAGGTAGCACTTCAAGGAGCACCAGAGGAGGTCCCATCTCAAGACCGAGCCCTCATTGTTAACCATAAAAGTAGCAATGAGCTCCCTAATATGAGAGACCAACGACTCATCCTTCAGCAACTGGGTGTTCAGTCTCCAGATGGTATCCCTCCTAGCACAAGAATCCAATGAAATGGCAATCCAGACAACTGCATGGTCGGATATCACTATGGGTTCCATACCCATCTGGTAAAGACCGGGCATAAGTGAACAACTAATTAGGAAGCAGTCTAATCTTGAACAGGTCTGGTGGACGCTTGAACGAAATGTATAGGACTGACACGTGGGGTTTAAAATACGCCACGGGTCACCTAGCCCTAGCAAGGTTATTAAATCCTTTAAAGCATTCTGAAAAGGTGAGAAAGGCTTCAGCGGTCTATAAGTCCTGCCAAGTCTTGGGACGGGGGAATATTCCAATCCCCACCCAAGATCAAAGGGGCCGGAAGGAGCATGGCCATTTTATTAGACAGGTCCATCAGGAAGTCAAGATCCCCACCTACCGGGCCATATATCGAGCCCAGGACCACTGTGCTGTTATTTAAAGTGCCTTTAGGTAGCACATATCTCCCGAGAGGGTCAGTGATTATATTTTCTGCCTAAAATGGAATGTGTCTTTTGATAAGAATGGCCACCCCATGGCTTGCAGACAAATTTCCTGCTGCAAAAACCTGGGAAATACCTTGTCTACGTAAGCATAATGATTCCGTAGTTGCCAGGTGGGTTTCTTGGAGCAGAATAATGCCTGCGTTTAAAAGTGAACAGTGCTTAAGTACCTGTAACCTTTTCAGGACGTCCCTTACTCCTCTGACATTCCAAGTAATTATTATAGTGAAGTTATTAACCATTTTCCCACCACACTACTGGTAACAGCCTCGAAAAGATCCCGATGACCCATATCAAGCCTATAAGGCACACTCCAGACCCCCCCACTCCACCCCATAACTTTAATCAAGATAACCAAACTCAATTTTACCCAGACATTTATCGTAACCTGTAGCAGGCGTGCCTCAAGACTTTCAGCCCTGCTAGCAGTTGGAGAGTTCAGAAAACATAACCAGATTCCTAGTACCCACAGTGCCCTCCCCTTGCTCCTTAATAACCCCCAAAACTATGTAATAACGGCCTTCACCCCAACCTGATTAACTGCATCTCAAAGACCAGATTTAGTAATGCGGTGTGGGTTGGTTGTGAGTGCCCAGTCAAGCAGGGTGTGGGTTTGTGTTTTGTGATTAGGGCATGTGGGCTCAAGTATAAGTTGAGTGAGGTTTACAGCAGTGATGTCATTGTGTAGCTTGTTTAACTTGGGAGACAACCAATTTAGATTCACGTCACCCATTATGAAAAGTTCAATAGATTGTGAGAGAGAGGTGATATTGGCTAAGAGTTCAGTCGTGACTGAGGGCTGAATGCTTGGGAGGCAATAGATGAAGGGCTTCACAGGTAGCTTGGATGGAGGTAGATAGGGTGGTAATAAACTGCAGTTAGGACAGGATATACATGGCCACTCCCCCTCCATGACCCAATTGATCTTGTCTGCAGATGGAATACCCAGGGATAGCAATGGCACTGTCAGGGGTGCTTTTTTTGAGCCGTGTCTCAGTAATAATTAGGATGTCAGGGATGTGTGAAATCATGAGAGTTTGTAGGAGGTCGGTTTTAGGTATCAGGTTGCAGATGTTCAGGTGGAGGAACTTCACCCATTAGGAAGGGTTAAAGTGGAAGTGGGGTTTGGAGACATGTTATTTGGGTAAGGAGCCAGGGTAGGAGAAGAAATAGGGCCAGGGTTGAGGTGGATGTTCCCTGATGAAAAAAGGAGGAGGGCAAGGATGAAATAGTGAAGTTTAGGACTTCTGTAATTGAAGAAGGAAATACGTGAGGAAGGGGGAAGAGGGAGAGGTGGAGAGAAGAAGAGAAGGAAACGAAGAAAGGCAAAGTGACTAGGAAGGGAAAACAGAGATGCTGGAGGGTAGTAGGGAAAGTGGGGTCTGCTTACAAGGGGAGCTGTGGGTGTGATTGACAGAATGAAGGAGGTATCTGGAAGGGAAGTGGAGAGAGAAGTGGCAATAGGTGTTGAGGGGGAGACTGGGATAAGGGTAAGAATCAGGAAGGGTGTGAATAGGAGGGAAATTGAAACCATTCTGGGTAGGGTAGTAGAGGCTTTGTACAGGCTTACAGATTCATATCACACCACTGAATGTTAGGACGTTGATAATTTGCTTTAGGTATGAATGACCCAGGACTAGAAGTGTTAGGGGACAGCGGTGAGCAGAGGATTGCAACCTACATGTGTTGTTGCCCTCAGGTAGCTTTACAGTATAATTTGCTAATGGAAAAGTAGACAGAAAAAAAAAAAAAGGAAAGGAGATGCAGGTTGACAGAAAAAAGGGGTTAATTGCAGCTATAGTTACAAATAGGAGGAAGAAAGAACATTTTTTTGAAAAGCCTTCTGAACTGTGGTAGGGATGTACAAGAGAGCAGTGTGCATGGGAGGTTGTTTCATTTTTGAGTGCTGCGGAAGAGAAGGATTGCTTGCCAATGACTAAGTGGTTTTTGGGTAGAATTAGGATAGAGAGGTGGGAGAATCTAAGGGTCCTAGGGAAGGATTTCAGTGTGTGAGCAGATTGGAGAGGATGAGTGGTGAAAGAAGGTGGATAAGCTCGAAAATGGTACAGAGCACTGGGAAGTCCAATCTGGCCTCAAAGGACAGCTAGTCTAGGGTGTTGAGGATGTCACAGTGGTGTGCCCGAGCCAGGGCCTTGGCTAAAAAGTGAGTAATTCTGTGACAGGCCTGTTTAAGTTTGGCCAGAATAGTGGGCTTGGCGGAGTGCATTATTGGGGCCCCGTAAAAAAGGCCTGGGAGAAGGGTTGCCGTGGCAATGATTTTCCTTGCATTAGGTATGAGGTAGGGAGCAGTATGATATAAGAGGCCACATTTTTGGTTTAATACCTTAATAACATTAGCTGTATGCATTTCAAAGGATAGATGTTCATCAAGGGTCAGTCCCAAATATTTAAAAGAGCCCACTCCTTCAAGAGGCACACTGGAGGCGGTTCTGACTACCAGGGGTGGCTGGGAGACAAATCGAAAGAGGTGTGGCGGAACAACATGTTTTTTGTTTTCTTAGTGTTTAGTACTAACAGATTCTCCTTGAACCAGGTTTCCAGCAGCTGGAAGTCATTCTCCAAGTTAGAATTAATTGAGTAGATATTTCTGGAGGATCTGTAGATTATCGCATCATCAGCACAGAGCTGAATTGATGCGCCTCCACAGTTCATTGGTAGCTCATTGATAAAGATAGAGAATAGTAGAGGCCCCAGGATTGAGCCCTGGGAGACCCCGTCTGTGATGGGAGATAAGAATGATATGGATCCAGCCCATTTGACACACTGAAACTGGTTAGATAAGTAGTTGGTGAAGCATGAGAGACAGTTGGAATTTAGGCCAAGACATTGAAGTTTTGTGATAAGGAGGGGGTGATTAACGAGATTGAAAGCCTTCGTAAGGTCAATGAAGATGGCCCCGGCGGCACAACTCTGGTCCATGGCCTGAAAGATGTTGGAAGTGACCCGCAAGAGGGCAGATTCCGTCCTGTGCAACTTATTTTAATTTTATTTATTTATTGTAAAATTGCAATTACAACCTTGAGCTAAAAGCTCATTTACAAAGGATCCTCGTTGAACAGAGGGTGGGTGAACATCAAGTACATGGACAGTGGAGAAAAACAGAAGCAGCTAGAAGGCATTGTCAGTTACACATCATTAAAAAGGCTAAACAGCTTTACAAATAGAAGGATGTGGAGAGACAGAATGCATTGCAAAAGCCTTCCTAAAGCCATGTTGATGGATAGTGAGGGTGTTGGTCTGTTCAGTGAAGGAGTACAACTGGTTGTATAATATTCTTTCCTGAATTGTTGCTGTGGGGCATAAGATGGATATAGGTCTGTAGTTCTTGATGAGGTTAGTTGGTCCACCTTTGTGTACTGGGACAATAATCACAGTTTTCCATTTGTCAGGAATGGTTTGTGTTAGAAAGGATTGATTAATTAGTAGTGCTATCGGGTGAGCAAGCACAGGTGCTCCTAACCTGAGGAATTTTGGTGGCAGAGAGTCAAACCCTGGAGAGCTATCTGGGTTGAGACCTATTAGTAACTTGAGAACCTCTTTCCACGAGGTGGGTTTCAAATGAAAGAGGGGGAGCTGAACTTTTGGGTGGGAAGCATGCGGATCAGGGTGGGTAGCAGGTAGGCCTGTCTTGTTTATATCAAGGTCAGTGAAGAAGAGATTTATTCCAGCGGCTATCTCCAGGGGCGAGGACAGTATAGAGTCTTTCAAGATCATGCTTTGAGGGATCATAGGTATCATAGGTATTTTCAAGCTTTTGAACTTACGTCCTTAATGCTTGCCTTTTTTTATTTCTCCTTGTGTAAATTGGTTTTAAGCTTTGAGTCCCTTTCTACTTGACTAGCATATATTCATCTAGTTTGTTTTTGAAGGCCTGCATATTTGCACTGCTCACTACCTCAAGTGGTAGTGCAGTCCATATTGCAACTACTCTCTGGCTAAACCAATATTTTCTAGGAAGTGTTTTCCATTTTTGCGCTACTAATTGAAAAGGGTGTCTCCTTGGTTCATATCTTGATTTTCTTAAGTTCACCCCCAACTCTTCCCTAAATTTACTTTCATGCATTGCCCTGAACAGTAGACACATGTCTCCCCTAGTTCTTCTATACTCCAGGGTATACAGTCCTAACTCCTGAAGTCTCTCCCTCTAGGACAGCTGTCTAAGTCCCTTCACTACCTTAGTTGCTCTATGCTGTATCCCCTCCAACTTACAGATGTCTTCCTTTTTGTATGGAGCCCATACTTGGGAGCAGTATTCCAGATTTGGCCTCACAAGGGCACCGTACAGGGGCATAATTATCTTCCTGTCTCTACTTGTCATATGTCTTAATATACAATTTAATGTTCGATTTCTTTTTTTAACTAATTTATTGCAATGTGTACTGAATTTTAGGTCTGCACTGATTGTAACTCCTAAATCACTTTCTTCAACTGGTTCCCTTAATTCCGTATTTCCAGTTTTGTATGTATGTCCTATATTGTTTCTCCCCATGTGCATAACTGTGCATTTGGCACTATTCAGTTCCAGTTTGCTCATCTTAGTCCAAATATTGATACTGTCCATTGCGTTTTTTATATTAGTAATGTTTTCCTTAGTATTGGCAATGGCCCCAATCCTACAATCATCTGCAAACTTTGTTACCCAAATATCCTTGTGATCTGTTTTTAATGATGCAATAAAAATACTGAAAAGGCATGGACCCAAGATAGAGCCCTGAGGTACCCCACTAGTCACTCTAGCCCAATTTGACATTTCTCCTTGTATTATCACCCTCTGTCTCCTTTTAGTTAACCATGCTTTGATCCATTTGATTATATTACTGTTAAATTTGAATTTTTCTAGTGTATTTATGAGTTCAAGATGAGGAAGCTTATCGAAGGCTTTTGAAAAGTTCAAAAATATCATGTCCACAGAGTCTCTATTGTCCAATGCCTTACTCACTTTCTCATAGAAGACCAAAAGATTTGTCTGACATGATCTAGCCTTCCTAAACCCATGTTGTACTGGATCCTGCAAGTCATTTTGTTCCAAATGCTCCATTTTATGTTCCTTTAAAATGTTTTCCAACACTTTTCCCATAACAGAGGTGAGGCTCACCGGTCTATATTTCTCTGGTTCTGTTCTTGCCCCTTTTTAAAAATAGGGACCACTAAAGATTCCTTCTCCCCGTGGCACTTCATCCCTGTCCATGGAAGTCTGGAAGATGGACGCCAGGGGTGCAGCCAGTTGTGCAGCCAATTCCCTTATTACCTATGGGTGGATTTCATCAGGTCCTTGTGATTTATTTATATTGAGTTTGTTTAACTTATCTAATACATCATTTGCTTTAATAATGATACACCCTGGTGTAGAATTGATGTTATCCCTCTTGATTTATGAAGTTTCAGCACTGAAAACTGAACAAAAGTATTTATTTTGGATCTCTGCTGCTTCCTTGTTATTTAGGATGTTTTCTTCTTTATCTTTGAAAGGCCCTATGTTGTTAGTATTTTTCTTTTTGTTATTTATGTATGTGTAAAAGGTTTTATAGTTATCCTTTACTTGCACTGCCAATTTAAATTCATATTCCTTTTTTGCTTTCTTAATAGCCCTTTTCACTTATCTAACCAACTTTCTACATTTAATTATGTTTTGTATGTTATGGCTTTTTTGGTTTTCTGATACCATCTATTTTTTTGGTTTATTAATTTCTTTATCTTTGGGGTTAACCACCTGGGAGCATTTTTTATCTTGTTTGCATATTTTTCTTTTTTAGGTATACATTTTTGAATTGTATTTCCTAATTTTTCCACAAGTATCTTCCACATCTCATTTACATTTTTGTTTTCTAGTTCCTTTTCCCAGTTCCACTGTGTTATATTTTTCCTCATAGAGTGAAAGCCTGCCCTATTAAAATTTAATACTGTTGTTTTCCCTGTGCTTATTTCATTTTGCCCTTCCTTGATTTTAAAGGAGACTATCTGATGATCATTATTTCCATGTGGGCTTCCAGTTTGGACCTCACTCACTGAGTTACCCATATTTGTTAGAATTCAGTCCAAGGTACTCTTTGCTCTAGTTGTTCCGTTCGTTGCCCTTAAGTAGTGCGTTGATATGTGCCCAAAAGCAATTTGGGTTAGAGATGTGTGTGTTTCTTGCAGGGATTTAAGATAGTTCCGCTTAGATGTGTTGGTTTTGCTTTTGGTTTTGCAGGTGTTCTGCAGTTGGCATTAGGGTAACCAGTTCAAGTGAAGCCCAGATCTTTTGAAGGTTATCCATGCTTTGTCACAGGAGCGCATTAGGTGCCTTAACTCCTTATGTCAGGAAGAGAGGTAATGGTGGGGTCCAGTCAGCAGAAGCAAGACTGTTACTGTGTTACTATTTTTCCAAGTTATGATACTTTCAATTTCTTCGAAGGGGGGTTCTTTTTTGAGAAGGGGGGGGGTGGGGATGTAAAGATTGGGTTTTTGCTTCTTACATATGTGGTGCACCCTGCTAATATAGGTAATATTTATTGTGTCTGGATATCTCACTGTACTGTTATATTCATAAAATGTCCGGGTAACACAATCAAAGTAGCATCCTGGAATATTAGAGGGCTGAGGGATAGGGCCAAACGTCTACAGGTTTTCAATCACTGCTCTTTACTCCATATTGATATCCTTTTCCTGCAAGAAACACATTTGTGCCATGATGAAGTTAGGTTACTTTCTCGATCAGGGTTTTCAATTTTATTTAGCAGGAACTCCTGTTTTAGCAAAGGGTGGCGATTCTTCTCAAGAGACATGTTTTGTTTACTAAGAGTGGCCCTCTCAGACCCAAAAGGGAGATTCATTTTAGTCAAGGGCAATTTGAATGGAGAAAATGTGGCTTTTGGCTCAATATACGGACCAGTAAGTGGGAACCCTGAATTTTTTATGACATTGGTGGATAAGTTGTCCACTTTCTTGCCTACTCAAATTGTGTTGGGTGGGGATTGGAATGTTTCCTTTTCCCCGGAGCTAGACAGGGAACCCCAGGATAGGCGTGACGCCTACTCCGCCCACAAAGCCTTCTGTGAAATGGTTTCACTGTTAGGTTTGGCGCACCGTGGTGCCTGGCTAACCCTTCCCACCGTGTTTTTACTTTCCAGTCTCAGTCACATGGCACCAAATCTAGATTAGACATGATTCTAGTTAGTCTCTCTCTCTCCGAGGATCTCTGTCTGGTTTGGAACCGATCATTGTGTTGGATCATGCCCTGGTCTGGATACAACTGTCTCTTGACCCTAGCTATTCCGTGACTCCATGTGGCATTTAAATACTCAGTTATTAAAAGACCCCAATGTGTTTCGATATTAGTTCCAGAATATCTATTTTCCTGGCCGATAATATGGATTCCACTCTAGGATAGATATGATATGGGAGCCCTAAAATGTTATCTCAGGGGCGACTTTATCAAAATGGCTTCCCTTAGGAAGAAGACACGATTAGCCAGGTCACTGGAATTGGTTGGTAAGATTAGGAGCTAGACCATAAGTACTCATCGTCTTACTCAGTCTCAGATCTTAAGGAACTCCTCCTGGCCAAGAGTGAATACTGGATTTTTAAAAGAAAAATAGAATACTTCTTGGTGAAAACCCGGCTAAATATCTGGATACGGGTGAAAAATCCAGGAAACTACTAGCATTGCGTCTGCGCGCTCTTGAGAGTTCAAGGATTATTCCCTCTCTGGTCTCTCCATCTGGTAACACTGTCTCTTCGCCCAGAGATATTGCTCAGGTGTTTAAAGAATATTATTCAAATCTCTATAGCCGTCCCTCATCACCCTCTTCGATAGCGGATATCAGAGAATATGTAAGAATATCTGGTGTTCCGTATATATCCGAATCTCAGAGGGCGTGCTTATTAGCTCCTATCTCAATCGAAGAAATAAAAGGTGTTATAGCCTCATTGGTTCCAGACAAGACACCGGGCCCGGATGGATTCCCAGCAAATTTCTACAAAACTTTGTCAATGAACTCGTGCCTATCCTTCTTGAGTTATATAACTATTTTCTGGTCTCATCAGAGCTTGATCCTGCTTTATTTGAGGCCACCATAGTCCTAATACCCAAGGCAGATAAAGAACCTTCGGATCCGGCTAGTTACCATCCAATTTCTCTCCAGAACTATGATATCAAAATTCTGGCTAAAATACTCGCCGAAAGGATCAAAATGATTTGGTTGGGTCTGCTGAGCCCTGAGCAAGCCGGATTTGTCCCTGGTAGGTCGGCTGCCGACCATCTGAGGACTTTGTCCCATATCTCGCAGTATGCCCGGACTACCACAGACCCAGTCGCCCTAATTTCTCTTGATACTGAGAAAGCATTTGACCGGTTGACTGGTCCTTCTTGTGGACAGTCCTGGAGGAAATGGGTTTCCAACTCCTTTCTTGAATTTGATTCAGGTTTTTATAAGTCCCTCCGCAAAATTTATTGTAATGGAGTTCTGTCCCCTCTTCCGCCTCTTTGCCGGTACTAGGCAAGGGTGTCCCTGTCTCCTTTGTTGTTTAATTTATATCTGGAACCCCTGTTGCTTAATCTTAAGTCTTCCTCCTGGTCAAGGGTATCAAGCTTCAAATCGGATCTAGTCTTATCGGCATATGCGGATAATATATTACTGCACTTGCTGGAGCCAGCAGCTTCCCTAGAGGCAGTTCTAAGTATCATTAAGCAGTTCAGCTCTCTTTCTGGCTATAAGTTAAATATCTCCAAATCTGAAATCTTTCCTTTGAATCGTCATACTTTCAAGCGGGATTTTCATTCCTTTGGGATTAGGTGGACCTCCAGTTCAATTAAATATCTGGGATCTACTTCTCTACGGATCTCTCCTTCTCAAAAATTAAACCTAACTAGAATCAGAGACTCGATTAGCCAAGACCTGCAACGTTGGACAGTGCTCCCTATCTCCTTATGGGGCAGAATTAATATTATTAAAATGAACGTTTTTCCCGAATCTTCTACCCACTTAACCTTACTAACCTTTGGGTCCCCTTTCCTTCTTTCAACAGCTCCATAGTTTGGTCTCTACTTTTATTTGGCGGGGAAGGGGTTCGTTGTTCTTACGCCACTCTATCGCTTCCTAAAAGAGAGAGGTGGACTGAGACTCTAATTTCTTACTATACCACTGGGAGACACCTGTCCAAATTAGGGAAATGGTTTTTCTGAACATAGATTGCCCTTACCCAATTTGGCTACAGCTGAAAAGGCCTTTCTTTCCGAACTTAAAGTGGACATCCCAACCTTATTTTACCAAACTCCAAAACACTTTCTCAATTGATCCCAGATGATGCAGTGATTGTCTCCTCAGAGTGTGGGCCCAGTGTCTCAAGTCTTTCCGGATCTCTAATCATCTAGATTTAGGGCAGCTGATAACTTTCAACCCCAATATCAAATTAGGTAACTCCTGGATAAAGTTAAACTGGCTCCCACAACTCAAAGATCTTGTGGTTGAGCACTTGTTTGACCAAACCGCGCTCCTCGATTCTAACAGTATCCTGGCTAGGCTTAGCATAGCAAGCAGAGACATTTTTAAGGTGTACCAACTCTGGCACCTGGTGAGCAGTAAGTTCGGGGTGACGTCTAGGCAATCAGTGGTCCACCCCTTTCTCTCCAATATTATGACAATGGCTTCTCAGCCCCATTCAATCTCACAGATTTATTCTTATCTCCTGACATTTAACGTGCGGGAGGAGGTTGGGAGCCCCCGGGTCTGGATGCATCTCCTTCCGGACGATGTCCCGATTTGGGAACATTTTTGGCCTAATTTACATAGGTACTATACACAGGATAGGTTTCGGTTAGTCCAATATAATATTGTCAATAATCTCTATTATACCCCTGTTAAACTTTTTCAACTCAAATTAACCCCCACCCCAGATTGTTTCAGATGTTTGCATGGGGGGGGCAACTTAATTCACATTTTCTGGACATGTCCTAAAGTTGCCCCTTTGTGGTCCTTGATCCAGGAAAAGCTGGATCCCCTTCTGGGTCTGAGTAGGTTCTTTTGTCCTGAAATTTGTGTTCTGGGAGACTTTTCTCATGTAGATAGTGTTGAACGCAGATATTATATGGCCCTGATATCCATGGCAGTCAAGAAACTGGTTTTACGACATTACGGGACCAGCTAGTTTTATCATATGCTGACTGGTTAAGGAGTTGATGTCGTATCTTCAGTCAGAGAACCTGATTGCCAGTTACAAAATTGCCTGGACCTATTCCACAAAAGATGGGGTAAACTCCAATCCCTTTGTTTACTTTCTAGGACTAAGCCTGGTGATCCGCTCTCGCACCCTCATACCACATAGTATAATATTCATTACTTGATGGTCTGGTCATTACTCTGTATTTATCATGGACACTAGTCATGCTATTCCTCACTACATTTAACTGTGCTATTGGTTAGGATTCCAATCTCTATGTGATGTAATGTTGATATCCGGACTCCCATGGTTCTATATTATAATTTACCTGCAGGTGCACCCTGGGTGGGAGGGTATGGGAGAGGGGAAGGGACTTTGTATATTTTGTTTATTGGGGGGGTTCTTTTCTTTCTTTTTTTGGAGGTTTGATCTCACTGATTTATATTTTCCTCTGCTTGTGCTTTGTTCGTTTTGTCTACGAAACCAATAAACTTAAATTTCAAAAAAAAAAAAAGAAGCAAGACTGTGCTGGAAAGCCAATGTATTAAAGTTGGTTAGATCCCTGGCTTTGAGAATTCTTGGGAGGGTGGGATTATTCCTCCAGGTACAGAACATATGGGAATGATTGCTTAGAGTGTCAGAGAGGAGTACCGCAGATTTGATGAAGGTCTTGTTGTTAGTAAGCATCCAATCCAGTAGGCTGTGGTTACCTGACTTCACATTAAGTCTAGTGGGTTGATCAAGTAATTGCTCTAGTTTAGCATCCGATATGGCTGCTTGGTATAGTGTTCTGTTGGGATCTGACCAGTCAAGGTTGAAGTCTCCACAGAGTATAATATCTCTAAAAGGAAGGGAGTCAAGACTGGTGAAGAGATCAATGTATGAGGAGGACACATGTTTAGGGGGCAGGTAGATGCAACCTATGGTTAACTGCTTAAATTGACCAAGGGTAATTGTGCTGAATAGATATTTGATGTCAGGGTTAATATTAATACATGTGAGCTTGCAGACTACCAGCCCTGTCCTAGTGTAGATCAGAACCTCCCCCTTGTTGGGCTGGTCACATCGGAAGGTAAAGAAGCCAGGAAGAGCGACTTCATGGGATAATATGGAGGGCTTTAATCAGGACTCCGTTATGCCAAGGACATCCGGCTTATAATGCTGTGCCCAGAGTTCTAACTCTGTCATTGTATTCCTAACACTTTAAATGTTCATATGTGCTATTTTAAGCCCTTTAGAATCAGACCAAGTAGGGCAAGAGGTTAGGGTGTTTTGCCTAGTCCTCATGTTTGGACCAGGGTTCAGCTCGATATCACCTAATAGAAGAAGTAGGCAGAACCAGGAGCGGATCGAAGGTGGGCGAAGAAACAGTGACTTATGTATATTCTTGGTCTGTGATATAAGCAGAATTGTTTTTTCATGCTGGGCAATGGCCAGAGGACTAAGATGAGGTTGGGGTTCAGCTGGGGTTCGGGGAAAGTAATAGGGAGTTGATACAGGGAGTAATCATAGGTGAGGAGTAAATTAGATGTCCTTTCTGTGTGAGATACATCAAGCTGAAGAAAGACCAGGAGGGAACAACAAATGAGAAATCCTTTGGTAAGGGTGAAGAACAACACTGTAGTAATACAGTGGTCCTGTGGGGGGGTAAGTAGAAAGGTAATTAGGGGGAACCGATGTGTATTATCGGCCAGGCGAGTATGGTGGTGATCAAATAGTAGAAGTTCAGGTCTAACCAAGAAGAGGGGCAAGGTCTATTTGAGGGGGTTTGTATAAAGCCTTACAGTAATCCAGTTATTTATAAGCTGTGTATTGCCACCCTCTAGTGGTAGCAATGTATAACATGCAGATGGAGAAGTGGGGAGATAGAAAAATGCCCTTGTATCAACCACGCATACATCAAGAGCTTTGTGACTATATAAGGAAGGCCACCAAAGGGTGGGAGTGGTGGGGGGATGGGGAGCCACTGCACAACTGCAGCGGGAAGAGTCAGGTAACTTTGTGCAGGAAGCTGACCTGTATTAATTAATCTTTACAATGCTGCAAGCAAGACCATAGACCTACTAGAGCTGCGTGGCACTTCCCCTCACTAATTACTAAAAACGGACAGAAGTTCCAGTCAGAAATTGAGGCAGCTGCAGTGGGAAAAAACTGAAGTTGGGACAGCTGCTTTATTCCAGGTCACAGCCCAGAAAAGCTGTAACACCAAGCTGTACAGTAGGGTTCAACCAAAGACGCTGCACTGAACATACAGAGGGAGCCACCAGAGCAAGACCCGGATTCAAACTAAGAAGGTAGTTCGAAAGATCTGCGCAGTTGTGCACACTAGGCGGGGGCAAAATTACCCAAGGAGGCAGAAGTTAAGTTAATTTTTGTGGGTAAGGCAGCTCAGAACAACTTAGCAGAACAATAAGGTGAAAAAGAAAGAGGATTTGCCTTCTGCACGACAGTTACAGTGCACACCCCCAACTGACACTACAAAATGCAAAATTAGTGTTTCTCCCCCAAATACAATGTTCCTTATCCAACACATGGACCAGGGCATCATCAGAAACTTAAAGGGCTTGTACAGGCAGCGACTACTGGATCAAATCCTTGCAGGTTAGGATGCGGGCGAGATAACCAACCCAATTGAGCTGGCCCAACATTTGCCAGTCCTTGATGCCACCCACCTACTGCACCAGGCTTGATGTGCGTTAAACCAGCATCAATCCAAAATTTCTACTGAAAAGCTGGTTTCATTAGGCCTTGCTCAAATGCCAAGCTAATTGACTTGTAAGACTTGCAAGACACGCAAGTCCCCCCACCCGTTGACATGGGGACCCTGAAACATTGGACAAATTTGTCAGCTCGGATGATGACATCCCCTGTTATGGTGAACTTACCGACAGTGACATTGCCACGCAAGATCTAGGTTCACAGGCTTCGGAGGAGGAGGAGGAGGATGAGTGCAATGAGGGAAAACCACCGACTACTGCACTGGAACAGCAGAACTGCCTGATGCATCTAAAAAGATTATTAGAATTGAATGCTGCTGCAGAGGACGATTTCAAGCCATACTACAGTCTTGAAGACATCTGCACAAAAACATGCATGTTAAAAAAAAGACAGTTAACTATTACCAAGATGTTCAACACATAAATTTGAACAAGCTGCTTTTACAATGCTTTATTTTTATTTTTATACTACATTAAATGTATGTATCTAATATTTAATCACATTTAAGTCCATTTTTGCATTGACACTATGACATAACACTGAACTCCGTAATAGTGAACAGCTCAGTTAAGTAAATATTTTATGTCGGCAAACAGGCTATTTACTTAAGCGGGTTGTATTGTATACCCATAATTCTTTTTTCTTTCCTGGACTAAGATATGGGATTTTTAAGTTTTTAAAAGTTCCCGCTCCTAAGACATGCTGACCCTGAAAAAATTAAATATCTTGGTACATTGCTGTGCGGATTACCATGAGAAACACCATCCTAATACGGATACACTAAGCATATAGTATGTGCATTTAAAGGGAAGGGCTCATGAAATGGTTTTCCTTTAAATCTGTACAGCCTGGGCCAATAACCCTCCCTGTTCCTTTCACAGTCAGCAGCATGTCAACTTTAATTAGGTTCCAAAAGACAAGTTAAGCCAAGTGTGAAAAAACTGGTCAAAGCCATCTTGTAGGTCATGATCCCAGTCATGCAATGCATCATGGGGTTTGGTGATGTAAGGTAGCTTTCAGATCTTCCCAAGTGTTGGTAGCTTGTACTTGAGTGTCTGCGTTCTCCTTCTTCCAGAGCTGGTGCAGCTTATATTTAAAAGGTAAGTGCTGTCATCTTTCATAAGTAGACTGTAAAACGTATGATAAACGCTTCCAAAACTTGGTTTTGTTTGGGTAATTTTAAGTTCTTTTGATCTGATTGCTGGGTTTACAATTGTTTGAGTATTGGGATCCCATTGCATTCACTCACATTGTTTAGAACTCTGTGCTTCTTGGCATTCTATGCAGCTAAGATTAAAGTGTTTTATAAGATGTTTGGTTGTTTCAGGAGTATTTTATGTGCTCTTTGATCACCTGCTCATATCACATTTTACTGTCTGTCGCCTAAGTATGCACTGTCTATGTGGCAGAGCTGTCAAAAACAGCAAGCCTCTGTCAAAGGTAGACATTTTCATTAGCAGAAATGCATAAGTAAAGTATAACACCAAGTTAGTACATTAGCATGTTGGAGTGTAACTGCTGTTTGAGCTGAGAAGTGAATTTGTTTGACCGCAGACAGCAGCCATTCGTCTAATTCATTGTATGGCACAATGGCTTTTCACAACACCTATATTCAAGGCAGATGCATTACACAGAATTTGAAGCAGTTAGTCCAGTTACTCTGGTTTTGACTTGTCTTTGGTTACTTGCTGGGATTTTAGTTCAGTGCTTCAGAAAGCAGCACGTACGTGGGTTATTATCTTTGAGGACATATACCTTGTTCACCTGAACAGACTGACACCACAATGAGCTTTGGAGAAATGGCCACAGCCATGTGTTTATTATTATTAATTGAATTATCAATATATACATTCACCTCAGCGTGATGTGCGCAGCCAGATAACCTTGGAAGCATTATCACTCACCATGGAGCCGATAGTGATTGATGGTTGACCCTTCCTCCCTACCAGAGGGGGGACCACCTTACCATCAACCAGGACCCTGCAAGGGCAACAACCTTGTGGCATGAGGGATGGCTCCATGACTAGATACAGTTTTCTCCTCCCCTGTCAGAGGACCCGCCATGCCGCTAGCAAATGCCCGGAAAGGGTGCCATCCGGACTCCAGCCATCAGGCCCATCCTCCTGTCAGCCTCAGGGAGATCTGGCTGGTCAAGACACATGATCACATTACCCCCCCAAACAGTCTTCCAAGACTACCAAGCCACCACAAGGAGAGCGCTACCTAGCTCACCCCCCACAAGCATTTCAAGCTAATGCACTCTCTCCACTGCCTGTTACATGTCTTTCCGGAAACAGATCTAGTCCTTTCTCTGACAGATGCACTCCATCCCCTCTATACAAACCTGGCCTTTTTACTGCCAATTCCAGGTGCCTTGCTATAGACCCCCCCACACACACACACTGAGTCCATAACTGGTCACATGGATGCATTCTGCAGCCGGTGCACCTTCTCTATTGCCCTGATGTTTCAAGTGTGCCACCACTGCTGCCTTTGAATAATGTCCGACCAAATTATATGCACCTGTGGCGACCACTACTTCAGCCTTGCCAGGTCCTGCCGCATCCTCTCTTTTAACTCTCTCGCAGTTATGACCCTCAGATCATTCCCCCGCAAATGGATGATTAAGACTGTGAATTGCACCCTCCTCTGGACCTTGGAATGTAATGTTGCCAGTAACTCATCCCGTTGCATTCTGCACCGACCCCACCAGTGCACCTCTGCCCACTCAGGTGCAAGAAACAAGTTCTCTTCTCTGGGATGCTGCCTTGCCCTGATGACTGCCCAATGGATGAACAAGTGACCACAAATCCAGATCTGCGCTGCTCAGACCACAACACCTGTCCAAAACAAAGCAAGAGAGAGTTATAGCATGTGGGTGACCTGGGACAGGGAGGAATGAGGAGGAATTCCTCCAGTGCAGCCCTTCTTAAAGACTTAGCCCCTTCCTGTCCCTGGCCACACATTCCCTCCCCCCGGGAACCCTATTCCCTCTCCCTTGCCCCTTCTGGGTGGTCCTACCTGTCTCCCCCTTTGCTCATCCAGGTGGCCTTGGCCATGCCCCCAGACAAAGTCCCATCTGCTGCGATACCTTAAAGACTCCTGGCACACTGTTCTAAACTGCATGCTTTACACTAGTACATTTAGACACATCTATTCTTGTTCATCTGTAAGGCATTGCTTAGTAATGTCAGGACACAGACCGTGGTGTAAATGGCTATCACTCCGCAGAGGAAAGGGTGACCAGTGGGGTGCCACTGGGTTCAGTGCTGGGTCCAGTCCTCTTCAACATCTCTATCAGTGACATTATGGAAGACCTGGAATGGAGAATTTGTCTGTTCACTGATGACACAAAGCTCTGCAACAAAGTGGACAGGCCAGGGGGTGTAGATAGAGCGAGGAGAGATCTGCATAAGCTTGAGGACCGGTCAAAGGAGTGGCAGTTGAGATTTAATGCAAAGAAATGCAAAATAATGTATATGGGAAAAAAAGCAGGAAAAACATATCAGCTGTTGGGGGAGGGAGGATATAGAATGCTCCAAGTAGGAATGGGACCTAGGGGTTATCATCTCTGATGACCTGAACGTAGGGACTCAGTGCAACAAGGCAGCAAGTAAAGCAAACAGAATGCTTGGGTGCATAGGCAGGGGTATCACCAGCAGGAAAAGGGAGGTCATAATTCCACTGTACAAGACATTAGTGAGGCCTCACCTCAAGTACAGTGTCCAGTTCTGGAGGTCTTACCTACACAAGGACACTGACAGGGTGGATGCAGTTCAGAGGAGGGCAACCAAGATGATGCAGGGATTGCATCATAAAACCTATAAAGACAGGCTGAGGGACTTAAATATGTGTTTCCTGAAGGAGAGGAGCGAGAGGGAGGATATGATTGAAACGTGTAGGTACCTCACGGGGAGGAACAAGATGGAAGAAAATGCAATTTTTCAGTGAAAAAGAGGTTCAAGGACTAGGGGACATGGAATGAAACTGAAGGGAGGGAGGGAGGTTTAGAGGAAATGTGAGGAAGTATTTCTTCACAGAGAGGGTGGTGGACAAATGGAATGCCCTCTCGGAGGAAGTAGTAGGGGCTGGAATGAATACAGGATTTAAGAATGTATGGGATAGGTATCGGGGAATCCTGGTAGCTGGGGTGGGGGGCAACTCGGTACTAGATAAGCATGAAGAAGCAAAGTTTAGTACGCAAATGGGCAGACTAGGTGGGCCGAACACCCTTATCTGCCATCACTATCTATGTATTTTAGTACTGTATACTGATTGTGTTCATGCATCGAGGTAAAGTTCATGAAAATATTAGTTTATTCTTGTGCTTCTTTATTTTGCTTTATACTCCAGGTATGATCCTTGCCAAAACAAAGCAACTTTACATCACTAAACCCCATAAAGCATTGCATGACTGGGATCATGAACTGTAACATGTCTCTGAGCAGTTTTTTTTTCACACTGACTTTTGGGAACTAATTAAAGTTGACATGCTGCTTCTTTTGAAAGAAACAGAGAAAAACATTGGGGGATTAATGGCCTGAGCTGCCTCAAGAAGAGAGTTTAAAAAACTGCCACTGGAGGCCATGTTTAATGAAGTGAGCCATTAAATGCAAAATTAGCTATAAAAGGGATTTTAAAATTGCAGTTTCTGAGAAAATTAAAAGTACATGGAGGATGAGTCTAAGAATGTCAGAAATACAATTTTTGCTGAACAACTATATGATCAAAATGTTTGCTGACTAACAAATATTGCTGCTTTAAGCTTGGCAGGAGCCTGTCTCATTCACCAGAAACAAATTAAAAAGAAATAAGAGCACCGTGCATCAAATGAAAACCAGTTTAACTGATGATTGAAGTTGGAAGGATTAGTTAAAGGGATACTGTCAACCCCCTTAGGCCTCAAAGCGTCTCTCGTTTTAAAATCAGATTTACTGCTTGGTCACATTCTGTAGAGATTGCTAAAGTAGCTGGTAGTTTGATTCTGACTCCCTTTTTCTTTTCAAAAATGAAAAAAAGACTGCCACCCATACTGCTGTTACCACACAGTACATGTTTACATTCCTTGATCAGCTCCCACTGCATCTTTCCTGGACTTGGGAACACCCCCATTACAGTCTGGCCATTCATGATTCAGTGGGAGAAGAGGACACCACTGCATTATAAGTGCCTGTACCTTTTGCCGGTGTTCCCAATGTTCAGGAAGTATGCAATAAGAATAGATCAAGGATCTGAAACAATATAAGGCTGGGGACCATTACACCATTTGCATGCATTTCAGTTATACTTAGAAAGGAAGCAGATAAAACAACCAGCAACATCAATGAACTTTAGAGAAGGTAAGTGATTATACAAAATGGGTCTCACACTAGAAATAATATGATGCAAAAAGAGTTGACAGTATCCCTTTAGTGGGGAACAAGCAGCAACAAAATGACAAATATTGTACTATAGAGTTTGTACTTAATGTAAGGAGGAATTAAAAGCTGCAGAATATAATCAATTTGTGAAAGTATTAGTGGCTGAGAAAGAAGTTTTTATGTTGCTTGCACGCATGTCCAAGAAACATAGTGCCATCATCGGAGTTTTCGGTGGCGTGTCAGCCCGTCTTCCAATGCAGTCAGTGTGTTTGCAGGCGCGGCCCCAGTTCCCCAATGAGTGCTGCAGCTGTCTATGACAGCTCCAAATGCAGTGGCATACAGTTGAAAGGAGAGCTCGGCTCAGTGAGCAGAGCTCTCTCCATGCACACACACGGAAGCACACATATTATGCGTTGACACGCCCCCACGCACACACTGTATGGCTGACGGGGTGCCCAACCTCGCCGGCTCCATGCCCCCAACAGCTGTCCAGGTGCCATGCTGGGAGCCCACCCCAGTGTGGCAAAACTGTTATAGCAGACAGGTGCCCAATCCCCGCCGGCTCCAAGGCTACACGCCTCAATTTCCTGTGCCACGCTGGGAGCCCACCCCAGCGTGGCAAATCTTTGTTTTGGCTAGGGGTGCCCAATCCCCAGTTGGCTCCACGTCCCCCAAATAGCTTTTCTGCTGCACGCTGGGGCCCACCCCAGCGTGGCAAAGCATCACGTCGTCCTCTTAAAAAAAAAAAAACCTGTGAATAAAAAGCGGTCCTGTAGTCTCCTTGCCCCTCCCACAACCCGCACCCACCCACTGTGCACCCTGCCTCTCCACACCCCCCTCACCCCATACTTACCTCCGGAGCTCGGCGCGACAATCATCGGTGGACCGGGAACACGTCTGCACTCTTCAAAGCCGACTGGGAACTGAGGAAATGCCAGTAAGCTGTATAATGGGATAGATAGGGTTTTTTCAACTTTGTTGCATATCTCAGGCATTTTTGGGAATTTTGGCCCCAAATTTTCAACTTGGGGTTTCTGGGACCCCTCCTCATGAATTCTTGCACTGTCATGGCTTTAATCGGGCCTGAAGGGTGATTTCACGGTCACTGCGCAAAATCACCTTTCAGGACTGATTAACGAAATGACACTGCCAGTGTTCATAAGGTGGGCTCTCAAAAAGCCTATGTTGAAAATTTGGTGAAAAATTCTAAAAATGACTGTTTTACGAGCGCAGCATTGTGCAGTTCCTACGCAAGCTCATAAGTTTGTGAATTTTCAATATTTTCACTCCAGATTTTCAACATTGCCATTTTACCACACCTCCTTATGAGCAGTACAGCTGTCATTTTTCACATCCTGCCTAAAACGTGTTTCCACCCATGTAGTGCACAATGGCACAGTCGGTGTGCGAACTCAATGTATGGGACACGTTAAGAAAATCACAGTGACACTGTTCATGAGCAGAGGTCTTAAAATGGCTATGTTGAAAATTTGGTGAAAAAATTCCTAAAAATGACTGTTTTACGAGTGTGCATTGCGCAGTTCCTACGCACGCTCATAAGTTCGTGAATTTTCAATATTTGCACTCCAATTACTTCCAAATACCTAAACAGCACATAGAAGCAAGCAACATTCGGCATTGACAAATGCTTGTTTAACATTTGCTGAGAGACAACTCCTGAGTTGCTACACCAAACCAAGGCGGGTATTCAAAGTTTTAATCAAAAAGTGAATGGTCCCTGTGCTTTAAGGGGTGAACTGCCTACATGCCATGTATCCGTGTTGTGTAGGCAACCCTACAACAGAATGCTGCACACAGGGGGGCCCCCAAGCAACATTTATGGAAGGGACATGCATCCCTTCCACACTGGATCCCCTGACTGGTCACGCAGCTATGCGTATGGCTGGTCTAGTAGTGTGTCCCACACTCCATGCCATTCACGATAGTATGGGGTGCCAGGCAAGGGGGGGTGCAGGATACAGCAGCAGGGACCCTGCTGTATCTTTTGTGCCCCTCCCCAGAATATACCCACTGGCTGTGGCAGATCAAGGACTCCCCCGCTATACTACCCCAGTCCTCTGGGCTGACAGGAAGGGAGTGAGGCAGCCAATCAGGTACTCACCCATCTTTTGAACTTTTGGTCATACCACACCTCCCACAATCCCTCTGCTCATGTGGAGCAGGGGATCCACTTTGAGATACAGGATGGGCATCCGATTGCCTGTGTCCACCAATCCTCGCCTGCCCAGCTGCATGCTGAGAGGTGGGGCCACAGACAGGTGCACAGCAGTCACCAGCGATTGTGCATGCTGTCCATCACATGCCTGTCCACAGATACGGAGGTTATCCTAACAACAGAGTGGAGGAACAAGTGTGAGGTAATGAGAGCGAACTCTTTAGGGTGGAAGTACTCTTGGAGATCTGGACTCTGGAGCATGTGATCAGCTCCTGCTGCCTCCTGCTCCTTGTTCCCCACTATGCTGCATGGGCAGAGTTGTTTATCTTTTTGGGGGGGTGGAGGGAGCTGTCGACGGTCAGTGTTTGATGTCTCCAGTGTGGGACATCTCGGACTGGTGGTCGCTGACTGCAATTTTATCTCTCTCTCTCTCTCTCTCTCTCTTTGTGGCCAAACTGCCTGCCATGTTCTTTCCTCTCGCTCCTTTACTTTTGCTCTCAATGCCCTCAGCGAAATGTCTTTCACTCTATTATGGGTGACCTGGTAAGGAGCTACATGGGCCAGGTATGTGCAAATCACATGTACTCAGCCCAGTACTGATGCATAGCCCCCCCAATATAGCTACTAAATAACAAGGTGCTGTCAAGCATTATACTAAGGTAGTTAAATTGGTCAACATTACCAAACAGATGACGCTGTTGTAATCACCGGGGGAGACAGCGAGGATAATTTTTTTATGATGATGCCAAATTTGGTCTTGGCAAGTTTCAGAACAAAACCATTTTTATTTAGCTAGTCCTGGACACCGTCAAAATCTTTTTTAACTGCTGTTCCTCCCTCAGTGACCAACTATGTAATCTTCCTCCCCATCAATGTTTATCAGCTCATCATTTAATCCATGGTCAAAGACTTGAATGCCTCTGGTACCCATCACGCTCCTCCAAGAATGGTAGAGACTAATAAATCTTAAAAATCAAACACAGTTTCATTTATTTCCAGTTTATTTTAATGGGGTAGTTCAGCGGCAATTTAACATATGAAGTAAGAGTGCAGTAACAGTGCCCCCCTGTGGTCAGGCATTCCTTTATGATGTAAGACCTATGGCTTACAGTTACTTTGAAATTGAATTTGTAGTTGTGCTTCCTTTTATCTTCAAAGCAAAGTTTAAACTTATGCAAGTGAAATAGACAGCCACTCTCTTTCGAGTAGAGTAATGTTTTGTCTGGTAGCTCAGGGAAACTAGAGGAGTTAACTGTTTGATTTGTGTGCAGGATAAGGAACTCTGCCTTTCTGTGGCCAGTGCATATAATTTACTGTATTCCTATACAAGGGAGTAGCCACCACTTGTCTCCTGCTAGCACTGTTCATTATCCAGCTACACTATTCTGCATTGACCCGACCCTAGTTTCTCATAACTAGCCATTCATCCAAGTGGCCCAGAGGGGAATAGTGCTACACTCCATGCTCAGGAATCACATGGCCTAAAAACTCTCTAGCCCACCTCACATATATTCATGGTCACAGTGTTGACATATGTAACTGGGTTGCTGTGGATGCTACAGTTACTACCCCTACCTTGTGGGCTCAAACAAGGTTGAGGCATTTTGGTTGATGAACTCCTGATTGGGGGGTTGTATCCAAAGCTGAAATAAATTGCATGGTGCCTTCACACAGAGAAAGGTTTAAGTGGATCCAGTAAAGTATGACACAACCAGGGTTTAAACTGGGCAGAAACTCAGTTCCCCCACCTCTTGCAAAATTGTATAAGAGTTCCTTCACCTCTGTCATTTACCTCCACTAATTAACATGGGAGAGTTCTCCCATCTAGATAAGACAGCTCCCCCACCTACAAATCTACATGTGAGAGTTCCCCACCTACTGTAAATATTTCCAATTGAACCACTGGGTACAACACCCAGGATGCAGTACCTTCCCACTGTAGCATGTAGATATATATATATATATATATACACACATACATACATACATACACACAGTATATCATTGCAAAAAACTGCATTAACGCTCTAGTAAGGGTCAAAGCCACAAAAGTAGGAAAATGTGACATTAGGGATCCAATCCTAACATCCCACTCCCACCCTGCACACACCAACAGGTGTTGGAGAGGGTGCCTTGGGTCATCATCCCTAACACTCACCCAATTCCATAAGAAAATAAGCTGAGATGGATACAGTATAGGAGAATGGAGTGAGCATTAGGGATAATGACCCCAAGGCACCCCCCCCCCGACGCTTATTCAATCAATCAATCAAGCAATCAAAATCTTTATTTAACCAGGCAGACACCATTGAGCAAGTTAATTTTTGAGGTGGACCTGGGAAGGACAATACAGACATACAGAAGGAATACCCAGTAAGGAAATAGGCACAAAGACAGGGCAATATACATAAGATCAGGTATGTACGGGCTGACACAGAGGCACTATAAATAAAGCTTAGTAAAATCAACAATAGGTAGCCAGCCCGGTGGTGCTGAGGGTTGAGGAGCTGGATGCCTCGCACCACACTGGCGACCCGGGTTCGGGGATGGACTCGGGGAGCCGGCGGTCGGCAGGGGAAGGAAAGGATTGAGTGTCCGAGGACAGCTCTTTCTCTCCTGGGAGGGATCCTAGGCTGCTCGGTGTCTTGCAACCCCGATGGAGATCGGGAGTACTGTAGGGATCACCAGCCAGATGAAGGCGGGAGGCAGCAGACGCCAGCAGGCAGCCTTTATGCAGACGCCATGGCAAGCTGCACTCCCTGGGAAACATAACAAAGAAAATCCCCCTCTCGGGAATAGGCGACGGCACATCCGTCCACCCAGCCACACTCCACCGCCGGTCATCCTTCATTCCTGGGCCAAGCCCAGCCTGGCCTGAATTGAAATAGATAGAGTGCCCTGGGCGGATAGGGTGGCCCTACCTCGGGGGGCTTAGAGCTGCGGGGGATAGCCAGGCTGGTGCCAGGAAATCGGAGGCTTCTCAGGCATGGAGGTACAGCAGGGTGATATGGAGGATGCCTGAGAAAGTTCCTCGGGTCGATGCTAAAATAGAATTAAAAAAAAAAAAATTTAAAAAATCAACAATAGGTTGTACAGGATTCAAACATAGCAAGTAGGATACAGGCTGCATCAGATGAAATCCTTTTTTTTTGTGAGAGAGGGGGCTGTATAACAAAAAAAAGGGTAGGCCCACTGGAATAGGGGCCAAGGTATGAGCCAGAAAAGGCCCTACAGGGACAGAATGGCTCCCTTCAGGGACAGAATGGCTCAGGAAGGACTAGGAGGCTGCAGCGCTAGATATTACAGAAAACAGTCACAAGATTCCTTGGTATGGCACAGAATTAAAGCTTTTAAGGAAGCTAGACTAATGGGGAAGACTTATTTTTAAGGTCTTTTGCAGCTTGTTCCACAGCTGGGGAAGGGCATAACTCACAGAAGCCCTGCCAAAGCTGGATCTAACCTTAAGTACTTTCAGCAAAATAAACAAGTCACTTCTCAAGGCATAATTGCTTGGGGAGCTTATCGGTAAGCAGTTTGCAATGTAATTAGGCAGTTTATTCGTAATGGCTTTGTACGTCCAGAGGGCTGCATTTCTTTGATGTCTAAGAGAAAAGGAAGGTCAGCCCACGGTACAGTACAAGAGGTAGTGATGGGTAGAGTACAGGAGCTCCATAGTGAACCTTAAGGTTCTGTGGTAGAGTGTATAAAGTTTTGAAAGAACACCAGCAGGGCCTTGGTTGTATAGAAAGTCAGCATAGTCTAACAAAGGGAGAAAGGTTGTTTGGACTAGTCACATTTTGGCCTCCCTAGTGAGTAGGCTTTTTATCCTATAGAAAAGTCTTAATCTCTGGCAGAGCTTCTTTAATAGCTCTTCAATGTACCCATGGAAAGAAAGGCAGTTGTCAATCCAGACCCCCAAGTATTTGAATATGGACTCATACTCCAGCTGTTCACCCAAAATGGTGGTAATCAGAGGTAATGACCCTGTGAAGAACAGAGTTTGGGAGTTATGTACAGGAGAGAAGAGCATAGCTTTCGTTTTTTTTGTTGGTGTGTGCAGAGTGGGGTAGGGTGTTAGGGTTAGAAACCCTAATGCCACATTTCCCTACTCTTGTGACTTTGACCCTAACTAGAGCATTAATGCAGTTTTTTGCAATTTATTTCCTTACTTTTTGAGATAGTATAGCAGTATCTTTATTTTACTGTGGGAGCGCAGGGTACCCATCCCTCCATAGATGCATATATGTATGTAGCTGTGGAAGCACAGGGCCCTCGGGGTGCTGCACTTCCATTTATAGGACAACAGTGACCAAATTGTTAACATAGCCACCTTATTACCCCACCTCATTTACCCGGTACTGTGATAGGGTGCAGGGTGTACATGGGCAATCAGGTAGCGTGACACAATAGCAGTCTTTATTAAAGTTATTATTATTATTAAAGTTCAGGAATTTATTTTATACAGTCAATTCCATTTGTGTGCCATTCGGATGTGTGCACATTCCCCTTGTGTGCACAAAAATGTCCAGTCCCGATTCTTTTCCTATGCTCTGTATATTAAACCGTTCGGAAGTGTGCACACTGATTTTCAGTTGTGTGCACAAATTTTAGGCTTCAGAACATGCTGTTTGCTTAGTTTTTCAGTCATCCGGTATCAGTCTGTCCCCCCACCCCCCGGAATGCTAACTGTCACCTTCGAGGAGGGGATTCTGAGAAGCTGGTTAGTGGAGAACTCACTGAAGCTGACATTTATGCTTTTGAAAAGAAACTGGAAATGCTATCAGAATGATCCTTCTAGCAGTCAAATGCTGTAATGTTTGTCGGGAGCCGTGTTTCAAACATTTTAATCTTTTTAAACTTGCCGAATAAAGTATTTTAATTGTAGTACTGTATTAATAAACAAGTTTAAACTACCTAAACAAACAAAAAGCAAATTATTTATATTTAGTACCACATTTTCTCTTGCCAGTTTGTCATTAATAGTTTCTTTTAACCTATGCTGTACCGGAGTTAAGCACACACTGTCCCACGATGTATTTTCGGTTCTGTGCATTTTCAGATGTATGCACAAATTCAGCTGGTCCCGACCTTGTGCACACATCCGGAACTGACTGTAGTTCAGAATTTTCATCAATAGCAGGACACATCTCATACAGCATACTGTCTTGAAACCACTTCACATGCCCAGGAGAATATATTAGAACAAGTCTAAACATTTGTATAGCAATTTGACAGCACTCCCTGGAGTTCTCTCCAGACCTTCTTCTCTGTTCTCTCTCCTGGTCACATCTTTCTTAGATAGTAATTTACAGCAGGACAGATTTAATGATCTGGCAACTCAATTCTTGACTTTAGCACAGAAAATAGTAATTTCTTTACTCCTTGGAGCACTGTAACACAACGCCCTGGAGTTTACCTCCGGACCCAAAAGCAATCTAAATCTTATGCTCAATGTGTAGCATTTATAACCTACAGGGGTCAGGTGACATCTAAATCCCACACCTCTACTTTCTTTCAAAGAGCATATCTTTATTTACAACGTTTATATTTTATTTAACATCATAAACATCAGATAATTCACATAATAACCTAATTGTCTGCACAGAAGTGAATTACACTATTTCAGTGAGATTTTTAATACATGTTCTAGCCCCAGAAAGCACCACCCCTTTTTACTCAGTATAAAGATTTGGAAAAATGGCCGGCCGGCTCTTAAGAGCATTGCTGCAACAGAGAGAGGATTCAATTGGGATTCTGAGATGCCAAAAGAAACAGCAGAAACCTTTGTGCATGAAAGGTCCTCAAAACAGCCCAAAACCTCGCTATTTCGCCTCTCTATGGTATGTAGGGCTTATTCGGATGGTTTTAAAACAAAACATTATGTTTGTGGGGAAGCTAGAAGGAGAAATGCCTTCTCAATAGTGTGCACATCCGCACAGTAATTTTACCGATGTTCGTACAGTTGTACCGGAACTCCGTGGCATATCTACTGGCAAAAAAGCCGCATTCTTACCAAAAAGAGCCTAACTGGGCAAAACTAAAGAACCAGGAGGTTCTTTCCATATTTTCAAACTCTAAAAGGTACAGCATCTTTTACGAGGCATAATCATAATATACCAGGGCATTTAAAACAGCGCCCTGAGATTTTTACAAAACGAAGGGTTTTCTTTCTTTAACCTTCACCCAAACAAGTTATGTACCGGCATTTTAACAAGGAAGAAAATCTGAGGAACACAAATGGCTCCAAATAGCTATTTTATATGTTTTATTTATACAGAAAACATAGACTGATTTCCAAAAGGAGCATGAAACCAGCTCCAGGCTTATAAACATAAAAGGACAGGACAAGGGTTCTAATTATTATTGTACAACTTGTCCATTTCCCGACGGCTGATATTTCAACCTACCAAAATATTTCTTTTGTATTCTTACAGCATTTTATTTATTCCCCTCCCAAATCATTCCTACTTCTTTTAAACCATTTCCAAAATGCAACAATAGACAAAAAGTTACTTTCTTTTCTGTTAAAGCAGCCAGCCTCAACTTTTACTTTTTAATGTAGAAAGAGGAAGGGGAGGGTTTGTTTAACCATTTTCACCACTAGATCCTTCACTCATTTATTTAACCTTTTGACACATTAGAATGCAAGGTTTAAACAGGCTTAAAACTCAGCTTGTGACTTCCTTTATTTTGCTTAAATAATTTAATGTACACTACCCAGAGCACTCAAAACGCAGCCACTAAAAATTTAGCGTAGCTGAATATACAGCATGACTGTGAAGCAATGCAAAAAAGCGCAGCACCCTTTTCGGTCACAGCCAGCAAGACATTTATGCCATTCCAAGTATACACTCGGAAAACAATTAGGAAGGGACATACATACATAATTCCGGGATCCCCTAACCCTTCACAAAGGCACTCTGTGACACTCCTTCCCGCCTAAGAGGGCAACCATTTATTTGGTTGTCCTACTTCTCTATATTTCGTTTATGTTCAGGGAGGGGCTTTGTGGAGCTCTGGCCCACCCACACTTAAGAGCTCCACCTCAGGGTCCCACTAAATACTGCTCTGATCAAATAACATACTTTAAGCTTCTACCCTGGGGCTTATAACCAAAATCAAAGGGGAATAATCTCTGTCACAATTCATACTAGCAACCTCCCTCCCAAACAGTATAAGTCTTTAAGGTATATTGTACTGACTTTCCATATAATCAGAATGCATCTAACTTAAAACAAAACATAATTGTAAAAGACTAGAAATATAAAAGAGAGAAAAAAGAATAGACACAGCTGTAGGCGGCCAACCCCTCAGCTGTAAAGCAAAGACAAATTAAGGAAAGCACTACATAAATATGCATTCATTTAACGGTCTATCACTATACCAATATCCTACTCATTTACTTTACTGTTATAAAACCAATGGTACTCCCATTTTATCTATGTCATAATTTAATTTACAGGATTTATTCCACTGACTACTCGGTCAGTTTTCTTACCACTGACAGTACCAAATCTCAAACACGACTATCCTAATGTTCTCATATTGTACCCCTTTAACTAGTAACCCCCTCATTACTCTCAACAATTAATAATTACCCATAATATACTGGGGTTCGAGTCCTTGACGGGGAGCCACTTAGGTACACAATATGCACAGGGCTATTCACCTAGTCCCCTCACCAACTGTATTACCCTTTATGAAACATACAGTAATAGCAGTACCCATTGTGTACATTTACCATTCTACTATTAAGGGCACCTAAATTAGCATACCCCTTCCTACTATGTAATAATAAACTATGAGCCTCTACCATCTACAGCTCATGTCCCTTTAAATCACCCTCCCCTTCCTCCAAGGGAGCCAATTATTGCATTTTTTTTAATCTCCTGAACCATACCCTTTTTGGTTTGTCATATCTTTCTATCCTGTTTGGCTGCAGACTTCCTTAAATAAACAGCCACGTGACAGTACATCCCCGGCCAATAAAAAAATGGAATGAGTCGTCCCAAAATTTCATCTTGATTCAGATGCTTAATGTTTGTACATAATGCATCCAAAACATCATTTCTATACCCATGAGGTACCACCACCCTAGAATCCACCTGCTTAGTACAGGGATTTGGTCTCATATGGTACAATACATCATCCTTCACTTTGTACCACCATAACTGTCCTTTCCCACCCCCTCCATACCTGTACTATCCATGTTTAAGGTAACATGGCTACATAACTGTTGAATTTCAGGATCCTCAGCCTGTAAAGTTTTCCAGCAAGCAGCAGATAAATCACTAAAACTTTTATTACATGACAATAAACAAGTCCCTTCAGCCTCTACTGCCTCTTCTGTTTTGACTGTAGTTTTCACCTCAGACACCAAAACAGTCTCACCTGGGGACTTGTCTGTCATCTGTGTTCCATCATCTCCGACCCAATACATTCCCTTGAATATGGGTAAAACAGGAAGCTGGTCCTCAACACAGTCCACACAGGACTTCTTTTCTGCCGTCTTCACAGGTCTTTGAAATACAGAATTGTCCCTTATTACTGTCAATTGGCTCCACACCACCTGGTACCTTCGCTCCGCTTCTTTCCACCGCCTCCGCCCTATCCAGTGGTTAAATAGCCATCGTATGGTATCCATTTGATCACTTTGGTCAGTCAGGGTTTCATTGAGACTCCTCATTTGTAACTTAGCTTGATCAAGCAAGGTCTCACCATCATCCCAGAACCATTGCTCAGCTGGCTTCATCACCGAAAAGTTCCTCTCACCAACAGTCAATAAAGAATATCCAGTCTGATATACTGTCCTGTTATGCTCACTGCCCACCAGACCTTACGCAGGTCGCAGAGATCCCCACCACTGCCACCACATGTGATAGGGTGCAGGGTGTACATGGGAAATCAGGCAGCTTGACACAATAGCAGTCTTTATTAAAGTTCAGGAATTTATTTTATAGTTCAGAATTTTCATCAATAGCAGGACACATCTCATACAGCATACTGTCTTGAAACCACTTCACATGTCCAGGAGAATATATTAGAACAAGTCTAAACATTTGTATAGCAATTTGACTGCACTCCCTGGAGTTCTCTCCAGACCTTCTTCTCTGTTCTCTCTCCTGGTCACATCTTTCTTAGATAGTAATTTACAGCAGGACAGATTTAACGATCTGGCAACTCAATTCTTGACTTTAGCACAGAAAATAGTAATTTCTTTACTCCTTGGAGCACTGTAACACAACGCCCTGGAGTTTACCTCCGGACCCAAAAGCAATCTAAATCTTATGCTCAATGTGCAGCTTTTATACCCTACAGGGGTCAGGTGACATCTAAATCCCACCTCTCTATTTTCTTTCAAAGAGCATATCTTTATTTACAACGTTTATATCTTATTTAACATCATAAACATCAGATAATTCACATAATAACCTAATTGTCTGCACAGAAATGAATTACACTATTTCAGTGAGATTTTTAATACATGCTCTAGCCCCAGAAAGCACCACCCCTTTTTACTCAGTATAAAGATTTGGAAAAATGGCCGGCCGGCTCTTAAGAGCATTGCTGCAACAGAGAGAGGATTCAATTGGGATTCTGAGACGCCAAAAGAAACAGCAGAAACCTTGTGCATGAAAGGTCCTCAAAACAGCCCAAAACCTCGCTATTTCGCCTCTCTATGGTATGTAGGGCTTATTCGGATGGTTTTAAAACAAAACATTACGTTTGTGGGGAAGCTAGAAGGAGAAATGCCTTCTCAATAGTGTGCACATCCGCACAGTAATTTTACCGATGTTAGTACAGTTGTACGAACTCCGGGCATATCTACTGGCAAAAAGCCATTCTTACCAAAAAGAGCCTAACGGGCAAAACTAAAGAACCAGGAGATTCTTCCATATTTTCAAACTCTAAAAGGTACAGCATCTTTTACGAGGCATAATCATAATATACCAGGGCATTTAAAACAGCGCCTGAGATTTTTACAAACGAAGGGTTTCTTTCTTTAACCTTCACCCAAACAAGTTATGTACCGGCATTTTAACAAGGAAGAAAATCTGAGGAACACAAACGGCTCCAAATAGCTATTTTATATGTTTTATTTATACAGAAACCATAGACTGATTTCCAAAAGGAGCATGAAACCAGCTCCAGGCTTATAAACATAAAAGGACAGGACAAGGGTTCTAATTATTATTGTACAACTTGTCCATTTCCCCACGGCTGATATTTCAACCTACCAAAATATTTCTTTTGTATTCTTACAGCATTTTATTTATTCCCCTCCCAAATCATTCCTACTTCTTTTAAACCATTTCCAAAATGCAACAATAGACAAAAAGTTACTTTCTTTTCTGTTAAAGCAGCCAGCCTCAACTTTTACTTTTAATGTAAAAGAGGAAGGGAGGGTTTGTTTAATCATTTTCACCACTAGATCCTTCACTCATTTATTTAACTTTTGACACATTAGAATGCAAGGTTTAAACAGGCTTAAAACTCAGCTTGTGACTTCCTTTATTTTGCTTAAATAATTTAATGTACACTACCCAGAGCACTCAAAGCGCAGCCACTAAAATTTAAGCAGCTGAATATACAACATGACTGTGAAGCAATGCAAAAAGCGCTTGTACCCTTTTGGTCACAGCCAGCAAGACATTTATGCCATTCGAGTATACACTCGGAAAACAATTAGGAAGGGACATACATACATAATTCCGGGATCCTAACCCTTCACAGAGGCACTCTGTGACACTCCTCCCTCGCCTAAGAGGGCAAACCATTTATTTGGTTGTCCTACTTCTCAATATTTGTTTATGTTCAGGAGGGGCTTTGTGGAGCTCTGGCCCACCCACACTTAAGAGCTCCACCTCAGGGTCCCACTAAATACTGCTCTGATCAAATAACATACTTTAAGCTTCTACCCTGGGGCTTATAACCAAAATCAAAGGGGAATAATCTCTGTCACAATTCATACTAGCAACCTCCCTCCCAAACAGTATAAGTCTTTAAGGTATATTGTACTGACTTTCCATATAATCAGAATGCATCTAACTTAAAACAAAACATAATTGTAAAAGACTAGAAATATAAAAGAGAGAAAAAAGAATAGACACAGCTGTAGGCGGCCAACCCCTCAGCTGTAAAGCAAAGACAAATTAAGGAAAGCACTACATAAATATGCATTCATTTAACGGTCTATCACTATACCAATATCCTACTCATTTACTTTACTGTTATAAAACCAATGGTACTCCCATTTTATCTATGTCATAATTTAATTTACAGGATTTATTCCACTGACTACTCGGTCAGTTTTCTTACCACTGACAGTACCAAATCTCAAACACGTACCATCCTAATGTTCTCATATTGTACCCCTTTAACTAGTAACCCCCTCATTACTCTCAACAATTAATAATTACCCATAATATACTGGGGTTCGAGTCCTTGACGGGGAGCCACTTAGGTACACAATATGCACAGGGCTATTCACCTAGTCCCCTCACCAACTGTATTACCCTTTATGAAACATACAGTAATAGCAGTACCCATTGTGTACATTTACCATTCTACTATTAAGGGCACCTAAATTAGCATACCCCTTCCTACTATGTAATAATAAACTATGAGCCTCTACCATCTACAGCTCATGTCCCTTTAAATCACCCTCCCCTTCCTCCAAGGGAGCCAATTATTGCATTTTTTTAATCTCCTGAACCATACCCTTTTTGGTTTGTCATATCTTTCTATCCTGTTTGGCTGCAGACTTCCTTAAATAAACAGTCACGTGACAGTACATCCCCGGCCAATAAAAATATGGAATGAGTCGTCCCAAAATTTCATCTTGATTCAGATGCTTAATGTTTGTACATAATGCATCCAAAACATCATTTCTATACCCATGAGGTACCACCACCCTAGAATCCACCTGCTTAGTAGGGGAATTTGGTCTCATATGGTACAATACATCATCCTTCACTTTGTAACTGTCCTTTCCCACCCCCTCCATACCTGTACTATCCATGTTTAAGGTAACATGGCTACATAACTGTTGAATTTCAGGATCCTCAGCCTGTAAAGTTTTCCAGCAAGCAGCAGATAAATCACTAAAACTTTTATTACATGACAATAAACAAGTCCCTTCGGCCTCTACTGCCTCTTCTGTTTTGACTGTAGTTTTCACCTCAGACACCAAAACAGTCTCACCTGGGGACTTGTCTGTCATCTGTGTTCCATCATCTCCGACCCAATACATTCCCTTGAATATGGGTAAAACAGGAAGCTGGTCCTCAACACAGTCCACACAGGACATCTTTTCTGCCGTCTTCACAGGTCTTTGAAATACAGAATTGTCCCTTATTACTGTCAATTGGCTCCACACCACCTGGTACCTTCATTCCGCTTCTTTCCACCGGCTCTCCGCCTCTATCCAGTGGTTAAATAGCCATCGTATGGTATCCATTTGATCACTCTGGTCAGTCAGGGTTTCATTGCGACTCCTCATTTGTAACTTAGCTTGATCAAGCAAGGTCTCACCATCATCCCAGAACCATTGCTCAGCTGGCTCCATCACCGAAAAGTTCCTCTCACCAACAGCCAATAAAGAATATCCATTCTGACGTACTGTCCTGTTATGCTCACTGCCCACCAGACCTTACGCAGGTCGCAGAGATCCCCACCACTGCCACCACATGTGACAGGGTGCAGGGTGTACATGGGCAATCAGGCAGCGTGACACAATAGCAGTCTTTATTAAAGTTCAGGAATTTATTTTATAGTTCAGAATTTTCATCAATAGCAGGACACATCTCATACAGCATACTGTCTTGAAACCACTTCACATGTCCAGGAGAATATATTAGAACAAATCTAAACATTTGTATAGCAATTTGACAGCACTCCCTGGAGTTCTCTCCAGACCTTCTTCTCTGTTCTCTCTCCTGGTCACATATTTCTTAGATAGTAATTTACAGCAGGACAGATTTAATGATCCAGCAACTCAATTCTTGACTTTAGCACAGAAAATAGTAATTTCTTTACTCCTTGGGGCACTGTAACACAACGCCCTGGAGTTTACCTCCGGACCCAAAAGCAAACTAAATCTTATCCTCAGTGTGCAGCTTTTATACCCTACAGGGGTCAGGTGACATCTAAATCCCACCCCTCTACTTTCTTTCAAAGAGCATGTCTTTATTTACAACATTTATATTTTATTTAACATCGTAAACATCAGATAATTCATATAATAACCTAATTGTCAGCACAGAAGTGAATTACACTCTTTCAGTGAGATTTTTAATGCACGTTCTAGCCCCAGAAAGCACCACCCCTTTTTACTCAGTATAAAGATTTGGAAAAATGGCCGGCCGGCTCTTAAGAGCATTGCTGTAACAGAGAGAGGATTCAGTTGGGATTCTGAGACGTCAAAAGAAACAGCAGAAACCTTCATGTATGAAAGGTCCTCAAAACAGCCCAAAACCTCGCTATTTCACCTTGCTATGGTATGTAGGGCTCACTCGGATGGTTTTAAAACAAAACACTATGATTGTGGGGGAGCTAGAAGGAGAAATGCCTTCTCGACAGTGTACACATCCACACAGAAATTTTACCGATGTTCGTACAGTCGTACTGGAACTCTGCGGCATATCTACTCACAAAAAAGCCACATTCTTTAGAGCTTTTACCAAAAAGAGCCTAACGGGGCAAAACTAAAGAATCAGGAGGTTCTTTCCATATTTTCAAACTCCAAAAGGTACATCATCTTTTACGAGGCATAATCATAATATACCAGGGCATTTAAAACAGCGCCCTGAGATTTTTACAAAACGAAGGGTTTTCTTTCTTTAACCTTCACCCAAACAAGCTATGTACTGGCATTTTAACAAGGAAGAAAATCTGAGGAACACAAACGGCTCCAAATAGCGATTTTATATGTTTTATTTATACAGAAAACATAGACTGATTTCCAAAAGGAGCATGAAGCCAGCTCCAGGCTTATAAACATAAAAGGACAGGACAAGGGTTCTAATTATTATTGTACAACTTGTCCATTTCCCGATGGCTGATATTTCAACCTACCAAAATATTTATTTTGTAGCCTCACAGCATTTTATTTATTCCTCATCCAAATCATTCCTACTTCTTTTAAACTATTTCCAAAATACAAAAATAAACAAAAGCGCTCGTTTCTTGTCTGTTAAAGCAGCCAGCCTCAACTTTGACTTTTTAATGTAGAAAGAGGAAGGGGGTGTTAACTATTTTCACCACTAGATCCTTCACTCATTTATTTAACTTTTTGACACATTAGAATGCAAGGTTTAAACAGGCTTAAAACTCAGTTTGTGACTTCCTTTATTTTGCTTAAATAATTAAATGTACACTACCCAGAGCACTCAAAATGCAACCACTGAAAATTTACTGCAGCTGAATATACAGCATGACTGTGAGGCAATGTGAAAAAGCGCAGCACCCTTTTCGGTCACAGCCAGCAAGACGTTTATACCATTCTGAGTATACGTTCCGAAAACAATTAGGAAGGGACATACATACCTAATTCCAGGATCCCCTAGTCCTTCACAGAGGCACTCTGTGACAGGTACAGAAAATTTTTGAATCCCCGCCAAAATGTAAATGGGAAGAGGTAAAGGGACAGGGAACATTGTTTAACCAGGAGTAGCACACTAAGCCAAAGCTTGTTTCCAGAAGTGACCTGGGAGTACAAGGAAGTTAAGTGACTTGCTCGGGATCACACAGTATGCATCTAGGTGAGAGTGGGATTCAAATCCAGGTCTCTAGATCTGCAGCTCAGAGCCTTAACCCACTGTGCTATACTGCCTCTGCAAAACTGCAATGCCATTCTGTGCTACAGGTGCAAAAACACATTTTGGCCAGGATTTGAAAAATTACAGCTGTGACATACATGAGTTGGGGGGTAATAACTAAGAAGGCTATGTTGAAAATCTGGGGTAAAAATATTTAACATTTCCGAAGTTACAAGTGGGCATAGTGAAATTGCAATGAATGATCATAAATGGCATTTTTTTCATATTTTGACCCCAAATCTTCAACATAGTCTTCTTATGACCCCCACCTCATAAACCTCATAGGTGAACATTTTCAAATCCATACCAAAATGCCACTCCACACCATAGGTGTGAAAACACGTTTAAGACAGGGTGTGAAAAATGACAGCTGTACTGTTCATGTGGAGGTGTGAAAAAATGGCTATGCTGAAAATCTGGAGTCAAAATATTGAAAATTACCAAAGTTATGTGCATGCATAGAAAAATTTCAACGAATGTATGTAACTCGGGGCATGTTTAGGAATGTTTTAACCAAATTTTTAACATGGCCTTTTAGGGAACCTACCTATCGAACACTGGTGGTGAAATTTCATTATTCGGTCCTGAAAGGTGATTTTTGCGCAGTGACTGCAAAATCACCTTCTGGGCCTGACTAATAAAATTCCAGTGACAGTATTCATGAGATGGGATCCCAAAAAGGCCATGTTGAAAATCTGGTGAAAAAATTCCAAAAAATGGCGAAGTTATGAATATAAGTTCCAAACGCCACTGAAATACATAATGGCACGGACTTCCGGTGACATCACGGACCCATCAGCTAGCAGGTGAAAGGAGCTCCTTTCCCCACATGCCCCAAAACATTGAAAAGTAGGTGATCATTGCTGACAAAATACTTAAAATGGCAGGCAATGGACGTACAAAGGACCGGCAGAGCAGATCCAGATTAAAAACAGCTCGGGCCCTCAGGATGCATCTGGACTGAAGCTGCATAGACGGGACATCAGCCAGAGCCCTTCCCCTCCAAGCATGGCAGACACAGAAGAGGAAAATGAGCACTTATCCCGATCTAGATTCAAGCAGTTGTTCAAAGAAATAAAAGAGATGAGGGCTGAAATGAAGGTAGAGTTTCGGCAATTAAATCAAAAATTATCTGGACTGGAACGATGAGTGGAGAAAGTAGAGGACAGAATATCTGCAGTGGAAGATGGAGCACTCCAGGCAGGCCTAATATTACAGGCCTTAGTGTCGCAAACAGAGCACCTGCAGGAAAAATGCATAGATCTGGAAAGCCGCTCCCAGAGGGAGAATATACAGATTTATGAACTGCCAGAGGGATCAGAGACTGGCCGGATGGCAGAGTTTATATCGGATTTACTAGCAGATGTACTTCAACTCCCCCCAGGATATCAGTTGGGCACAGAGAGGGCCCACCAGTCATTGCAACCAAAACCAACAGAATTAGGAGCGAGGCCCTGATCCATAATTATCTAATTCAATAGTTACAGAGTAAAAGAGGATATACTGGCAAGAGCGTGGAAACAGAAAGAAGTAACTTATCTGTCAGCTCGTCTGTTCTTTGACCATGATTTCCCCCCGGAAATCCAGAGACAGAGGCTTCAATATGTGGATCTTTTTTTGTAATTCTTCTTTTTATTGAGTTTTCAACATATATACACTTAGGTCACCAATATTTAGACATCTATGTAATCGTCAGGTATTACAAATATTACAGTCAGGTAGTACTAGTGCTATGACATTCATTATGGGTTATCCCCTTCGTGGTTCTAGTTCTAGTTTGCAGTTACACTCTTAATTCAATGTGACTAAATAACCAGTTGCTTCACCCAACTCAAGGCCCAGACATCCAGGGCATCTCCTCTCTGTAGGTGTCGTCGCTCCATGGGGGACCGGGAAGGCCAAGTGGGGCGCAGCCTGCACAATAATCCGCCCTCCTCCACGCCCAAGTATTCCCTGATCCGTCTCACAGATACCCTAGGGTACGAAAGTAGAGTCCTTCAGCATGTAATATATCTGCCACCGTGTCCATCTAACCTTAAATTTCTCCCCCTTGTTCATTCAGGTTATGTGTGATTTTTTCCATGTTATAAATCTGCAATGTGATGTCCCACCAATCTTGGACTGTGGGGACTTTTGGAGTTAACCACTGCCTAGTGATTGCCTTCTTTGCAGCTGTTATTAATAAAACAAGCAGATATCTGGTATTGGGACCTCTAAATGCTCTAGGAAGATCCAGAAATAAAAATATCTCCAGGGTAAGCCGGAGTTGTGCATCAATCAGTTCCTGTAGCTGGGACTCGAGCTGTACCAGGAAACCTCGCAGAACCGGGCATGTCCATAGTACATGTGTCAGGGTGGCACATGATTCCCCACACTGCCTCCAGCACTCCGCTGTAGAACTGGAAGAGTAGTGCCGTGTGACCACCGGGGAGCGGAAATAGCGAACTAGGACTTTCCAGGCGAATTCTCGCCATTGGTGCGAGCTGGTTGCTCGGCTTGACAAAATGCATGCTCGTCTCCAGTCCTCCAAGGTGAGCTGGTGTCCCGTCTCCTGCGACCATAGGGAGCGAATGCCCTCAGTGCGGGCACTCCCTTGTGAATTAAGTGCCTGATAGTATTGTGAGATCAGGTGCTCTTGAGCCCTTGTGGCATTTAGCTGTATCTGGCAGTGGATCAATGCCGGGTATCCTTCAGGTTCCCATATCGTTCGTGGTAGGCTCTCTATATAATGTCGCAGTTGAAGATAACGGTAAAAGTCCCCATGTGGAAGGTGAAACTTTCTCTGGATCTCTGCATATGACCAGGTATTTCCCTGAGTCATTATCTGTACCAGGTATTTTAGCCCTTGTTTTTCCCAGCAAAAGAAACCATTATCCAAGTTATTAGGGGTAAAATCTGTTAAGCTTGTTATCGGGCAGATGAGTGCCTGATAGGGCACCAAGTGCTGCGCCTTTTTATTACGGCCCAGTTTCTGAACTGCGCCCAAGCCAGGGATCAGGACTCCTAAGCTTCCTCCCCTGATCCTGTCGGGTATAAGGTCTCAGGCACGCCCCGATCACTAATTAGGGTCCTTTCTATCTCAAGCCAATGCGGGTGCAGGAATTCCTCTGTCTGGTCATTATGTGTGCGAGGGTGATTGCTTGTTGGTAAAGCCTCAAGTCCGGGAGAGCTATACCCCCTTCCTGGCGGGGGAGAGAGAGTATCCCCAGCTGAATTCGGGGTTTCTGAGAGGCCCATATGAAGTTCCGTATAAGACGGTTTATATCCTTAAAAGTTTTCAGTGGTACAGTGAGGGGAATATTTTGGAATAGATACAGAGCCCTCAGAAGGACTGTCATTCTGATCAGGTCTATTCTCCTAGAAAGGCCAAGGAGCAGGGTGGCCCAGGCTTGTAATTCTTGTTTTAACTGGGAAATAAATGGTGTATAATTATATTTATAATATTTCGTGGGGTCTTTTGGGATATATATACCGAGGTATTTCAGTTTTTGCAGGTCCCACCTACCGGAATGATATCCCGGTGTCCTCTTGTGAGGTGTAATTAAAGGTAAGGATCTCCGTTTTGGCGAAATGAGCCTATATCCAGATACCGCACCGTGTCGTCAAGAAGTATTGTCTCACGGCTGGGATTGTGCAATCGGGTCTAGATATAAGAGTATATCGTCCGCTGACAAAGCTACGTGGTGTTCAGTGTCTCCTATCTTGATCCCTCGAGTCTGTGCGACTTTCAATATGTTGCGCCAGTGGCTCGATGACTATGGCGAACAACAAGGGAGACAATGGGCATCCCTGTAGGGTGCCCCTTTCAAGTTGAAAAAACTCAGAGTGGTGCCCGTTCACCTTGATGCATGCCCTGGGGGCGGAGTATATGTTTTGAAGGGTTTGAACGAACAGGGGAGGGAATCCGAATTTGCTTAGAGTGTGATGTAGATAGGGCCAGGAGACCCTATCAAAGGCCTTCTCTGCATCAAGACTGATTAGAGCTACCGCCTCTCCAGTCTCCTGCATCCGTTGCACCACATACAGGGATCGTTTAATACTGTCTGAGGTGGTACGCGATTTGACAAACCCCGTCTGATCTTTGTGTATTAATAACGGTAATAAGCTATCTAGACGTGTGCCAGAATGTTCATAAATAGTTTATAGTCCTGATTAAGCACAGATATCAGTCTGTATGAGGCACACTCTTGTGGGTTCTTACCTGGCTTAGGTATCACCGAAATTGTGGCATAAGACCACGACTGGGGAAGGGGTTCTCCCCTCAAGACCGAGTTAAAGACCCGAAGAAGCAAGGGATCAATCCGGCTCTCACCGCCTTATAAAACTCTGGACCACCTGTCCGCCCTGGAGCCTTCAAGATTTGGCTTGGCAATTGCTCTGAGCTACTTCCAGGTCTGTAATAGGCTTCATCAGGTCCTCCCTGTGTGCCTCGGAAAGAGAGGGAAGAGAGATCGCGCAGGTGCTCCATCATGTGTTCAGCCGAGACTGTGGTCTCTGGGGTGTAGAGAGCTTTGTAGAAGTTTGCAAATGCGTCTACTATGTCCTGTACACGGGACAGCTGCTGGCCTCCACCAGGATGTCTAATGGACGCAATGGTTGCCCCTTTCTTCTGCTTACACACTTGATAAGCGAGCAACCTTGTTGCTCTTGGCCCCACTTCATAAAATCTTTGTCTCAGAAAGGTTGGGGCTATTTCGGTTTGTTGCTGAACCAGCTGGTCCAGTTCCCGTCTAGTTTGTTTTAGCTGGGGAAGGACCGACTCGTCACCCTGCTGGTGCACCATCTGGAGAAAGTGAAGCGTTTCCTCCAACTTACTCCTGCACTCTTGTCGCTGCCTCCCTAATTCCACCGTGTATTTGATGATGTGTCCTCTGAGGACAGTTTTAATTGTATCCCAGTGTACTGAGGGAGTAGAGTCCTGTGATGGGTTATCCGTCACTATTTCCGTGATTTTATCTGAGAGGAACTCCTAAATTTTTCGATCGCAAATGGATAGGGTTTAATCTCCATTGCGTGTTCCTCGTTGAAGGCCCCATTCCAGCAGGTTGTCAGAGGCGATGATCTGAGATGGAGATATCTCCAGTTGGGCCTCCCGACAATGCCTATGTTTTCTATCTGGGTAAATGTATGGTCTATACGGGAATACGATGATGTACCGGGAATAATAGGAGAAATTTTGGCATTTGGGTGTAGTTTCTGCCAGACATCACACCATCCAACCTCTGATATAAACTTACTAAAAAACCTTTGGGTAGGTGTTAGCCTCCGAGGTCTTCGACTGGTCGAGTCGACCTGGGGGGCCATAATCAGATTGAAGTCCCCTGCCAGCATAAGTATACCTTTGGTTTTCTGGATTACCTTATCCAGCAAGGGTCTTAGTCTTGAGACCGTTATACCCGGCGGTAAGTAGACATTTGCTAACGTCACCTCCACCCCGTTAATTTTCCCTTGGGCAACCACCAGTCTGCCCTCCGAATCCGACCAAGTGGACTCCACCTGAAGTGGGGTGTGCGGGGACACAATAATAGCCACTCCACGTTTCCTACCGTCTTTACAGGATGAATGAAATACCTGTCCCCTGCTTAGTTTGGCTAACTTGGTATGCTCGGCCGGATTCATATGTGTTTCCTGTAAGAAGGCAATGTCTGCCTTAGCCCTTCT
Source organism: Neoceratodus forsteri (assembly GCA_016271365.2). Taxonomy (NCBI): domain Eukaryota; kingdom Metazoa; phylum Chordata; order Ceratodontiformes; family Ceratodontidae; genus Neoceratodus; species Neoceratodus forsteri. The sequence goes on along the minus strand of CM057449.1, from coordinate 174,500,559 downwards.
GATGTAAGTCAGTGCCCTGGATCTCTTGATCGGTGAGGCCAGGCCCTTGATGTTAAGGGATAGCAACTTCAGTGTGTGGGCCTGCATTGTGCATGTCCATTGTGATATTTTATACCCGGCCTTCCCAGTCCCCCGCAGGAACCCCCTCTAAGGTCTAACACAGCTTGTGACTGTATTCCATGTTGTGTAAATTTGGTGACTCTGAAACAAGCAGTACAGTACAAACATAACAATAAGCAAAGATCAACAGCAAACATAGAACCTAACATAACCCGTTCTGGCCAACTTGGCCGACTCAACCACTACTGGCACTTCTACTGGTCTGGGCTTAGCTCTGACCTGATGAGATGGGTTTATGACCCAACCTAAAGGCCCTTATTTCAGGGCTCAAGGCACCGAGGTACCTGTCTGCAAGGTAGTAAGGAAAAGTGTCCGTCATGCGGGTGTCGCAGGCTTCCTGGAAGCTGTACTGCAGCTAGAGGGACTACCGCCGTGTCTGGGGCGAGGCTTTCTCCCATCAGCTCGGCTGGGAGTTCCCAGACCGTGAGCCCATGGCGCCACCTGGTTGCAGTGCTCCCCAACCGAGTGAGTCCCGAACATGAGAGCACAGTTCTCGGTCCCCATGGTGCCCCGCTCTCTACACTTGTGGTTGTGCAATCTATTTCCTCTGCCGCTATCCACTGGCTTCGCCAATCATCTCAAAGCGGAGGAGGGAGGGTGCTCCCCACCCCCGCGAGGTCTGATTAGGGCAGGTAATATATTCATTCTTGATTCTGGCCCATGGATAATTCCCCCTTCAGGCGAGGTGGGTTTAGCTGCTACATTGGGCACCCGAGGACTCATCACCATGGCTAAACCTTCTTACCCCCATCTATAGTTATGTTTCATGTGCCCGGAGTTCTTATACCCTCAGTTAATTAATTATTGCCGCCTTCTATTCCCTTCCCCAAACCCATTCCCATTGATACGTTGCGGGTGCTGACCATATTTGTCGGGAGGCAGCTTATATCCCCAGGGCTTCCCTCAACCTCCTTACCGTCATGCAGGATACCACCCGCTCCACCCGGGGCATCCCTGCATTGGCATCTCAACTGGCCCTGAGGACTAGAGCCACGTGGCAATCGCCGGTAAGTGGGAATGCGGCCCTGGCTCCACGAGATCCCCCGATCCCCTCCCCCAACTCACCCCATCAGTCTTCCTCTGCTGGCTGCAAGGTTATTTCACGGCCACCTTTGAGACCAATACCCCCACCCCTTGCCCCCTTTACTTCTTGCACCTCAGTGTGGTCCCCTTGGCCCCAACCTGGTCCCCGCAGCCAGGCAGCCTCTGCATAGCTAGCCATGCTGCTATTCCCGCTCTAGGCTCATAGCAGCCGCCACGGTGGCACCCCGGTCTGAGCCAAGGTTCATCCCCTAGTTAAACCTCCAGTTAGATCTCAACAGACCATCACCTTAATACTACGGCCCTCAGGTCCCCGGGATCAACCTCCATATCGTCTCTCTCCTCTTCTAGCAACCAAGCGAAGGCAGACTGGGATCATGACCCCGGCAGACATCGCCCTCCTCCCCAAACAATCTCCGGGAGGCACGAGCAGCTCATGACCATGCCACCATTGACCCCAAGCATACCCCCATGGTTTCAGCATCTCCCACCAAGCCTCCCATGCAGATCTCACCATTTAATACACTTTATGACTCTCAATCCAGCCCCCTCCTATTCCGTCCCCCCATTAAGTTCCCAATATCGACCCAGAACATACCCATCATACTCCCCCCCCCACCGACTCCCATGTCAAAGCCCCATCAGGAGAGAGAGCTTAGCTGTGGACCCTATTGGAACAGTCATTTTATCCAGTCCACATTTAATTAGGCCCAGTCTCTGTATGTACTTGCGGTTAGTTCAGGTTTTAGGTGCATCAGTGCCTCCCTCTGCTAAGGCACCAGATCTGGCACTCAGTGATTCCACGATTGACTGGATGGCTTCTAAGCCCTGGCGGCGTCTAGCGTCCCGGTGACCAGCACTCCAAACCTTCTGGGCTAGCTTGGCGGCAGAGGTTGCTGCAGGTCTCCTCTGTTGCTGCACAATCTCCATTTTCCTCTTCTTGAGCTTCCGTTCTCCTTCCATGGCGCTTTCACATGTGGGCCCCTCTTAAGTGGATCACCATTCTAGCTGGATATAGCGTTTAAAATGCACTCCTGCCTTTTAAGAGATTTCATTACCGGAATGTAGGCCTTCCTAGCGCCATAACTTCCGGGCAAAGTCATTCTCAAAGAAGAGCCTGTGGGTACCGAGAAGACCGCTCCTTGCCTCCACACTGTATGTAGGACTTTCTTTGTCTTGGTGTCTCAGGAACTTAATTAGCAGGGTGCGAGGACAGGCTCCTGCTGCTGGTTTGGGGCCAAGAAGTGCAGTGGGCTCTCTCCATTTCAAGTGAAACCTCTTCCAGCAGTTTCAATAGCTCCTAAGCATTTTCTGCATGAATGGGATAATTTAGATACCCTCTGTGCCCTCGGAGCCCGACAGCCGAATATTGTTTCGTGGCTCTACTCGGCGTCCTCTGCACGGTCCTGAAGGCCTCTCAGCAGGCCGGTAGCTGAACAACGCGCCGGCCTCTCCCACCTCCTATCCGTGGTTGTTAGCTGCTCCTCCTGTTCCTCCTGCTTCCTTTCAATCTTGCCAATATCCGTATGGGTGTAACTGTAATCCGCATCTCCTTCCTAAAGTCCCTTATTTCGGCCAACATCTGTGACATTTGCCTCTGTAGGGTAGATAGGGGACCTGGTCTGCTCTGCTTTGCTGTGGCGGAGGTCGAGGAGGCCCACAGTCTCCGCTTTTCAGAGTCTTCCTCCAAAGATCTAATTCCATCCAGGCGCTTGTGGGATCCACGGATGGAGTCACCTCTTTTCTTTGGCATTTTACCACCTCTGGGTTGTATTGGATATGCTCTGTTTCTGTGTGAAGCAGTTTTTATTGAGGTGTTTAATTTTTTCAGCAGGGAGCCTTACAACCCAAGTTGTTGCTCAGTGCATGACGTCACCGGAAGTCCAATACGTGGATCTAATAAAACTACTTAGGTCCAAAGGTATACGTTCCCACACACCATACCCTGCAAAAATGAGGATCTTCTGGCCGGAGGGAACCAAGGTCTACGATTCACCATGGGAAACTAAAGAAGTTCTAGTAGAGAGGGCCCTGATGGATCCTATGGAGTCTGCAGTAAAGAACTCAATATCCCAGCAGGCATCAGAGAATGACATGGATTGGTTCATAGCACTGAGTAAGAGGAAGAGAGGACATGGTGTAATGATGTCATCATTAGTTCCCCTTCAAGCCATGTGAGTGCTCCTGCAGAAACTTCAAGAAAGTCAGAACAACCAACAAAAAGATACACAGGACTGAACTGTTAATTCAGTTTATTTTGGTGGCATCTTGTTACATAGAAACATAGACTTTGACGGCAGATGAGGACCGCTTGGCCCACCTAGTCTGCCCAATTCTCTACCTACTGGATAAGCTGCAGATCCTAGTTAACCAACAGCCTATTTTGTCCTACCCCCACAATAATTGCCTTATGCCTGTCCCATACATTCTTGAATTCTCCCACAGTTTTAGACACCACAACCTCCTCAGGAAGGCTGTTCCATGCAACCACCACCCTCTCTGTGAAAATATATTTCCTCACATCGCTCCTGAACCGTCCTCCGTCTATCTTCAAATTGTGTCCCCTTGTTCTTGCACATCTCTTTTTCTGAAAGATGCTACCCTCTTGGACTTTGTTGATTCCATTAAGGTACTTAAAAGTTTCTATCATGTCCCCCTCTCCCTCCTTTCCTCAAGGGTATATACATATTAAGCTCCTTTAGTCTCTCCTTGTATGGCTTCTCTTGCAGACCCTGCACCATTTTAGTTGCCCTCCTCTGGACTGCCTCCATCCTGTCTGTGTCCTTGCAGAGATGGGGTCTCCAGAACTGCATGCAGTACTCCAGAAGGGGTCTCGCCAACTATCTGTACAGAGGGATAACAACTTCCTGTTTTATGCTGGTGATGCCTCTCCTGATACATCCCAGTATCCCCCCAGCCCTCCCTACTGCCTTCTCACATTGCTTGCCAACCTTAAGGTCATCTGATATGATTACCCCCAGGTCCCTTTCCATTTTTGTTGTTGTTACTACCTCCCCCTATTGTGTACTCTTCCCCTTGGTTTTTGTTTCCCAGGTGCATTATATTGCACTTCTTTGCATTGAATCCAAGCTGCCATACTTCTGACCATTCCTCCAACCTTGCCAAATCCCTTCTCATCCGTTCCACGCCCCCTTGTGTATCAACCCTGTTTCAGATCATTGTGTCATCTGCAAAGAGGCATACTTTTCCTTCCAGTCCCTCTGCAATATCACTTATAAAGACATTAAAAAGGACTGGACCCAGTACTGAACCCTGCGGTACCCCACTAGTAACCTCCCTTTCTTCAGAGTGGACTCTGTTTACTATTACCTTCTGTGTCCTGTTGTCCAGCCAATGTTTTACCCAGGCTACCACCCTGGGACCCACTCCCAGGCTGGCTAATTTGTTTATTAATCTTGTGTGTGGGACTGTGTCAAATGCCTTGCTAAAGTCTAGGTAGGCCATGTGTCCACAGCCCTCCTGGTCTACTACTTTGGTCACCCAGTCAAAGAAATCGATTAGATTTGTCTGACATGACCTTCCTGCTATGAATCCATGCTACCTTGGGTCCTGTGCCCCACTGGCCTCTAAGTACTCAACAATTCTTTCTTTCAGAAGTGATTCCATCATTTTCCCTACCACAGAGGTCAAACTGACAGGTCTGTAGTTTTCTGCCTCTGTCTTGCTCCCACTTTTGTGAAGGGAAATAACATCCACTTTCCTCCAGTCCTCAGGTACCACCACATCCTCCCATGATTTGTTAAAAAAGGTAGTCAGTGGTGTCACTAGTTCTCCTCTTAATTCTTTTAGAATTATGGGGTGAATCCCATCAGGTCCCATTGCTTTGTCCACCTTCAGTTTTAGGGAGTTCTTACAGAACCCTTTCTTCTGCAAAAGAACTGGGATTGACCCCCCCTATCCAGAGTGCTTCTGTTAATTGGATTAGGTACCTCCCCCTTTTGTGAATACTGAGCAGAAGTATTCATTCAGTATCCTTGCTTTTTCAGTGTCCCTCTCTGCCCGCCCACCGTCCATTCTATTTAGCCTCACTATCCCTCCCTTTGTCTTTCTATGCTCCCTAATGTACCTATAAAAGGTTTTATCCCCCCTCTTAGCTGAGTTGGCTATTTTTTCCTCAGTTTGGGCCTTTGCTATTCTGACTGCCTTTCTGCTTCCTTCTGCCTTAACTGATACAGTTCTCTGTCATGCTCCTTCTGTGTTTCCTTATACTTCCTAAATACTATATTTTGCTCCCTAACCTTCCCTGCCACCTCTTTTGAGAACCATAATGTTTTTTGTTTTTTTTTCGTTTTGATTTGTTTATTTGCTTCACACAAAGGCTTGTTGCCTCTGTGATGGCAGTTTTGATGATCCCCATTGTTGCTCCACCCCTCCTTCTTGCCTGTTTGCTGGTGCTTTTCTAAGGCACGCTCCCATTTTGCTAGAGTCAGCCCTCCTGAAGTCCATTACCCTCACTTTTGTATGGCTTGACTCTGCAGCTGAGTTTATCATGAACCAAATTGTTTGGTGGTCACTTGTTCCCAGATGGCTACCCACTTCTAGATCCGAGATCCTCTCACTGTCCCCATTTGAGAGTATGAGGTCTAAGATTGCTCCCTCCCGAGTGGCTGGCTGGCTGTTGGCTGTAATCTCGCCTGGCGTCTCTTAAAGTTCATTGAGCGCACAGTCGAGTTCTAGCTCTAAAGTGAAAACTTCAGTGTGGTGTGAAAACTAACTCTGCATGAAATATGAGAACTTTGTGGCCTGTACTGTTCAAAGGAACTGCAAAGTGGTTTATTTGGGTGTATAAGCCTTATTTGCTTTTCAGTTATACGGAGAACCCTTAAACACTCTAGCAGTACGAGCTTTTAAGTTTAGGTACACGCAGTGTTTACTAATACCTGGTTAAGGTCAGCTAATTTCATGCTCATGGCAAACACTGTATTTTATAAAACTTTAGTGAGGTGTGAAAATGAACTCTGCACAAAATATGAGAACTGTGTGGCCTGTACTGCTTAAAGGAACTGCAAAGTGGTTCATTTGGTCTATAAGCCGTATTTGCTTTTCAGTTCTATGGAGAACCGCTGAACATTCTAACAGTATGAACTTTTAAGTCTAGGTACATGCAGTGTTTACTAATACCCGGTTACGGTCAGCTAATTTCATGCTCATGGCATGCATTGCATTATATTTTAGCAGCCATTTAAATAAGCAGACAGCTTAGCTTTTGCTTTAGACTTTCAGATCCGATCTTAGAAAGGATGAGCATGGGCCTACCCTTTCAGTTAGATATACAAAAGGGCATACAAACACAGCAAGTTAAGTACTGTACTGAATTCATATTAGTGGAGCTGGGGAGAGGGGGGTTATCCTCATAAAAGGAGGAATTGCTGTAGAACTCTTTAGATGGAGTTGTTGCTCAGTGATGTCATAGCTGCTGCATCTGCAGTCTTTGAGCCTGCTCATTACATCTAAGGCTCCTGAGGAGAGCCACAGTATGTGTGGTGAAGTCTCAACTACTCCCCATTCTGGCACTTCTCCCACATTCGGAGGGGATAGCTGGTTACGTAGACCCCTAACTTTGAAAAAGGGATCTCCACCTTTGGAAGTTAAAATGAGTTTTCTTTCATATCACTTCATGTTTATGGTTATAGTTAGTTGTTTAAAAAGTGTTTACTTATTTGTTGAAAGGGGAATTTTGAGAACCATACAAAGTGAAGGGGTGGGGGTATGGGAGGGGGACACATTGGCTACTTTGTATAAAACAAGGATGTACAGGTCAGACAAAAAAAAAACTGAAAAAAATGGATAAATCAGAGGTTACAATACTATCCTATAACATTAATGGGCTAACACATCCCATAAAAAGGAGTAGAATTATGTCTTGTCTGTGAAAATCTGCTGCTGCTTTTACAATGCTGCAGGAAATGCATCTGAGTAGGGAGGAACATGAAAAATTGAACAAATTTGGCTACCAGGTGGTTCAAGCCTCATCATATAAAAAAGGTAGAAGAAGGGGCACAGCAATCTCAGTCCCCTCAAGAATCCCTTTTGAAGTTTGGGACTCTAACGAATAAAAAGAAAAGGTGTGTGGGTTTAAAGGGGATGTACAATGGAACTATGCTCTCTCTGGTATCAATTTACTCACCTCCAGGTTCAGATTTTTCTTTCCTTCTTTAGGGAATTCTTATTTAAGATCACAGAATGGTCAGAGGGTCACTTAATTATAGGAGGGGACTTAAATTTAAGACTAAACCCGGCTATGGATGCCTTTATGGAGACCGTAAGGTGGGAGGATGGGGTAACCAAAAAAGTAGCAAATTTAATTGGAGAACTGGGGTTAGTGGACGTATGGTGACAGATGCACAGGGGCTCCAGACAATACACCTTTTTCTCAAGAGCACATCAAACATATTCCAGACTGGATTACTTTTTGGTACCTATGATTCGTTAGGAATATGCCATTCCACATGTTTGGCAGATATGACCTTGTCAGATCACTCCCCAATCTATATAATGATTACTTTGGTGCATATTAAATGCTTAACTTTTTGGAGGCTAAATGTCTCGCCGATCCACAATGAGGAAATGCAAAAGGTTATACAAGAGACAATTGAGCAGGCAGTTAGAAACTATGGCAGTTCAAAGACATCCCCTGGGATTCTTTGGGATACCATAAAAGCGATTACTCGCAGAAAATTTATTGAAATCTCCTCCAGGCTTAAAAAACAAAGGAAAAGTAGGAAATCCTACTTACAGGAGCAGATAAGGGACCTAGAACAAAAATAACAACCAGAACTAGGGATAGAGAAGGAGGTAAAGTGTTGGCAAAACTAAAAAAGAGTTACTAGATTTGCTGGATTATCAGGTAGAGCAGAAGTTATTATATTTGAGGCAAGGATACTATGAAGGAGGCCTTCAGGCCCTCAGGCTATTAACTAGTAGATTACGCCAACATAAAGCTAGAGCTAGCATCCCTAGGATAATGAATCCCAGAAACAATAAATGGCAATACTCGGTGAAGGGGATATCGGAAACTTTTATATTTTTTTATGAAAAACTATATAGTAAAGGGGCCTCACCTGCTCCAGAGGAAGTTAGTAGTTTTCTGCCTCCCCTCAATTTACCTAAAATGTCAGGCCAACAGAAGAATGTGCTCATTTCACCATTTAATATAGGTGAAATACAAACAGAAATTAAATGTTTAAAAGCAGGAAAATGTCCTGGGACAGACGGTCTGCCCAATGAGTTTTTCAAGCAATTTAATGATAATATCTCCCCCTTGTTACTCAGAGCATATAACCATGCATGGAGTGAAAAAGGTTCCATTGCCCCATCCTGGTCTCAAGCTATAATTTCTGTTCTTCCAAAGCCAGCCAGGGACCCAACCAATTGCTCTTCATATCGGCCAATCTCAATTCTAAATACTGACTGTAAAATATTATCAGGCATATTAGCCAGGAGATTAGAACAAATACTACCAGCAATAATACATCTGGATTAAATGGGTTTTGTACCTGGCAGACAAACCATGGACAATATTAGGAGATCCGCGGACATTATAGAACACCAACAGAAAACAACCCAGCCTGCCTATCTAATGAGTTTAGACACGGAAAAAGCTTTTGACCAGGCTTCCTGGGCCTTTTTGCAGGGTGTCCTGGCCGGCTTCGGATTTCCACCCCTATTTCTTAAGTGTATTGTTAAACTCTACTCTGCCTCTACAGCTTACATAAGAGCTACATTTCCCAATCACTTAGGCTCTCAGGGGGCACAAGACAAGGCTGACCCTTATCCCTTCTTCTTTTCACTTTATATATTGAGCCCTTGACTCAGAGTATTAGGCAGAACCCAAATATAACAGGGGTAGACATGGGGAATATGCAACATAAGCTAGCTTTATATGAGGATGATGTCCTGCTATATTTGACAAATCCAGTGTCATCCTTACCAGAAGTCTTCAAACAGATTGAAGCCTTCTCGTCTCTCTCAGGTTATACCTTAAACTGGTCAAAAACAGAGGTTTTGGCAATGGCAGTACAGGTGCCCCAGACAATGAAATCAAAATTTTCAATGAAATGGGACTGTGACACTATTGAGTACCTTGGGATTAGGCTAGGTAAATGCCCAACCAAATTGTTCACGGACAACTACCCTCCACCGATTAGGCAAATAAAGACGGATTTGCAGAAGTGGGCATGTATGCCCTTCCCTTTTTATTCAAAGCCTCAAATAATAAAAAACAATGTCCTTCCAAGATTGTTATATTTATATCAATGTGTTCCATACCACAGAAAGAATTAGCAGACTGGCATGGGATGTTGATGGCATTTCTTTGGGCAAATGGCCACCCCAGAGTGGCTAAAAGAACCCTTTTTCTCCCTAAACAGGAAGGAGGCAGAGCCTGTCCAAACCTGTTAGATTATTGGATTGCTGCCCAGATGAAAGTGGCTTTATTATGGTCACATCCAACATACCAGGTCCATTGGCAGCAGATCGAACTTGACCAGCATAAAAGTTGCCCCTTGGGGGCCTTATTCTTTAGTCCCCATATACAACTCAACAAATATACACTTTCTCTGACATCCATTCGCTCTACTCTGACAGGGTGGTCTCAGGGTATCAAGAGGGGATTTATAGCTAGCAACCTATGGAAGTTCATCTGGTGGAGTAGGGACAGAGACTTCCCTCCAGCAAATCAATATACCTGGTTCCAAAAGCAAGCGAACAGGGGTTATTTGCTGCCTGGCAATTGCTTCATGGGAATACAATTATTCCTTCTGAAGTAGCTCAAGCTAGATTCTCCTGGTCACCTACTGATCTTTTTCAATATTATCAACTCAGAGACTACATAAATGATAAGATACGAAATTCTGTGGTATTAGAGGACCTCAGACCCTACCCCGCAGCATTTGAATTAATATGGGGATCCACGCATGGCAAAGGGGCAATTACAATGTTATATTGGAACCTAGTAGCTGACTGTGCCTATATCATATACAGTCAATACAAAAGAAGTGGGAAGAGGAGCTGGGAATAGTATTAGGCTCGTTCAAATGGAAAGTTATTTACAGAAGTTGTTGGGAAACCACTTCCTCCCCAAGCTGGCAGGAATACAGCTGGAGAATTAGAATTAGATATTTTTTAACCCCTTACAGACAAGCCAGGATGGGCACGATAAAACAAGCAGAGTTTTGGAGGAGATGTGATTACATAAATACTGATCAGGCACATATATTGTGGTGTTGCCCACTTACTGACAAGTTTTGGACCCAGATAAAACAGCATCTGGTGGAGTTGTTTGGGCTGTCTTCTGCAGTGGGTCCAGATAACTTAATTTTGGAAATTTGTCCTCCTGAGGTTAAGGGGAAGGAGGGTCATTATCTTTGGGCAATATTAGCTATTGCAGTTCTGAAAACTATCACCAAGAAGTGGCTCCAGCAAATCCCACCAGATCCTGTATCTCAGACTGGGTAATAGTTATTAGCCAAATCCGAACTATGGAACAAATTAGTTTTGCAGCAAATCATACAAAGGAAATGTTTTTGAATAGATGGACTCAGGAAATGTATAAAGATGCTGTAAAATAAAAGACCCCCCCCCTTTCCCCTTCTTTTTTCTCCCCTTTGCCTCCCTTATCCTAATGAGCTGATGTGTATTAGTCTCCTCCTTTTTCTGTATCTGATTGAATCAACTGCATGGTTCTTACCTTCCCTGGTGTTTTAATTTAGTAAATGTTGATAGGAGAAAATGAGTTGTTAATTTAAATACTGCAATCTAATGTATACTTGTTGCTCAAAGTTATTGTTGTATAAATAAGTTGTCATAATGTAATTTGAATGTACTGGCAATAAACCTAATAAGTATTACAAAAAAAGAAATACATTATGGCACTTACCTTCATTCCTCGATTTGCGGTTCAGCTTTGAAGAGTGCAGACGTGTCCCAGTCCACAGAAGAGGACAGCCTACAACCTCCGGTGGTAAGTATTGGTATGGGGGGGTTGGGGGTGCTCAGTGGGAGGATCGGGATATAGAAGGGGGACAGCAGGTACAATGAAGGACCGTTTTCCTTTTTTCAGGTTAAAAAAAAAGACGTCGGGAGACTGTTTTCTTTTTCGCAGGGAGAGAAAAAAAAACATTAAGGAACAGTTTTCTTTATTACAGGGACTTAGTGATGCGGAGGGTGCCACTAGTCACCAGGGACATAAATGCTAACATGGGAATGGTGATCGGAAGAACTGGGGAAGGGGGAGGGACCACTGGACTACCAATGCATAAAATACAATAGGGGACCATGATTGGAGAACTGGGGAGTGGGGAGGAACCACTGGACTACCAGGGAAAATGTTCATTAAGACAGGGCAGCGATCAGAAAAGGAGGAAGGGGGGGAGGGACCACTAGACTACCAGGGAAGATTTTTATTAATAGGGGGACAGCGATCGGACATCAGGGGAGGGGGAAGGGACCACTGAGCTACCAATGATTAAAATAATAAAAAATATATGTTTAAAATATGGGGTTGATGATCGGAAAATGGGGGAGGGACCATTAAACTACCACGGCTAATATGAACATAGGGGCCACCGATCGGAGGACAGAGGGCAGGGGAGGGGCCACTGCACAGTCAAGTTCCAGCTATTAATGAGTGTGACTGGTTATTTACTGTTCAAACAGTAAAATTTGAACAGTAAATAACAAACCGAATGGAATTACTTGGCAAGGGACAGGGGAACATGATTTTCTGGGGAAAAACGCCTTATTGCCATGGAGATATACTAATTTAAAGACAAGCAATTAACTGGGCATATCACAGAGACCTAAATATGGGTGTTGTGCTGTCCTTAGGGTGCAGTAGCTGTGTACAAGACTATTTTGAAAATTCTTTAGAAAAACAAGATGGCCGGGCATCTTGAACAGTATTTGTCTGAGAATCGACCAGTAAATGAACCGTTCGAATTATTATTTACCGTTCGAACAGTTTTCATTTATCTGCTTGTCCTGTGGCTATCACAAAAGTCATTATAATTCAAAAATTATAATATATTTTTTTACAAGACCATCCAACCACCATTGACACATGTCCCACCATCCATGAAAATTAGAGTAATGTTTCAGTCCCTGTGGGCTGTAGATGAGAGCAAAAAATCCCATGTTAACCAATAAGGGAAAAACACATCATTTTTACTGTTTTTGACCACTTTATATCTCAAAAACCATACAAGTTGCCATCATGACAGTGCCGCTCAGGGTCTAGCTCGACCAACACCTCAACTTTTCTGCCCATGTCGATGCCATCCACAAAAAGCTACACCTCAAGTTCAGTGCTCTATATCGCAACCGTGGGTGCATCCTGCTGCCAGCCCTTCATGCACTAGTGCAGAAAATGATTCTCCCTGCTTTTGACTATGGTGATGTAGTCTACAGTTCCACTTCTAAGTCCACCCTAGTCAGACTGGACCCCCTTTTCCACTCTTTCTGCTGTTTTGCTCTCAATTGCCCACCCTCCACACTCCACTGCATTCTCTACCAGACTTTCAACCTCACCTTGCTCCAGGACCATAGACTGTCCCACTGCGCGAACCTCACGGCCAAGTTCTGGTCCCAATCTATACCGCTGTACCTTCCCTCTGTCATCTCATCCCATACCCCTCCTGTGTACCCTCTCAGGAACTTCGACACCCGGTTCCTGGCTGTGCCATACATGACTTCCTCTGCTGGCCAGGCAGCCTTCAGACATTGCATGCCTAAACTGTGGAACTCCCTTCCTGTGGAAATCCGGCACATTCCCACAACTCTGAAACCCAGCTCCCTCATCAAAGCGCATTTCACCTCCACCTGTGACAGCAGCTAAGTATAAACTCATGCCAAGCATCTGTTCTGGGAATCCTAGGATAGGTCTTAGCTAGTGGCCCTAGCCCACTTTCTTGCAACCTCACTGATGTTGTTTTTCTGGATGTTTGCCTTAAAATGCCTCTGTATCAAATGTGTGTAATGTATTGCAGCTGATGGGTCCTTGTATTACCACCTTTTCAAAATCCCATATTCTATATATATTCTTTGCAAATACTTCATTAATGTATCAGCTAGGGTTGTTTCCACACCAATAAAAGTGTGGAAATTCAACGTTAGGATTACCACCCCACCACCACCCCACCAACAGGCATCAGGGTGTGCGTTGGGATCGTCAGCCTAACTCTCACACCATCCCATGTGTAAAGAAGCTGAGGTACTGCAGTATAGAAGAATGGGGTGAGAGCTAGGCACGATGACCCCAACGCACACCCTGATGCCTGTTGGTGGGGGTGGGGTGGTAGAGGTGGTAACCCTAACGTTGAATTTCCACACTTTTGTCAGTATGGAAACAACCCTAACTGATGCATTAATGAAGTTTTTGCAAATAATTTCCTTTCTTTTTTAAAAAGTGTAATGTAAGTAGCAATAGAAATGGGCAGCTTGGTGGGAGTGGGGCCCTGTGCATAATGTACATGGGTGGGAGCCTGGCCCTCCGGGCCCTGCACTCCCACTTATATATAAGCATGGAGCCATACAGCAGCCCTATAAGGCAAGGAGGCTTTGCAACAGTAATTTGCCATAGCTTGGGAACCATAGCTGGTAGAAAAAAAATTCAAGTGTCATTGTAATAGTGACAGTGTGCAGTTCTCGCAACCATGTAAAGACTGAACCCATGTCTCACATCGTTTTCGAGATACGTGCACTGAAACACAATGTGAGTGCTAAATCTGAGGGCATAATAGTGGCCCACGCACATGAAAATCACCAATCAGAACAGTAATTCGCAAATATCTCAGGAACCGTACACGTAAGAAAAAAATTAAAATTTCAGGAGTTTCAAGGCTTTCTAACATAGTCTGTATCTCTAACCGTTTTCAAGATATGGGCCCCGAAAAGCACCGCGGGTGCCACAATGTTATCCTATGGGGAAAATTTGGAACTTTGGAATGCTGTAGCTATGGTCCTGCTGGATGTTTTTGCAGCAAACCACCAAAAGGCACACCTGTGAGACTAGGGCTTTTCATCCTGAAACGTTTAAGGTAGTACCGCAATCTACATTGCGGTAACAAGGCGACAAAGAAAAACCAGCACTGCAATTTTATCCTATGGGGAAATTTCCAGACTTCACAATGCTGTAACTATGACCATGTTTAGTGGTTCCATACCAAACCAGCAAAAGGCACACCTGTAGGGGTAATGGTTTGCACCCTAAAAAGTTCAGGTCAATACCACAACACACGTAGCCACAATGAAGTGACAAAGAAAATGACTCCCACAATGTTATCCTATGGGAAAATCTGTAACTTCGGAATGCTATAACTAGAGACATGGTGAACATTTTTGAAGCAAACCACTGAAAGGCACATCTGTAGCAGTAGGGCTTGCCACCCTCAAAATTTCAGGCCAATATCACAATCCAGCTTGCCACAATCAAGTGACAAACAATACAGCATTTCAGAAAATGTGGCTCTGCAGTGTTACCATGGTCATTTAAGCAATGATTGCAACACTCCTATCTTTATAATGGGAGTACAACCGCAAACGTAAAATATAGTGTTGCGCTTGCATTTTTTATGGTCGTGCATATTGTCGCAGCACTTTGAGATAGTGTTGCAATCAAAAAAATGGCAAAATGGTGGTAAAAATCTGAAAACCACATTTCCAGACCAACTGGTGAAAAACTAATACCAGATTCTTGTTCCCCAGGCCCCAAAATGGTAAACCTAATGGTTGGTGTGTCAAAAAGTGCAGTATTTTTTGAGTTATATTGTTTTTTTCTCTCGCTAACTGAAAACAAGATAGCTGCAGCACAACACTATTTTTGGCAAGCTCGACACTAAAAAATACTATCATGACAATTTTTGAGCTGCACATATAAATTTTCCCATGGGATATAATGGGACACTAAAAATGTTATAACTTTTGAACGGAACAAGATTTTTACATGAAATCTTCAAAAGGCACATCTGCTACCCAGGACCCATGTAGCCCACCCAATTTGAACCCACTCAGATGCAGTCTTCAGTACAAAGTGGGCATCTGAAGAAAACAGAATGTTGGGATTTTTTACGTTTTTCAGCACCCCACGATTCCGCAACTGTACATCCGAGTGACACGAACATTTCCAGATCCAGAGACCTACCAAAAATTTTCCTCCATTCTAAATTTCAGGCAAATCAGACAAACAGTTGCAAAGTTATTAAAGTGAAAAATTTGAGGTTTATCATAGAAATGGCTATGCAACCCTAACTATAGTGGCACTACCGTGCCACTATAATATATATATATATATATATTGCCGAGTGACACGAACATATCCAGATCCAGAGACCTACCAAAAATTTTCCTCCATTCTAAATTTCAGGCAAATCAGACAAACAGTTGCAAAGTTATTAAAGTGAAAAATTTGAGGTTTATCATAGAAATGGCTATGCAACCCTAACTATAGTGGCACTACCGTGCCACTATAATATATATATATATATATTGCTATTTAATTTAATGTCCTACCTATACTCTGTATATACACGTTATTTCTATCCTGCACTCTGGATTTATAAATAGTTTGTATTTTTCTCCTCTGCTCCCCCTCCCCCAGGACGCACCTGAAATTGAGCAGTACTCTGCTCAGTGTGCCTTCCTGATAAAACTCTTAAATAAGTAAATAAATAAATAAATGAAACTTTACAGATCTTGCGACAATGACAAAATGACAGCACATCCCAATTTATGGGCGATTTTGTCGAAAAGTGTCAAAGTTATTAAGGTGCAAATATTGAGATTTAACATTGAAGTGCTGCACCAACCCTACCTAAAGGGGTGCTACCACACCCCTAATAGATATAGAGAGGTGTGTGTGTGTGTGTATATATATCCCCCCCCCACCACCAGCCCCTTATTTAACCAGCAGGCACACCTCCCATAGTCTAGGGGAAAAGAGAGGGGTGGGGGTTACATTGATTTGCCACCATAGACAAGATGGGATATGCAGATGGAGTAGACATTATAGACACAAACCAAGTGTGGCTACTAAGCACACACCTGGTGTGGCCAATACCAGGGCCACAACCCAAGTCCCAGGGAGAAACATTTGCTCTGGGCTATGCTAGGTTTGCACTTCTGGACTGGGATACCCAAGTAACTCCACAAGGAAGCAATAACATAAATGTCCATACCAGGTTGGGATTCTAGAGTGTTGCTTTATTCTGTAACAAAGTAGGAACACACAAAGCAAAGATGAACCCCCAAGGGTTTACACACACGGTAAATGCAGACATATGAGGTACAGAACTCCAAATTTCCCATATAGCTTAGCATGACTGTAGAAATTGTGGAACTAGCCACTGGTAAAACACACCAAGCAAATTCCCTCCACTCAGCACACACAGCCAGTACTTGGACACTTCCCATATAGCATAGGATTAATTGTGGCACACTGACTAAGTCGGAGCACTAAAGGCTCAAAATGGAGAATAACTCACTCACTGAGCTAGACGTTTCTTCAGGCATTGGCCACGTGCACTGACGGAAAAGACACAGGTGCCCTTCAGATCCCAGAGTGCTAAACTGCTCACTCCAGATGGGAGGTATCCCACCTTTTGTTTCCAAGTTCATTCTCGGCCATCCCTCTGGAAAATACACTTCACATTGTACCAAAAGTCACTGTTGATGCTTTCTAAAAATGTATTTCACACGTAACATCAGTAAAAACACACCTCAGGGGTGTCAAAGGTAAAAGTTTGGCTCACATGGATGGTCACATACTGGACTCCACGGAGGACAGTCAACTTTTAAATGTCTTAGGTGACCGGGTCCCTTTGTCAGAGAAATACACCTTAAATGCAGATACTCCTGGGCAGACTCAGACAAAACAAAAGTACTCACACGAAGTTGTCACACAAGGTAGCTTCACAATGTCCTGGTAGGATCAGGGGATTGCCCTTAACATCCTGGCAGCCTGCTCCGCCCCGCCTGGGATGAAGAACAGGAAATCCCTGGAGACGGTTTCCACCACTTAGACAAAGCTGGAAAATGCTGATACTGCACTAGGGTGAGAAAGAAAAACAAACTGGAACACTGCAACTCCTATCAGAGCTGCTCCTGGAACTGCACTCTGCAGACTCCAGCCACCAACTGACTACAGAATTCTAAAGTCCCTACTTACAACAACTGGCCATAGCTTATGCTGCTGCGAGAGTTCTAAGGTGACATCACCTCTCCAGCTCCCAGCTGAGACCAGAAACAGAGAGGGACAGAGTGAAATCCATTTACTGGCATATCATTAGCTGCCTTCCCTGCCTACCACTGATTCTAAATGGGATTCTTGTAACCCCTGGGAACAAGGGGTTACTATACATACATATACATATACATGTACACACACATATATATATATATATATATATATATATACTGTATATACATACACACACACACACACACACACACACACTTGTACTCCGGCTTTTACCCTCACATTCTATTGCTAGGGTTCCCTTGTGCCTATCCCATGCATTCTTGAATTCCCCTACCATTTTTGCCCCCAACACCTCTGCTGAGAGGCTGTTCCATGCATCTGCCACCGTTAATACTTCCTCATGTTACCCCTGAATCTACCCCCCTCCAGCCTCATATCATGACCCCTTGTTCTTGAACATCTTTTTTTTCTAAAAGATGCTAATCTCTTGTGCCTTATTTATGCCCTTGAGGTATTTGAAGGTTTCTATCATATCCCCCCTCTCTCTCCTCTCTTCCAGGGTATACATACTGAGGTCCTCTATTCTCTCCTTATATGGCTTTTCGTGCAGACCTTGCACCATTTTTTTGCCCTTCTCTGAACTGCCTCTGCTCTGCCTATGTCCTTCCAGAGATGTGGTCTCCAGAACTGGACACAGTACTCCAGATGGTGTCTCACCAATGATTTGTACAGTGGTATCACCACCTTCTTTTTTCTGCTGGTGATACCTCTCCCTATGCACCCCAGTATCTCACTGGCACTCCACACAGCCTTTTCACAATGCTTGGTCACCTTTAGGTCATCAGACATGATTACCTCCAGGTCCCTTTCCTGTTGGTAGTTATCAGTCCCCCCCCCCCCCAAATCATGAACTCCTATCCTGGGTTTCTGTGCCCCAAATGCATGATTTTACACTTCTCTGCATTGAATCTTAGCTGCCACACTCTTGATCACACCTCAAGCCTGCTTAGGTCCCTCTACCTACCCCCCAGAATGTCAACCCAATTGCATATCTTAGTGTCATCTACAAAGAGGCATACCTTCCCTTCCAGTCCTTCTGCAACATCGCTTATGAAAACATTAGAGGACTGGCCCCAGAACTGATCCTTGTGGCACCCTGCTGGTCACCCTCCTCTCCTCGGAATGAACTCCATATACCACTACCCTCTGTGTTCTATCTCTTAACCAATTTCTGACCCAATTTACCACCTTGGGACCCACTCCCAGGCTACCCAGCTTGTTTACAAGCCTCTTGTGAGCCACTGGATTCAGGATATACCACAATCCTTTCATTTAGCAGTGATTCCGTGGATTTCCCCATCACCGAGGTCAGGCTGACTGTCCTTTAATTGCCAGCCTCATCCCTGCTCCCACTTTTGCAGAGAGAGACTACATCTGCTCTCCTCCAGTCCTCCAGAACCACTCCTGTTTCCAACGATTTGATGAACAGGGCTCTCAGTGGTGCTGCAAGCACCTCTCCAAGTTCCTTTAATATTCTTGCATGTATCCTGTCCAGCCCCATTGCCTTGTCCACTCTCAGTTTTGTGAGTTCCTTAAGGACTCTCTGCTCCATAAATGGACTGGTGTCCGCCTCCCATCCATCAATGCTCCTGTCGCTTAACTGAGGTCCCTCCCCTTCCACTTCTTCTGTGAATACTGAACAAAAATATTTTTTCAGGATTGCTGCTTTCTCCAGGTCCCCCTCCACACACCCCCTCCTTCCTCTTTTAGTCTAACAAACCCACCCCGGTCTTTCTTCTTTCACTAACATACCTGAAAAATGTCTTGTCCCCTTTCATTACTGCCTGGGTTTTTTTTTTCCTCCATTTGCGCCTTTGCATTCCTGACTGCTTTCCCTGCCTCCTTCTGTTTTTCTAGATGCACATCCCTGTCCTCCTCCCTCTGTGTTTACTTGCACCTCATGAATGCCAGCCTTTTTACTCTTACCTTCCCAGCCACTACCTTTGAGAACCATAGTGTTTGTTGTTTCCTCTTGCTTTTGCTTAATTGCCTAACACAAAGGTTTGTTGCTTCCTCTGTGGCACCTTTTAGATTCACCCACTATTCCTTTACACCCCCCCCATCCTCCTTTCCCCGCCCTCACCAGGGCTTTCCTGAGACATTTCCCCAGCTTTGCAAACCGGCCCTTCTGAAGTCTAGGACCCTTGCTTTCATGTGGTTTGACTCTGCCACTGTTCTCACATTGAGCCACACCGTACGGTGATCACTGGACCCCAGGTGGCTACCCACCATGACATCCGCAACTCTGTCCCTGTTGGTGAGTACTAAATCCAGTATTGCTCCCTCTGTGGTGTGCTTTACCACTAGCTGCCCAAGGCATGCTCCCTAAGGGCATCCAGGATGACCCTGCTCCTGGCTGAGGCTGCAGCTGGGATGCTCCAATCAACATCCAGCAAACTGAAGTCTCCCGTCAGCAACACCTCCCCTTTAGTTACCATCTTATGGATGGCTTCCAATAGAACCCTGTCCAACCCTTCCCCTTGTGCTGGAGGTCTGTAGATCATTCCAGTGCAAACAGAAGTGCCATTAACCATCTCTAGGGTGACCCACAGTGCCTCCGGCCCTCCCTACATTCCCTGTACCTCAGTTGCTTTTATACTCTCCCTGACGTGAAGAGCCATTCCTTCCTTTTTACCCACCCTGTCTTTCCTGAATAGAGTATACCCTGGTATGGCCATATCCCAGTGATGGCTCTCATTGTACCATGTCTCAGTAACAGCAACAATGTCCAGGTCAGCCTCTGTCCTAAAGTCCATTAGGTCCAGGATTTTATTTCCCAGGCTGCGAGCACTCATGCACATGGCCTTCCAAATTCCGCTACCTCCCCTTCTGACAACTCCCCTCTTATTCTTATGCCTTCCCTCTTTACCCCTCCTGTCTACTCCCATTTCTCTTTTTCTTTGCCATTCTACCTTTTCCAGTTCTAGGTACCTCTGGTGATTTCCTGTCCTTAGGGTCCACCCTATTGACTGCTAACTAACTACATGAGAATGGAGTGAGCGTTAGGGTTGATAACCCCAAGGAAGACCTTAGGGCCTGATATGCCAAGACTCAGGACAGCCAAAACTGTAAAGGTTTTCTTTTTGCTGCTTGCAGGGTGGGGTGGGGTGTTAGGGTTGGAAACCCCTAACAAAATAGTTTCCTATTTTTGTCGGTTTAGCCCTAACTGGTGTATTAACAAAGTTTTTTTGCAATGAATTTCCTTACTTTTTGAGGTAGTAGAATCATATCATCAGAAACATAGAAACATAGACTTTGATGGCAGATAAGGACCGCTTGGCTCACCTAGTCTGCCCATTTCCCTACCTAGAGGATAAGCTGCAGATCCTATTTAACCAACAGCCTATTTCTTCCTACCCACCACAAAAATTGCCTTATGTCTGTCCCATACATTCTCGAATTCTCCCCCAGTTTTAGACACCACAACCTCCTCAGGAAGGCTGTTCCATGTGTCCATCACCCTCTCTGTGAAAAAATACTTCCTCACATTGCCCCTGAGCCATCCCCCCTCTATCTTCAAATTATGTCCCCTTGTTTCTGCACATCTCTTTTTCTGAAAGATGCTACCCTCTTGGACTTTGTTGATTCCACTGTGGTACTTAAATGTTTCTATCATGTCCCCCCTCTCCCTCCTTTCCTCAAGGCTATACGTATTAAGCTCCTTAAGCCTCTCCTCGTATGGCTTCTCTTGCAGACCCTGCACCATTTTAGTTGCCCTCCTCTGAACTGCCTCCATCCTGTCTATGTCCTTGCGGAGATGGGGTCTCCAGAACTGGATGCAGTATTGCAGATGGGGTCTCACCAACTGTCTGTACAGGGGGATAACAACTTCCTGTTTTCTGCTGGTGATGCCTCTCCTTATACATCCCAGTATCCCCCCAGCCCTCCCTACCGCCTTCTCACATTGCTTGCCAACCTTAAGGTTATCTGATATGATTACCCCCAGGTCCCTTTCCATTTTTGTTGTTGTTACTACCTCCCCCATTGTGTAATCTTCCCTGGGTTTTTGTTTCCCAGGTGCATTACTTTGCACTTCTTTGCATTGAATCCCAGCTGCCATACTTCTGACCATTCCTCCAACCTTGCCAAGTCCCTTCTCATCCTTTCCATGCCTCCCCTGTGTATCAACCCTGTTGCAGATCTTTGTGTCATCTGCAAAGAGGCATACTTTTCCTTCCAGTCCCTCTGCAATGTCACTTATAAAGACATTAAAAAGGACTGGACCCAGTACTGAACCCTGCGGTACCCCACTAGTACCCTTCTTTCTTCAGAGTAGACTCCATTTACAATTACCTTCTGTGTCCTGTTGTTCAGCCAATGTTTAACCCAGGCTACCACCCTGGGACCCACTCCCAAGCTGGTTAATTTGACTACTAATCTTTTTGTGTGGGACTGTGTCAAATGCCTTGCTAAAGTCTAGGTAGGCCATGTCCACAGCCCCTCCCTGGTCTATTACTTTGGTCACCCAGTCAAAGAAATCAATTAGATTCGTCTGACATGACCTTCCCGCTGTGAACCCATGCTGCTTTGGGTCCTGTGCCCCACTGGCCTCTAGGTACTCAACAATTCTTTCCTTCAGAAGTGATTCCATCACTTTCCCTACCACAGAGGTCAAACTGACAGGTCTGTAGTTTCCTACCTCTGTCTTGCTCCCACTTTTGTGAAGGGGAATCACATCAGCCTTATTCCAGTCCTCAGGTACCACACCATCCTCCCATGATTTGTTATAAAGGGTAGTCAGTGGTATCACTAGTTCTCTGTTAATTCTTTTAGAATTCTGGGGTGAATTCCATCTGGCCCCATTGCTTTGTCCACCTTCAGTTTTAGGAGTTCTTTCAGAACCCTTTCTTCTGTGAAAGGACTGGGATTGACCCCCTCCAGAGTGCTTCTGTTAATGTGTAACCCCTAGATGGCGCTTATCACAGAGGCTACTACCCCTGCCTGATTTGCCACTAACAGGTTGAGGGGCCTGGATCCAATGGCGGGTGCCTCCACCCAGAGGTCAGGGTTTGCAATAGTTAAACTAACTTGGTCACAGCCCTCTGGGACACTGCAACCCCTTCTTCCCACTAGTGGCCACACAGTATATCAGAATTACCTTCACAGTATACACTTACCCCAGGACTGGTTCAGGCACTGGGACCCCTGTAAAATAAGAAGATACAGTGCAACAATCACAGTACAATACTTTAACATAGACAAATACCTCAGGCAGTATAACTTTGCTGAAACAAGCAGCTCTGATTTACTTAGGGGATATAACAAGGACGGGGAAATCAGGTTAATTAGCTTATCACTTTACTCATCTACCTATGGCTCTGTGCAGGTCTATCCCTACCAGTTACTGTCCCTGGGTACCCAAGCCCTAGTGGCTGAGTCCAAACCGTGGCAGCTGGTAGGGGCCCTTTCACACAGAGAAAAGAAAAATTAGTTAAACAGATCGTCAGTACAGTAATTCCATTTGGATTCAATGTGGCAATTCAACAGGGGCGACCCTGATTTAGTACTACGACCTCCAAACAAGATAAGGTCCTTCAACGTCAAGCAGGGCTACTATTGAGCTCCACGAGACTCCTCCACATTTATATGACAAACTGCAACAGGCAAAAGTCCTTTAATGGCAGCAGGATTCACTTGAGCTACAAGCCTCCTCACACATTTATATGGTAAAAGAAAGTACTATACCAGGCAGGCTGCTTCTCTATCCCGATCGCAACTACTGCACAATACCGGAGAACACACAGCAGATTCAGTTCCTGACAGATCTGAGCGCACCAGCAATTTCTCCAGTCTTCTACAGGGTGAGCCTGGTTTCTACTCTTCAGATATCCTTTGATTCTCTTCACAGGACGGATTCAGTCCTAACAAGCAGTTACACAAGCTGCAGAACGGAACTCTGGGCCTTACACACGTTTCCCAACCAAAACTGCACACCAAAAAAGCACAGGGCTCCTTCCTTCTTCACTGCCAGAGCTCAACTGAAACTCCAGCAGACAAAACCGGGCACTTCCTTTGAGTTCCTCCCAGTTCTTGGCTGGATTGGCTGTCACTCACAATAGACTGCCCCTGTTGGTCCAAAAAGGCGCCGAAGTCCAAACTACATCTCCCAGAGTCACTGCCCATACAATCCTCTTGTGGCTGGCTCACATTACGAGTCCAAGTTCTGATTCCTCCAAGGCACCATTTTAGAGCTACCTTAACCCACACAGATTGGTCCAGTTCAGCAGTTCAAAACTAGAATGGGGAACTAGGCAAACACAGTTCTGACTGCAAAGAAAGCAGGTTAGACAAACTGTATTTTCATTATTACTCTAAATGATTTCTGGCAAACAGTTACATCTTTCAGATAGGTTCCCTTTGCACTCCTAGT
This sequence comes from Neoceratodus forsteri, assembly GCA_016271365.2. Lineage (NCBI taxonomy): Eukaryota > Metazoa > Chordata > Ceratodontiformes > Ceratodontidae > Neoceratodus > Neoceratodus forsteri. Next base: position 174,476,755 of record CM057449.1, on the reverse strand, counting down.
GACTGCAAAAATGGAGTGAATTGACAGCAGCTCGAGTGGTGCTCAAGCAAAGAAACACACAGTCCCCCCATACAAACTAATTATGTCTGCAAGCAGACAGCTCTTAAAGAGACAGTACCAGAGGCTCTAAAAACACTCATAGATGAATGGCTTAAACGCCAAACACCAATCAGGCTTGGAGCATTCAAGCAAGCTCCTGGAAGTCTTCTGGGAACCCCCATTTGCAGGGGAGTTACAATTGGATTAGGAACCTCCCCCCACTTCCTCTTTTGTGAATACTGAACAGAAATATTCATTCAGTATCCCTGCTTTTTCACGGTCACTCTCTGCCCACCCACCCACCATCCATTCTATTCAGCCTCACTATCCCTCCCTTTGTCTTTCTACACTCCCTGATATACCTATAAAAGGTTTTATCCCCCTTCTTAACCGAGTTGGCTATCTTTTCCTCAGTTTGTGCCTTTGCTATTCTGACTACCCTCCCTGCTTCCTTCTGCCTTAACTGGTACAGTTCTCTGTCCTGCTCCTTCTGTGTTTCCTTATAATTCCTAAATGCTATCTTTTTCTCCCTAACCTTCACCGCCACTTCTTTTGAGAACCATAGTGGCTTTTTCTTTTGTTTGATTTGTTTATTTGCTTCACACAAAGGCTTGTTTCCTCTGTGATGGCAGTTCTGATATTTCCCCATTGTTGCTCCACCCCTCTTTCTAGCCTGTTTGCTATTGCTTTTCTAAGGCACTCTCCCATCTTGCCAAAGTCAGCCCTCCTGAAGTCCAGAACCCTCACTTTTGTATGGCTTGACTCTGTAGCGGAGTTTATCGTAAACCACACTGTTTGGTGGTCACTTGTTCCCAAATGGCTACCCACCTCTAGATCCGAGATCCTCTCACTGTCCCCATTTGAGAGTACGAGGTCTAAGATTGCTCCCTCATGAGTAGGTTCCAAAACTAGCTGTCTGAGGTATGCCACCTGAAGGGCATCAAGAATGGCCCTGCTTTTGGATGTGGCTGCAGCAAAGGTGCTCCAGTTAACATCTGGCATATTAAGGTCCCCCATCAACAGTATCTCCCCTTTCTCTGCCATCCTAAGTATGCCTTCCATCATATCCTTGTCCATTCCCTCCCCCTGACATGGGGGTCTGTATACAACCCCTGTGCAGATTGTGGTGCCATTTCCAATCTCTAAGGTGACCCACAGTGCCTCCTCTCCTCCCTCTTTACTCTTTTGTTCAGTTGCTTTTATCCCTTCCCTTACATAGAGAGCTACCCCCCCTTCTGCCCTCCCTGTCTCTCCTGTAGGTTGTGTACCCTGGTATGTTAACATCCCAGTCATGGTTCTCCATGTACCATGTGTCTGTGACTGCTACAGTATCCAGGCATCCCTCTTCCATCAAGGCCACCAGTTCAGGGAGCTTGTTGCCCAGACTATGGGTGTTGGTACTCATTACCCTCCATTTCTTGATGGCCTTACCCCTTTTTGCCCCATCCCGGTCCTTATTGCATTTGTCACTTTCTCCATTTACCCCTGCGCTTCTCCCTATTGACATCTCTATGTTGGTGTCTACCTCACTTAGTACCCTGATTTTTTTGGGGGGGGCTAGGATTTCCCTGCTCCTTTCCAGTGTCACCCCACTTGGCTAGTTTAAATGCTTGCCAATGAAGTATTTAAACCTATCACCTAGGATTCTGGTTCCCCTCCTGGGCAGATGCAGACCATCACACCAGTATAGGCCTGCATCTGTCCATGTGGACCCCCAGTCCCCAATGAAGCCAAATCCCTGAGCTCTGCACCAGTTTTTCAACCACTGATTGAATCCCATGGTGTGGAGCACCCTATCCTCATCTGTGCCATAGACAGGCAGCACCTCCAAGAAGGTTACCGTGTGTGCCTGCAAGAGGGCCCTGTGCTTCCATTCCTCCAGAAAAAGCCATTTTTATTTATTTGTTTGTTCAATTCAGAAGTACACCTTTGAGCGCAAGTGCTCATTTACAAAGGTTCCTTATCATTCTCTCCCTTCCTGTGTCTTGTCTTGCTCCTCTCTCCCTATGTTCCAAGCTACTCTATATGCCTCTCTCTCTCAGCCTCTGCAGCTTGCTCCTGCTTCCGCTGATACCTCTTCTGTTTTTCACTCCTTTTTTCTCTCTCCTCCTACCTATCCCCTGAACCTGCCCCCCACTATCCCTATATATATCTGCACCACCTGCTTGTTTCACCTTCCTCCTCCACCCCCTTTTTTGAACCAGCAATCCTTTCCTTTAGCTTTAGGTCCTCTAGTTTGTAGTCTCAGTACTGTTTTATGCCATGTCATTTATGATTTTATTGAATTGTACATGACCTCTCCGTGTTCTGCTGTATTCAGGTATAATATTTATACCCCTTTCTCTTGCTATGATGTCAATTTTTAACATGTTTGCTACTCTGCTTGTTTTGTATTGTGCTGCCTCTACTTATTGTAACCCCAGGTTGACCCTGAAAAAGGGACTGTAATTGTCTCAGTGGACTTACCCAGTCACCAAAACTCAAATAAATAAATAAATCATAGGTAGTTTACAGCACTATTTCATATGATAAAATAGGTTACATGACAGTAGAGGCAATTATAAGGCAACACACATATGGCTTTGTCAAAAAAACTGTAAGTCCGTCATAGTAGAGAGTAATACAAAGAGCAGAGCTAACAGCAACTCTAAGAGCATTGTCAGGTGCTGGGAAGGTAGGGCAAGCAGAATTCGCAGGGGGTCAATAACAGTCACAATTGGCACAGGGGGTAAGGGCTTTTCTTTATTCCCTCTTAAACTGGGCAATTTGTCCAACTTACATGCTTGCTTGTAATGAGCCATTTTCAGTTCTTATTTCTTTGGGGCCTAGTGCTGTACTAGTCATTAAGACCTTTCTATTGATTATATACATTGTCTGTTAACGCCAAAGACTGACAGAGCTACAGCTTTTTAAAGTTGCAATGCTATCCTTTAAGAATTATAATTTTGTAATTTTTATGATTTTTATATAGCCTCTAAATTTTTTCTGTGGGAGGGGGTGTTATGTGTTAATGTTGTAGTACTCAATAAGACCTTTATTGCGGCTGCATAGCATCAGAGCTATTCTGATATATTGCTTAAAAGGGGTTCGGGGGCATGGCTTTCTCTCTCCCCCCCCTTGCATTTCTCAGAATGGCCACACTGCATTGTGAAATAAAATAATGTAACAGAAATATACAATGTAAAGCAATCTTATAGTGGTTACTGTGTACCCCAATAGCAAGCACTAAGGCTCGATCAGCTGTTTTATCATGTGGGGTGTGTGGCTGTCGTTTGGGGGTGTGGTTGTGGCCAGATACCAAACATGCAGCATTTTGTTTGCTCTGCATTTTCACCCAGTGGAGTGGAATCACAAACAGTTCTACATGAATCAGTATGCTTTCTCTGTACCCGGGGGGGGGGGCCACAGACCGGTTCTGACTGGTACATTACGACTGGTTTTGAAAATGTTTCAGACATTATTATGAATGAGACTTCTACTCTTTTTTTCTTTCAGCAGCCAATAATGTTGAAGTACTGACCATCTGTACTGCATCTTCTTTTAGTTTGTCGGTGGGTTAGTCTGTGAATCTTGATATCGCATACCGCCATAGCGGAGCAAACAGTGGTGTGTAGACAATTATGAGACTCATTATTTTATGCATGGTTGCTATTATATCCTGCTTACATGACTGTATTTCACAATTGTTCAGTTATTCTGTGGCATAGTTACATTCCTAAATCTCAGGTTGCTTGATGATAATTTGGGGGGCAAATCGGGACAGTTGAGAAATATGTAGGGATATTGTATTGAAGTTAGAAAATGACTTTGTCCCACTAAAGAATAAATAGAACAACAAGGGAAAATTTCCAGTCTGGCTTACATCTGGCATAAAAAAAAATATATTGAAAAAAAAGGCCTACCATAGATTTAGACAAATTCCATCAGACAAAAATACACAAATATATAGAAAAGAGCAAAAACTGCTGAAATAAATGATTGGGGTCAAAATATTTTTATTTTATTTGATTTGACTCTAAGATTACAAGTACCTTTGAGCCAAGGCTCTTTTTTCAAAGATTCCACGTCGGATGAGGTACAATTCAAACAAGACATTGAATAACACCAATAGAACAGTGGGTTACAGGCAGTTACATACAGTTTTATACATTCAATACAGTGGCAAAAATGCCAGGAGGAGGTCTGGTAACAGGGTTAACACTGTATGGAAGAGAGACACACTAGTGGGGTGCGGCCATAGGCACTTGTCAAATATCAATTAAAGTGCTACAAGGGGGTAGGGAAGGTGGGTGGGAGGAGGGAAGGATGAGTGGGTGTATGGGAGAGGGAGTTGCAGGAGTAGAGGGTTAAGTGCTAGGTGGAAAGAGCGAAGAAGAGAGGGGAGAACAATTAGGAAGGACAGTCACAGGAGCTAGATGCAGACAGGATGTGATGGAGACTGGATTTGAATGGACCAAAATTTGGCATTGAGGTGATGTCAATGTTGAAACCATTGAACCAGCTGGGAGCTCTGTCCACAAAGGATCTTTTCCCCTGTGTGGTGCAGAAACGCGGGATATGCAGTAGTTGGGATTCAGAGCCCCTGGTGATGTGAGTAGTTCGCGCTGGGCAGAGGAGAGCTTGGACACCTGGGGGAGCAAGGCCTAGTGTTATTTTCTTTGCCATATGGCAGGTTTGGTACTTGATCCAGTTTTAAGAGTTGAAGCCACCCAGTCTCTGTGTAGAGATCACACGTGTGGGTGAGGCGATGGGCACCAGTTATGAGATGGCAAGCATTGTTTAGTGCAATGGATATGTGCCTCAGGGCGGTGGCAGATTCAGAGCCGTAGATGATCAGGCCACAGTCGATTATTATTATTACTGAGCTCTGTACTGCAATCCTTAAGGCATCTGAGGTAAGGCATTGCCTGTTCCTGAAGAATAGGCCAATGCAAGTGTTGGCAGCCTTGGCGATGTTGTCAAAGTGTGTAGCATATGATAGGTTACAATCAATGGTAACTCTTAGATTTTTAAAGGACTGAACCTGTTCGAGGGTTGCACCAAGGCAGTTTTTGATCGTGATGGGATTGAGTTTATGTTTGTTGTGCGGGCTGCAGAAGAGCATGGACTTGGGTTTTTTATAGTTGAGAACCAATTTATGTGTACTAAACCAAGTTTCAATCAAGGTGAAGGCAAACTGTAGATTCTTTTGAAGATGGCCCAGATCCTTGTGAGTGGAGAGGATGATGGCGTCGTCAGCATAAAGGAGGATTTGTACAGGATATGATTGTGGAAGATCATTCAAAAAGAGGCTAAAAAGAAGTAGCCCAAGAATGGAGCCTTGAGGAACTCCTGAGTGAGCAGGATGTGCATCTGAGAGAACATCAGCTATTTTCACTCTTTGGGAGCGATTCTCCAAGTAGCTCTTGAACCAGGTAGTGGACTCAGATGAGAGCCCAGAATATAAAACAGAGTTTAGAATTGCTTATACAAAGGATAGTAATACATCTCTATTTGCTTTCATAAACAATAAAAATACTTCTAAGATAATTGGGCCACTATCAAACAATGGGACCATCATTAATGATGATGTAGAAACAGCCAACCTTTTTAACTTTTACTTTTGCTCTGTTTTCTCTGAAAAGGGCACAGTAAATGAATTTTTGAAAGGGCCTTTGATCAACAACCATCATTTTACAGATGAAGAGGTCTTGTTTGCACTTGTAGAAATCAGAGCAATACTAGTTTAGGACCGGATGATATCTACCCAAGGTTCCTCAGAATAATGGCTTCTCTTTTGGCACACCCAATGGCAATTCTTTTTAATAAATCACTGGACAAAGGAGAAGTGCCAGCAGACTGGTGTATAATGTTGGGTGTTCCTATATGTAACAAGCATTTGTCAGTGCTGAATGTTGGCTTGCTGGCATTGACATTGGTAGTGCAGGCATTAGAGAGATGCACAATAGGAATGGCAGTGAAATATTGAACTAACGCCCACATTAACTGAAAGGTGTTGGGGGTGTGCCTTGAGGTCTTCGGCTCTTACACTCACCCCATTCCACAAGAAAATAAGCTGAGATGGGTACAGTATAGGAGAATGGGATGATCATTAGGGCAGAAGACCCCAAAGCACACCTTGATCCTGTCAATGGCTGCAGGGTGGGGGTGGAATGCCATGAGCATTTCGGCCAATGAACCCAAGTCACACCCCCGACGCCTGTCAGTCTCTACAGGGTGGGGCGTTACGGTTGGAAACTCTAATGCCCCAGGTGTTTGTTGGTATTTTCACACCAAATTTTCAACATGGGCTTTTTGGGACCCCACCTCATGAACAGTGTCACTATCATTTTGTTACTCAATCCTGAAAGGTGATTTTATACAGCAACTGCACCATTCGGCATCACAGGTGCGAAAATACATTTTGGGCAGGATGTGAAAAATGACAGCTGTACTGTTCATGAGGAGGTGTGAACAAAATGGCAATGTTGAAAACTGGAATTAATAAAATGGCGATGTTAAGAAGCGTGTACAAAACTCGCCTTACGACCCATAACACAATCATGTTTTGGAATTTTTCCACCAGATTTTCAACATGGACATTTTGGGACTTCCCGTCATGAACAGTGACACTGTGATTGTGTTAATCTGTCACAAAAGTTGATTTCCCACAGCAACCATGCCATTATGTGCAATAGGTGTGAAAACACATTTTGGGAAGGATGTGAATAATGACAGCTGTACTGCTCTTAAGGAGGTATGACCAATAGTAATGTTGAAAATCTGGAGTGAAAATATTAAAAACTGGCAAAGTTACAAACGTGCGTATAAACTGCACAATGCATGCTCATAATACAGTCATTGTTGGGGAATTTTTTCACCAAATTTGCAACATGGGCTTTTTGGGACCTCCCCTCATGAACAATGGCACTGTCATTTCATTAATCACTCCCAAAAGGTGAGTCCGTGCAGCCACCGTGAAATCACCTTTCAGGGCCGAGAAACAAAATGACAGTGCCAGTGTTCATGAGGTGGGGTCCCAAGAACCCCATGTTGAAAATTTGGGGCCAAAATTCCAAAAAATGGCTAAGAGAGCAACCTAAGTTGACCCTCCCCCTTTGACTCCCATTATAACGGCTTACCTTTGATTCTTCCTTTTGTGGTTTGACTTTGCATACTGCAGACATGTCCCGGTCCACAGAAGATGACAGCGCCCGGCTTCTGGAGGTAAGTATGGGGTGAGGTGGGTGTGCAGAGGAAGGATTGGGATGGGGAGGGGGATGGCGACACAACGATGGACCATTTCCTTTTTTACAGGTACAAAAATAAAAACAGCGAAGGACAGTTTTCCTCTTTCACAAAGAAATTTGTTTTATTAATGTGGGCACATTGGGGTGGGCTCCCAGTGTGCCACAATAGTGGTGGGGGCATACCAAAACAGGGTGGGCACCCTGAAGTCAGCAAATCATATAAAGGGGTTTGGGGGAAGGGGGCCCTCCTGACACTGGGAGTGGGCATCCTGGTGTCAGAAGAAAATAAAAACACATTTTGGCACACTGGGGTGAGCTCCCAGTGTGCCACATTAATGGGGATGGGGGATAAATGCCAACATAGGGATTGGGCACCCCAATCTCAGCTTTTCGGGAGTGTGTGGTGGGTGGCAGGAGTCGCCATATTTTGGCACACTGTAGTGGTCTCCCAGTGTGCCACATTTAATGAGGGGGGGAAATACATGACGACAAGGGGATTGGGCACCTCCGATGTCGGCTTTGAAATGTTTCACCAGGAAATGCACACTGAGCAAACATGTTGCTCGTAACTCCATCCATGTGCATTACTGTGCACTGTAATGCACATGGCTGGAGTCTTGTCATCTGCCGCTGCAATGAAGAAACTGCACCTGATTGCAGTGGCAGATTTCTTCCAACTTTTTGGCTCTCTTTGAAGTTTTCTGTCATCGCCAGCATGCTCACTGATTGGTGGCTGAGAGACACACCCATTAAAGCATCCCCAGCATTTGCCACAACACTGACACACCTTGCAAATGTGCTACCACCACAAGATGTTGCTTGCACGTGCATGCAAACCAACATAAAAGGGGAAGCAGGGGTAGAGTAGAGAACGATAGGTTTATTAGCCTTATGTCACACTGCTGTAAGATGATGGGAAAACATGTTAAATGTTTTGAGTCTGAGCTACACACCTTAGGGTGGTCAGATAAAAACCAGCATCGCTTTAGAAAAGGATTTTCATGTACTATGAACCAGGTGTCATTTTATAATCATGTAAGCTCAGGCCTTGATAAAGGTACTCCCGTTGATGTGATTTTATTAGATTTCAGCAAAGGATTTGACACCATCCCCCACAATATCCTGGTTAATAAACTAGTATCTCTGGGATTTAGTCTTGGTTTAGCCAAATGGGTGGAAAGCTGGTTATTGCAAAGAATACAATGCATAAAGATCAATGGGCAGCTATCAGGGGAAGGATGCATTGGCAGTGGGGTGCCCCAGGGCTCTGTCCTGGGTCCTACACTGTTTAGTATCTTCATAAGTGACATGAACATCAGCTTAGGGAATTTTCTTTCCAAATTTGCTGATGACATCAAGTTGGGAGGTGAGGCTGATACTTATCGATTACCAATCACTCACCAAGGATCTTGAAACTATAGAAAAATGGGCAAGACTAAACAAGATGTTCTTTAACCTCGACAAGTGCTTCATAATGCATTTTGGGATGAATAACCCATTGTAGCCGTATTCTTCAAATAACAGACATATTCAATCCATAGACAAGGAACAGGACCTTGGTGTTATTGTCAATAACAAATTATCTGTTTTTGATAATTGCAAGAACGTAACAAAAACAGCAAATGGGATGATTAAAACAATCCAGCACACCCTTATAGAATCCATACTTGAAGGGGGATATCGACCTGGTAAAAAGTGTGCAAAGGCATGTTACAAAGATGGTTCCTAGACTGAAAATAAATGATATGAGGAAAGACTAAAAGAGACTGGTTTGTTCATTTTACAGAGTAGAAGACAGAGGGGGATTTATAACTTATAGTTAAAATCCTTCACTCAGCCGATTTAATGTCCCAGTGTGCACTGAAATTTTGTACCAGATCTACATCATTAAGGTCTCATAACAAACATATGAAGAAGCCAGTAGAAGAAGGTCATTTTGTCTATCAAGTCTGCTCACATTGCAGGGTCCACAGCTTGAGCTAATGTCCCTGCCCTCCCTCTCCACTCCTCCCATCTTCCCTACCCATGATCTTTACCTTCCCCCTGTGCCTATAATAGCCTCTCTTAAAGCTGCCCACTGTCTTCAATGAGATTACCTCTTCTGGCGGTGCATTCCAATTGTCCACCACCCTCTCTGTGACAAAGTGCTTCCTGACCTTCCTCCTAAACCTCCCGCCCTCCAGCTTAAGACTGTGCCCCCTTGTGTTATGGTTGCCACTCAGCTTAAAGAGACTTTCCTTATAAACCTTATTTATCCCTTTCAAGTACTTGAAGGTCCCAATCAAGTGCCCTCTCTCTCTCTCTCTCTCTCTCCTGTCTTCCAGGGAGTACATGTTCAGTACCCTCAACCTCTTCTCACATGCCTTACCCTGCTGACCCACTATCATCTTTGTAGCCCTCCTCTGGACCTTCTCTAGCAGGTTAATGTCCTTTTAGAGGTGTGGGCACCAGTACTGAACTCCATACTCTAGGTGCAGCCTTACCAGTGACCTGTACAAGGGCAGTATAACCTCCTTTCTCCTACTACTGATCCCCATAGATGTGCATCCCAGCATCTTGTTTGCCTTTGCTGCTACAAACAACTTGTGGTACAATGGGCAAACACTATGAGAAGGGACTACTATTTCACTGTTCAACAGTAAAGGCTTGGAATCGACTGCCACAAGAATTAATTAAAAAAAAAAACAGTTTTGAAAATGACCTAGATAATCATTTTTCTTCCTAGCTTATTCTGGTATAATTCACCCACATAGTGTGGGAGACAATCTCGATGGGCACAATTGCCAACTTTTGTCTTTTTTAACCTAGTAAAGTAAACCTAGTAACATAGCAGTGCACTATCTAAACACACAGAGCATTGCCACTAACACACATACACTGCCTTATATGGCATTTACTCATACATCTAACCCTAACTTTTACTGTATTTAGGATAAGAACTGTGTTTTGCACTAACTCATTGTACTAATTGATGGCCACACACACACTAACACACATACACTGCCCTATATGGCATTTACTTATACATCTAACCCTAACTTTTACTGTACTTAGGATAAGCACTGTGTTTTGCATTAATTCATTGTACTAACTGATGGCCACACACACACACACACACACACACACACACACACACTAACACACATGCACTGCTTCATGTTCTGAACTGTGCACTGCTAGCATATAGCATTGCAGCCATTTGCAAGCTGACTAGGAAATGGTTAATGTACCAGGAAAGGGTTAACAGGGTGACATACATACAAACACACACAAACTCTTGTAGCTCTCCCTTCTGAACTGGTAACAAAACACAACTGTAAATACACTGAGCACATCCACTGACTGTAATTTGAGCAGGCATGAGTGTGCTCCATGTAGAAGAGATTTATGAATGAATCAAACAGTTTCAGCCAAAACAGAGTAGAGCAGGCTGACACCAAAGCCAAACTGCTCCAGCAGAGTAATTCTAAGAAAACTGCAATTTTATGAAGTATGTTAGGAATCTGTAAAGCTACATGTCTCTACTGTGATAGCAACATGTCTGCAGGGCTCTGCCCATTGCAGCCATAAAAAGAGTAGAAGTCTAATTCGTAATAATTTGGAAAAGTTTGTGAAACCAGTCACCATGTACCTGTCACAGCCAGTCTCTACAGCACATAGTTTGCATAAAGAAACATTATTTGCATTCATAATGTATGCCCTGATTTTTTTTTATGCAAGGAACCACTGAACCTGAAAATGTAGTCTCAGATGTCGTTTTTAACAAAACAACAGAATGTTCCTCCCATTCAATGCTAAACACGTATTTATTATAATGGTGATTTGTAAAAATGCTGGTACTGTAGTGACTGCAACACTTAGATACTTTAAGAAGCAGATTTTGAATGGGCATTTGGAGTGGTCATGCTGTCTGCAAAAACAGGGGTCCAAGACTTGGAATTGAATACCCTAATTTCAAAATCCCTTCAAAGGCCTTTTGACATTGGCGCCAATGCTGCATGTCAAGGGAAAGCAACAGCGGGGAGATTTTTCAGCACCGAGTGAACTGGCACTTAATATTGGGAGCTCAAACAGTCTGAAACAGCTTCCCAGAATAGGTGAGCTCTTACTGTTCATTTAGCCTTTAACTGTGCACAGTGCTCACCACAACTGCTACAGTCACAATGCTCAACTAGTGTTAGGCAAGACAGCAACCAGTAAAGTGCTCTCATAGTGGGTAACCAAATGAGAGAAAGGAAGTTATTTTTTTTAACCTATGCCATCATCTTACTTTAATCTGACTTTTTTTTCCTTGTAGCCAATCCAGTTCAGAACAAGGGGGCGAAGTGAGGGTTATACAGAGGTGGCACTCCATCTGCCCATAAGGCTGCCCTCTGTAGAGTCTTCGATAAACTCCAGACCCAGGATCATACAGACATGATCAGTGCCATCAGAGCTCTCCGAGTCATCTGCCTTAAGAATAAAAAACTAAGGGCAGGGCTCAAGAGCATTTGCAAGGGAGAAGAGCAGCTGCCTGCTTTATTTTCAGAAAATTCAGCGTTTGGATTCTGAGCACTGGTTGCTCCAGTTATACATAAAGGCTTACTGGTAGAAGAGTGTGGGAGAGCCATTGTACAGGTAGAGAATCAGGTTGGAGCCACATACCTTTTAAAGATCAGTGGCAATGCTTTGTTTATAAATCAATTAAATTGCCCATTTATGTGACTGTTTAATAAAAATACATTAAAAAACATTTTTGTGTCTTGTGTCATTTCTTTCTATGATCAGTAATTTTCAATGTTTGATATCTTATGTCTGAAGCAGGCAAAACATTAAGGCGCACCAATAAATGCAGAAAGCACCAGGACAATAAAATGTCATAGAACATCCTTTATTATCCAAAATGCATAGTGCACCCACACATAGTGAGCAGACAGAGGTGGCAAAGCCTCTCTGGAACTAAGGTTTTTCCCGGCCCCTGCCAGGTATCATCAGAGTAAATCTAGTTAAAACATACATAGTGCCCATTTTAAATGGTAAATCATAATAGTCATGTGATACACTTAACCACTCACAATCAAGAAAATGTGATCTTACAGGTGCTTCAATTACTATCATAGAATGTATGGTTAAAACCACATTACTATAAAAAAACACATATAGAATGTCATATGCATATTTCATGAGGTAAGCACAAACTGGTTAACTCTAGGGAGCTCAATTTTAAATACATATTCCATTGTGTATCCATATCTTAATATATGCTATTCTTGGGCTCATTATTGCAGCAGAATTGCAATATGTTCCTTTTACATAAACATGTTCTTTTTCTTGAAAATGTTAACCAAGTTCGGTGCCTGAGGTGTAGCACACTATTAAAAGAGACCCCTGAGATATGACATTTTATTGCCCTAGTGCTTTCTGCATTTATGGGTGCTCCTTAATGTTTTGCACGCTTTAGCCTGTTTGATGCTGAGAACCATAGTGCCCGTCCCGGTTCTCCGAGCCTCCTTGCTCTGCTAATATCTTATGTCTGTAGTGAATCTTCGTGTCATTTTCTCCAGCTCTGGATCTGAGCTGTCTGCCATTGACAGTCACATCACTGAAGGAGTGACATCAGTGACAGCCATGCGCATGCAACTACAGAACAGCTGCTGTCTCGAGACTATTTCAGTGTTCCACAAGAAAAAATAAATTGCAATTTCTAGAACATAATAGTGCTGTACAAGATACTAATATAGTAAAACACACACTGTTTATTGAGTATCCAGCTGTTTAACCACACAGCATATTTAAAACACGGCCACTCAAATGATTACTGCATACCGTATCACATGTTCATCTGGTAGATCTGCCGGCTTCTGCTATTTATTTAGCAGTCAAACTGTTTACGGCAATAACAAATGAACAGATGTTCAATCACATTATGCAGGTGAAGGAAAACTTAACCTTTGCTCCCTGGTTAAAAGGTGTATATCCTTTCATACTGTTAGTGCTACGATAACCTAAGCGCAGCCACTCTTACATCAGGAAGTTTATCTAGTGCAACTGGAATTTATACTGCAACAGTCGTTAAATGTTTGGGGGAAAAATCACACTCAGGATGCAGTAAGATTATTTACATATGCTTGGGAGTGGCATGCTGTTACGCTTTTCAACACGAGTCATTTCATTCACGGACTGCAAAATCCTGACCAACCCAATGATTACTGTCTACCTTATTACCTGTTGATACAGTAGATCTGCTGGCTCCTGCTGTTCTTTATCTGTCAAAACAATTGATTTAGGTAAAACCTAATGAATAGATGTTCAATTGCATTCATATTAAATACTTGTGCAGGTGATGGGGTACAGAATATTTGCTCCCTTAGGTTTCATAGGTATTATACAAGGTAAGTAGGCAATTTGCCCTTTATTACTTACCTTTTCTTTTTTTTTGGAACTAATAAACTTTATTGATATTAGCAAACAAGGTTAATTCCACACATTCATAGGACTAATCTCTGTAACGGTACCATTAGTGCTAGGGAATCAGAATAGCCATCTTGTAACTCAATTGCCCAGTTAGTTCAGATACACGAATATAATGGGTCATTTATAAACCTGTCTAATTTATCTTCTTTAGGTAAAAGGCCTTGACATCAAAGAAAGGAGCAGGTGTCTGTCCATCATCAGTAGGGAAGCATCTTACTCTAAAAGATCTCTGTCTCCTCTCTGGTTCCCTTGCCATACTGACACCTCCCATATGTCAATAATGTTAACCCAGTTTGCCACATTTCATAACATGGGCTAGTTAATAAAAAAGTAAAACAATTGATAGAACAATAAAACAATTATTAGAACAATCCATCACCCGCTTTCTCGTTCATTCATTTATTTACTTACATCCTAATGAAAGGATAAGGAGGAAGAGGGAAGGAGACACTCTTCCAGGAATTCATGCATTTTAACCACAATTACTTTCTGAAGTCTCCAGGGTCATTCATTGGCTTCATACTAAAAGTTGTTCTAAAACTGATACACCTTCCACATTTTCTCTGAAGTGAAAGCAGGGATGTCATTAACTTGACTTATATCAAAGGTTTTTACTAATACAATATATATATATAGTGTGGCAGCCTAGTACACATAACATTTTTGGCTGTCTGTGTACAGTGTTTATTAAAACCCTAGTCACCAGTGCGTGACAGGGAGCTCCTGCCACTATTGAGGACCGACCATTTCTTAAGTGTGTTGCAACAGTTCTTCTATTTCTTAGCCTAATCTGTTCTTTACAATTTCTAGTCCATAAGGTTGGCAACCCCCTTCCCTTTCTTGACTGTGCTATAGTGTCCTCTTTAATTTTCCTTTTCCCGCTCAGATCCTTGTACAGGGAGGTTATTGTTGTGACCTCCGAGCTGATATAAAACAACAGGCTGGGTTCCTCATTGTTGGATTTAGTATGCAATCGCACTATGTCATAAACTACTTTAATGTATATACCTTTTGTGTATAAAATCTGTAAATTGTGAAAATACCGTAGCACTAGGTGTTTTTGGTAAATGTAAAAAGTTACTAGGGGGCTGTATGATAAAAATTAAGCTAGTTGTGCTATTTAAAATGCATGTAAATTGCTGTAAACTGAACAAGTCTGAAATGTCATGATGATTTGCATATATCCCATGATGCTTTGTAATATGGAAGCATGTGTGATGTTGTGTTTCTTTGAAACTTGGCTTATTGTCAATGCCCTTTGGGGTAACCCTTATTTTACTGCTTTTACACTGAGGATTTTTGTCTTTAGCTTGTTTTGTTTTTTTAATTTATTTATTTTTATTTGAGCCCCCACAACCCAAGCAAACAAGGTCCACATAGGGGAGGCTAAATCTCAACAGGGAAGTGAGATCAGTGAGTCTGGAGGTGCTGGCTAAGTGTAGAGGAAAGACTTGCATAGTCTGTTGCTACAAACTGATGTACTGAAGAAGGGATATGCCATTGTTGAAGGTTATCTCCTGCATTTTGAATAAACATCACACAGAGATTGTGTATTGAACTTGAAGTTCAGTGTCTGGTCCATCTGTTATCCCACAACCCCTCCACAGACTTGGTGTTAGAAGTGGGATAACTTGCTGACAGCATATGGACTAGCCGAAGAGGGACGTTTTCTGGTGGATATCACCCAGATATCCCAGGTGGACCGATGCACCAGGGGTTGCCAGAGGAGAACACAGAGAGGAAAGTCTGTGGAGTTCTGACCAGAACCATGGCTGACAGACTGGGAGAGAAGCTACTGCCTGGACTGGACCTGGGAGCTCAGATGAAGGCCAAGCCTGAAGACAATGAAGAGATGCAAGAGGATGTGGAATAATCAAGGGAACTGCCTCCTCTTGAAGATGCTCCACCTGAGGATGTAGGGGAGTTGTTGAAATGGCTCTGCATAAAACAGGTGCGGATGGAAAGAGATATAGACATTGAGTGGAGTAGTCAAGATGCCAAATGGGCGGATACCATTAGGGTCTTGCATGCCATCAGTTTATTTATTTATTTAGCTATTGTTAACCAGGTAAGTACACTAGACAAGACAATTTGCCTATTTTCAGGTATGACCCAGGAGAGTACAGGAAATAACATACTTAGACACTTGAGACACAATGGTACATAATTAGGTGCAGGTTACAAATCATGAGACTACAAGGTAAGATTACAAATCACAATATGTAGCAACAGATTTAACATCATAAGACTAACATAAGACTACACAACACTTGGTTAGGCACAGGTTACCCGCCTTGAGACTACAGGTAAGTTTACACACCTTAAAATAAGCGGAGCATAAATTATGGAGCAGTACAGAATACTACATCTTAAGCTGGAAGTTATGTATGGGTGCAAGTGCTATCATGTGTCACAGGGGTTTTTGACACCCACAGGCCGATGCCATTTTAAGATGGCTCCATAGGAAAGAGCACAGGCTGCCCTGCAAGGGGGCAGCATGGACCTGTGTTGGGAAGGTGTTCCAGAGTTTAGGGGCACATGCTGCGAAGTCCCTTTCACCCATTTGGGTCCTGGCCACAGGCACCTTGAGTGTAGCAGACCCCTGAGACCTAAGGTTATATGATGAGGGTGCAGATTGGGCCAGTAGGCTAGCCACCCCTGGTGGGGTTCCTGTGTTGAGGACCTTACCAGTGAAGCAGCCAAGTACAAAGCCAATTTGCTTTGCAGGTGAGAGCCAGTTTAGCTTATTGTAGAGCTCACAGTGATGAGTGAGCTGGTGGGTTGAAAGGGCCAAGCGGCAGATATTATTATAAGCCGTTGACCATTTGGAGAGATGGGCCTTAGTGGTGCAGGCAAACAACAGGAGCCCATAACACAAAGAGGGGAGAAGCATCCCTCTCGCGAGGGCAACATGCACAGCTGCTGTGAGGTTGTTTTTTGCCCTATAGGCCAGACCCAGTTTACAGTTGACTGTTTTACATATCCTCTGGATATGAAGGCCGAGGTCAAGCAGTGGGTCCAGAGTTACTCCCAGGTATTTGAAGTTGTCCGTAATAGGGATCGGGATATCACCCTTCCCGGTCACACAGAACCGCATACGGGTGGCCTTATTCTTAGCCCAGGACCCCATGAGCATAGCCTGAGTTTTTTTTTAGGTTAAGGACAAGCTTGTGGTTCAGGATCCATGCCTGAATGTTTGTTAGGTCTACACTCAGGTGTTGATTTATGACCCCCACCTCATGGGAGAGGGATAGGATAACCAGATCATCTGCACAGAGAAGTGGTTTACAGTGGGCAATGGTTTCAGGGAGATTATTAATAAAAATGGAGAAGAGCAATAGTCCTAGGATGGAGCCTTGGGGGACCCCCATTGTTACAGGGGTGGGACCCAAAAGCTCTTTGCCAAATTTGACCCACTATGTTCTGCCATACAGGTAGTTGACGAACCAGCCAAGAGCAGCAGTGGAGAGACCAATTGCTCTAAGCTGAGTCGACAGCATGGCATGGTCAACCAGGTCAAACACCTTCGAGAGGACAATGAAGAGGGCCCCCGAGAGTTTACCCTGGTCCATGGCCTCCCTAATCCATGATGTAACAGTAACTAGGGCTGATGAGGTACCGTGCCCCTTCCTGAGCCCATGTTGTACTGGAGTCATTAAGTTATACTCCTGTAAGTACTCTGAGAGTTGCCCTGCAACAATTTTCTCCAGAAGTTTGCTAACCGCTGACAGGATGGATATGGGGCAATAGTTCTCTATCAGCTTAGGGTTCCCTTGTTTTAAGAGAGGGACTATTCTGGCAACCTTCCATATGTCTGGGACCACTCCTGTTGCCAGGGACAGATTGATAAGGTGTACCACCAGTGGTGCCAGCCGGGGTGCACCAAGACTGTGGAGCCTAGGTTCTAAGCCATCTTGTCCGGCACTAGAGTACGGGGAGAGTCCCTCTAGCAGTTTCAGCACCTCTTGAGCCACCACTGCCCTGATCCAAAAGGGTGGGAACAATGAGGTGTACTCCAACAGATCCGCAAAGTAATGGTTGAAAGAGTTGGTGATGGTTTCAGAGTTATTACGGCTGGAACCTTCAAATATCATATCAGTGGACTCAGTGCTCTGTGTCCCACTCACAACTTGTTTAATGCTCCTCCAGAACCTTCTAGGATCCCTGGCTGAGTTCAATAAAGCAGTTTTGCAAAATTCACTCTTGGCAATCCTAATGTTCTTTTTGCATTCATTTCTGAGTTGCCTATATCTTAGAAAGATAGTTTGGTCAGCCGTGGCCTTGAACTTGGCCCAGCACTTATCTCTGGTGTTGAGGAGTGCCAGGAGGCTATCATGAAGCCATTTAGTAGCCATTCCTCTCACCCTCCATCTGATGAGGGGGACATGTTTCTCCTGCAGGGCCTTTAGTGTGCTAAGGAAGTGACTGACAGCGGATGCGGGGTCACTGGCATTCCAAACTGCCACCCAGTCTCTGTACTTAATGTCATTTTGAAAGGAGGTCAGATCAAACTTTGAGCAATCTCTGATCTAGATAATTTTATAGGGAATTTTTTTGATGTGGTACCCTCCAGATACAGTACACTGGGGAGTGATCAGAGATGGAGTCTGGAAGGATACCCGACGAGCCGATCCTATCCGGTCTATTTGTCAGGATCCAGTCCAGGAGTGAGCCCTTGCCACCACCACTAGGGCATCTGGTAGGATCCTTGACAAGTTGAGTCAGAGAGAGACTAGCAAGTGACGGTTCAAAGGCCTTAGTGTTGCCACCCAGCCAATTTAGGTTGAGATCACCCAGAATGATTAACTCATTCTGCCAAGTTACTGTACCTACTGATCCAAGGAGGCCAGTCAGTCCCTCTACACCTCCCTTTGGCAGATTGTATGCATATACAATGTGAATCTTTTTTGTCGTACCTAGTAACGGAACTGCATGCAGGACCTCACAGGAGGTCTGTATGGTTTATTGGTCAGGTAGAGCGGACAGGTTTAGGTGGTTCCTGTAGTAGACCAGGATACCACCACCTCTCTTACTTCCTGGACAATCACACTGGATAAGGTCATAACCAGGGAGAGCACAAGCTGAGCTGGGGGTGGTCGCCTTCAGCCAGGTTTCAGTAATTCCAAGGATGTCAGGACTGTATTGAGTTACCCAAACCCGGAGTTCTGTTAGGTTTGGGAGCAGGCTTCTGATATTTATGTGGGCCACTTTCAGCCTTTTTACCACTGACCAGCCCAGATGTGAGGGTGAAGTTTGGGATGACGGTCCTGGGTTTAATTCAATGTCCCCTGCCAGCACAACTGTCACCAACAGGAGCCAGAGTAGATGCCTTAATGGGGAGGGGGTCTCTCCTTGCTCAGTGACCTACGGTCATAGCACCTGAATTTTTGAGAGGGTCTCAGCAGGTACCTTAGTTTGAGACCAACGAGGACCACGGTCAGGGGAGATCCCTCTGCTGCGGTGTTAGAGAAAGTAAAATCCACCTCTTCCAGTTGAACACATGTGCACCATGGTGCTATTTTTAGGGGATCAGTCATCCCGTGGATCCAGGAGATGGTAAAGCACACAGTGGCTATAGTGGCTAGTGTACCCAGGAATAGCTGGCACCGGACTCGCTTTGATGGGAGCTCAGTGAGGCCCATGATTTCTCCAGTACAATCGTCCCCCTGGAACAGTACCACCTTGGGTCACCAGAGGACACCCAACAATGCACTGGTGCAAGTTGCCTGACAAGTGACACCAGACAGTGGCACAGGTGTTGTTTAGCAACAGATAACATAGGGCATGCTACAGCAATGCGCAGCGTGCCCCTGGGACCAGAGATAAACCCTGCGATAACAGTAACTTGCAGGGTGACAGCCTAGATTAACCCTCCAATTAGTACTACTATGTAGGTGGGTAGCCTAGGATGCGACTGGATGTGGTGCCTGTAGCAGTATACTGGTAGTTTAGAAATTAACCCTACCACTTTTACCTTGCTGGATTGGTAGTCTTGTCTGCTGCTAGAAAGGTTAGTCATGAACAGAGTACAATGCTTATTTCCTAGATTCGCCCTCCAATTTGGACGACTCTGTTGGTGGACGGTAAGGATGCAATTAGGTGTAAGCCTGAACAGTATACTGGCAGTCTAGAGTTTAACCATGCTACTAGAGTTACCATGCAGGTGTGCAGTCTTGAATGCAACTAGAATACAAGGGTTAGGCATGAACAAAGTGCAAAGGCTATTCCCTTGTGTAGCAGATTGTGCAGCAGACAACTAGAATATAGGGGTTAGGCAGACACTGGAGGTGTGGCTACCGCGTATTTAATGGGAGGAGTGAACGGGGTGGGTGGGTGAGCCGAAATCTAAACAAAGAGAATGCAGGGGCTTCGAGAATTTCAGTGGCAGGCGGGGGGGTTGCTCGGCAGGTAAGCGACTCACAGTTACCACAGTTCCACAATAAAGTTACTTTCTCAAGTCCACCTTTCTTTGTAAAATTGGCTTCCCGGCTCCAGGTCCCTCCACAACCCCTTCTGGATTCAGCAGGTGCTTCAAACTTGTGATTACGGTCTGCAGGGGAGGTCCGACTGGTTTCCCGGTGCCTCAACCCCGCGGCTTGCAGCTACGTGGGTAGCAGGGGGCAAGGGCCGCCCACTCCCTGCTAGGACAAAGGACAGAAGTAAATTAGCAGCAGTCTATGCTGCTTTTTGTTTGGGGAGCAGCAGTTTTTGGTAGCCAATCAGCGCTTCTGCCAATCAGCTGTGCAGAAATGGTGCCAAATTTAAACAAAGAGAAAGCAGGGGCCTTGAGAATTTCAGCAGCAGGCAGGGGGGTCACTTGGCAGGTAAGCGACTCACAATTACCACAGTCCTACAATAAAGTTACTTTTTCAAGTCCACCTTTCTTTGTAAAATTGGCTTCCCGGTTCCAGGTCCCTCCACAACCCCTTCTGGATTCAGCAGGTGCTTCAAACTTGTGATTATAGTCTGCAGGGGAGGTCCGACTGGTTTCCCAGCGCCTCAACCCCATGGCTTGCAGCTTCGTGGGGGGCAGGGGGCAAGAGCCGCCCGCTCCCTGGTAGGACAAAGAGCCAGTAGCCCAAAAGATATTAAACTCTCAACTTTCGGACAGTGATGACATTGAGGCCTACCTCACAACGTTTGAGAGGATCGCTTGAACATGTGCATGGCCAAGGGAACAGTGGGTTGTTTAACTGGCACCGCACCTGACAGGCAGTGCCCAGCTGGTTTATAGCTACGTGGACTCCTGAGAGGTAGAGGACTATGACTGTGTGAGCAGGAGATCCTCAGGCATGATGACATAAACACTGAAACCTATCGCCAGAGGTTTAGGTTTCTTAAAATACAGTCACTGGATACCCCCCCCCCCGAGAAACTTATGCCCTTCTCAAGGAGCTCTGCTACAAATGGTTACAACTTAGAAACATAGAAACATAGACTTTGACGGCAGATAAGGACCACTTGGCCCACCCAGTCTGCCCATTTCACTACCTACTGGATAAGCTGCAGATTCTAGTTAACCAATAGCCTATTTCCTGCAACCCCCCACTATAATTGCCTTATGTCTGTCCCATGCATGTTTGAATTCCTCCACTGTTTTAAACCCCACAACCTCTCCAGGAAGGCGGTTCCATGTGTCCACCACTCTCTCCATGAAAAAGAATTTCCTCACATTACCCCTGAGCCGTCCCCCCTCTAACTTTAAATTGTGCCCCCTTGTCCTTACACATCTCTTTTTCTGAAAGATGCTACCCTCCTGGACTTTGTTGATTCCTTTGAGGTAGTTAAAAGTTTCTATCATGTCCCCCCCGTCCCTCCTTTCATCAAGGGTATACATATTAAGCTCTCTCAGTCTCTCTTCATATGGTTTCTGATGTAGACCCTGCACCATTTGTTGCCCTCCTCTGGACTGCTTCCATCCTATCTATGTCCTTGCGTAGATGGGGTCTCCAAAACTGCCGCAGTACTCCAGATGGGGTCTCACCAACTGTCTGTATAGAGGATAACACTTCCTTTTCTGCTTGTGATGCCCCTCCCTATGCATCCCAGTATCCCCCTGGCTTTCCCTACTGACTTCTCACATTGCATACCCACCTTTAGGTCATCTGATATGACTACACCCAGATCCCTTTCCATTATTGTTGTTGTTAGTACCCCCCTGCTATTGTGTACTCTTCTCCTGGATTTTTATTTCCCAGGTGCATTACTTTGCACTTCTTTGCATTGAATCTAAGTTGCCATATGTCTGACCATTCCTCAAACCTTGCCAAGTCCCTTCTCATCCTTTCTACCCCCCTTGTGTATCAACTCTGTTACAGATCTTTGTGTCATCCGCAAAGAGGCATACCTTTCCTTCCAGACCCTCTGCAATGTCATCTATAAAGATGTTAAAGAGGACTGGACCCAGTACTGAGCCCTGAGGTACTCCACTAGTAACCCCCCTTTCTTCAGAATGTGTTCCATTCACTATTACCTTCTGTGTCCTGTTGTGCAGCCAGTTTGCTACCCAGGCTACCACCCTGAGAACCACTCACAGGCTGGCTAACTTGATTATTAATCTTTTGTGTGAGACTGTGTCAAATGCCTTGCTAAAGTCTAGGTAGGCCATATCCACAGCCCCTCCCTGGTCTATTACTTTGGTCACCCAGTCAAAGAAATCGATTAGATGTGTCTGACATAACCTTCCTGCTGTGAATCCATGCTGCTTTGGGTCCAGTACCCCGCTGGCCTCTAGGTACTCAACAATTCTTTCTTTCAGAAGTGTCTCCATCATTTTCCCCACCACTGAGGTCAAACTAACAGGTCTGTAGTTTCCTACTTCTGCCTTGCTCCCACTTTTGTGAAGGGGAATCACATCTGCCCTCCTCCAGTCCTCAGGTACCACTCCATCTTCCCATGATTTGTTAAAAAGTGTGGTTAGTGGTGTCACTAGGTCCTCCCTTAGCTCTTTTAGGATTCTAGGGTGAATCCCGTCAGGCCCCATTGCTTTGTCCACCTTGAGTTTTAGAAGTTCTTTCAGTACTCTTTCTTCTTTAAATGGACTGGTATCAACCCCACTATCTAGAGTGCTTCTACTGTTTGGTTTAGGTAACTCCTCCTCTTCTTCTTTTGTGAATACTGAGCAAAAGTATTCATTCATTATCTCTGCCTTTTCACTGTCTCCCTCTGCCCACCTCCCCTCTCCTTTATTAATCTTCCCTATCCCTCCCTTAACCTTTCTATGTTCCCTAATGTACATATAAAAGGTTTTATCCCCCTTCTTAACTGAGTTGGCTATCCTTTTCTTGGTTTGGGCCTTTGCTTTTCTGACTGCCTTCCCCACTTCTTTCTGCTTTAATTGATACAGTTCCCTGTCATGTTCCGTCCTTGATTCCTTATACTTTTTGAATGCAGCCTTTTTCTTCTTAACCTTCCCTGACACTTCTTTTGAGAGCCATAGTGTTTTTTTATTCCGCTTTGTTTTCTTTATTTGTTTCACACAAAGGCTTGTTGCCTCCATGATGGCAGTTTTGATTTTTCTCCATTGTTCTTCCACCCCTCCTTTTTGGCCATTTGCTAATGCATTCCTCAGGTATTCATCCATTATGCCAAAGTCAGCCCTTCTAAAGTCCAATATCCTTGTATTTGTATGGCTTGTCTCCATGGTTGTGTTTATTGTGAAGCACACTGTGCAGTGTGGTGAACAAGAACAAGTACCAGCTTCTGGAGGCGGTAATTATTGAACAGTTTATTAAAGTTTTACCCCAGGATGTACAACTTTAGGTTTGGGAGCATAAGCCTGATTCCGCTGATAAAACCATCACGTTGGCAGACGACTTCCTGGCAGCCCAACCATCTGGACTCAGAAGGTTCCAAGGGACATCAGCAGCTCCAAACACCAACAATCCAGTCAGGAACCCTTTTACTTATAATCCAGACCCAGAGAAACAAGACTGGAGAACAGAGAGGGGTGTGCATGTCAGTAGCTGAGATTGTATGTCATGGGTGCCAAAAGAAGGAACAGTATGTAAGAAACTGTCCTAATATAAAGAAAGAGACAGCTCACAGAGCCTTAGTGAACGTGGGTCACTTTATGTTTACTGTGCAGATTGGATCACAGTAAATAATGGGACTGATTGATTCAGGGAGCCACCAGACTCTTGTGCAAGCAGATCTGGTGACTGGGAATAATAAAGGACCGAATACAGCAGTCATCTGTGAGCACAGTGATACCCATTGCTACCCTACAGCCACCATACAAATGACTGTTCAAAGGCACATGAGGTAAAAGTGGGGTTGGTACCTCACCTACTGGTGCCAGCTGTTATCGGGCATGACCACCCAGACTTTGCTTCATTTATTCATTGTCATGCCACCCAGGACTCTGCTATAGTTGCTGTAACCACCAGAGCTCAAGTCTAGAAGGGACATTTACCATCTGTGTTCCCATTTGATGATGATGTTTTTGAGGATCCTAGCAAGGACCATAAAATTGAGGCGGAGAAGAGTAAGCTAAAGAAGGACTGGATTGATACTCATGCTGGTATACAGCCAGACTTGGGACATACTTTTAAATGAGCAAAAAGCAGACCCTTCACTTAACCCTTTTTTTCATAGGTGGGGAAGGGAGTGTAAAAAGGTGCCCCTCAGTTTGCTGTAAAACAGGGAATACTGTATAAAGAATACTCTGACCCTAGAACTGGAGAGGTAGTAGACCAACTAATGGTTCCAGAAAAATTCCACTCCCAAATCATGTATCTGGTGCATGACATCCCTTTAGCAGGTCATGCAGGCAGAGATAGCACCCTGAATTGGATATTACCCAGGTTTTATTGGCCCTCTAGCCATGAGTACATAGCCGAGTGTTGTAAAGCATGTGCTGAGTGTCAGAAGGTAGCTCAGGCAAGAAAAAGGGATAGAGTATCACTACAGCTCATCCCCATGTTGATTAACCCTTTTGACAGGATAGCCATGGATGTAGTGGGCCCCCTGAAAAAGAGCTCCAAGGGTAACAGATTTGTACTGGTCATATGTGATTATGCTACTCACTACCCAGAAGCTATCCCCGTGAGAGCTGTCACTGCTGCAAGGATAGCAGAGGAGCTAGCAAAGGTATTTAGCTGCATGTGAATCCCCCAGGAAATATTTACTGATTAGGGGAGTAATTTTAATGAACACCTGCTAAAAGAATTGTACTGTCTGCTGGGTGTGGTAGCAGTGCGTACTTCCCCATACCACCTACAGACTTAGGACCTCATAGAGAAGTTTAATCAGACATTAAAGAGAATGTTGAGGAAATGTGTAAAAGAAGAAGGTAAAGATTGGGATAAGTACCTCCCTTATTTACTTTTCACTTACAGAGAAATCCCTTAAGCGTCCACTGGTTTCTCACCTTTTTCATTATTGCATGGGAGGAACCCAAGGGGGCCACTGGATGTGGTTAAAGAACACTGGGAAGTAGGGAAGGAGGTGAGACATCTTAATGTCATAGAGAATACATGATTCAGTTATGCAAACACCTAGTGAGGTATATCAGCTTGGCACAGCAGAACTTAGAACAGAAAGAAAGATAAGACCAGGGTTTGAAGACTAAACATTTCAGTCAGAGGACAAAGTGTTGTTAGTCCTTCCCTCCACAGAGAACAAACTACTCATGAAATGGCAGGGCCCCTTCACCATTTTGAGGCAAACAGGAGCAGTGAACTATGAGCTTAGCATGCCCAGAAAGAGACCCACCCAGACAATTTACCACGTAAACCTCCTTAGGAAATGGCGTGAGAAGTCTAACCCCTCCCTTTATAGCCATCCTGAAGTTAAGAAGTCAGAGCTGGAGGTTGCCTATAAAAGGTTAGAGTGACAGGACCATTGGAAGAGATTCAGATAAACCTTGAATTGGAGCTTCGGCAACACAAAGATTTGCATGGGTATTACAAGAATTTAAACTCATCTTCACAAACATCCCAGGGTGGGCCAAAAGAATTGTGCATACCATAACTGCCACACAAGACAAGCCCATACACCACAATCTCTACAGACTGCCCATGAAGGTGAGGGAATGAGGTGATTCAGGAAGTCAAA
The DNA here is from genome assembly GCA_016271365.2 of Neoceratodus forsteri. Lineage (NCBI taxonomy): Eukaryota > Metazoa > Chordata > Ceratodontiformes > Ceratodontidae > Neoceratodus > Neoceratodus forsteri. The sequence continues at coordinate 174,450,977 of CM057449.1, read as the reverse complement.
AAAAATGGAGCAGTTAGGCATAATTGTGCCCTCAAAGAGTGCATGGTCTTCACCCATGGTCATAGTGGGCAAGGGTGGGATATGTCTATGCCTAGATTTTGGAAAGCTTAACAATGTGTCACTATTCAATGGCTAGCCAATGTCCTGAATAGATGACATCATTGACAGGCTAGGCAATGCACAGTATATCTCCACCCTGGACTTTACTAAGGGATATTGGCAAATCTCCTTGTCACCTGATTAAAAAGATAAAAATGTATTTAGCACCCCAGTCAGTTTATACCAGTCTGTCACAATACCGTTTGGACTACATGGGACCCCAGCCACTTTTCAGCATCTTTATGGACCACATACAAAGACCACACATTGAGTATTGTACGGCTTATTTGGACGATGTGGTCATATTCAGTCCTGACTGGAAAACCCATGTTAGATACTTGTCCCAGGTATTGCAAGCAATAAAGAAGTCAGGAGTGACCATTAGCCCTGCTAAGTGTGCCCTAGCAAAGACCAAGGCAAGATACCCAGGGTTCATTTTAGGAAATGGACAAGTGAAGCCAGAGGTAGAGAAGGTTACAGCAGTAGCAAACAGCCCAATACCTACTACAGAAAAGCATGGAAGATCTTTCCTAGGCTTGGCTGGTTATTACCAGAGATTTTTCCTAATTCCTCAGCCATTGCTAGTCCTTTTACTGATCTCACTAAAAAGAGGTGCCTGAATTAGGTTCAGCAGACCCCATTTGTGATGAGGCATTTAGGAATATCAAGGCAATTCTATATACAGTTCCTGTATTGAAAAGTCATGACTTCAACCATATGTTTGAGGTTCACACCGATGCATCAGAGAATGGTATTGGGATAATCTTATCTCAGAAAATAGATGGTGAAGAACATCCAATCATGTATATCAGCAGGAAACTAAATGAGAGGGAAAGAAGATATGCTACCATAGAGAAAGAATGCTTAGCTCTGAAGTGGGCTATTGAGTCTCTGAAATATTACTTGTGGGGGGCTGACTTTAAGGTTGTAATTGATCACAACCCCCTCTCTGCTGGTTGCACCAAATGAGAGAAAAAAATCCCTGTATAATGCGGTGGTACTTAACTCTTCAGCCTTATCAATTTACTGTGTCCCACAGGCCAGGGATAAAGCATGTAAATGCTGATTTAATGTCTAGGTATAGTGCAGGAATTGATGTCAGTGAAATATGACATACTTTCCCTAAAAGGAGATAGTTCAGGGATGGTACCGTTAATCTCTGTTGAGAACAGGATAGTAGTGTGGTGGGTAGGTAACTGGCTTGGTGGCAGGACACAGAGGGTGGTGGTAAATGGCTGTCACTCCACAGAGGGAAGAGTGACCAGTGACCAGTGGGGTACCACAGGGATCAGTGCTGGGACCGGTCCTATTCAACATCTTCATCAGTGATATTGTGCAGGACCTAGAAGGCAGAATTTCATGGTTAGCTGATGACACAAAGCTCTGTAACAGAGTAGACACACCAGAGGGTGTAGACAGAATGAGAAGGGACTGGCAGAAACTTGAAGAATGGTCAGGGGTTTGGCAGTTGAAATTTAATGCAAAGAAGTGCAAGATAATGCATATGGGGCACAAAAACCCTAGCACAATATACCAGTTGGGGGGGGTGAGGATATAGCATGCACCAAGCAGGAAAGGGATCTTGGGGTTATCATCTCTGATGACCTCAAGGTAGGGAAACAGTGTGATAAGGCAGCAGGTAAAGCAAATATGATGCTGGGATGCATAGGCAGGGGCATCACCAGCAGGAAAAGGGAGGTCATAATTCCACTATACAAGACACTAGTGAGGCCCCACCTGGAGTACAGCGTACAGTTCTGGAAACTTTACCTACGTAAGGACATAGACAGGATAGAGAAGGTTCAGAGGAGGGCAGCAAAGATGGTACATGGATTGCATCACAAGTCCTTTGAGGACAGGTTGAAGGAACTGAACATGTAGTCCCTGGAGGAGAGGAGGGAGAGAGGGGATATGATAGAGACATACAAGTATCTTACAGGGAGAAACAGGGTGCAGGAATACACTATTTTTAAGCGAAAAAGATGTTCCAGGACTAGAGGGCATGGGATGAAGTTGGAGGGAGGATGATTCAGAGGAAATGTGAGGAAGAATTTCTTCACAGAATGGGTGGTGAACAAGTGGAACACCCTGCCAGAGGAAGTGGTGGGGGCTGAAATAATCACAGGATTTAAGAATGCATAGGATAGACATAAAGGAATTATGGAAGTCAGGGATAAGAGACAACAGACTTCTAGGAAAACATAAACTGAACTTACAAGCTCAAATGGGCAGACTGGGTGGGCCATAGACCCATATCTGCTGACACTGTCTATGTATCTATGTATGTATCTATGTAAATGTGTTAATGCCTCAGGGTAAAGAATGATGATATTCACTATGTTTATGATAGAATGTTTATTGTTAATAGGGACCCTGAGACAGAGCTTCTGAAGATGGATGGGTGAAAGCTCCATCTCTTCCTGGGACAGGAAGGTGGTAAGCAGTCTGCAATAACTACTTTCCTCTTAAGGTGGGGGATATGTGACAGGGAACTCCTGCCACGCTTGAGGATTGATATTTTCTTAAATCTGCTGCAACAGTTCTTCCATTTCTTAGCCTAATCTATTCTTTACAATTTCTAGTCCATAAGGTTGACCACCTACAGGCATCCCCTCCCTTTCTTGACTATGCTACAGCGTACTCTTTAATTTCCTTTTCCTTCTCAGGTCCTCGTACAGGGAGGTTATTATTGTGACCTCCAAGCTATTGTAAAACAACAGGCTGTGTTCCTCATTGTTGGATTTAGCATGCAATCGCACTATGTCATAAAATACTTTAATGTATATAACTTATGTGTATAAAACCTGCACATGTTGAAAATACCATGACACTAGCTGTTTTTGATAAAGGTAAAAAGTTACCAGGGGGACTGTATGATAAAAAATTAAGTTACTTGTGCTATTTAAAATGCATGTAAATTGCTGTTAACTGAACAAGTCTGAAATGTCAGTGAGATTTGCATATATCCCATGATGCTTTGCATTATGGAAGTATGCGTGATGATGTGTTTCTTTGAAACTTGGCTAATTGTCAATGCCCTTTGGGGTAACCCTTGTTTCAGAGCTTTTGCACTTAAGTTCTTTGTCTTTAGCTTTTTTTTTTTGTTTGTTTGTTTTTTTGCATCACCACCACCCGAGCAAACAAGGTCCGCATGGGGGAGGCTAAATCTCCATTTGTTATCCCACAACCCCCTCCACACAGTTACAATAACTCCAAGGTCCCTTTCCTCAGCTATTTCTCTCAATATCTTAATTACATGTGTTACTTTTTTGTTTTTCCTGAGGTGCATTAATTAACACTTCCCCACATTGAACTCCAGTTTATGTACATGGGCCTAGTCTTCTAGTTTAGATAGTTCTCACTTGAGGTTATCAACTTCAGACATGTTGTTAACCACCAAACCAAGTTTGGTGTCATCAGCAAACTTTGAAAGCCGGACTACCTTATCGCTGCTCATAGAGGACACACAGATGCTAAATAAACAAGGTCCCAACACTGACCCCTGGCCCTGCGGTACCCCACTAGTCACTGCCACCCAATGTTGTGCTCTATCCATTAACCAGGATTCTATCCAGTTCACCAATCTTGGTTTTAATTCTATGCGATCCACTTTGTCCACTGGTTCTAGGTGAGGCACAATGTTGAAGGCCTTGCTGTAATCAAGGACTATTAATATCTATAGGCTTCCCCTGATCCAGAACCCTGCTGACATTATCAAAGATAAATGTATTCAGCTGGTCTGACATGGACTGCCCTTCGTAAAGCCATTTTGTGTTCTGTCAGACAGATTATTTTCCCTTATGACACTTACAAATTCCTCCTTAACTATGCTTTCTAATAGTTTTGCACAGAACAGAGGTCAAGCGAACAGGTCTACAGTTTTTGTAGTTGGATTTGCCACCCTTTTTACGGTTGCATAGCATCAGAGCTATGTTAATATAGTGCTGACATATTGCTTAAAAGGGGCTCTGGGGGCATGACTCCCCCTCCCCCCACATTTCTCAGAACGGCTGAACTGCACTGTGAAATAAAATAATGCAAAAGAAATATACAACATAAGGCAATCTTATAGTACTACTGTGTACCCCAACAGCAAGCAGTAAGACTCGATCAGCTGTCTTATCATGTGGGTGTGTGACTGTCATTTGAGGGTATGGCTGTGGCCGGATACCAAATGTGCAGCATTTTATTTGCTCCGCATTTCCACCCAGTAGGGCTGAATCACAAATAGTTCTGCATTAATCAGTACGCTTTCTCTCTAACCCCCTTCCCCCAGTATCTCTCAACTGTCCCAATTTGACTGGAACATCTTGATTTTTGGCCACTGGTCCCAACATCCCAAATTCCCTTGTCAGAGTCCCTAATTTTGTGCCACATCGACCACGCCACTCCAAGACACAATTACTCTGTTTTCTCTACACATTTGTTATCTGGTGCTGCACAGACTGGGCATGCATACATCAGACATGCTGAAGTAAACACCCCACTTGACCAATCAAAGGTGCTCACTGCACAGTTTGGTCGGGTGCTATTTTCAGCACCCCCACCCACTCTGACCTGAACTTTTCTGTCCCCCCTCAAGTCCTGGTGATACTTTAAGCACCCCTTTCTGGTGCTCCATGGACCTCATAGCTGAGGAAGAGTTACACAGTGCTGGAGAAGAAGTTGCAGAAGAAGCCGCCGCTGCCACCCACCATCAGCAGAGAGTGCCACCATCGCACCGCAGCAACCCACACCATGACTCAAGCAGGCCCAGTGCTGCAGGCTGCTCCTTGATGTAAGTTGCCTATTTGAGGTAAAAAAAGCTGTCAGTTGCTCTATAAAGTTAAAAAGGGTTAATTATCTTATGGGTTGCACTGAGGCTATTGTGTAGGGTTGCAGAGGGAGAACTTGGTGTGAGGGGGTTAAGGTGTGGGCTGCTATAGTATGCGCACAAGAGAAGGACGTGAGAAAAGGCTGGAGTTAAACATAAAAAGAGTGATTATATAACAGTGCTATAACTGCAGTTAGAGGTGTACAGGTCTGCAGAAAAAACACAAAAGAATGACATGAGAAAAAAGTGAGACTAAATGAAGAGAGGCTATAGCAGGTGTTGTCAGACAGTGACACAGTAACTGCAGACCTAACAACACCGATGGCTCGATCTATAATATATGTCCCCCATCGCCACTTGTTGCGGTATAAAAGTGGTTTCACTTGGATTCAGCTCGAGTCAGAAGAGCTCAGCTTCGCTGTTCTCTCTCGGGCAGAACACATTTGAAACCACTCATATCATAACAAGTGGCTCTGCAAGACATATTAATATATAAAATATTCCTTCGAACAAAAACAGTCCAAATTTTTTTTCCATATGAAGGGAATCTTTTTTAGTATGGCCATATGAAAAAAAAATGAAGGCCAAGAAAAGAGATTTTAAAATGCATTAAAAACACATTTCTGGGTGATGTTTTTCAAAACCTAACTGCAGATTCCACATAAGGTTGTCCTAATTAACAAGATACATGTGTTGGGGTCTCTACAGGATATCATTTTATGGCTTTTCAAAAAAAAAAAAATGTTGGAAAAAATAAGCAAGGTGGCGGTCATACAAAAAAATATTTATTTTCTCATGAAAAAATATTACCCCCATTTGAAACAGAATCTTTTTTTGTATTGGCTAAATTCTTTGTTTCATATGAAACAGCTACCCAAAAGATTGTATCGAGCATGCTCAGAACTGACATTTCAAATCCTTATAAAGCTGGAACAGATTAATATTTTTTTTCACCAAACCAGTGAAAGGCACCACTGTGGCTCAAGTGCTTTCTATCCTGAAAATTTTGGAGCAAAATTCCAAACCATCTGTGCACTAGGCGATAACAACAAAAGAAAAAACACATGATTTTTTCACTTTAATCTCTATCTGGATCTTGGAATCAGCACATCTGACCAGAATGAAACTTTGCAAGTCAAGAGCCCTTTGCCTCCAAATCGTGCATGCAAAATATTGTGCAAATCCATTGAACAGCAGCAAAGCAATTGCATAGAAACATAGAACGTGTCATCAGAAAAGGACTGCCAGACCCACCCGGTCTGTCCTGTATGCCTAGCAAGCTGTTAGTACTTTGCTATTGCCTTTCACCCACCCCGAGAATGAACAGACCCCTGCATCTGTCCTATGCTCTCTTGAATCCCCCCACTGTTCTTGCCCCAACCACCTCCTCTGGGAGTCTTCCAGTTTTCCACCACCATCTCCATAAAGTAGAATTTTCTAATATTTCAGCTCCTACTATCTGCATATCATGCCCCCTTGTTTTTGACTGCTCCCTTAGCTGGAAGATGTCCCCTACTGGTACCCTGTTAATACCCTTGATATATTTGAAGGTCTCAATCATGTCCCCCCTTTCCCGTCTTTGTTCAAGGGAGTACATGCTGAAGTCCCTCAGCCATTCCTCGTATGACAGGTGACTAAGTCCCCTTACCATTTTTGTCACCCGCCTCTGGACGCACTCCACCCTACCCACATCCTTCTTGAGGTATGGTCTCCAGAACTGGACCCCATAGTCAAGGTGCAGCCTGACAAGCTGCCTGTACAAGGGCATGATGATCTCCCTCTTCCTGTTAGTTAGTTCCCTGCCGATACAACCCAGCATCCTACTGGCCCTTGCCACCGCCTTCTCACATTGCTTTGCCACCTTTAGTTTCCGTGAAATGAATATGCCCAGGTCCCTTTCCAGCTCGGTAACCTCAAGGGCATGCCGCCCCCCCCCCCCCAATATGGTATTCCACTCCCTGGCTATTTCTGCCTAAGTGCATGATCTTGCATATTTTTTGTGTTGAAGGAGAATTGCCATTCCTTAGATCTTAGATTCAGGCATATCCACTGTATAACAGACCTTTGTGTCATCTGCGAACAGACACATCCTCTCCTTTTGCCCTCCACTATGTCCGCTATAAATATATTGAAAAGGAGTGGCCCCAGCACAGATCCTGGGGTATCCCACTGGTGACCCTGCCTTCCTTTGAGTATACCCCATCAACAATTACACTCTGCCTTCTACTCTTCAGCCAGTTTTGCACGCACCTAACTACAAGTAGCCTCAGCCTAAGACATCTAATTTTGTGCAGCAGTCTCCCATGTGGCACAGAATTGAATGCCTTTTTAAAGTTGAGATATGCAATGTCTACAGCCCCCCCAATCTAGTACCCTGGTGACCCAGTCAAAGAACTCTATTAAGTTTGTTTGACACAACCTTCACATAGTGAACCCATGTTGCTGTCGGTCCTGTAGGCCATTGGCTTCAAGGTAGTTAGTGATTCTCTTTTTTATCAGTTTCTCCATGAGTCTACCCACCACCGATGTTAAGCTCACTAGCCTATAATTGCCCGCCTCCTCCTTGTCCCCCCCCTTAATAAGGGGGACCACATCCGCCCTTCTCCAGTCATCAGGAAACCCCACCATTTCCAAGGATGCATTGAAGAGGCTGGTCAGAGGTTCTGCTAGCAATTTGCTAAGCTCCCTCAGTACCCTGGGGGGCACCTCACCAGGCGCCATTGCCTTATCAATCCTCAAACCCCCTAGCTCCCTTAAGACCTCCTCTACCTGGAACAGACTGGAGTCAACCCCCCCACCTCCTCATGTGCCCTGATTTTCTTAAACTCCCCTTCCTTTTCAACCGTGAAGACTGAGCAGAAATAGCTATTGAGCATCTCTGCCTTTCCATGGTCATCTTCCACCAACTCCCCTTCCCCGTTTTTCAACCTAATTATCTTCTCCCTTGACTTTCTCCTCTTGCTTTAATCACCCTCCTTGATCACGTTGACTATTCTTGCTTCTGTTCTTGCCTTCACCCTCCTGACCTCCCTACCTGCTTCCTGCAAAGCTAGGGGTTTACCACTAAAAAGCCCACTCAACCCTAACTATAGTGGCAATACCATACCACTGTAATAAATACATACATATTATATGTAGATATATATATACACACACACACACACACACACATACTGTACATGCATACACATCAAACCTCCCCACAGGAACTCCCCACCCATGAACCAATACATATTAAATAATGGATGGGGAGGTGTGCATAATGAGAATTTTATGCACACCCAAGGTGCTGGATGCCACATAGACCCTGAGGGTGAAGCAAGAGAGGTTTATCAAAGCATCCCACACCAAGGGTGTACATAAAATTCAAGTTTATGCTCTTCCCCATGTGTTGTTTTATGTAATTGCTGGGGACTGTTTTTTTTGTTTGTTTTTTTGCCAACCACAGTATGACTATTCTGGGGACAGCCACATGGCTAAGCAAGCACAGACTGTCACTTTCACAACCATTATAACCTGGGGCTGCTGGCCATGGGGCACAAGGTGGTAAACTGGGTAAGGAACTGGCTAACAGTCAGGAGGCAGAGGGTAGTGGTAAATGGGATCCAATCCAGGAGAGGGGGGTGACCAGTGAGGTATCCTCAGGGATTGGTCCTTACATAGAATTTGAATTTGATGGCAGATAAGGACCGCTTGGTCCACCCAGTCTGCCCATTTCCCTACCTAATGGATAAGCTGCAGATCCTAGTTAACCAACAGCCTACTTCTTCCTACCCCCAACCCCTAGAATTGCCTTATGACTATCCCATGCATTCTTGAATTCCACTGTTTATTACTCCACAATCTCCTCAGGAAGGCTGTTCCATGCATCCACAACCCTCTCCATGAAAAAATACTTCCTCACATTACTTCTGAGCTGTCCCCCCTCTATCTTCAAATTGCGTCCCCTTGTTCTTGCACACCTCTTTTTCTGAAAGATGCTACCCTCTTGGACTTTGTTGATTCCCTTGAAGTACTTGAAAGCTTCTATCATGTCCACCCTCTCCCTTCTTTCCTCGAGGCTATACATATTAAGCTCCTTGAGTCTCTCTTCAAATGTTTTCTGGTGCAGACCCTGCACCATTTTAGTTGCCCTTCTCTGAACTGCCTCCAGCCTATCTATGTCTTTGTGTAGACTGGGTCTCCAGAACTGCACACAGTACTCCAGATGGGGTCTCACCAGCTGTCTGTACAGAAGGATAACAACTTCCTGTTTTCTACTGGTGATGCCTCTCCCTGCACATCCCAGTATCCCCCCCAGCCCTCCTTACTGCCCTCTCACATTGCTTGCCCACCTTTAGGTCATCTGATATGACTACCCCCAGGTCCCTTTCCATTTTTGTTGTTGTTAGTATCTCACCCCCAATTGTGTACTCTTCCCCTGGGTTTTTGTTTCCCAGGTGCATTACTTTGCACTTCTTAGCACTGAATCTAAGCAGCCATACATTTGACCATTCCTCCAACCTTGCCAAGTCCATTCTTATCCTTTCCACCCCACCTTGTGTATCAACTCTGTTGCAGATCTTTGTGTCATCTGCAAGAGACATACTTTCCTTCAGTCCCTCTGCAATGTTGCTTATAAAGACATTGAAGAGGACCAGTCTAATACTGAACTCTGCGGTACCCACTATTAACCCCCTTTCTTCAGAGTTGACTCCATTTACTATTACCCTCTGTGTCCTGTTCTCCAGACAATTCTTTATCCAGGCTACCAACTTGGGAGCCACTCCCAGGCTGGCTAACTTGTTTATTAATCTTTTGTGTGGGACTGTGTCAAATGCCTTGCTAAAGTCTAGGTAGGCCATGTCCACAGCCTCTCCCAGATCTACTACTTTGGCTACCCAGTCAAAGAAATCTATTAAATTTGTCTGACATGACCTTCCCACTGTGAATCCATGCTGCCTTGGGTCCTGTGCCCCTCTGGCCTATAGGTACTCAACAATTCTTTCCTTGGGTCAGTCCTATTCAATGTCTTCATTAGTAACATTGCAGAAGGACTGGAGGGAAAGGTCTGCCTGTTTGCAGATGACACCAAGATCTGCTACAGGGTGGACACTCCAGATGAGGTAGAGAAAATGAGGAGGGACATCGGAAAGCTTGAAAAATGATCTGAGGTGTGGCAACTGAGGTTCAATTTAAAGAAGTATAAAATAATGCACCTGGGATGGGGGAACCCTGGGAAGAGCTACAGGAAGGGGGGAGGTGCTGACGATCACCAAGGAAGAAAGGGACCTGGGATCATCATTTCAAATGACCTAAAGGTGTCTAAGCAGAGTACAAAGGCTGCAGAGGGGGCCAGTGACATGCTGGGGTACACAGGCAGGAGTATCACTAGCAGAGGGCGAAATGTGGTGATGCTATTGTATAAAACACTAGTGAGGCCTCACCTAGAGTACTGTGTGCAGTTCTGGAGGCCACACCTTCACAAGGACATTGACAGAGTGGAGGTGGTCCAGAGAAGGGTGACTAAGATGGTACAAGGCTTGCACCACAAAACATATGAGGAGAGACTAAAGGACCTCAATAGGTACTCACTGGAGGAGAGGAGAGATCAGGGGGACATGATAGAAACATTCAAGTACCTTAGGGACATAAATAGGATACAGGTGGGTAACATCTTCCAGTATAGAAGGAGTACAAGAATGAGGGAGCATGATATGAAATTGGAGGGGGGCAGGTTAATAGGAAATGTGAGGACGTTTTTCTTCACGAAGAGGGTGGTGGACACATGGAACAGTCTTCTGCAGGAGGTGGAGGGAGCGAACACAGTGGAGGGGTTTAAATATGCCTGGGATAAGCATAAGGGAACCTTGGAGGTGGGAAGAAGTAGTGAAAAGCCACTGATCAGATAGGGTCAGAGGCCACAAACAAGTATAGGGTTTCCGGGCAGACTGGATGGGCCTAGTGGTCCTTACCTGCCAACAATTTTTATGTTTCTATGTAAAATGGTGAATTATAACTAGCTTTTCCTATAGGAAAAAAACAATTCCCAGTTATTACAGTACAATCACAGTTAACCAAAAATAGGATTATTAGCACTCTACTAATAATACTGCATGCATACAAACCAGAATTATGGACAAATAGACAACTTTTTTTAGGGAAGCAAACCCTAAGAATAAAAGGTATGGTTAGGCAAATGAGGAAGTTTGTGCTATGGCTGGGTGTTCCAGGCCCTACGTGGGCTCAGCTAGCACTGACTGCTCTTCCATTGCCCTGAGCAGGTGAAGCAAAATTAAAACCTTTACTGGGCTGTAACTGCAACCCCTGGACCAGATGTTGTGAGGGCCTGCAGCCCCCTTAGTTACTGTTTTTGTAACTTTTTCTCTCTCAGCTGAGGCTGGCACTCAGCAAAAACCCTCTCTGTGTGCCAGTGCAGGGCGGACATAGCCCAAGGGTACCTTTTTTGTCTAGAGGTAAGATGGTATGCTTCCAAGAGGACCCTTCCACAATACCAGAAAACACACTCTATATACCTCTTCTCACTCATTTCTGTCAGATGCAGAAATTACCACACTAGTAAGTGCTTAAGCAATTGTCACTCTTTACTGACGAGTTACTGTATTTACAGTTATTTCCAGGTGACCCAGTTCCCAAACTGTCTTCTGGTTGGCTGTATAGGCAGATTCAGTCCTGACTCTGGACTTGAGCCAAAACCTTAGGGTCTCTTTTTATAGACTGTACCATCTGTCATTACATCCAGGGCCACACAATCCTTGCTATCCTTTGAATTCACCAGTGGGTGAGGCTATTTATTTATTTGAAAAGTTTCACCAGGAAGGACATACTAAGCTAAAAATAGCTCATTTTCAGATGTGTCCTGGGGGGAGGGGAAAGGGGTAAATACAATTGATTTTTGCAACAAAACAAAGCTTAGACACAATAAGACTTCATACAGCGAATTCAAATATCAGTGAAACAGCCAAATATAATAGGAAAGTACGTGTCCTGGACAAAACGCATAGGAAAAAGATATTGATATCAGGCTAGGCATGGGAGGCATGGCCCTTAGTAACAGAGAATGAACAATTAAATAAAAGAGAAGGCAGTAGGGGATAGTGCATGGCGGGGGGGGCATAGAGAGGGAAGAAAAAAGGGGGAGTAAAGAACTAGTGTGGAATAGAATAGGAAAGGGGAAGGGGAATATGGAAGAGATGGAGAGGCAAACTATGGACCCTCTGGGATGCAAACCCCACAAGGGCCAGGTACGGCTGGGTGCAACCCAGCCCATGGACTGGTTTCCAGGTTAGGAGAGAGGGTGAGGCAAGATGGTTGAGAAGGAAGGAAGCAGCTAAAAAAGAGGAGGGAAAATTGAGAAGAGAAGAGGGAGGCAGAGATGTGAGACAGGAGGGAGACGGAGGGAAGAAGGTTTTTGGAAAAAGCAGAGGAGAGGTGTGTGGAGTGGATACAGTTTGGGGAAAAAGGCAGAGGTGGAAGTGTGGAGAGGGGGAATGAATGGTAGGAGAAGCAATGGAGAGTGTGGTTGGTCAGGTGCAGGTACATGAGGGAGAGGTGAAGTTTCGTAGCAGGGACGATAGAGAATGAAGGGAGGAGGCCAGATGGGTAAGGGGAGGGAGTTCCACAGCTTAAGGAGGCAGTATGAGAAAGCAGCCTGACCAGCTGATGAAGTTCTTTGGGGGAGGACATGGCAGCGAGAGGATAGAGCCTTTCCTACTCTGTACTGACATTATCAGAACTCACACCTTACTTTTATACTGTTTATACAACGTGAGGTGACAATATAACATTCAGTCAGCTGGTGTGCAGGAGGCAGCACCATTAGGGACTTTCTTTAATGACTCTGCTGACAACCAACCCTGCTCAGGGCACCTCACATCAACCGGTTCCTTCCATCACCAGCTGGGGTGCTGGTCACTATGCAGCAGCATGTACACCAGTGTCCCCTCAGTTAGAGATCAGCTATCATCCAAACCCTACTTCAGCATCTTGAGGGCCCATCCCAATGTGAGATTCCCCTTTACAAATAGAAAGCACATCTCCTATCTTGGTCAGCAGCTCGATCTCTTTCATCAGGTTTCTCATCATCTTCAACACAGCTGGTAGCATCCTCTGGGGAACAGGACCATGACTGCCCCCCCAAATGAACACCCACCTTTGGTGGGACAATCAGCATGCCATAAGATTGCCAGGAACTTCCTTGAGGGGCAGCTCCACAGGGTACCCACTCTCTCCCATTGTCTCCCTCACACTTAGCCCAGAATGAATGGCAATCAACACTAAATGGCTCCACACTCGAAATCCTTGCAGTCACCACTGCAGTCTTGATGCCCCTCCTTGGAGGGTACCAGGCAAATTAACAATAAGCTCTGCTGTTCTCATATGCTGTTTCCATAGAAAGCTATGGCTGGGAGGCAACCTTGCCTCCTCAGGTGGCCTGTAATTGCAATCTGAGGCAGAAGTGCCCCAAAGGCATACCTGCACCCTTTTACTCTGCCATCTTAACATCAGCTCTGCCAACACACAACTGGTCTAATGGGTCAGTATGTCACACAGAATGCAATGCATGGAATACCATGCGGAATGCATTGTGCAGTACACTAGAGCAATAGAGTACACAACCTCACAGGACAGATATGTTGTATGCACAGTTATGTACCCTATCGCACATGGGTAGGGAGGAGTTAAGTGGACATGAAGACCTCCATTCGGGAGGTAGTCTACCAAGCTGCTGCCATGGCTTAGTGGGATGAGCCGCAGCAGTACAGGAGGCTGCTGTATGTCTGTGGACTGGGGCTTGAATCCCAGTCCTAGACATTTTGGAAACCGCATTGTGCGGTTTCTTATTTTTTTCTCCCATAGTGTTTCTCCCCATCCCCGTGTTGAAGCCCCCCTCAGAGTTAATTATTTTAATAGGAGGAATTCAGGGGTGCTGCACCTGTAACAGGGGGTGTGAGGAGAGGAGCCCCCTTCAGATAAAAAAGACACAAGTTGTCGTCAAACTGCTTTTGGGCAGTTAGTATCTGCTGCAGCAATGTTTTCACTGTATTCACAGCACTGAACATTGCTGCGCAGTAGTGACCTGTGACGTTATGACCCCGTGCCCATTCCTGGCAATCTAAAGTCCACCTAACCACTATCAGAGGCTCAACCAATGAGTAGGCTCTGTGGTTTGGCATTCTAGTAAACAACTCCCTCTCCTCCTACTGACAGGAAATGTTACACTCCCCTCCCCACCCCCCAAGAAAATATGTCCATCCACAGAAATACCAGAGATGGGCCAATGTACTCACACATCACATCACAAGGTAGTTAGCTTGTGTCATGTGATGTGTGAGTGCATTTGTTGACCCTTCACCTAAAGACCAGCATGAGTGCCTATGGAGATGCTTCTCCTGTGACAGAAACCTTCCAAAAAATGTAAAAATGACAAAACAACCCTACTAACCTATCCTTGGAGTTCCCATCACTCTCAGCCAAGGGACCCACACCCAACATGGACGTACTCATCCGAACTTCACGGAGTCTCCCCAGAGTTATGCAGCACTTTTTTTCCATGTACACCTGGTATTAAGAACTTGCCCTTCCAATGTGCATGTCACATGGGCCCCAAGTCAAAGATTTAAGACTTCCTCAGCAATGACATGTCTTGCAGCTGTCATGTTGGCACATCCTTATAGTCTGTTCTACACCCCCTGCCTCCTACAGTGGGTAGATGCAGTCAACTTGCATCTCCACCCAGGAGGAGCTTTCCCCCACCATGGACTAGGTCTATGCATGACTCAGAGTCACCTCCCCTGGGGCAAGACAAGTGGCATCCCAGATTTGCCCAGGGGTCCAATACCTCCTTCACAGCCCAACTAGCTACCATCTGCCCCTCTCCCCATAGAAGAAGGAAGAACAACAGTCATGACAAATTACAAACAAATAAACTACTTTACTGGGAATAAATAAACCTACTGTATGTCTGTGCAGGTACAGTATCTGCATTTGTACATCAGCATGGACACCGTTGTTTCAATGATGCAGACAATTTTTTAAACATACATTCCTATGGATCACTCTCTGTCAAGAAATATTACATCATATTTCTGAGTGCATGCTCAGTAAGTACCAGCTTCCCACAAACTAACTGTAACCGGCCTATCAGAGATAGGGGTTAATAGTTAACCTTACGTTTAAAATTTGAGCTGAAAGGTTCCTTCACCTAAAGGCCTTAGGCTAGTTTAGCATTTCAGAAATGTTTTAGGAAGCTTTTCCTGTTATTGCAAATGTCCTGTTTGGTCACAAAATGTTTCCCTGTGCTCTGCACAGTTATTACCCATTGACCGGGAACCTTTCAAGGCATTTTTTCCACCTGTTTGGGCACATAAAAGGGACTATGATCTTGCCAAATGTATGTTCTTTGGTGACCATTCTATACTCCAGACAGAGCTCTCCATGTTCTGGGCACCGCAGGTTGTGCTTCTCCAGCTGTGACTGGGGGTGCAGGGCACCAGCGCAGCCAGAATGGTGGCAGGGTGCTCGGTAGCACTGGCTCCCTCTGGTGCAGGTCTCCAGAGGTTTGGGACACAACCAGGGCCCATGATTGGTGACAGCAGGAACCTGTTGGAGTCCACCCTCAAGGAGTATGCAAAGCAAAATAGGGAAAACTTAGAAACCCCTAGCTGGTGTAATGGTACAAGTTCTTCCAGTTAACATAGTGAGAATAGGAATGGGAATGCTGGGAGTGGTGCAGTGCAGTGGCTGTGGAGCAGCAGTTTCCAGAGAGACCTTCTGGAGGCTGAGGTGCTGCCCCATCTCCATGCACCTCTCTGGGCTGAGGGAGGAGGTTGCTAGATTCTGGGCCTAGTTGGCTAGGATTCGGGGGACCTCTTCTTATACCTAGAGACCATTGAGTCTACCACAGTTTCCCTCAGGATGCCAAGGAAGAAGGCTAGCTGGACTGTGGTGGGCTCTGGGAGGGTGGAAGTGGTGGGTCAGGGCACATTCCTCAGCCAGTGCCACTATGAAACTCATTCACTTCTCTGGCAGAATAGGACTACTGGGAGGAGGCAACTATGGTAGTGGCCAGGGAGGATGTGGGGGTTCTTCCTAGTGGAGGCCCCAAGATGGGAGGGAGAGGACCCCAGCAGAGGAGAAAGCAAGTTCTGGTAGGGGATATGCTCAGGAACCAGGTTGTCAGGTGTAGGGACTGAAGGTTTGGATGCAGGACCTTCCTCTTATGACAGGAGAACGAGTCCAGCAGAAGGAAAGTCTCCACAGAGTCTTACGGCTGAGATGGAGGAGATCTGGGTACCAAAACTACTGAGGCCAGTCTGGAGCTAGCAGGATCATCCACCCTGCACTGTATTTATACCCATCACTTCCTGAGGTAGGCCATTCCATGCATTCACCACCCTTTCTGTGAAAAAGAACTTCCTCACATTACCCCTTAATTGGCCTCCTTCTAATCTCATGCTGTGTCCTCTTGTCCTGCTATTTTTCTTATATTGAAACATGTTAGATTCTTTCACCTTGTTATTGCCCTTAAGATGTTTGAATGTTTTGATCATATCACCCCTCTCCCTCCTTTGCACTAGGGTATACATATTGAGCTCTGTTAATCTGTCCTCATGTTTTCTGATGCAGTCCCTGCACCATTTTGGTTGCCCTTCTCTGGACTGCCTCCATTTTGTTAATGTCTTTGTGCAGGCACGGCCTCCAGTTGTGCATGCAGTACTCCAGATGGGGCTTAACCAGTGTCTTGTAAAGAGGGATTATTACCTCCCTCTTACACCTTGTGATACCCCTACTAATACACCTCAACATCCCCCTAGCCTTACCTACTGCTTTAGTGGTCTGCTTGGATGATTTCAGGTCATCTGTGATGATGATGCCCAAGTCTCTTTCTTACCTTATAATTGCCAGCAAATCCCCTCCCAACCTATAGGTGGCTTCAGGGTTTCTCTTCCCTATGTACATGATCTTGCACTTCTTTGCATTAAACCCCAGTTGCCACTCTTCCAACCATTTTGCCAGTTTATCGAGATCTCTTCTCATTCTGCCCACCCCATCTGGATCATCTATTCTGTTGCAGATCTTTGTGTCCTCTGCAAACAGACAAACCTTATCCTCCAGTCCATCTGCAATGCCACTAATGAAGATATTGAAGAGGACTGGCCCCAGGACTGATCTCTGAGGTACCCCACTTGTGACTTGCATCTCTTCTGACTGTATACCGTTTACCACCACTCTCTGTTTTCTGCCCACCAACCAGTTTGCCACCCAGTTGATCAACTTCTGATCGACCCCAAGCCTACCCAGCTTATTGTTCTATCTTCTATATGAAACAGTATCGAAAACTTTGCTGAAGTCAAGGTAGGCGACATCAACTGCACCCCCTTGGTCCACCACTCTGGTTATCCAGTCAAAGAAATCTATGAGATTAGTCTGACAGGACCTTCCTGTTGTAAACCTATGCTGTCTTGGATCCTGTGCTCCTATGGATTCCAGGTGTTGCACTATCCTTTCCTTAAGGAGTGTCTTCATAATCTTGCCCACTACTGAGGTAAGACTGACTGGTCTGCAGTTCCCTGCTACCACTCTTGTGGAATAGGATCACATGAGCCCTTCTCCAGTCTTCTGGGACCTCTCCAGTGCTCAGAGACTCACTAAACAGTTCTGATATGGCTCTGCTAGTTACGCCCTTACCTCTTTTAGTACCCTGGGATTTATGCCATCAGGTCCTATTGTCTTGTCCACCCTGAGCTTAGCTAACTCTTGTAGGATCCTTTCTTTTGTGAAGGGACTTGTGCACGCCTCCCTCCTCCCTGTATCCATGGTGCTGAGCTGTGGGCCCTGCCCTACCTTCTCCTCAGTAAATACTGAGCAGAAGTACCTATTTAGAAAAGATACTTTTTCTTGGTCCTCCTCCACACACTCCTTCCTATCTCCTTTGATCTTAGCAATACCCCCTCTGAACTTTTTCCTTTCACTAATGTATCTGTAGAAAGTCTTGTCCCCTTCTTTTATTGTTCATGCTAGTGTTTCTTCAGTTTGGGACTTTGCCTGCCTTACTGCCTTCCCTGCTTCCCTTAGAGAAGTTTGGTATGCCTCCCTATCTTCGTCCCGCTGGGTTCCCTTATTTTTCCTGAAGGCCAATCTTTTGGCTCTGATCTTTTCTGCTACTGGTTTTGAGAACCAGAGTGGTTTCCTCCTCCTGTTGCTCTTGTTTTTCTCCCTAACACAATGGGATGTTGCTTCAAGTATTGCATCCTTAATGCTTGCCTGTTTTGCCTGTACCCCCTCACCTGCATTTCTTCTTGCCAGGGCTAGCTTAACTCTGTGGGCCATCTTATCAAAGTCAGCTCCTTTGAAGTCCCCATATGTTTGCCTCAGAATGGGATGATTTAGTTCTAGTGGCCAAATTGAACCATACCATGTGATAGTCACTGGCCCCCAGGTGACCTTCTACCTGGAGATCTGTGATCCTCTCTCTGTTAGTCAGTACTAGATCTAGGACAGCCCTGTCTCTTGTGAGTTGTTGTACCAGTTGTTTGAGGCCCTCCCCCTGCAGGGAATCCACCACGTGTCTAGTTCTGGCAGATGTTCCTACTGGTGTTCACCAGTCTGTATCTGGCATGTTGAAGTCTCCCATTATCAGAACCTTCCCTTTAGCTGTCATGTTTTGTATATCATCCAACAGTAATGTGTCTATGCCCTCCCCCTGGTCTGGAGGCCTGTAGACAACCCCAGTTTGTATGGCTGTCCCATTTCCTGTTTCCAGGGTGACCCACAGTTCTTCTGGCTCCTTATGTGTATTTTGAATTTCTGTAGCTTTGATATTTTCATTGACATAAAGTGCTCCTCCTCCCCCCCCCCCACTTTGTGCACCTCAGTCTCTTCTGAACAGTACATAGCCGGGTACTGAAGGCTCCCAAGCGTGGTTACTGGTGAACCATGTCTCACTAATGCCTACTATGTCCAGTTTAGCCTCTGTCATTTTTGCCTCCAGGTCTGGGATCTTATTTCCCAGACTGCGGGAATTGTGTACCTGATTTTCCACTGGCCAGATTTCGGTGTGTTAGTTGTTGGGCGAGGTTCAGCGTTTCCCGTGTGCATCGTATGGGGAGCCGGACCTTTTTCCTTACCTGCTGATGCAAATGAACTACAAACATGCTGAACTGTTTGATCACTAGATGAGGGGGAAGGGTATTTTTCCCATTCGATGTATCAGGTGCTGCACCCCTCTCCCTATTTGCTAATTTGAATATACTGTCCGCTCTGAGCATATGGATGGGACTCCTTTCTCGAGATGTTCCGGGTTGAGCCACCACTGGATGGCATCCTGCTATGACCAGCTGGTTCATGTAACCTAGGTGCTAGGACCACTGGCAGGCCAGCTCCCATTCTAGGTGATGCATCTGCCAATAGACCCATCTGACCATGGTGGTGCAGGATGCCATATACCCCAGCAACCAAAGGAAGTCCCAGGCAGGGTGTGAGCACCAACCGGAAATGACCAGCAAAGGATGTAAGATCTAATGCCTGGTCCATAGAGCCTCGAGCCTTGGCTCAGAGGGAGTCTAGCTCTGCCCCAGTGAAATGGAACACCTGTGAAAAGTCCCTCAACCGTGATCTCAAGTGAGACCTTGATCCTGACTGATGACAAAAGCATTGATGGTAAGGAGGAGGGGCCTGTACAGGACATGCACTGACTCCTGCTGTGGGACCCTAGAAGGAGGTAACTCCTGGAAGAAGACAGTCTGGTCGACTGACTGCTCCAAACCCTCCTGGAAGAGGGTTGAAAGGACCGGAGTACTCGAGACCAAGTCATCCTCGATCCCCTCAGACAATGAGTTGACAGAGTCAAGAAAAATCTCAACCAGCTGGTTGGTCTGCATCATGGCCAACAAGCCTGACAGGGGTACTGCTAATGGCCTGAACCTCAACCAGTACCAGCTTGGCCAAGGACGAGCATTCAATGGCCATTGAGCGGCAGAGGAAATCATGGGAGTGGGAAGATCATGTTTGTTCCTGATCTGACAATCATTAGCAGGATTTCTTTACCTTCTTTTCATCGTCCTGGGAAGGGCCCTCCCCAAGAGTTTAAAGGGACTGGCACATTTCATAGAACAAGCCTGGGAAGAATGCCCTGACACTGGCCCCGACTGAGAGCAGCACAGACGCTGAAGAAGAACCCACCTCAACCTGGGCTGCCACCTCTTCCATGCTCATAAGTTGAGTGGCCAAGCCCACAGCCACACAGACATTGCCTTGTATTCGTCCGAGTGGACTGGGGGGTCCTGTTTATCCAGATGACCAAGGAGGAGGAGGGCATAACAGTCCTTGAACAATGAGGGAAACAGTGACTTGCACAGGTCATAGACCTGGGCACCATACTGTGCTTCAAGGCAGTAAATGCACGATGAGTGCAGGTCCACCTGGAACATCTTCTAGTTGCAAGACAGTGTTGAAAACCGGGACTGAACTGGCTTCTTCAGGATCCATGTCAGATGAAGAAATCAATGAATTCAGAGCATAACACAGTTCAAAGACAAGGTGGAAGTAAAAGAACTTTAGGGCCTACACCATGCATGGAGCTGCGAAGGAGAAGACCTGACTCTTCAGGCAGAAAGGAAGAGCCGACATCATGAAGCAGAGCCAAGGAGACTCTTCCTCTTCGAATATGTAGGGAAAGTCTAACAGAAATGATTATGTTTGTCTTTGATTACGTTGAAATTGTTTACTGCACCACACCCTCTACCTCTCTCTCTCTCTCTCTCTCAGCTTGATTCACTGTACTACGCCTTCTGTCATTTCACCTCCAACTCTCTATATAGATCCCACCGCTGTTCTCTGCTATCCTCTCTGAACAGTCCTCCACTCACACACAGGCATCTCATCCACTCTACATCCTTCATTTACAAATTCTGGTTCAATCTGCTCCCCACATACAGTACATCTCTTCCCTCCTCTCCCCTGCCCCAGCCTCAACATACTCCCTATGTTCTAGGGACTCACGCTCTTTCTCACTCCCTACTCCATCCTCGAGCATCTGCTTTCCACTATTGTCTCCCCTCTCTATGGAACACTTAGTCTCCTCTCTTACGCAACTCTTCCTCTCATTCCTCTGTCAAACTGCTGCTCCATCTCTTACCTTTCCCTACTTGCTCCCATAACACTTCTTAGCACTTGAAATGATTGTCCCCTGTTGTAACTGCACTGATTTTGAGTTAATCTGTACCACGTATAGTTGTCTCATTGCACTTGAAATGTTTGTCCCTTGTTGTAACTATTCCGATCTGTGATACTTCATTCCATGTACAGTTGTCTCTCTGCGTGGCCTGTTTTGCAATATTGTATCATTGAAATATTTTATTATGCTTACTGTTGTGTAATTTTGTATTGAATGCCTTGTACTATATATTGTGATTCCCATGCTCCTTGTCCCCTGGGTCACACCTGGAGACGAGCCTTGGCTCAGCGTGCCTTTCCCGGTCACCAAATGTTCTCTACTATCCTCTTTGAACCTCCCTCCACTCACACACAGGCATTTCATCCACTCTATATCCTTCACTTCCAAATTCTGGTTCAGTCTGCTCCCCACATACATCTCTTCCCTCCTCTCTCCAGCCCCAGCCTCAACATACTCCCTCTCAGTGTTTCTCTGGGTAGCTTCACATTCCCCTTCTCCTCTCCTGCTAGCCTGCAATGGTTACCTGACACAGTGTATCCTTAGCTGCCTCACTATTACCTGTTATCTGTCTTTGTATTTAAGATTCTGTACCTAATATTGTCACTGTCCATTGTTTGTATGTCTCTTTAGCACCATTGTGTTAATCTTGTCTTCTATGTTCTACTGTATTTTGCTTTTGTTGCCTCCTGTGTCATTGTCATGGCCCGGGTCATGCCTGAAAATGATCCCTGGGATCAGTGTACTTACCCAGTTATCAAAGTCATAAATAAATAAAGAAAAATAAAATGTTTCAGCTGGATTTAAAGAGGAAGAAAGACTGCCAGTGTGTGCATAGTGCACCATATCCACACCCCTAGAAGAGTACCTCACTGGGGTGAATAAGGTACAGGAAGGGAGTATTTTTCAGAAGAGAAGGTGCATGAGAACAAGGGGGCATGCAATGAAGCTGGAGAGGTGGAAATTTGGGAGGGATGTGAGGAAGCATTCCTCACAGAAGGCGTGGCGGACCCCTAGACCAGTCTATCAGCATATGTGGTGGGGACGAAAACAGTGCTGAGCTATAAGCATGCATGAGAAAGGCACAAAGGAATCTTGGTAGGAAAGTAAGCGGGAGTAGCTGGAGACCAGGTTGGGTCTACAGTGACAGTATAGGCAGGGAAGAATTCTATGATCTCTGTTTCTGAGCTTACGGCAGTAAGTCCATCTGAAGTGGCAAAATCCTCATTTTGCTGACTGACAGTTGATTCAACAGAAGAAGTCATATCTGCAGAAGCCAGTAGGGGGCCACTAGAACTGTCTTGGCCCCATGTGCCTCCACCTTGAACACCACTATCTGAATGGGAGGGACTGGATGGAATACATACAGAAACAGATTGTGCCAAGGCAGTCTGAATGCATCCTGACAGAAAACACCAGGTCATGGATTTCTGGAGCAGAATTGAGGCAGTTTGGCATTAAGTGGGGAGGCAAAAGGTCCACATCTGGGATTCTAGACTCATAGAATAGCGATCTCACAACATCTGTGCTAGTCAGTAATCACCACTCGTAAGGATCTATTGTTCGACTTAACTCATCTGCCAGAATGTTCTGCACTCCTAGCTGATATGTTACTTGGAACAGGGTCCACTGCTCCAGACACCATTCTCACACTCACTGCCTCCCTGCAGAGAAGATAAAAGTGTACTCTTCCCTGTCTGCTTACATAATACATGGCAGACTTCTTGTCCATATGAAAGAGGACTGTCGTTTGGCTGACAAAGTCCACAATGGCTTTCAGACCCTGCACATATCTATGGCAGTGTGACAGAAATGGGAACTGATTAGTTAACTGGGTTCACAGAAACAATTTTTTTCTGGTCTTCTGAGTCTCCCCAAAGGTTTGTGCCTGTCATGCTAACAAAAAGGGAAAAACAAAACACTGGGCAGTCTACATCACTAACAGGCTATGCCTCTAGACAAGGTGATAAATCTCATAGAGTACACACACACACACACACACACACACGCTTGAGCTTTGTGTGGGAGATAAGAAATAAGGTTTCAAGTCTCTCCGAGTTCAGCTGGAAGGCAACTAGACAAGATATTATCTTAGAAAAAGAGAACACGGTAGCATTTTGTTTTCTGACATCTATTGTCTTGAAACTTGGCTTCCCAGCCAAATGCCCTTTGGGGTAACCCTTGCCTCAGTGTCTGCACACAGAGGTTCTGTGTCTTTTAAATAGTTATCTATTGTTTAAAACATTTATGTGTTTTCCCTGTAAATGTGTATCGTCTCTTTTGGTGCAGTATATGTAAACAATAAGACATGACAGGGTGTGTGTTAGACACTTTAACACATGGCTAGGAGGTGTAATGAGGCACGAGGCCGATGGCCAAGTGTTTCTAGCCTCCTAACCATGTGTTAAAGTGTCTAACACACACCCTATTGTGGTTTATTGCACTTATGAAATAGCTTGTAAATTTTTGGAATAAAAATAACAAATGTAGATATGTTTAATTTGCATAAAATGACATTTATTTGATGAAATAACACTACATTGGAAAAAAATTGTTCCATTTGTTTGAAGATAAGAGCAGTTTTATACTGGTGAGTAGTTCTGAACAGCAAATTGTATTAAAGATAAGTGTTATACTGTCGAGTACAACTAACAGCTAAGTTAAGTTTTTAACAACATGCAAGAGAAATGCTGGTGCACATTTCATTAAGCCTTCTACAACATGCAAGAAAATGCATTAAGCCTTCTAATACAAATGATAAACGCTGGTGCACATTAAGGTTTTAAAACTCAGATTGCAAACTTTGAACAATCGTTAATTATTTATTTTATGTGTTACCAGTTCAGATTCATTTTCCAAAGTACACTAGACCGTTAAAAGTTAGGTGGCACTGCTGCATGGTGATTCCCCCCAAACTGCAGGTTTGGATTGCTGCCTGGTGTTACTGCAGTGGTGCTCAGCGTTGGTTCTTTGAGGACTGGATCTGCGAGCTTGTCTTGCTGGTTGGTACACTGAATGCTGGTGGGAGGGTTTTCCCATGCTTGACATTTAGGCATTGATCTGTTGCTGATGTCCAGGAAATTGAATAATTTCCTGTTTTTGGAATCCAGTGAGCAGAGTTCATTTTTGGGAGCTATTAGGCAGAATTTTCTTTGTTTTGGATGCAGAGTTTCTGTTTCTTTTTTAGGTGCCAGGATGTCAGACCACTTCTTTCTGTCATCTGTTCTGGGTCTCCAGTAACTTTGGAGACTCAATTTGTTGCAATGCCCTGTGATAGTCATTATTTCCCAGCTCTGCAACTTAGCATTTGACAGAAGCTGGACTGCCATCGTGTGGAGGCAATGACTGGTAAAACGGCAGCTGATGGCAGCTTCTTCACTGAGTCGGGACATCACTGTGGCAAGGTAATTGAGCCCCATCAGCTCACAAGAGTACCATACTATTTGCTCATTCAGTTTCTCTTGTGGCAATCTGCGAGGGTGCATGTACAGTGCTTTGGGGTCAGGAAGGCAGTTTCGATAGATACTTTTTGAAACTTTGAACAGAGCACAGGGGATTGCCAGACTGTGAGTACATGTAGTCCCTGTGCCCCTGCTTGTCAGTTTCCAGTGAGTTGCCAAGGTGTTTGGTGTGCTCATTGAAGTTGAGCATGACCTATTCCAGCCCGTTTTCATCTGTCATTATGCTGACGTTTTCTGGTTTCAGTTGTGGGAGTCCCCCCCCCGCCACTCCTGGCCATGTGGATATGAATGTCTATCCATACTTTGCGAACTAAGTCAAGTGCTGTTAAGGGAGAAAGTGCTGGGGAATTTCTTAATTTTATTAAGTCAGCATCAGTGAGGGGGTCGTGGTGCTGTGAAGTGACTTTTTGGGCATGCCTGTAAGTTTTCATTTTGGCTGTAAACATTGCGTTGCTCAATTTGAATTCAGTGTCCATGATTATTTTCATTGAGTAGCCCACAGCAGCAGAACCCAGGTGCCTATTTCAATGCAATGCGTAGACCTCAAAAGCTGGAGATTGCATACTCCTACCCTGCGGTCGTATGCACTTCAGCAAAAAATGTTTGGAAGATGGCATTGAGCTCTGATTTAGATGTGGTTTTCCAATCGATTATGGTGCCTGTTGCCACTGACCACTCCCCTATAACTTTTACTGCCCAAGCAGTAGCTCTCACTGTATTTTTCTCATTTTTTTGAAGCTCTAAGTTGTCTAGCTGAACGTCACTTAGGCTTTCAAACCGCTTATTCATGCTCTGCTCTGTAGTTGACGGATGGCAGCATGGAACATTTCGCTGCATTTTTTCAATTTCTTGATCTACAGGCTCATTCTGAGGGTCGAGGACAGCATGAGATCTTCCACACTAAAACTTATATTGAAAGTGGTGTCAGACATGGTGGACAGTTATTTTCTCACTTTTGACTATTTTTATTGCTCAGTGATAGCATGAAACAAGATGGCTGTGTTTGCTTTTCTGAACGTTCTGTGTTGGCACTTCACTAGGATCAGTGCCCAGCTGGCATAGCCTGATCTAGCTTGTGTGTGTTAGAAACTTTAACACACTGTTGGCATCCAATCAAATGCCTTGAAATTCACAAGCTGTTTCATAAATCCTGTTATTGTACCCCCGACTTTTACAGTAAAGATTCTATTTACATAGAATCTGTGACTGTGGCTTATTTTGCATAGGTAACTACCTTATTTTCACTGGCACGGAAAAAGCTCTGTTCAACATTCATCAGCCGAAGTGCACTCTACCAGTTCTGACCTGTGGTGACCTCCCAGCTCTGTGCAAGGGAGGGTGAACATCCTAGGGGATCCAGGTGGTGGCAGCTGAAAGAAAAGACTCAGACAACTCTCTGAAAGCTGTTACAGGCCAGAAGGGAGAGTACGTTAGAAGCATATTTACAGTATGTGAAGATGCATTTCTGACGAGTCCCATACCCCTTGTGTCTGAAGACCCTGGCAGTGGGCTCCCCACCCAAGTAAGGAGGCATATGCAGTGAGGTGAGGGTCATCTCTGGCTCCAGTGGGGAGAAGGGGAAGCCCTGAAGAAGTTTTCCCTCTGCAGACCACAACATCAAGGACCTAACCAAAGGCTTGGTTGCCTGTATGGGGAAGTTTGGGGAGTGTGATGCTTGAGACCACTGGGCATCCACGGAGTCGTTCATGTGCACCCTTACTAGGGGGACTGTGAACGCTGAGGGTGCCATGAGTCCTAGCATGTGTTGCATGAAAAAATATACCACCAACAGCTTAATCTGGTTCAATTTCAGTTGGTTACCATCTGTATCTCCCCAAGTCACCCCTGAAAAAGGGACTTGTAGTCTCAGTGGGCCTACCGGGTTAACACAATTCAATAAAATAATAACAAATAATAAGTGAGCTGAGACATTTTTGTGCTCCATGATGAAGATTACCATCTGCAAGACTGCTTATACTGTTTTTGTCTGGAAGGAAGGCTGAGTCTGGGTTGTGTCCAGTGTCACAACCCCACTCAGGAGGTCAGGCCCTCTGCTCCCACAGTGCCAACCTCTGAGCACAGTATTGTGAACAGTTAACAGAACAGGGTAACCCTCCTGTCTGTTTTGTGGGTTCAAATCAAACTTTGGTCTCAAGTTCTGGAGGGATTCAAACTGTGAACCTCTTGCTAGCGTACACAATAAACAGGCTCAGATACTTTTGCTCTTTGGGGGGGTCAGATATCTTTCACCTACGGGCACCTAACCAGGTGTACAAAATGAACCCTTAAAACTCTATTAAAGACCTCAGAATAAATTCTTACCTTTTCCCAGTTTGGTATTACCAATAGCTTTGCTCAGTGTCAACTTTAACCATATATGCTTCACTTGTAAAAGAAAAAATTTCAAAGGCACACCAAGTAGTCTCTAATATGAGATGTTTACTTAAAAATATATAAAAATATAAAATGTAAATGCAGAATCATATATCACAAAACATACAAATCACTTAAACAAAACAGGTTTAAAAGTGCAGACAAAATCTCCTACCACAGTACCCTTAGACTTGTCTTTTCTAATGTATACTTATCTCCTAACAGTGCCTGATGTTGCTTTTTTTCAGAGTCCAAACATGTGTGTCTTAGTGGAAAACAGAATACTGTTTTAAAACTGGCTTTGCCAACCTCTTTGCATGAGGTCACCTAGCTCCTCCCTGTCAGAATATAAAAAATTATACACCCAGGATGTCTTATCAATCAGGATGTAAATTAATTAAGTGACATTTCAGCAAAACTCATTTCACAAATTATGACACTCTTTAAATAACATCCTCTCTTTGATCTCAAGTAGCTCTTCTTCCCAGGACACATCAAAGAATATTTTATGACTTTGCACTAAAGCATCATAACCTGCTCTGTTCCTCTAAACGTTAGAAAAGTTTATGATTTCCCATCGTAGCAGCTGGCAAGCTACAATTAAACTAGATAAACAGGAGATCCTTACTTTAAGTCTCTTTTAGCCTGTAATTATCTTCTGGCCTTCCAGGTAACACCTTGTAGCTAAAATCTCGGGGGGGGGGGTGCCATTCCACAGGCTGCTGCAGCATGTCTCATGAGAGTCACTCAATAGCACATTTTTATATTATAAAAATCATAGATTAATCAGACCCAGCAGTACAAGCGTCACAATACAGCTCTTATGAACAGTAGTACCCGGGAGGGCTCCAGCTAAGACTTGGCAGGGTTCAGAAGGAGTCACATGAATGTCAGAAATTGAAAGGCAGTGGTCGCTGCCTGTTCTGCCTTATGTCTGGATGGACTTGTAAATAGCCAGTTGTCCAGGTATGGAAAGACTTTTAGTCCTTGCTTTCTTTTTTTTCTCATATACATTTTTATTTATTTTCATTTTTTTCTCCCTACCCCCGAGGCCACAGTGTAAACATGTGTGCATCGTGTATTAGCACATGCACATGCCAGGATCCAGTGGCACCTTCTGGCCCTCCCCTTACTTTTGTTATTGCCCATATTGCCTACACATCCACCGGACCTCCATCCGGTGGGAGCGGGACTATTGATGGGCACACATCCACCCATTTGGAGGGGAGAGCCATGGTTCAATCCCACTCTAACCCTCCCCCCAAGCCAGCACCCTGGTGACCCAGGGTCATTCCAAAACCCAGGTCACAGGCGTAGCGTGAGGTAAGGCGCCAGTGCCTCAGCCCTCTGTGCCAATGGGCCGGCATGTAGTCCTAGCTTTCTTAGGAGCACTGCAAGTGCTACAAAGCACTTTGTAAAGACTCATGGTGCCAAGGAAAGTCCAAAGTGTAAGACTCTGAAATGGTAATGTTGCCCCTCCATGCAGAACTAGAGGTACTTGTGGTGGTTGGGGTGCACACGTATGTGCTGCTATGCATCTTGCATATCCAGAGATGCTAGCCAATCCTGTTGCTTCAGGATGGGTAGCAAGGATCCTAGAGAAACCATTTTGAATTTTTCTCAATCCATGTATTTGTTCAGTTTTCAAAGATCAAGACTGGGGTGCATGCCCCCTGATTTCTTGAGTACCAGAAAGTACTGGGAGTAAATCCTTTTGTTCCATTTTGACTCTGGCACTAGTTCCACTGCCATGTTTCTCCAAAGGCCTGAAATCTCCCGTGTCAGTAGCTCTGACGTGAGCTGACAAGGGGAATTGCTTTATGGGTGCACTGTCTGGAGGGGGTGTTCCATCAATTTCAGGGAGTACCCCTCTTGAATGACCCTTAAAGCCCATCTGTGTCTATCAATATGGATTCACACTGATGGTAAAACTAGGTGAAGGCCCCCCCCCCCAACTAGGGAGCAGTGGTCTGCCTTGGGCAGCTGAATCAGACCTGTGGCTGGAGCTTCAGATGGTGGCACTGAGTGCTTTTTGCATCTGTGCCTTTGTCTGAACCTTCTTTTGGGCTTGAGGAGGCTAGGATCTATTTTGGGGACATCATCATCTGCCCTTGCCTTAAAAGGACTGCTTGTTACGGAAACAGCTGCATCCTCTACCCCTCTGTGGATTGTAGGAAGCTGGCCTGGAGGTCTTAACTCATTTTTTCTTCATTAGACTCATTAAGAGACTGCTCCATCTGCTGTCCAAACAAATAAGTGCCATCAAAGGGCACATTCATGATCTGTTGTTGGATGTCTGGGGTGAAGCCAGCAGTCCACAGCCAGGAGTGCCACCTGGTGTAAACATCTGTGACTCTGGCACAGGCTGCTGTATAGAAGCCTTAAGCTGGTGGCTCTTAGATTCAATACCCTGTTTAACAGCCAGCAGTATCTCTTGTTTGGCCTCCATTTAAGGCAGAGACTCTGCCAGTGATTTAAACTTGCACCAGAGGACATACTCATACTTAGAGATATGGCCTTGGTAGCTGGCTATCCTCATGCCAAGGGTAGTGCAGACATAGACCCACCTGCCCATGGTGTTTACCTTGCATGATTCCTTGTTAGGGGGGTGTGCAGTGACTTATAGTTTATATAATAGTATAGTATATAGTGACCTATAGACTATAGCACTAAAGTTTCATCATTCTCAGCCAAAATGTCAATGAGATCCATTATTGACCAAGTCAAATATGTGGGCTTAGACTTAGGTGCCACATATTTTCTGTCATTCTGTTTGGGGACAGCTGCCACAGTAGTGGGCCTCCTCCAGGCCACCCCCAAGAGAGTCTTCAAGGCTGACTGGATGGGAGGAACTAGAGAGACAGGACAGGATATTAGACATGTTTAGAAACTCCAGCTGGAGGCTCTTAGCTGGTCTATAGTTGCTGACTTAAAATTTACTGCAGAATGCATGTTTTTGAGCAGACCCTGAGAGGAGAGAGCCTCCTGAGGTACGGTGAGAGGAATCGGGTTTAGGATTCTTTGGGCCATAAGGTGAGTCCTTGTACTCCACATCAGTGAAGATGAGATCCTGATCCAAATCATCTCCTTCTAGCCCCAGAGGGGACTAGAAGAGGACACTAATAGGCGATGGCACCAGTCATGGCCTCAGCAACACCAGACACTGCATCAGAAAAAATTTCAGGAATGGCACAGACAGTGGCACTGAGGACAGGCCTGGAGTCAGCCCTGCAGAGAAAGACCACGACACTGAGGGGGGAACCGGCATCAGCACCAAGGCAGGCCCCACAGGAACAGACAGAGGCACTGTGGCTGCTCTGCCCTCAGAGAAGATGGAAACGACACCACAGCTGGAGTAGGCATTTGCAGAACCAATGACAGCCACAGGGCTGGAGTTGAAGTCAGCTGCATGCCTAAGTCAGATGGTACTGAAGATGACTCTGGCTCAACCAACCCGAAGGGCAAAGAGCCAGCACAAACAATGGTGCCCAATAACTGAACTGCCCATCAAAGTCCCCTCTACTTGACAGAAATGGGCTCCTGGATAGAGACCTCAGCCCCACAAGCCCAGCTGACCCTGATGTCACTGCAGATGATGGTAGGGCACCTGGGTCCACAGTAATCAAGTGTCTCACAGCAGAATGACTAGAGGACAACACTGACATGTGTTTTCTTCCCCTTATGTTTTTTGTGGGAAGATGTTGAGGCCAAATGGTGCAAAGACCCCAACACTGAACATGTGAGGGATCTGGATAATTTCTTTCTGCCACTCCTGGAGGACTGTCCATCCTCCCGGGAGCTGGACTGATGAATGCCAGAGCACCTGCCCAGAGGGAGGCGGTGGCCAGACACAGCCCCTTTACTGGAGCAGTTTGCCTTTTCAGACTCCCTACCTTGAATGGTCACTGACCATTTCCATGAAGTATGACTGAGAGAAAACGGACAACTTTTTTTTTTAATTCAGCTTTTTGACCCCCGTCACCACCTTCCACCTACTTGGCGATGGGGTTACATGGTGGGTCTGGCAAGTGGCTTTGCCCCCCTCGCCCCAGAGGGGCTCAGTCTTGAGACCTCTGCTTCTTCCCACACCTGACCCTCCCAGCAATCCCCCACAGGTTGCCCCCATGGCAGGGATGAGAGTGGAGGCGTCAATCCCCCGAGACCAACATCTAGGCTCCAGGGGTCTGGCATCATGGAGCCTGCCACCTCCATTTTTGCTCATTTTCTCCTCGCCCCTTGCCACAGTTGCTCACACACATGTGGAGGCACATGCATGCAGCAACCCACAGCACCCTCCCTACTCTTAGTTGCTCCAGACTGCACTACCTCTGGGCCTCCATCTGGGGGCAGCCCTGCAGTGGGCATGGCTGGATCCCCACTCAGGAGGGGAGAGCTGCCTTTATGGCTGCTCAATCCAGCTCCTGGCCTCCCCCCATGACCCGGGCTCATTCCCGAACCCTGGTCGCTGGAGTGGCGTGAGGTGTGACGTCCAGTGCCTCAACCCTCAGCGCCACTGGGCTGACAAAACTGAAGACCTCTTTGTTCATGTAAACTAAGCTTGACACAGAAATAACAAACTAGTGTAATTTAATCTAAACCGAAGAACTGAACGTTGTCATATAGACAGTGAAATTCTAGCCCCGATGAGCAGATTGGTGATGCTGCTGCATACTCGACAGTGGGGGGAAAAAAGGAACAGAGGCCATTGGGAACTGGTACATCTGTATACCAGCAGGTGTGCATGGGACCTACTTGTGTCACCAGCCCCCTCCAGAAAAGTTCTGGCTCTGCGGGGTCATAGCGTCTCTGGCTCAGACCCATTAGTTGGAAACCATGAAGAAGACTAATTCTTGGAAGATTTTGGTTTTCCATAAGTGTGAGAGATGACACTTGTATATTGGCTCAAATGTTTTTTCTATTAGCTGTGACAGCATAAGCAATAGGTCCCATAGTGCAGGTAGTTCACACATTGAAGGGGACGGGTGGTCCAGGCCTTTGAAGAAATGGCTGACCATTTTATCCTGTACCACCCTTGGCATGCCAGCCTTGGCATGATACACCAGAATGGGGGACTGGTACACCCTGAGGGACATGGTTCTCAGACCTGCCCGAGACAGGGATGAGAGGAATGTGTATCATTGTATCAAGAATGTGTATCATGGAGCAGGAGAGAGGCAGCAATCCATGCTTCTCACACCAGCATGAGAACCTCTTCCACTAGCAAGTGCAAGTCTTGCGAGTCATCATCTTATAAGATCCTCCATCGCTCGAAGAACATCCATGGAAAGTCCAAGGGCCTGGAACATTTGCTGCCCAGGAACCAGGTGATCAGGTACGGCTAACAAGGAGACAGCTCTGCACTCATGGAGTCCTATATAAATCAGGCAAAACATGTAATAAAGTAAGGTGAAGTGTTTTATTCTGGCACCAAGTAGAAAGTATCAGTGAGAGCCCTACTGTCCTGGTGCTTCAACCTACACAGGGCATTCTTTGGTGGGTGGGTGAGGTATAGGTGCTTAATGAGCTCCCCAGACCACATCAGCAGGCCCTGCAAGAGAGAGAGCATTCATGGTGGTCTGCTGCTGAAAACTGAGGAGATCCTGGTACCAGAAATGTTGTGGCTAGCCTGGTGAAATCAGGATCATGGACACTCTGTCCCTCCACTTCCTTGAGTATTCCCTTGTGGACCAGAAAGAAAGGAGGGAAGGCATACAGGTGGTTCTCAACCCAGAACTGATCAAACACACCATGTGCAGAGTAAGCTGCTGAGGGGGGATGAGCACAGAACAGCCTCAGCTTCCTGTTTTTTCTGGAAGCAAACATCCACTGCCAGTGTTCCCCACACTGAGAAAACCTGGAACACTACCTGCGAATTCAGCAAACACTCATGGTACCCCTCTCTCACATGACTAAGAACATCTGCCAGCTGGATGTTCACTTCGGTGACATGGGCCACCACCAGGCACATGAGCAGAGAGTGAGCCAAGGACCATACCTGCAGTGCCTCCTGACATCAGAGTAAAGAGGTGTGTGCCACCCTTTTTGTGCAGATAGAACATGGTTGATACGTTTTTCACATTGACTTGGGACATTCCTATCCCTGACCAGCAATGCAAACGTTGCAACCATCTGGCAAGCTTTGTGCCATTCGAGCAAGTCGATGTGTAGCAGAGTTTCACCCAGTGATCAGAACCCATGCACTCTGGTCCAGCAAATACACATCCCATCCTGCCAGTGATGTACTTACCATCGATGTGACAAAGGGCTCTGTCCAGACGAATAGGATACCCTTTGAAAGGTTCACTGGGGAAAGCCAGCAATGTATGGCATCCAGCATGAGCTGGGTCACCTGTATCCATTGATTAAGGACTGCATGTCACAGAGACTACTGGAACTGGAACCCCAGTTTCCCTAGGATGACCAAGATGATTCAGGGCCAACAAAGCAGATCTTATGAAGATCAGCTCAAGGCACTGAACATGTTTTGGGGCTGGCAGTATAGCCTAGAGGTCAGAGTAATGAGCTGTAAGAGAGCTTGGTACATGCAGCATACAGACCTGGGTTTGATTCCCACAGCCTCCACTTGCATACTGTGTGACAATCATCCAGTGCTCCCAGGTCGCCCCTGAAAACAGGCACTTGTGCCTAGTGGGCCTTATCCGGTTACCAGAAGAAAACACAAACATGTACTCACTGTAGACCAGGCAACAGAGTGGGGATATGACACAGACCTTCAAGTTCCTGAAGGAAATAAACAAGGTGAACTGTGGGGAACTATTTAGCAAGAGTACAGAGTCAAGAACCTGAGGGCAAAAATGGAAAGTGGTGGGGGACAGATTTAAGAGGGACGTGAGGAAGTTCTATTTTACGAAAAGGATGGTGGAGGCATGGAACAATCTGCCAGTGGAGGTGGTGAACATTAAGACTGTAAATGGTTTCAAGCATGGCTGGGACAGAGTGAAGGGTCTGGTGGCTGCTGCTCAGGTTGGTAGTAATGGGGAAGGGAGCGGGGGGGTGGACTGGGAGAGATAAAACCCCAATTGACAATCAGTCACAGGACAGATAGGGAACTCTGGGAAGACTAGATGCACCTTCTGCTGTCACTGTCTATGTTTACATGGTTCTCGTGTTAGCAAGCTCAGTGTAGCAGAGCCATGGAAGTGGTTATAAAGCCAGATGCCAATGGAAATCCCTGGTGGGCTCTATTGCCAAGCTCAAATGATTGTGCAAAGGAGGACCAGTTCTTCACCCTGTCTGGCTTGGAGGTAGTCCGGTTCCGCTACCATGAAAATAATTACCTTTGTCAAGGTCACAGAAATATAAAATTTATCAGCAGAAAAGGACTGCTTGGCCTACCCAGTCTTCCCAGATGCTCCCTACCTAATCTGTCTCTGCAGATCTGCGACACTCCCTCCTCTCTGTCTGTTTTCTAATGCATCCATTTTCTTATACATCCCTATGTCTATCCCACATCTGCTTAGA
Organism: Neoceratodus forsteri; assembly: GCA_016271365.2. Lineage (NCBI taxonomy): Eukaryota > Metazoa > Chordata > Ceratodontiformes > Ceratodontidae > Neoceratodus > Neoceratodus forsteri. The sequence continues at coordinate 174,416,575 of CM057449.1, read as the reverse complement.
CCTGGAAAGGTTGGCCAATATGCCAAGAGTCCAGAATGTCTGGACAGCCAGATTATTGGACCATTCCATATCCCACACTGAGATGCCCCAGCCACTACTACCATCAAGTACATGGTAAAACCCTGGGTGCTGATGACTGGCCAAATGGCATAGCTCAGAACTTTTACAGGGTTCCATTCACTCAAAAGTGGCCTTCTGTAGGGCTGCAGATTAGAATAAGGAAGTACGCATACTGGAGGTCCAGGGAGAAAAACTAAGCTCCTGGCTACAGGAACAGAATGATCTGATTTAATGTTATTGGGCAAAACTTAAAGATTGCAAATAGACAGGTTTAGGACTGACAGGTCCAGAATGGGGCACAAACCCCCCTGTCCTATTATGTACTAGAAAGTACTGTGACACAAACCTCTATTGAGCTCAGTTTTCTGAGAAAGTCTGTATTGCTCTATCACATGCCACTCCAGAAGCTGATGAACCTCACTCCATAATGTGGGGAGAGACTCCAGCAAAAGTGCATCCTCCAATGGTGTTTGGATCACTGGGGGGCAAGATCTCAAATTCCAGAGACAACCCTGATCCCATCCCTTCTAGAACCCACTTACTTAAAGTAATAGTGGACCACTGTGTCAGAAAGAGGGCCAGCAGGCTCATGACTAGGAGCAGTTGCAGAATGTGGGACGGTGAGGGGATGGTCCCACATTCCATCACTTGTCTGCCATTCTTACTTCCTTTGGAGGTGGCCCCAAGGACTGGTCTCTGGAAGAATCCCTTCCACTGCCCATGAGCTGGTTCCAACTCCCAGCCTTATTAAAGAGTTCAGCTAGGTTGCTACTGGAACTGCTGCCTTTGTTGCTGCTGTTGGCCCTGCAAACCCTGGTGGGTGCCATGAAAGGACTAGAGCCTTGTTGCCAAGGTTTGGGCTGCTACCTTGGGTTAATGACCAACATCACCCAATCTAGGGTCACACTGGACTTCTCAATGTGCATGAGATGCTCCTTGATCCCAGGTTCAAAGAGATCCGCCCCACAAAGGGAAGATCTGCCATCCTTTGCTGGATTTCTGGAGTGAAGGGTGAATGCCACAGTCCCATGCAACAGTGTTTGGAGACTGCCACGACCACTTCTTGGGCCTTGTCAGCAGAGTCCAAAGCAACCTGTAGCTGGTGCTTGGTCACTGCCAGCCCCAGATCTCATATTTCACAAATGGCTCTCCTCAGGGAGAGGAAGAGATAGGTTAGAGAATCTCCCTAAGAGTATATAGCTAGAGCGAGACATCATCCTCACAGAGCTGGCTAGGCAGACACCCAGGGATGCAACCTTATAGATCTTATGGCAAAGGCATACCCTCCAACTGTACTTATTTGGCCGGTACGATACTGGCTGTCTTACAGTCATACCAGATCCTGAGAAGTTCTCAGTTTGTACTGAATTTGACAGCCACCAGAAAATACTTTAATTTGTGTTCACCAATCCGCGAGTCCGAGCGGAAAGCGTCCTGTTCATCCCCATGGTAACCGTCCATGGACATGCGCCGGCTTGCCTGTGACCCCCGGAAGCAACTGCTGCAGCTTGGATGTTTCCCGTGATGCTACTGGAAGGAGAGTCAGACTGTGTGTTCGAGACGGCACATCTCGATACCATGGTGAAAGTGAAACGTGGATCCGCTTTGCACAGTGCTTTAGTTAAATCACAGACACAGCTGTGTTTTTGTTGCCACAATTGAATCTCCAGACGGTCAATCATCATTCTCCTCAGCATACCTCTCAATTATCCCTGATTATGAGGGACATCCCTCATTTTGCCAGTCAAAATTGCTGTCCCTCATATTACCCCTTAAAATTGCTCTGCCCCACTCTCTCATCTGTTCCTTATGGAAAAGATACTACCTTACCCACACAGAGAATGTGCTGTAAGTTACAACTTTAGTAGAAATTCATAATGTTCCAAGATGCTACATCAAAAATAAACTTTGTATAAGTAAACACAATTGTTTACACATTGTTTCGAGCTTGTATTTCCATGTTTAAGGGTCTGTCCCTCATTTTGAGTGTCCATGTCCCTTATTTCAGTGAGGAAACGTTGAGAGGTATGCCCCTCAGAGCCCCAGCTAACAGCACCAGCAAAAGAGGTATTATTCTATGAACTTCATTCACGAAATTGTTGGTTGTGGGAAAACTAAAAAGTGATTTATACTAGTAATTGTTATGAGTCACTCGTAACGCAACACACGTGTACCTATTTTCATCTGTCAAATGTTAGAGGGTCTGCAAAGGTTGTCTTGCTTTTTGGACTCCTTTTCCGGCTCCTTTTCAAATTGCCCTGCACCTTTGCCATGTGAAACACTGCACCTGCCATAAGCCCCTTAAGCGATGGGTGTTCCAAGAAGACACATAATCCATCTAATGGGACCACATACTTGTAGTCCATGCAGCATGATGAGGCCTGTAAAGTGGCTAGGTGCTACCAGATGCTGAACCTGGGGTCCAGTACTGCTAGGGTTATGGGCAAGGCTACCACATGAGGATGTCCAACAGAAGGCAAGTCTCCTTCTTCTGGATGTCTTCCAGTGGAGTGTCTAGAGACACAGACATGCAGTCTAGGAAAGTGGCAAATGAGGACTGATTCCTTAAGGAGGGGCCTGTCAGTTGTCTGGTTGCCATTACACCAGCACAGGGTTGAAGGTACAAATCACACATCCTAATCAGAGACTGGATGGAGCAGTGTTGACTGCTGACACAGGGTATGGACGACCCTTTCTGGAGTAATCACTGACAGTAGATGAGGCCATCCAGACTCTGACCTAAAGTCCTACATTGGAGACTTCACCGTCAATTGGGAAGGTTGGGGACTTTACCAGCAAAGGCTGCAGTGGTGCAGTTGGCAGAGCTGGTGGTGCAGCCTTGGCGTGCATGACTGGATTTGGTGCTGGGAGTGCCAACAAAGGCCGTGTTGGGTCTGCTGGCATCCTAGGTTGATCTTGACTCTGTGCAAATGCTATATACACCTACTGCTGCCAGGCTGCTCTCTCCCATCTGCAAAGGGATCGATATTGATGGCAGGAGCCACAAAATAAAGAGGAGCTTCATGTTGACACACGATGTCGAGAACGAATGAAATTAGATGTGTAATCTCGACCATTGGACCACAGATCAAAGTAGCATGAGAGCAGCTGGGTCCAGATGCTTCTGCAGAGGGTTGCTGGACACAGAACAGGAGGCTGCATTGGGGTTAGGGCACTGGCAGAGGCTGAAGTAGCAGGACGACAACCAGGAGCTTGGTTGGTCCTGCCACAGCCGTCTTGGGTTGGGTGATGGTCAGCACTGGAGTCATAAAAAGTGAGGATCTGCACCCAACCTTGACATGATTAACCCATATATCGACCAGTGTCCTCTCTGGCTGCCCTGATGGCAGTTCCTTGGGATAATCGATGGGCTCAACCAATGGCTCAACCTCCTAAGAGGATGACCGACCATAAAAGCCAATCAAAACGGGAGAGTGTGAATGTTCCCTTGACTGACAGCAATCCCACTGATTACCACTTACAGGTCTCAGCCAGATGTGATTGGACCCTGCAGGAGCCAGAACTTTTTTAAATAAAATTTTTACTAAAGCAAAAGACAGTATAATCTAGGTTTCACAGTGATATATAGATTAGGTAATTGTACATCATATTGCAGAGTGGTTAGAAAATACTGATCAAGATTGAATAAAAGGTATACTTCAATAGTACACACAGATCATTATTCAAATCTTATTAGAATATTGACAGAACCATGCTCCACCCCCTCTCCATTCAAGGAAAAGCAAAATCCAATTTCCAAGGATTGTTTTGTATCAGACTTTACACAGGAGAACTCCATGGAACATATAGTATAGTGTATGACAGCCCATACACAACAACACTATTCTCATACCGAGTAGTTTCCATGATGAAGAGGGCTTCCAGAGCAAAGCTTGAGAGGTTGCTCTGTTGTCATCAAAACCACATGATATAAGAATAGCAAAGTGTATTTTAAGCTCTCATACATTATTCTATATAGTGTATGGTCACAAAACGCAAACTTTTGGCTGTTAGATCAGTCAGTTTCTGTCGTTCATCACAAGCACTTCTCTCTCATCTGCTCACCCACCACTTCAAGTGCGCAATGTTTGAAATGGCCAGCTGACTAAAGAACTGCGCTGCTGGGGACTCCTGCACTGTGACGTAGCTACTAAAGCAGAATGAAAAGTCATTCTGCACTAGTAGCTATATCACTACTGCAGCAGAACAACTTTTTCCAGCGTATGGATCTCCACACACAACGACGTTCCACCATACACTATAAAATTATCAATTGTCATAATATATGTAAATCTGCATTGTCATCCAGCACTAAACTTGGGTAATCTACCATGGTAGGAAGCAGTTAATCACTCCCTAGCATAAACTTTTGATATGATGGTGTGCCATTGATCCAATGCTGAAGGTCTGAACTGCATCCATGACTTTGTTATAGCTTTCTAATCAGTTAATATATATATATATGTATATATACATACATTGGGCTGGCAGTATAGTTTAGAGGTTAGAGGAATGAGGTGTGAACAAGCTTGATACACTCCAGCAGACCAGACCTGAGTTTGATTCTCACAACCTCCACTTGCATACTGTGTGGCTCTGAGCAAGTCACTTAACCGCCCAGTGCTCCCAGGTCACTCCTGAAAACAGTCACTTGTGCCTAGTGGGCCCTTCCCAGTTACTAAAGACTAAATAAATAAATAAAAATATATGTATGCCACTAAACAAGAACTAAGGTGATGTTTGGGGGGTACTGACATTATAACCATGGTTGGGGACACAAAATCCATAGAGAGTGACATTTCTTCAAACTGCATAGCAACTCTTTGCCAGAACTCCATGCAGTGAGGTTCTGACATCACTTCCCCAAAAGGGCAAAGAACATACACTTGTCATAACCTTAACAGCCCAGCACGCTGAATAGGGGGTAAATGCATGCACACGCTTACACCCACTTACAAAAAAGAAAAAAAAAACTAAACAGGAAGGGAGAGAGACATGTGGGGAATGGTGCAATGTATTGGCTGTGGAGCGGCAGTCTTTCAGGAGATTTCTGGAGGCTGCAATGCTGCCCTATTTGCAGACACCTCTCTGGTCTGAGGAAGGAGGTTGCCTGTCTCCAGGCTGACCTGGCGAGGATTCAGGAAACCTCATCTCCTACCCAGGGACCACCAGGGCCACTGCCTCAGAGGTTGCCAAGAAAAAAGAGTGGTTGGACCATGGTGGGCTCAGGGAGGGCGAGTGTAGTAGATCAGAGGTGCATCTCTCCAGGTGTACCTCTCCACAATTCATACATCATTCTGGTGGAGCATGGTTCTTCTATGGAGGCACCCACGGTAGAGACCAAAGAGGATGCCGTGAACCTCCACAATGGAGAACCAGAGGCGGGTGGCATGGGACCCCACAGGGGAAGGAAACAACTCCTGGTGGGGGACTCGATCGTTAGGAGGGTAAAACTGGGGGAGGGGTAAGGTGCTTGCCCGGCACAATGGCTGCGAGGGACAGGAAGCAAATTCTCAGAATTGCGGGAGCAGCTGCACGGGAGAGGGAGCTGAACATCACTGTCCACCTAGGGACAAATGACCTGGCTGGGAATGGGCTCAGAGCAGTGCAGGAGGAGTTTGCAGAGCTGGGGATGGGCCTTAGACAAGTAGCACGCATGGTAACCTTCTTGGAGGTGCGGCCCACCTATGGCATGGGTGAGGCTAGGGTACTCTGCACCATAGGATTCAATGAATGGTTTTATTTTTAATTTTTATTTATTATTGAGATCAGAATTACAACCCTTTGAGTCAGAGACTCATTTACAAAGGTTCCACATTCAGGTCAGAATAAAACAAAGTGGTATAACAAACATACTAACAGTGGTACAGCAGGGCTTAGTAAACAGTGGTAGTGCACAAGTAACAGAGCAGAGAATACTGTAAAAACACAATGTGCTGGTTATAGAGAAGTAGTTACAACAGGCAAGTTGCCCCAAGTCAAAAAATAATAATTGATGATTTTATTTATTTATTTAGTTATTAGTTTTCGGAAATACCTTTTAGTCAGAGGCTCATTTACAAAGATTCCACGTCATGAAACAAAATATAGAACATAAGAAATAGTACATTTAACAACTAGTACAGGAAACAATTTTTCTAATTGTACAGAATATTTACAAGTCTAGTACATTTGAGATTCAGAGGTTACATTTTCCTGGAGACAAAAAAAAGGGAAAGATGGGAGACAATTACGACAGTAGGAGGACACAGCGAGGCATGTAAGGGTAAGAATAGTTCCAAGGGGACCTAAGCAAGGTTAGGAACCAGAACCTGATGTGAGATGCAGTTGCATTAGACTAGAGCAGGACAGAAAGTGAGAAAGTAGGAGAAAGGGGAACATGGTATTAGGGCAGAGAATGGTGAAGTAAAACGGAGGGGGAAGATGACAGTACAAGGGTGGGGGGAGGAGAGGAGAAATAAGGCAGAGGATAGACAGGGTAGGGCAAGGAGGGACAGTTACTGAGACTAGAGGAGGAGGAGGGCAGGGAGGAGGGAGCATAGGGAGAGGTGGGCAGGGGAGGAGGGAAGTAGGGGGGCATACCAGCAGTGGCGGTGTCAAATGGGAGGGTGGATGGGAGTGAGACTGGTGGAAAGAGAGGGATAATAAAGGGGTTGGTTAAGGGGTGGACAAGAGAGAGCGGGAGGTGGAGGGGCAGTGGACAATGAAAGGGTGGTGAGCAGGGGGTGAGGGGGGAGGAAGGTGCTAGGGTCAGGGAATCGCAACCACTAGGAGGGAAGGAGAGAGCCTAATTCCAACAGTCACATCCACTAGTAGATGCAAGCAGTGTGCAAAGTTTAGCCTTAAACTGACTAAGCCTAGTTTCCTTTTGTAGATCTATGCTAAGGGAGTTTGTCTAGGAAGGTGCCCGGTATTCAAAAGTCCACTGGCCTTGCACCGTATGGTGGAAGGGGACTTTGAGGGAGTGGTTATGGGTGCTCCTAGTGCTTTTGGAGGAGTCAGGGAGGCTAAGGAGTTTCCTGATACCCAACAGGGAAATTCCAAGGGTAGCTTTTTTTGCCAGAAGAAAGACATGGTACTATATGCAGCAATTCAGGTTAAGCCAGTCAGTCTGCGCATAAAGGTCACAAGTGTAGGTCCTCTGGGTAGCTCCCAAGATGAGCCTAGAGGCCTTATTTAGGGAAGTGTTCACCCGTTTGAGGGCCATAGAGGTTGCTGATCCATAAACTACAAGTCCATAGTCAATGACCGATGAAATTGTGCTAGTGACCTCCATTTTGAGGGCTTCATAAGTTAAGCAGTGTTTGTTTCTATAGAGAAGCCCTAGCCTTGAGTTTGCTGTCTTAGCAACTAGGTCGATATGTTGTGAGTAGGAAAGAGCGTTGTCCAGAGTTACACCCAAATATTTAAAGCAGTTTACTGTCTCCAGCATGGAGGTGAGTTTGTTGCAAATTTGCATTTTGAAGGATTTGTGCTTACAAATTTGTGCTGGATGCAAATATCATGGTTTTTGTTTTACTGTAGTTTAACAATAGTCTTGATTTTAGGAACCATTGCTCAGCAGATGTGAAAGTGACTTGCATTTGACTTTCCAGTACAGTAGTATCTTGGTGGCTTGAAAAAAGTATCGCATCATCTGCGTATAAAAGGATATAGTATTTAAGAACTTCTGGGAGTTGGTTAAGGAACAAGCTGAAAAGAAGAGGTCCAAGGATGGACCCTTGCAGAACACCTGTTTTTACTGGTTTGCCATCAGAGAGGGTGTTTTGGATTTTTACCCTTTGCTCTCTCCCAGAAAGGTAACTCCTGAACCACGGAATTGTGTTAGGTGAGACACCAACTTGGGTTAGTTGGTACAGCAATAGTTCATGGTTAATGGTGTCGAAGGCTTTGGTGAGGTCAATATAGGTTACAGAGGAGAAATTACAAAGGGCAATTTGCCGCAAGTTGAAATAAGTAAGTAGTGGTACAGTTTAAAAGCAGTGACATCGAGGCGAGTAATTTTGATGGACATATTGAATCAAAGGATGAGGGTGGCCAATCAGATGCAGTTACAGTTACTGGAGGAAATTATCACTTCTCTGAGTGAAGACTTGAAGTGGTTGATCCTCGGCAATGTTGTAGTTTCAGAGGGTAGCTCATTTAGCCAAAGGGGCGCTCTATGGTAGAAAGCGCGTTGACCCAGTAAGGTCCTATACCAGGGGACTACCAATAAGGCTCAGGATGAGAGACGGGTGGTCCTGAGGCAGGTTGGAGCAGGGTACAAAGGCCAAGTGGGGCAAGCCCGAGAATTATTTTTTTTTTGCAAGAAGGCAGGTGTGGTACCGAAGTCTCTCTCTGAAATTTAGCCAGTTGGTGGTCTGGTAGAGGTCACATGTATGTGTCATTCTGTTGCACATAGTCACCAGAAGGCAGGCTCTGTTAAGGGCAACCTTGACCCTGCTAAGCGTTGTGTTGTTGGCGGTGCCATAGAGGGCAATGCCGTAATCTATAAGGGAGAGCTCCAAGGAGAAGACAGCCAGGCGGAGGACAGTGCTGAGGGAGTTTAGGATAGTCAGGATGGCATTTGCGTGCTTATTCTGATGATGTGCAAAGACCATGACCTTGTTTCTTTGTAATTTAGCACCAGCTTGTGCTCTGAAAACCAGGCTTCAGATTCTGTGAGGTATTTCTTGAGCTCAAACGGTAGGGGGGGCAGGGTCAGGGTGGGAACAAGAAAGGACCGGGTCATCAGCATAGCCTGTTATTTTCCCAGGGCAGGAGTTGGGAAGGGTGTTTAGGAAGACACTAAACAGTAGAGGTCCAAAAACATAAAGGGATTACAAAATGAAACATACAATTCCAGACTATTGTCACTTAACCTCATGTCTTTGACAACAAGACACATTAGAGGGGATTTACTTTTTCTTTATGACCTCATCCAAGACTCCTGTTTAATTTCTGAACTTGGCCTCACATTTAAAAACTATAATTATAACACTAGAGGCCATCCATTGCAGCTGTCTGGCAAACCAGTCAATCACAAAAATAGAAAATTCTTCTTCACCCTTTGAATTATCAGCCCTTGGAATAATATGGCCCTTGAAGTGGTTATAAGTGAGACAAAAAATGTATTCAAACATCGTCTGGACCAATTAATCTCCACGGGCTACAATCTTTCATACCATGATTACTGATTAGCATAGGAGCCGTTATGGACATCACAGTCTCCTTGCTCCTCGTTCATCCTTAGTATGATCCTAGGTCCTAAGATAGAACCTTGTGGGACCCCTGAGTGAACTGGGAGACAGAATGAGAGTGAGGATCCAACCTTAACTCTCTGAGAGCGATCATTGAGAGTCTGAGAACCATGAGGCAGTGTCAGTGGCCAGGTCCAGGGAATGCAGGGCATTAATTAGAAGGGGATGGCTGCCGGTATTTAAAGGCTTTGGTCAGATAAATGTATACAGATCTGACCAAGTGGCCATGGTCCAAGGCTTGGTGGATGAAGCTAGAGTATTCCAGCAGCGCAGTTGTGGTACTGTGACCTGCTCTGAATCCATGCTGCACAGGGCATAGGAAATTATATTTGGTTAGGTAGTCGGTTAACTGGTCTGATACAATTTTTTCTAGAGCCTTGGGGGGGTGGAGATGGGGCAGTAGTTAGATGGGGAGATACTATCACCACCCTTCAGGATGGGGTAATGATTGGCAGCTTCCAGAGGGAAGGGAATTGGCCCAGGCAGAGGGAGAGGTTTATGATTCTGTTATTATGCTTTATTGTTAAAATTATCTAAAAAGAGCTGTTTTACTTTTTTAAATGTGCCCTATTTGAGGGTTGTGTAGATACATAGTTTTAGCCTGTGATTACAGCCTTTTTGTGTTTCTGTGTGGGCTAGACGCTTAGGCGCCTAACCCCCCATACCCTCCCAGTCTTTGTTGTGCAAATCCAGGCTTTTTAGCACCTTTTTGCAGATTGCTGCAATAAAGTGCCTTTGCTCACTGCCTTCTCCTCTGTCCCCTACCTTCCAGCCGGCACAGCCCTCGAGCACCCAGAGACCGGAGGGCTCGAGCCGCCAGCGGGCGGGCGGCGACCGCAGTCGACCAGGGAACCAGGAGGTCGAGAAGCAGGCAGAAGTAGACAAGAAGCCGCCAACCAATCGGGAAAGCACCGCTAACTCTGCCTTGCTTCTGATTGGTGCGCCTTTCCCATAGACTTTAGCTGGACTTTGCAACACCATTTCTGGCCGGGATTTCTGTTATTATGCTTTATTGTTAAAATTATCTAAAAGAGCTGTTTTACTTTTTAAATGTGCCCTATTTGAGGGTTGTGTATAGATACCTAGTTTTAGCCTGTGATTACAGCCTTTGTGTTTCTGTATGACGCTAGGCTACTAATCCCCTCATACCTCTCCCAGTCTTTGTTGTGCAATCCAGGCTTTTTAGCACCTTTTGCAGATTGCTGCAATAAAGTGCCTTTGCTCACTGCTTTCTCCTCTGTCCCTACCTTCCAGCCGGCACAGCCTCGAGCACCCAGAGACCGGAGGGTCCGTGTCCCAGCCAGCGGCGGGCGGCGACCGACAAGCCGCACCAGGGGAACCAGGAGGCCGGGAGAAGCAGGCAGGAACGGGCAAAGCAGCAAAATATTGCCCGCCTCCTCTCGGTTGATTGTTTTTATACACCTTTTCCCGCCATTTCTCTAATCCACGCCCACTGCTAATTCTCTTCCTCTACTTTAACCCCTACCTTCCCTCCACAATGCTACTTTGCTTCCTTTTGCTTCTGAGCCTCTCATCTCCCTCAATCCCAAATGACAATTATGATATACCCCATGCCATGGTGACTAAGGCAGTGAATATGGCCTGCCCACCCCTGCCATCCCCAGTGGACACCCACCAATTCCTTATTTATATCCTGCCATTTTTGCACTGCAATCCCTGGGGTATCCCACAAAAAGGCTCTCTATCCTTACAACATTCCTCAAGTGCCTTGCATCCATTTTGGCATTACATTAACCCACTATGCCTGTCCATCAGATTATTACTTTGTGATAAATTCCACACCCACATAACAGGACCTCACCCATTACACAGTGGTTCCCAAGAAGAGGAGGAAATGCTCTGATCACTCCCTATCCCTATCATTTGGTGCCCTCCTCAAACTAATCTTCTTCCTTCTGATCAGTATTGGTACTATTGAAATCAATCCTGGCCCCACTGAAAGTTTTTTATCCCCATCTGATCTAACCTCCATAAATGGCCTAAGTTTCTTTCACTTCAATGCCTGCAGCCTCCTAAAAAAGTTCTCCTTAATACAGGCCTGGGTTGCACATACCCTACCTGACTTCCTGGTTATCTCTGAAACTTGGCTCAGATCTACAACAAAAGACAGTGATATAAACCTTCCCAATTACCAGCTCTTCAGATCAGATCGCCCTTCCAGGGGTGGTGGGGTGGCCATCTACGTCAAGGAAACCATCTCTGCATCCTGCCTCATCAATACATCTGAACCAAAGGAATTTGAATGCTTGTCAATTAAAATATCCCTTCCTAACATGTCTTCCTTTAAATTGATTGGCTGCTATAGGCCCCCCTCTGCAGGCCTCAAACTCCTATCCCACCTAGGAACAATACTCAATCTAGGCCCTGAAGATACCATCATCCTTGGTGATTTGAATTTAAATTGGTTATCTAATGCATCTGCACCCCCTAGTAACCTTCTGTGACACCTATGGATTCACTCAATTAATCAAAGATCCAACAAGGATTAACCTAAAAAATACTACCAACAGTTCACTCCTGGATATCATGATGGTAAACAAGCCTCACTTATATTCTCATGCTGGAGTGCTACCCAGTGACGTAAGTGATTATTGTCCTATAGCTGGCATAAGATCTACACTCAAGCCATCCAGTCCTGCAAAATTTCTCCATAAAAGGTCAAAAAAGAATTTCAACATCTCAGGATATCTCCATGATTTGTGCAATACAACATTTTGGCAAGATGTCTACCTTACAACCTCAGTTGAGACAGCTCTTCAGATTTTAAAGGATATTATCACTAATGCCCTCAATATACATGCACCAATCACCAGTGTCAGAACCAAAGTAAAATCTTGTCGCTGGTTCACTGCTGACCTTAAATCAGCTTTGTTAGCCAGAGACAAACTCTGGAAAAAAGCAAGAAAAACAAAGGATACTAGAGACTGGCTTCAATTCAGAAAAGCAAGAAACTCGTGCACAAAACAAATAAGAAATGCCAAAGCTGCCTTCTATAGAGCTGAATTGGATGCATCCTATACTAACCCATCCAGATTCTGGGGTACTATAAAGGGAATTCTAGGCCAAAATTCTACCCTGCCTTACCTCCAAACTGCTCCTAAGTGACATAGAAATCACTGACAAGCAAGAAATCTTAAATACCTTCAATGACCATTTCACCACAGCTGGCCTAGCATTTGACTCTTCACCTGCAAATCTCTTGAGATCATCATTAAACCTTCAATCCACTGTGGGACAAAAGGCTGCTTCAACATTCTCCTTCGGACCAATATCCTTAAAAGAGTAGAAGACCTCCTATCCAATTTAGATACATCTAAGAGTGCAGGTGCAGACTCCTTGGATCCCTACTTTCTAAAGTAGCACTGCACGCCTTTATCTGCCCCCTCACTCACCTCTTCAATCTTTCCTAGCTACTGGTTCCATCCCTTCCATATGGAAACAGCTCAAGTAGTTCCACTACTTAAATCAGGTGATCCCATGGACCTTAACAATTACAGGCCCATTTCCATCCTACCGGTACTATCCAAGATGCTTGAAAAATTAATAAATTGCAGTTAAGGGCCTATCTGGACACCAACAACCTCCTAAATCCAGCACAATCTGGATTTAGATCAATGCATACACCATCTCTGCCCTAGCCAAAGTCACTAACGATTGGCAGACTGCCTTGGATAAAAAGAATAGTACCTGTGCTGTGTTTCTGGATTTGAGTAAAGCATTTGATACAGTGGATCATGAATCATTAATCTCCTCTCTTAGCTCTGTAGGCCTTGATTCACTCTCTCTCAATTGGTTTAGGTGCTATCTCTCTGGAAGGTTACAATTGGTAAAAAATGAAAATTACCTATCTACCTCTAAACCACTGCTAAGAGGTGTACCGCAAGGCTCTATCCTAGGCCCCATCCTCTTTGCCATTTATATTAATGACATTGATGCCAACCTCTCTTAATCTAACATTCACCTGTTTGCTGATGATACTGTATTATTTGTCAGCAATCCCTCACCATCAAAAGCCTGTGAACTGTTACAGTCAGAATTCTCCATCCTACAACACAACCTATTGGAAAAAAAATTACTTCTAAATGCCAAAAAAACAAAAGCTATGTTCTTTCCCACAAAGAATTGCTCTGCCACTACCCCATCATTCATCACTCCACAATTATCCACCTTATTTGGAGAAAAGCTGGAATTTGTGGATAAATTCAAATATCTTGGAGTCTGGATTGACAATAAGCTTGACTACTCTGTCCACGTTGAAGAGCTATTAAAAAAGCTGAGACAAAGGCTTAGCCTATTTTACAGAATAAAACACTACCTTACCAGAGATTCCAAACAAAGATTAATCCAGGCATCATTCCTATCCCTTATTGACTATGCTGACTTTCTCACGGCCATTGCTCACTCTCCTCTTAAATAAGCTGCACACCCTGTATCATAGAGCCATCAGATTTATTACAGACCTTCCCTCCAGCACCCATCATTGCTCTCTTTACATGGCAGTCAATTGGACATCCCTACAGCACAGAAGAAAAAGGAATGCTGCAATCTGGATCTTTAAAGCTTTATCAGGCAAACTCTCCTCCTATATCTCAGACTGTTTCACCCGAATCACATCTAGGCCATACTCCTTAAGGATCAATAAGCTCATTATGCTAAAGATTCCCAATACCTGCACCCGGTTTGGGAGGGCTGCTATCAGCTATTCCCTAGCATTTGTCTGGAACTCACTCCAAAAATCTATGAATCTGAATACCCTCTTACCCTTATCATCCTTCAAAAAATTATACACCACCCTATTTCCAGAGTTGTGCAACTGCTTCCATAAGGCCTAGTCTCCCATCCAACCTACATCCATCCCTTCTGTAATCCACTATGTTTAGTTTCCTTTCTTCTACCCAGTCAGTTATCACATTTCATATATAAGCCTACAAAAGCCCTATTATTTGATTATTATCCCTTCTATATCTATTATCCTCTTCATTTTTACAGGTTAAGTTATTTTACTGTGCCTTGTATATCTGTAAATTTTGTATATATCTCTTATTTATTTGATTGTACTAATGTTATGCTATTCTCATGTCTTTGTAAAAACTTGTATCCTTCTTTGTATGACCACTCAGGTCCATCTTGTAAATGAGCTACACTCAATGATGTTCGCCTGAATAAATAAAGATTTTGATTGATTGATTGATTTTTGTGAGGGTGATGAGCACGATGTCCAGGGTGAGGAGGAGAAGCTTTGGAGGCAGTATAGTGCAGTGGGTTAAGGCTCTGAGCTGCAGATCTGGAGACCTGGGTTTGAATCCCACTGCCACCTAAGTGCATACTGTGTGATCCTGAGCAAGTCACAACTTCCTTGTGCTCCCAGGTCGCATCTGGAGACAAGCTTCGGCTTAGTGTGCTACTCCTGGTTAAACGATGTTCCCTTTCCCTTTCCCCTTCTCCTTTAGGTCCAGAGTGTCACCGCTGTGTCTGGATTTTCCCAAGGCTTTGGTGAGATATGGTTTCACTTCTCTAGATAAGACTGTTCTGAGGTAAAAAGGGGGGACTGTCAATGATTTGGGGCCAACAGTGGGGAGTTTTGTACGGGGGGCAAAGAAATTAGGTGGGAGGACACTACTAAGGTCTGAGAATGTTAAAGCTACCAACAGTCCCCATTTTCCCAGGATAGTCCCTATTTTAGCCAGCATGTCCCGGTGTCCCCACAAGTTTTGTAAAATGTCACTTTTGTCCTGGTTTTTGCTTACTTGTCCCAGTTTTGTCCCTTTCTTTTGCTGACTGCTAACCTATGAATGACAGTTATTTCGGCACCAGTGTGGCACTGCTCGGGCTGGACAGCAGTTTACAACTTCAACCTCTGAGCCTGTGTTGCACGGCAAACATGTCAGTGGGGGCACAGTAAAGCATATTCCTTCCTGTTAGATTAGACTGTGTAGTAGTGCAAACAAGGGCATGTGGATGTCTGCCTGCAAGCAACTGAGAGAGACTCCGGACAGGAACAGACTGGCAGCAGTGAACTAAGGTACCTGAACCTGATCAGCTGCAGGGAAGTGTGAGAAAACAATCTGGTGTGGTGGTGGGAGTCACTGAAGTGAAGTTTTCTCAGCAAATGAGGTGAGTGCAAGCAGGTTGGATGGGACTGTCAGGAGGAGCAATACATACAGCTCGAATGTCTGATCACAATTTAAAGCAAGTTTGCTTCTAATGAACTTTCTGTACATCATGATTTGGAACTTGCTGCAGCAGAATGATGTATTGTTTTAATCTGGATGTTTGCTACAGGTGTTACTGTGAGGCGGCATGGCCAGAGCAAGCAGCAAACTTTAATTGATAGCGTGCAGCGTTGTCTACAGCGGTGCCCATGGGAGTGACACGGTGGGGGGTCATAGTCAGGATGGATCGTCCCAGTTTTAGGCCTCAGAAAGTTGGTAGCTTTAGAGAATGTAGAGTTGTGGGTTTCGGTGATCAGTTTGGGGTCCTGGGTGACACTCCCATTTAAGCTGACGGGGGAGAGACACAGTTTTACAATTGAGTTATTTTATGTTGTTCAAGAACTTGAGGCTATTTCCAGGAGGAGGACAGCAATTCCTGGTAGTAGGCAGCCTTTAGGCACTAATCCCTCCCTCCCCTCTTTTGCTGCATCAAAGCCTGCACTTTTTTCAAATTAACTCTAATGGTCTTACTTTTCATACTTTTTGGAAGGGATCTTGGTTCTCATCAACCAGTTGAACCATGATTAAACCTGACCACTTCGGGCAAAGTGACCACCTCCACCGGTCAGGTAAAAGGTATCACATTTTAACTTGCCTTATCAGAGCTGAGGTCTCCTTGCTTTCTCTATATTTCTGAAGAGACCACTCCAAAAAGTATGAAAAGTAGGAACATTGAAGTTAATTTGAAAAAAGTGCAGGCTTTGATGCAGCAAAAAGGGGGGAGGGGGAGTAGCGCCCTGGTACCTTAACCATATGTTTCTGTTTGGTCACACACCAGGAGCCACCCCACTCATTTTACTAAATTGTATTGTAAATACAGGGGTTGAGTTTGCAAACCTTTTGTACCAGTAGGCAGCCTTTGCTTTGCAGACTTCCCAGGTGCACTTATTCCTTGCCGCCCTGTACAGCTGCCTATCAGCGGGCTTGCCTGAGTCAAGGGCTTTGTGTCATAGGTTTTCCCTATGTCGCATGCGCCTCAAGGAGGGTTTGTGATATCCATGGGGTGTCTGGGCCTTTGATGAACTGCTTGGAAATAGGGGAGAAGCAGTCACACACATCATTGAATGTGGTAATGAAGTGGGAGAGGGCTATATCCACAGACTGGGAGGAGTCATTTGGTGACTAATCACAGGAGTGAAGGTAGTTCTTGAAGAGTCCGAGCGGACCTTTTCAGATGGTGCTGGAAGGTGAATTTGCATGGTGGTTTAACAGCTCTGACTGACCAGGTACAAATAGTGGGTGAATGGTCACTAAGGGAATTGGGCAGTACAGAGGTGGTCAGAAGTCGATGGTCTATTAGTTAGTATGAGATTGATCAGAGTGGACATTCCTGTGTTAGTGTTCATACGCATGGGGGCTTTAACCGTTTGAGTAAGGTTCAATGCTGCAACAGCATTTTTATATGAGGTGGCCTTATGGGACTGCCAGTTGATAATAAAGTCACCCATAGAAATGATTTCTGAGTGGTTGAAAAACTGGTGCGGAACTCAGGGTTTTGGCTTCATTGGGGACTGGGGGTCCACCTGGAGAGAAGCAGGTTTGTACTGGAGCAATGGTGTGCATCTGTCCGGGAAGGGAACCAGGATCCTAGATAATAGGTTTAAATGCTTCACTAGCAAGCACTTAAACTAGCCAAGGGGGGAGGCACTGAAAAGAAGCATGGAATTCCCCCCACAAAACAGGGTAGTTGGTGAGGTAAACATGAAGGTAGAGAAGTTGATAGGGAGCAAGACAGGGGTCAATGGAGAAAAAGGCAGTAAGGACAGGGATGGGGCTAAAATGGAATGGCCATCAGAAAATGAAGGGTGATGAGTACCAGTGCACAAAGTCTGGATAACAAGCTCCCTGAACTAGTTGCCTTAATGGAAGAGGGACAGAAACATGGTACACAGAGAACCATGACTGGGATATCAACATACCAGGGTACACAATCTACAGGAGGGACAGGGAGTGTAAAAGAGGTGGAGGAGTAGCTCTCTACATAAGGGAAAGGATCAAAGCAATGGAACTAAAGAATAAACAAGGAGGAAAGGAGGCACTGTGGGTCACCCTGGAGATAGGAAATGGCACCACAGTCTGTACAGGAGTTGTATACAGACCCCCAATCTCAGGGGGGAGGAAATGGACAAGGAAATGATAGAATCATTCTTAGAATGGCAGAAAAGGGGGGGGCCGTATTGTTGATGGGGTACCTGAATATGCCAGATGTTAACTGGAGCACCTTTGCTGTAGCCACATCTAAGAGCAGAGTAATTTCTCAATGCCCTACAGGGGGCATGCCTCAGACAGCTAATGTGAGGTCAGCAGTCAGTCTCATGTAGTTGCATTCATTATTCAGTACACAACTCTGACCCTGATTGCCTCAAATTTGTGGGCCTGGAAATGTTACCCCCACTAAAGAATGGTGATAATAGACCTAATATTCTGCTATAACTGGAAAGCCAGTGGAAAAATGGGATTTGAAACCTTTTTTAACCAAAAGATAATGTCATAGAGTGGATTGATGATAAAGATATTGTAATGTTTAACATGTTCTTTTTGTTTTTTTTCTCCTGTTAAGGTCTTTAAAACCTTTTTGTCTGAACCATCAGGGCTTCCCTCTGTTCTGGACTTACTAGGAGGTCCCAGGACATGGAATTCCCCTCATCACTTGAGTGTTGCCATGAGAAATTGCAAATGATGCCTTGGCTAACTGGGAGGTTTGGACATCTGTCCCTTTCTTCTATCTTTTACATAAATGTAAAATGCAATTAACTGTAAAAGTATAAGAATGTAATCTAAAGCACTTTTGCTGCGAACTTTGAAGTTAAATAATCAGTAACTCCTTTTATAGAGCTTGATTATAAGCTACTAGAAATGCTTTAGATAAAAATCTAAAAGTAGGATACATTGATGGTGGATATTGGAACCTAAAAAATGTGAAATGAAATATACTGGAGTATAGGTTAAATTATGGATTAAACTTTAGCTCCATCTAGTGTCCAGAAAGGGCAAGATAGGCTAAACTTGTGCATTGGTTTTGTATTAACCTTATGTTAATTTTCACTTCATATATAAATTAGATGCACCTGTTTTGTATGTACACGAGGTATGTCCTCACTGTAAGCTCCACCCTGTCGTCTCTGGGTCCCACACCCCTTGCACACGCCAATGACAGACGTTTTATTGTTACTGTGATATTACTGTATTGCACTAACATGTAGTAATGGGTATCCACTGTACAAACGTGGGTACTAGGGATCATGCTTGCTAAGTGTATACACTATACAGTATACAGTATACATTCATTTTACAGCATTATAAAAAGGGTCTGAGAATTGGAGCTTTCTGATTGGCTGCAAACATTCTAACAGCCTTTTGTTAATCTTTTATTAACATACATGTAGAGCTTAGCCATATGCTGAATAAGGTTTGACACTGTTTAAATTTTTTTTTATTATAATAGCAATAAGGCACTCCCAGGGATTATGTTAATGGTCAGTTAATCACCCTCTGGGGCATGTGGCACTCGGCTACACCTCGTGCCACAGTACACCCCAGAAGGTGATTAACGGACCATTAACATAACCCTTGGTCATGCCTTATTGCTTAATTATTTCTTAGCTTTCTGTTATATGTAATGTTCATTTGCTTATATGTCACTGCTATGCATTTGCTTATGTGAAGCATATGTGTGTTGGGCCTAACCACGTCTTTTTACCAAAATATTCCTGTACACATGTATTTCTTCTGACACTGCTTTGCACCATAATGGCCTTGCACCTGCTACAACTTCTGTGCCCTCTTTGTTCTAACTAATGTTACGTCTTCTGTATAACGTAATGCTTTTCTTTCTGCTGACTCTACACTTCCTAGCCAGCAATGCAGTGGTACCACTTGCTTCAGCCAATGAGAATTGTCGCACCTTTTTCTTTATCTCCCTATAAAAAGTACTATTCTAGAAAGGTTTGTTGAGAATTGCTGCGTCTAGACATAGGGAGACTTGTATTTCTCCCAGTATTTTGTACTACAGGTTTTAAGACTGTGTTTTTGTAATAAACTTGTTTATTACATGATTTGCCACTGTTTGTCATTCCTTCCACTTGTTTTTCTCTAACAAGAACCTGATGCTGGAATTATTTCACTCCCTACAACCCCGAGGAAGACTCGTTTGGAGTCGAGGCACTGGGGAGCTGTGTAGCGTGCCACTATGGACCGCACCAGGTTGTAGAATAAATTTATCACTTTTAAAAAAATTCCTGTTTTGCACTTGCGTTTACTTTGGTCCGAGTGCAGCAGCAGTTTTTGGTTTTTGTTGGTTTGTCTGGGGCAGGCCACCCCTGTGCTGCTGCACCAGTCCACGAGGGTGAGACAATCATGGCACCATTTTTCTTGAATTGCATAAATTTTGCAAAAACTTCCGGGGTTCTGAAGAACCAATACTAGCTTTTCCATGCAAACTATCTCACTGCACGGAGAAAGTCCCTTTCAAAACCAATAAGACATATTTCAACCAAGAAGAGTGTGCAATTGAGGTGGGAGCCAGAACTTTTCTTGTGGGAGCTGGCAGTGTGACTAGCCCCTCCCATGCACATAGGCTGGCACATTCCCACTGGTATACAGTGGCATCAGACCCAACCATCTCAATACCTTTTTTACTGAGGACGTGGCAGCATGAAACCTATCAAGTACCCTATGCACTAAAGGCATACAATAGCCCTGGTAGCCCGTGTAAGTAGGACCAACAATTCAGTAACACAGTGTCTTCACAGCCCAAACCAATAGAAATGGGTGGATGAAAATAACAATACTGGAGTGAGTCCAGGGGCTGGTGCTGGAGGTAATCTTCTCCATATACTGTACAAGACCAAATATTCACTGTATTTTTATTTTCACTGCATTCGCTGGCTTCATATTAGAGTGAAAATAAAAAGACTGAATATTAGGTAAAGCACTATGCAATAGCAGCACTAGTGTTCCACCAGTGAAAATAAGATGGCGTGAATATGTCTGGTGTTTTTGGGGAGCTAAATATAAGGAATGTGAATTTAAGGTGTTATACAGTATATCCACTAATAGGTCACAGTACCAAGCTCAGAAACAGTAGCTGGGACTAGGGTTGCTGGAGTCTAGGAATCACTTAGGAAAACAATCAATTTAAAATAGTCCCAATAAAAGTGGCATGTTGCCTGGCATGGACATCAAGGGCATGGTGCTTGGTAATGGTGTGCACTATGCTTCATGTAGCAGCTCTTCAGATTTCTGCAACAAGCACTGAGTATTTATGCCAGGAAGGTGGCTACTGCTCTAGTGGAATGAGCATGTACCTTGCTCTTCAGCTTTGCTCCAGCCATAGTGTAGCCAGGTGGCCGTTTCACACTGCCTCCCTAAATTATGGAATGCTCTCTCACATCAGATCCACCACTCCTGATCCCCCTACTCAATCTCCTTGGCACTTCATAACTTCCTCTCTGTAAACTGTACCTGTGCTTAAGCCTTCACCGTATCATCCTTCTACTCCCCCCTCTCCAGTCCCTCTGAGCCTTTCCCCCACATTAACTATATCTCAGAGTGTTGTTGAGGCACAGGTCAGGAAGCATGGGAAAACCAGGAGTAGTTGTAAAATTCGCAACAAGTGATTTATTAATAACAGTAAAATAAAAAATACAAAATTGTTCAGTATAACTATTTACAAAAGCAGTATAAACAGATTAAGTTCATCTGGGTTTCTTCTCAATTTCCAGTCTTAGTGTTTTCTCTCTTGCAAGAAATTGCATCTCTTTTTTTTTTTATGAGTCTTTGCAATCCCCGCTCGTTAAGAAAACAGCATGCTTCACACACAGTGTTCTTGTAAGTTTCAACAAGTGCAGCAAAAAGAACATTGTGACCCAGAACTGATCTCTTGCTTACAGTTTCTCAGAGAGTTTGCAAACAGGTTAACCCCTTGAGGTTCAAACAGCTTTTTGTAATCATTTCAACAGTAGAATTATATACATTTCAACAGTAAAACTACATACATTTCTAAACAAAGGAAGCCCAGTATCAGTTACATTTCCACATAATGATGCATATATATTTTCATACCAGCAGATATGCAAGGGGAGAGAAAAAACAGAACAGCAAGAGAAGGTAGAGAGCTAGCGAGAGGCAGATAATTGTAAGACCGTCGGGGTGATCAAGTCCCAGGTCTCGCAAGAAAATGTTGTTGCATAACCAGACAGAGAAGAGACAGAAAAGGAGAGAATAGAACAGATTCTTGCATTTAAACAGTTTCACCAGAACAGAGACAGGGCCCTATTCAACCCTGTCACACAGAGGCACTTATCCCAGCCCGGGGTCTGGCCTCACAAGTATTTAACATTCATCATTCCATGACTCTCATGGTTACTAACTCTAATGCTACCTTATAATGTAAGTGTAATAACCAGATTTTTACCAACTTGTGTACACGTTTTTTGTATTTTTATCTAATTATGTGTATATATATGTATCCTGCACTCACACGTATGCTGTTGTAACCCATCGGAACTTCTGTGTCACATTACTCTGTATAGGTGTTCAATTGCTTATTGTATTTGAGCTATCCCCCGACACACTGTGAGATGAGCAACCTGTTGTTCAGTGTGCCTTTCCTGGTGAAACATTTAAATAAATAAATGGCGAAGGCACTTCACAATCCAAGAGGAAATGCATTTGACTGTGACAGGTAGTCCCTTTTGATTAGGGTTGACAAAGACAAAGAGCTTCTTTGCCTTTCTGTAGTCCTTGGCTTTATCCAGATAAAACATAAAGGACCCTTTTCACATTGACAGAATGCAGAGCTCTCACTCCATCATTCTGAAAATTAGTAAAGCAGGCAGGTAATATCAGGGACTGTTGTAAGTGGAATTCTGACACTACTTTCAGAAGGAGCTTAGGGTGTGTATGGAGGACCATTTTGTCCTTGTGGAAAACAGTACTGAGAAGATCTGTGACCAAAGCAAGGATTTCAGACACACTGCATGCAGGGGTAATGGTCACCAGAAATGCTGCGCTCAGATTCTTATCACGAGTCACAATAGGCTCAAAAGGCTTGTGAGTGAACATGTCCAGCACCAAGATTTAAGGCCCAAGGAGCCACCGGCTTCCTAATGGGAGGCCTCGTATGCAACATATCCACCTCTGAAAAGTGGCAGCTGCACCAGAGAGAGGGTTCCTATAGGTCTGCGGCTGATAGCAGACTAATGGACCTTGACTGTGGAATACTGCTTTCCTGCATCAGAAAGGTCCAGTAGGTATTTCAGAACCTTTTCAGGTGAACTCTCAAAGGGTCCATGTGGGGGAGAGGGGTTTGGAATACCAGAGGGAAAAGCGCTTCCACTTAGCTGTGTATGTGTTTCAGGTGGAAAGTTTATGAGCAGCCAAAAGTATTTCAGAGACCCTCTGAGATACCTTGAACCTGTTCACTTCCATTTCTTCAGAAGCCAAGACTGATGATGAAGGCAGCACAGGTTGGGTGGACTAGATGACCGTGAGCTTGGGACAGCAAGACCATCTGGAGCAGTTTGCTAGCTGAAAGCCGATTCAACAGCAGAAAGCATTATCTGCAAAAGTCACTATGGGGGCACCAGAATCATCTTTCCCATCTGCCTCCAGTTTGAACAATACTATTTGAATGAGTGGAACTGGGAGGACTCATACAGAAATGGACTGTGCCACTGCAGTCTAACTGCATCCTAACATAAAATGCCAGATCTTAGATTTCAGGAAGAGAATAGAGATCATTTGGTATGGAGTGGGGACACAAAAGGGTCCATGTCTGGGGTTCCCTACTTGTCAAACAGCAATCTCACAATGTCTGCGGCTTGTGACCACTCATGAGGATCTGTTGTAGTTCGACTAAGTTCATCCTACAGTGTATTCTGGACTAGATAGATGCCCTGGAGTAGGATTTCCTGCCCTAGACACCATTCCCACACTCTGCCTTCATGCAGAGGGGGTAACAGTGTGGTCCTCCCTGTCTGTTGACAATAGTACATGACACATTTATTGTCTTTCTGGAGGAGAAAAGTACAGTTACAATATGTAAGAACTTACCATAACAGTAGATCTTCGAGAGGAGCTCTTGCAGCAGGTAACACCTTTAGGACAGAAGCCAGCAGGTGCCAGGGCCCCATGGAAACTTCTAGCTAGCAATCTATAGTGAGGGACCACCCCCTGACATTGGCCTGCTCCCAACATCATGTATGGTATAAAAGGGGTGGTCCCCCCAGCACCATCTCAGTTCTCCCACCGGAAACCCCGGTAACAGGATTAAAATTGGAGAACTGAGGAGGTTCCTCAAAAATGAGGAACGACAAAGGTAACCATGATGGAGAAGCTGCTACCAGGGGGAAGGTGGGAGGGAAAATAGTACCTGCTGCAAGAGCTCCTCTCAAAGATCTATTGTTACGGTAAGTTCTTACATAACTGTACTATCTTACTTTGAGGGGGCACTTGCAGCAGGTAAGGACTGAGTCCCAAGCAATAAAGAAGAGACCCTGGTCAGCTGGGTGGAGGTAGAAGTCACCCAAAGAGGTTCATGAGAGGAGGCCTTGCAGGATTGCCAGTCCAAAGCCTGCTCTGCGTCTGTAGTGCTTGACAAAGGTGTAGATGGAATTCCAAGTAGTGGCTGCACAAACTGGCTGGGTGGCAGGACACAGAGGGTGGTGGTAAATGGCTGTCACTCCACAGAGGGAAAAGTGACCAGTGGGGTGCCACAGGTATTGGTGCCAGGGCCAATCCTATTCAACATCTTCATCTGTGACATTGCGCAGGACCTAGAAGGCAGAATTTCCCTGTTCGCTGATGACACAAAGCTCAGTAACAGAGTGGACATGCCAGAGGGTGTAGACAGAATGAGGAGGGACCTGTAGAAGCTTGAAAAATGGTCAAGGGTTTGGCAGTTGAAATGTAATGCAAAAAAGTACAAAATAATGCAGATGTGGCACAAAAATCCTGGAACATCGTATCAGTTGGGGGGGTGAGGATATAGCATGCACCAAGCAGGAAAGGGACCTTGGAGTTATCATCGCTGATGACCTCAAGGTAGAGAAACAGTGCAACAAGGTGGCAAGCAAAGCAAAAAGGGCACTGGGATGCATAGGCAGGGGCATCACCAGCAGGAAAAGGGAGGTCATAATTCCACTATACAAGACACTAGTGAGGCCCCACCTGGAGTACAGTCTCCAGTTCTGGAGACCTTAACTATGTAAGGACATAGACAGGGTGGAGAAGATTCTGAGCAGGGCAACAAAGATGATACAGGGATTGCATCACAAGTCCTGTGAGGACATGCTGCAGGACCTGAATATGTACTCCCTGGAGGAGAGAAGGGAGAGAGGGGATATGACAGATATATACAAGTACCTTACAGGGAGGAACAGGGTGCAGGAAAACACTATTTTCCAGTGAAAAAGATGTTCCAGGACTAGAGGGCATGGCATGACATTGGAGGGAGGGCGATTCAGAGGAAATGGGAGGAAGGGTTTCTTCACAGAAAGGGTAGTGAACAAGTGGAACAACCTGCCTGAGGAAGTGGTGGGGGCTGAAACAATCACAGGATTTAAGAATGCATGGGATAAACATTAGAGAATCCTAGAGGTCAGGATTAAGAGGCAACAGAACTCTAGAAAAACTTAAAGTGATCTTAACAAGCTCAAATGGGCAGACTGGGTGGGCCATAGGCCCTTATCTGCTGACAGTATCTATGTCAGCAGCCGACACATTCCTCAAAGAGGCAAAATAGGCAGCCATGGCCCTGGTAGAGTGGCCTTTAACCGAGCCTGGTAAAGGCTTTTCATACTTGGAGCAGAAAACGATACAGTTAACCCAACATTTGGATAAACACTGCTTAGAAACAGGAACACCTTCCATTCTGGGGGTGAAAGACATGAACAACAGTCAGACTTTTTAGTAGCTCGGGTGCACTCCAAATAGTAACAGAGCACCCTGTGAACATCCAGAGTATGAAGCAGTGCCTCCCCTCGATTTGAGTCCTCTGAGTAGTAGACAGGAAGGTGGTTGTCTTGATTCAGTGTAAACTCTATCACCACCTTAGGAAGAAACTTAGGACTAGTCCTCAAGGACACCCTGTCCTTGTGGAAAACTAAATAAGGCTCTTTACGCATTATATTTTGATTCTGTTTAAAAGCAGGCTGTATGGCTCCTTAGGAGTATGAAAAAGAACAGAAGATGTGTTTTGATGTTTATATTTAGTATTTTATTTGTATATTATTTCTTTTAAGTCTGTCTCATTAGGTGGGGTGAGTGTGCAGTGTGCTGTCAGGCAGTTCTATTTGAGGCTTTAAGTTTGGCAATACTGCATTAAATTATGTCCCAGAAGGACTAAGGAAAGCCTGGCAGCACAGTGGACCCACCTACCTCCCTTTGAATGAGCTAAGGATTTTTTCAAACGGAAATGAATTACTCCTTACGCATGAGATGGTTGTTAAGCACTTTAGTAATCAGTTAATTAGTATAGAAAACTAACTTAGCTACATATTGGTAACTATGGAACACAGAGTGTTTTAATTAGGCTTTAAAGATTATGAGGGATAATAATTGAACACTGCTGGGATTTAAACACTATATAAAGGTGTATACCAATAGGAGGCGACACCCCTGACGATGAGGTCTTAGTGGCCTTGAAGCGCTGGGCTGCTCACACTGACATGGTATGTGAATCTTGCACGTTAAGTTTTTTTAATTCTGATCACATATTTATATGTATGTATTTATTTAAAGACTGCTTTTTTTTATTAAGAATATGCTTTTATCTTATTTTGAGGCAAATATGAAAAAATAAAATGATTCTTAAAAGATTTAATACTGTCTGAGTGCCTTTTCTTGTATATAGTCTTTACACATTAGAATCTGAAGCTTGGAAATCCTTCGAGTAGAAGTAATGGCAACTAAAACTAACGCTTTCCATGACAGAAAGCGCAGCTCGCAACTTGCAGCCGGTTCAAAGGGAGGAAAGGTAAGCTTTACCAAAACAAATAAAAGATCCCGTGGCGGGACTGAGTCCCTAATGGGAGGCTTGAAATACAGAATGCCCCACAGGAACATGCAGGGAAGGTCCAGATGGGCAAGAGCTTTGCCCTCAATAGGTACATGGTAGGCAAAGATGGCAGACAGATGCACCTTCAGAGAGGAGTAGCTCAGATGGGAGTCTGACAGGGAGAGAAGATACTCCAGTACTAAATTCACTGGGCAGATGAAAGGATTCAAATGCCGAGCAGTGTCCCAGATGAGAACCGCTTCCATTTCATAGTGTAAGTGGCCCTGGTGGAAGGCTTCCTGGTGGCCACCAAGACGTCCGCTACCTTGGGGGAACCCCGAAGTGGGATTATTAGATCTGCAGGAGCCACGCATGAGATACAGAGACTTGAGATCCAGATGGACCAGGGTGCCCTGCTCCTGGGAGAGCAAGTCTGAGCGCAGGGTTAGGGGGACTGGAGGTTCCACTGCAAGTTGTTGAAGGAGTGGAAACTAAATCTGGTATGGCTAGAACGGTGCCACTAGAATCATCTCTGCTCCCTCTGATTGCAACTTGAGAAGAACTCTCTGCAGTAAAGGAAAGGGAGGGAGGTGTAAGGGAACCTCCCCATCCAGGAGAGGAACAATGTGTCTCACCAGAAAACACCAGGCCCTGGATCTAGCGAGCAGAAACTGGGCAGTTTTGCGTTAGATGGGGAGGCAAATAGATCCAGTTCTGGACGTTCCCATCTGGCGAACAGATCTTCGACCACTGAGGGAAGGAGTTCCCACTCATGAGCCCTGTACTGGGACTGGCTTAGGCTGTCAGCCAGGGTATTTCTAATGCCTAGAACATGGACTGTCAAGACCAGGTGGTGATCCACGGCCCATGACCAGACTCTCATGGCCTTCCTGCAGAGGGGGTAGGAGTGAGGCCCCCATTTGTTTATGCAGAAGACCACAGACATCCTATCCATCTGGATCGAGAGAGAGCCATGCAGCAAGACTGTCTGAAAGGCCTGAAGCACATACAAAATCTCCCTCATCTCCAGGACATTGATGTGTAGATGGAACTGTTGCTGGGATCAGGTCCCCTGAGTCTGATGGTCTCCCAAGAGAGCTTCCCAACCTTGACCCGATGCGTCTGTGGTCAGAATCTGACTGGGGGATTCCTGCCGCAGGTAAACCCCTTGGAAAGATTGGAGGGATTCAGCTTCTATGTCAGAGCCTGTCTTACTGGGTTCAATACCAAGACGGGCTGTTCTAGGACATCTGAATGTTGGTCCCATTGGACCCTCAGGTTCCACTGAATCACCCTCATGTAAAGTCGAGCCAGGGGGACTGTGGCAATGGCAGCTGCCATGTGTCTCAAGAGTCGCAGGACAGACCTGGCTGGAACTTGCCAAGAGGAGGAGACTTGCTGGGAGTGCGTCTGAAGGCACTCTGCTCTGGCTGGAGGGAGGAAGGCTTTGCCTTGCGCTGTTTCCAAGATCGCCCCTATATACTACAGCCTCTGACTTGGGGAGGACTAATGCTATCCCTAGGTCCTGAAACAGGGTAAAGGTGGTCTTCATGTGTGGAGAAGCTTGTTCATGGTGGGAGTGGTCAACAATTAGTCATCCAGGTAAGGGAAGACATAATGGCCCTGTCTTCTTAAGGCTGCGGCCACTACTGCAAGGCATTGTTTGAAAACTCTGGTGGCCAAGGACAGGTTGAAAGGCAGAGCCCAAACTGGTAGTGGTTTTCCTGGAAGCGGAAGCGAAGGAACCTCCTGTGGGGTTGGAAAACCAGAATGTGGAGGTATGCGTCCTGCATGTCCAGAAAGTATAACCAATCTCCTTGACGGAGAAGAGGTAGAAGACCAAGCAGAGTGACCATCCTGAACCATTTGTACTCTATGTACCAATTCAGGTGGCTGAGATCGAGGATAGGACACACGTCCCCAGTTTTCTTTGGCACTAGGAAGAAGTGGGAATAAAACCCTTTCCCCCTTTGCGCTAGAGGGACTGGCTCTATAGTCTGCTTCTGCAGGAGGGCCTGAATTTCCTCTTCGATGAGGGCAATGTGAGCCTGAGGGTAATGGAAAGGGACAGGTGGGTTGTCTGGGAGCATTTCTGTGAATTCCAGCGTGTGCCCCTTTTCCAACTGAAGGACCCACTGGTTTGTGGTTACCCAGCACCATCCATCTATGTACAAGGAAAATCGACCCCCCCACCATCTCCCCAAAGACTTCAGCTGGGGGAGGGGGGTTGGGCAACAAGTCAGGCTGAGGAATCAGGAAGGGGCAGCATGGCCTGGGAGGTCCTAGGAGTGGAACCTTCGGAAGCAGGGGTGGAAGCTTTGCACTTGAATCCTGCTCTATGCTGCTGTCCTCTAGGTTGCTGTCTGGCATTCCTCCGAAAGGACTGCTTGGTATTCTGTTTAGGCTGAGATTTGTACAGGGCATGTATGGATCTCATAGCCTTTCCTGATTCCTGCAGGTGGGTAATTATATTCTGTGAATCCTCGCCAAATAGGACAGGACCCCTAAAAGGGGCATCCATTATTTTGGATTGTACATCTGGTGTGAAGCCGGACACCCTCAACCAGGAATAATGATGGATACAGATTGCTGAGGCCGCAGCCCTTCCCGCACAGTCAGCCTTATCATACGAGGCTCGGAGGACATGATTGCTGACGTCTAACCCTGACTTCAGGATGGCCATCAGTTCTGCCCTACCAAGACAGTCAGGCATACGAACATACGAAATTTGCCAGAAGATAAAGGCCTAGAGGTCTATCAAGTCTGCTCGAATGTGCAGCTAGCACCCCTTATTCTGCAGCTGCCCCTCCCTTCCACCCTTCCCCTTCATTAACCCTCCCCCTTGTCCTGTCCCATCCTCGTTTGAAGCAGTCCACTGTTCTACTGCATACCACTTCAGCAGGTAACGCATTCCACCCAGCCACCACCCTCTCTGTAAAAAAGTGTCTCCTCATCTCCCTCCTGAACCTTCCTCACTCCAGTCTCATATCATGGCCCTGGTAGCCCTCCCCTTCCTTACTTTGAACAGCCCCTCTGTACCCGTCTTGTTTATTCCTTTCATGTATTTAAAGGTTTCAATCATGTCTCTCCTCTCCTCCAGTGAGTACATGTTCAACTCCTTCAACCTCCTCTCGTATAAGTCCCCCAGCCCCTTGATCATCTTTGTTGCTCTGCGCTGCACCCCCTCCAGTAACTTAATGTCCCTCTTCAGATACGGACGCCAGTACTGCATGCAGTACTCCAGGTGTGGTCTAACTAATGACCTATACAGTGGCAGAATCACCTCCTCCCTCTCGAGGATATACCTTGCAATGCAACCCAGCATTTTGTTGGCCTCTGCAGCTGCCTTCTACATTGTGCCGAGTTGTTCATTGACCCTGTAATGAGCACACCCAGATCCTTCTCCTCCTCTGTCTGGGCTAGCTGCACTCCCCTAGCTGGTAACTCCTCCTTGGGTTCTTCATCCCAAAATGCAGCACCTTGCACTTTTGGCATTAAAGCCCAGTTGCCAGGTGTCTGACCAGGTTTCAAGCTTTGCCAGATCACCCTGCAACCCTGCCATCCCCTAGGTCATCCACCACTGCGCCTACCTTGGTATCATCAGCAAACAGACTGATCTTGCTCTTGATGTCCCATGATATGTCTGCAATGAATATCCCAAACAACACTGGTCCCAACACTGAGCCCTGTGAACACCACTTGTCACTGCCCTTGGGTGTGAGCTCCCCACCCACCACCACCCTCTGTTGCCTTCCCTGCAGCCAGTTTCCTACCCATCTCAACAGCTTTGCACCTGCCCCTGTGCCTACTAACTTCCTTCCCAGCCTTCCATGTGGCACTGAGTCGAATGCCTTACTGAAGTCCAGATACAGGACATCCACTGAATGGCCCCTGTCCAGTTGCCTAGTTACCCAGTCATAGAACTCCACCAGGTTGGTTTGGCAGGATCTGCCACGTATGAAGCCATGCTGTCTGCTGTCCTGTAGTCCTTTGGCCTCTAGGAGGACCACCAGCCTCTCCTTCAGGATAGTCTCCATTAGCTTACCCACGATGGATGTGAGGCTCACTGGTCTGTAGTTTCCCGGTTCATCCTTGGGGCCACTCTTGTGGAGGTGCACCACATGAGCCATCCTCCAGTCTGGGGTACACACCCCAAATGTAGTGAGGGCATTAAACAGGTCTGCCAAAGGTCCTGCAAGGACCTCTGCCAGCTCCTTCAGTACCCTGGGGTGGATGCCATCTGGGCCTGGCGCCTTGTCCACCCTCAGTGCCTTCAAACCCTCTAACTCTGCTCTCCATGATTTCCATCTGTCACCACTTCCCTGCTTCTGCCATTTCCCACCTTGGGTGTCAGCCCCTCTTCTTTCAGAAATACTGAGCAGAAGTACTCATTTAGTAGCTTCCGCCTTATCGCACTCTGCTTCCACCCAACCCCTCCTTCCTAATCCTTACTATGTGGTCCCTACAGCTCCTTTTCTCCCTGATGTACTTAAAGAAGTCCTTCTCCCCCTTCTTAATGCCTTGTGCCAGCCTGAGTTCCATAGATGCTTTGGCTCCCCTTACTGCCCTTGTCACCTCTTCGATTCTGTCAAGTACTCCTCCCTGTCCTCCCCCCTCCCTGTTTTCTTGTACTTCCTAAAGGCAGCTCTTTTCCTCCTTACCTTTTCCATGACCTCCTTGCTCAACCAGATCGGTTTCTTAGCCCTAGCCTTCTTGCTCTGGGCTTTGCAGCAGGTTTTGGTTGCCTCCACTATCCCCAGCTTTATGAGCTCCCACCTCTGGTTAGTGTCCATACTAGATTGAATTCTGGCCAGGTACCCTTTTACCACTTTCCCCATCCTCCCAAAGTCGGCCCTCCTGAAGTCCAGCACTAATTGTGCCAGATTCCACTCCTTCCTTGCCCATATCCAATGTGAGCCATACTGAGTGGTGGTCACTCTCCCTGACAGCGGTTCCTCCACTGTAAGTTCTCTCACAAAGTCCCCATTTGCCAGCACAAGGTCAAGGGTATTTCCTAACCTGGTTGGTTCACTGACCATTTACAGCAGGAAGTATGGCCTGAGCCACATCCACAGCCTTGTCCAACAGGGCATTCTGGTACTGGACCATGTGGGCAAGGAAATTTTAAGACCTTATAATGCATGTGGCCAAGGAATAAACCTTCTTGGCCAACTGGCGTTGGACAGTTAGGACCAGGTGTCCGACTGTTGGGTGTCAGACCCTCAGACGTAGGCTGAGGGCAGGCGACAGGCCTGGCCAGTGACTGATGAGGGTTCAGTGACAACGGAGGACCTGTCACCAGATATGTCAGAGAAGGCAGCGTTGAGGACACAGGTGTGGGCTGGTGCTGGACTGGTGACTCAGCCGGCATCCACCTAGAAGGATACACCTGGACCAGAGAGCTAGCTCACGAGTGGGACAGAGGCACCGCTCTTGTGGGGGAAGAGAGCGCATGTCCCGGGCGCCACCTGGAGGAGTTGGCCCCTGAAGTTGGGGAGTACTTGGCAGACACCCTGGCCGGGAGGGTGACAGGCACAGTCCCACCGCCCAAAGATCCACCGGCTAAGCCACCAAGCTTAGTACCCGCAGGAACCAAGGGCCCAAGTTTCAGGGGCTGAGAGGTGGGGGACAAAGTTCCGAGCCCTAAGAAACTCCCTCCTGAGACAGTCGGGAGGGAGGGAGGGAAGGAGGTAGGTTTGGTCACCGGGAGCCCGGAGGAAGAGAGGGCTGCCGCAGTGGAAGGAGCTGACCCCCGCAGGAGGAAGACCCAGAAGCAGTCACCGACCTGGTCGGGAACCCAGAGTGGGAAGCTGATCGGGGTTTCTCCTTATGCTTTTCTCTGTGCTTATGCTTGCCACTCGACTTCTCCTTATGGGAAGAAGAAGAAGCTGATGCCTTGGAAGGGGAGGAAGATGAACTCTTTCGATGTAGCTCCTTCTCCATCTGGGTTAGCTTTTTGCAAAAGCAAGAAGGCTTCAAGGGTCTTGGGGCAGCAGAACTGAGTGTGCTGGTTGAAATCTTGACAATGCTGGCAGGCCTCAATGTCATGGTCTAGGCCTAGGCAGAACAAGCAGACCGAATGACCATCATTATGAGGGATCTGCTTGCCACAGGCACACTTCGATCGCTGCTGCTTGACTGAGGAGGATGGGAAAGAAGACATGCAAAATATCTGTAGGAATAAAGATGTTAGTAAAAATAATAAAGCACGGCTTGATCGTGAAAAATGGTGGTCGACTAGAGCAAAGGCATCCGTGGAGCCAATGTGCATGGGTCGATGGCGGGAAAAGAACTGAGGTGGTGCTGGGAGACCTCTGCTTTTATACCATTTGTGACGTAGGGGGTGGGCCAAAGTCAGGGGGTGGCCCCCCGCTATAGACTGCTTGCTAGAAGTTTTCCATGGGGTCCTGGTGCCTGCCAGCTTCAGTCCTAAAGGTGTTACCTGCTGCAAGAGCCCCCTCGAAGTAAGATTTAAAATGATGTGCTTACCGTAATTCTTGATCTTCCAGAATATCTTCATCATTGATTTACACTAGTGGATATGAGCCAGAGACACTAGGACCCAGCACATTTCAGAGGGCTGGTGATGCAGCAGGCTCTGCGTGCAAACTGTCATGCGACGACCCATGCACCCACTGGTATACAGCGGCACCTGCTCCCAACTGCCTCAGTAGCTTTTTTACTGAGGAGATGAGCAGTATAACCTAATGGCATGGGGTCATAATGTCACAGATGAAACTGCACACATCAAGACTGCATGGCACGATACAGCATCTGGCAACACCCGACTGTTTTTTTTGCACTTTGCGGAGGGCTTTGCCCTCCATGCCCACCTCCGGAACTATTATAATCAACTCCGAGGAGGTGTGGACACATGGGCAAGAAATACAATTATAAAAAAGATTCCTAGAAGGAATCAAACCACTTCCCCCACCCTATCCCACATCCCACAGCCACCTAGGTGCTGCATTGTGTGATACTGAGCAAGTCACTTAACTTCCTTGTGCTCCCAGGTCACATCTGGAAACAAGCTTCGACATAGTGTGCTACTCCTGGTTAAACAATTTTCCCCTTCCCCGATCCACGGCTGGGTCAGGTGCTCTAGCCATTCCACCATGGGAGCGGCTCAACCAAGCACCCGACCGGCAGTGACTATATCCACTTCCTTGTTGCTGGTGAGTGTCAGCGGGTAGCGAGACTTTCTATCACTGTAATTCCCCTGTCGCTGTAAACCCACATACGGTAGTAGCAGCGCGGTCTTTCTGTGCACGGTGTTGTCTGCAATATTATGACCCAGTAGGTAACCTAACAAGTAAGCCATGCACTTAACCAAAGGGCATAAGACAGCCCCAGTGGCCCTTATATGAAGGGCCACTAAATCCAGTAACACACTGTCTGCACAGCCCAAACAAATATAAAGAGGTGAAGGCTAACACAACAATACTGGTGTGAGGCTAGGGGATGGCGGGCAGGAATGTGAATCAATGAATATATGCTTGAAAATCAAGAATTACAGCAAGTACATAATTTTAATATCTTCCAAGAAGCAGTCTTCACCATTGATTCCCACTAGTAGGTTAAGAGTACCAAGCTCAGAGAAAGTCCCCCGGACTAGGGAGACTGGAGCTCAGGGCACAAATTGCCCTACCAAAGGTGGCATGCTGCCTGGCATGGCCATCCAGGGCTTAGTGCTCGGTAAAATGTGCACTCTGCTACAAAGTTGCAGCCCTGCAAACCTCTCTGATGAGCACAGTGCATAATTTTTCACAATCCAGGTAGAAATGCACTTTATTGTAACAGATTGCTCCTTCCAATTATGATCGAAAGAGATAAAGAGCTGTTTGGATTGTCTTAAGCTGTAAGGACCCTAATAGTATCCAGTGAGTGGAGAGTCCTCTCTTTCTCATTCTGGAAGTTGGCAAAACAGGAAGGCTGGACTAGGGCCTGATAAAGATGGAACTCTGATAACCACTTTAAGTAAAAACTTGGGGCTTGTATAGAGAGAACTGCCTTAATCCCTGTGGAAAACTGTATACAGAGGATCTGAGACCCATTCATGGATTTCAGATATTCTGCATGCAGAGGTGATAGCCACCAGAAATGCTGCTTTCCGAGTGATGAACTTCAGGTAACAGGTCGCAGCAGACTCGAAAGGCTTGTGGATGAGCATATCCAATAAAAGTTTGCTTTGATGGGAGGCCTTGTGTGTACAATGCACTTGAATAACCTCTTAGACAGTGGCAGCTGTGCCAGGTAGAGGATACCAACAGGCTTGTATTATGCAGAAATAGCACACAGGTGGATCTTTACTGTGCAATACTGCAGGCCTGCATCAGAAAGGTCTAGTAAGTACTCCAGAACCTTGTTGGGTGAACACTTGAATGGGTTCATATGGTTACTGGAGCACCAGATGGAAATGTTTTTCCACTTGGATGTGTATGTCTTCCTAGTGGAAGGTTTTCATGCAGACAAACATATTTCAGAGACCCTTTGAGATACCTTATATCTGTTCACTTCTATCTCTTCAGGAATCAGACCTGAAGGTGAAGGGAGTGTAGTTTGGGACGGACCAGCTGTCCCTGCGTCAGTGAGTCCACCAGGAGTGGCAAAATCCTTGTCTCTCTGACTGAAATCCTGCTCAGAAGAGGAAGCCATATCTGTTAAGGCCAACAGGGGACCACTAGTATCATTTTGCTCTCTTGTGCCTCCAGCTTGTGTGACACACTCTGGATGAGAGGCAATGCATACAGAAAAAAAAAATATGCATGGCAGTCAATGCATCCTGACAGAAAACACTATGTCTTGGATTTCTAGAGCAGAATCGAGGCAGTTTAGCACTGAGTGGGGACACATAGGCCCTGTCCACACTTGCAGTCTTATAACATTACCGGCAGTCAGTAACATTACAAGAACAGCAAACACGGACCGTGCTAAAACCCTGATCGGAGCAGAGTTTTAGCATGGTTTCAGACTGACACAGTTGCCGGTTGGGAAATTGAGGAGGCAAGCAAGGTATCAGAGACCAGTGTGGATGCTCCGACAACCGTGCTCAAACGCGGAAAATCAAAACTTTCTGAATATGCAGGTCAGTGTGGGTAGGGTCAAAAAGGTCCACATCTGGAGTGCCCCACTCATCGAACAACAATCTCACGATGTCTGGAGTTAGTGACCACTTGTGAGGATCAGTCTCTGTTTAGAAACATAGAATGTGACGGCAAATAAGGATTGCTTGGCCCACCCAGTCTGCCCATTTCCCTACCTAATGGATAAGCTGCAGATCCTAGTTAACCAACAGCCTACTTCCTCCTACTCCCCACTAGAAATGCCTTATGTCTGTCCCATGCATTCTTGAATTCCCCCACTGTAAATAAAAAAAAAAAAAAATACTTCCTTACATTACCTCTGAGCCATTCCCCCTCTATCTTCAAATTGTGTCCCCTTGTTCTTTCACATCTTTTTTTGGGAAAGATGCTACCCTCTTGGACTTCGTTGATTCCCAAGCGGTACTTGAGAGTTTCTACCTACTGGATAAGTTGCAGATCCTAGTTAACCAGCAGCCTACTTCTTTCTACCCCCAACCCCTAGGACAGTCATAAGGCCATTCTAGGGGGTGGGGGTAGAAAGAAGTAGGCTGCTGGTTAACTAGGATCTGCAGCTTATCCAGTAGGTAGGGAAATGGGCAGACTGGGTGGGCCAAGCGGTCCTTATCTGCCATCAAATTCTCTGTTTCTATGTCCTCCCCCCCCCTTGAGGGTATACATATTAAGCTCCTTTAGTCTCTCTTCATATGGCTTCTGGTGCAGACCCTGGACCATTTTAGCTACTCTCCTCTGGACAGGCTCCATCCTGTCTATGTCCTTGCAGAGATGGGGTCTCCAGAACTGCATGCAGTACTCCAGATGGGGTCTCACCAACTGTCTGTACAGAGGGATAACAACTCCTTGTTTTCTACTAGTGATCTCTCTCCCTATGCATCCCAGTATCCCCCAGCCCTCTTTGCTGCCTTCTCACATTACTTGCCCGCCTTTAGGTCATCTGATACGACTACCCCCCAGGTCCCTTTCCATTTTTATCTCACCCCCCACTGTGTACTCTTCCCCTGGGTTTTTGTTTCCCAGGTGCATTACTTTGCACTTCTTTGCATTGAATCTAAGCTGCCATACATTTGACCATTCCTCCAACCTTGCCAAGTCCCTTCTGATCCTTTCCACCCCATCTTATGTATCAACCCTGTTGCAGATCTTTGTGTTGTCTGCAAAGAGACATACTTTTCCTTCCAGTCCCTCTGCAATGTCACTTATAAAGACATTAAAAAAGGACTGGTCCCAGTACTGAACCCTGCTAGAAACATCCCTTTCTTCAGAGTGGACTCCGTTTTCTATTATCCTCTGCGTCCTGTTGTCCAGCCAATTTTTACTCAGGTTACCACCTTGGGACCCACTCCAAGGCTGGCTAACTAGTTTACTAATCTTTTGTGTGGGACTGTGTCAAATACCTTGCTAAAGTCTAGGTAGACCATGTCCACAGCCCCTCCCTGGTCTACTACTTCGGTCACCCAGTCAAAGAAATCTATTAGATTCATCTGACATGACCTTCCCACTGTGAATCCATGCTGTCTTGGGTCCTGTGCCCCGCTGCCCTCTAGGTACTCAACAATTCTTTCCTTAGAAGTGATTCCATCATTTTCCCTACCACTGAGGTCAAACTCACAGGTCTGTAGTTTCCTGCCTCTGCCTTGCTCCCACTTTTGTGAAGGGGAATCACATCCACCCTCCTCCAGTCCTCAGATACCACCCCATGCTCCCATGATTTGTTAAAGAGGGTAGTCAGTGGTGTCACTAGGTCTCCCCTTAGTTCTTTTAAAATTCTGGGGTGACTCCTGTCAGGCCCCATTGCCTTGCCCACCTTCAGTTTTAAGAGTTCTTTCAGAACCCTTTCTTCTGTGAATGGACTAGTATCACCCAACCATCCAGAGTGTTTCTATTGTCTGGTTTAGGTACCTCCCCCTCCTCTTCCTTTGTGAATACTGAGCAGAAGTATTCATTCAGTATCCCTGCTTTTTCACCATCACCCATTGCCCACATTCCCTCCCCTTTATTAAGCCTCAGTATCCCTCCCTTGGTCTTTCTTCGCTCCCTAATATACCTATAAATGGTTTTAACTCCCTTCTTAACAGAGTTGGCTATCTTTTCCTTAGTTTGGGCCTTTGCAATTCTGACTGCTGTCCCTGCCTACTTCTGTTTTAACTTATAAAGTTCTCTGTCCTGCTCTTCTGTGTTTTCTTTTATTTCCTGAATGCTATCCTTTTCTCCTTAACCTTCCCTGCCACCTCTTTTGAGAACCATAGTGGCTTTTTCCTTCTTTTTATTTTGTTGATTTGCTTTACACAAAGGCTTGCTGCCTCTGTGATGGCAGTTTTGATTTTTCCCCCATTGTTCTTCCACTCCTCCTTCTTGCCTGTTTGCTAGTGCTTTCTGAGGCACGCTCCCATTTTGCCAAAGTCAGCCCTCCTAAAGTCCAACACCCTTGCTTTTGTATGTCTTGACTCTACAGCTGTGTTTATTGTGAACCACACTGTTGGGTGGTCGCTTGTTCCCAAATGGTTATCCACTTCTAAATCTGAGATCCTCTCTCCATCCCTGTTTGAGAGTACCATGTTTAAGATTGCTCCCTCCTGAGTGGGTTCCAACAATGTCTGAGGCATGCCCCCTGTAGGGCATCGAGAATTGACCCTGCTCTTGGATGTGGCTGCAGTAAAGGTGCTCCAGTTAACATCTGGCATATTCAGGGCCCCCATCAACAATATCTCATTTTCTGCCATTCTAAGGATTCCTTCTATCATTTCCTTGTCCATTGTCTCCCTCTGGGACAGGGGTCTGTAAACAACCCCTGAGCAGATTGTGGTGCAAATTTCCTGTCTCCAGGGTGACCCACAGTACCTCCTCCCCTTCCTGTTTACCCTTTAGTTCTGTTGCTTTGATTCCTTCCCTTACAGTATGTGGAGAGCTACCCCTCCTCCTCCTCCTCCTCTTCTATCCTCCCTGTACCTCCTGTAGATTGTGTACCCTGGTATGTTGAAAGCCCAGTCATGGTTCTCTGTGTACCATGTTTCTGTGACTGCCACGATATCCAGGTATCCCTCTTCCATCAAGGCCACCAGCTTGTTACTCAGACTATGGGCATTGGTACTCATTGCCCTTCATTTTTTTATGGCCTTACCCCCTTTAGGCCCATCCCAGTCCTTATTGCCTTTTTCTGGATTTACCCCCGTCCTGCTCCCTATTGACTTCTTTACCTTTGTGTCTGCTTCACTAACTATCCTGTTTTTTTGTTTTTTTTGGGGGGGGGACTGGGATTTCCCTGCTTCTCTTCAGTGCCTCTCCTTTTGGCTAGTTTAAATGCTTGCCAATGAAGCATTTAAACCCATCACCTAGGATCCTGGTTCCCCTCCCAGACAGATGCAGACCATCATGCCAGTATAGGTCCGTATCCCTCCAGGTGGACCCCCAGTCCCCAGTGAAGCCAAATTCCTGAGCTCTGCACCAGTTTTTCAATCAGTCATTGAATCCCATGGTGTAGAGTACCCTAACCTCACCCATACCACAGACAGGCAGCACTTCTGAGAAAGTTACCATGCATGTTACTTGTCTAAGGCCCTGCCCCAACTCCACAAACTCCTGCTGCACTGCTCTGATCCCATTCCCAGCCAGGTGGCTGCTCTCTGTCTCAGATACAGCTGGCTGAGCTCATCTTCCAGTCCAGAGGGCTCTGGACTCTGGCAGATAAACTGCTTGGAGCAGGATCCCCCTGCTCCAGACACTGTTCCCACACATTCATTGACTCTGGATAAGAGTGTGCTTCTTGCTGTTTGTTGATATAGCACATGACAGAGTTGTCTGTCTGGCAGAGGACTGTTATGTGGCCAAGTACATTAAGGATTTAAAACCATACATAACTGCTCGCATCTCCAACACACTGAGGAGTCTCTGATGGATCCTAAACGTCTTGTGTTTGAAGGCCCTGGCAGTGCCCCCCCCCCCAATAGGGAGGAATCTGTGGTGAGAGCCACCTCCGGCTCCGGTTAGGAGAAGGGGAAGTCCTGTAAGATTTCCACCAATGACCACCATGTCAGGGACTGTACCAGGGGTTTGTTCACTTGAATGGAGCAACTGAGGGTGTGATGCTTGAGATCATTGTGCACTGAGCATTCAATGGGTTGTCTAAAAGTACAGATATTCCAAGGGCACTGTGAACATGAGGAAGTTATTAGACCCAGCATGCTTTGCATGAAGTGGGCTTGCACAGTTTTGCATTTCATGACATAGCATGCCATCTGCAGGATTATTCATAGTCTGCTTTCTGGGAGAAAAGCCCAGACCAGGGCTGCATCCAGAACAGCTCCTATGAAAGGACAGTTATGTAAGAACTTACCATAACAGTAGATCTTTCATCAGGTCACTCATATGGAACTATACCCACATCAGTACTATGACAACATGTAAATGTTTTCTGCAGCAGTCTAGTAGGGGCCTCCCATGCCGATGTCAGATGCCGACGTCCCTGCATACATAAGCTGGGCGGCCCCGCGCCCTTCCTCAGTTCCCTGCCAGAGACCATACTCCCTAGGCCTCTCTCTAGGGAATCAAGGAAAGATATGAGGTGCTCAGCTTTAAGCAATGCTGGAGCAACAAGACAGCCAAACTGGAACAGAGAACCGGGGGAAGGAGGGTGGGATGGCATGACCTGATGAAAGAGATTCCCTCAAAGATCTACTGTTATGGTAAGTTTTTATGTAACTGTTCTATCTTCTTTGGGGATATCTCTTTCATCAGGTCACACCTATGGAACGAGTTGCAAGCAGTACTGACCGTGAGACAGTTCAGGTGACAGGAGATTGGAGAACTGTGAAAGAAGGCCTTGAAGCAAAGCTAGGCCAAAACCTGCCTTCCGTCTAGAAGCAATGTCCAGACTGTTGTGCTTTGTGAAGGTGTGGACAGTACTCCCAAGTCGCAGCAGCACAAATGACTGTGGCGGAGACATTCCTGAAACAGGCTACTGAAGTGGCCATGCCCCTAGCCGAGTGGCCATGAACTCCAGGAAGTTCCTTACCATACTTCCTATGACAAAAAGTAATACAGTTGGCCAGCCATTTGGACAAACACTGTTTAGAAACTGGAGTGCCCTCTTTCCCGGGGTGAAAATAAACAAACAACTGAGAGGTCTGTCTGCAGTCCTTGGTACAGTGTGTGTATAGTAATTGAGGATTCTATGCATGCGTACAGGATGGAACAATGCTTCCCCTGGATTGACATGCACCCGGAAATAAACAGGCAAGTGGATTGAATGATTTAAAGTAAACTCAGGCACCACCTTAGAAAGAAACTTGGGTTTAGTG
Organism: Neoceratodus forsteri; assembly: GCA_016271365.2. Taxonomy (NCBI): domain Eukaryota; kingdom Metazoa; phylum Chordata; order Ceratodontiformes; family Ceratodontidae; genus Neoceratodus; species Neoceratodus forsteri. The sequence goes on along the minus strand of CM057449.1, from coordinate 174,375,649 downwards.
CACAAAGACACCCTGTCTTTGTGAAAAATCAAATAAGGCGGCTTGCACGACAGCCTGCAGCTCTGAAATTCTTCGAGCTGAAGTAACAACAGCTAAAAATAATGCTTTCCAGGACAGAAAATGTAGCTCACAAGATGCGGCTGGCTCAAAAGGAGGCAGTTAATTTTTCCTAGTATAAAATTCAGGTCCCAAGCTGGGACCAGGTTTCGAATAGGAGGCTTCAGATGAAGAATACCTTGCAAAAAAGAATGGGTAACATCTAGCTTGGCCAAGGTGCACCCTTCAATCAGCTCATGGAAGGCTGAAATGGCAGAAAGGTACACCTTAATAGAGGAGTATTGTAGATCCACCTCTGACAGGGACCGGAGGTACTCCTGAACCTGTTTAACTGGATAAGAAAAAGGGTCCAGATCAAGGGAAGTAGCCCAGATAGCAAGTCTCTTCCATTCATCAAGTAAGCGGCCCTGGTAGAAGGTTTCCTAACGGCCACCAGGACATCAACCACCTTCTGGGAGACCCCAAACCGGATGATGGCTATGTCTTCAGGAGCCATGCATTCAATCAGAGGGACTTGAGATATGCAAAACCAGGGTTCCCGTCCCAGTGTCAACAGGTCCCGGCAAAGGGGCAAGGGAACTGGAGGTGCCACAGCCAATTGCTGCAGTAACAGAACCTATATCTGATGTGGCCAGAATGGCGCTACCAGAATTAGAGTAGCACCCTCTGAATCAGAGGAAAGGCATAGAGAAACCTCCCTTTCCAGGAAAGGGACAACTCATCTCACCAGAAAACTCCAGGCCCTGTATCTAGTGAGCAGAAACATGGCAGTTTTGCATTGAGTGGGGACATAAAAAGGTCCAACTCTGGATGACCTCATCTGCCAAAAGGGTCTTCTATGACCAAGAAGAGCAGCTCCCACTCATGTTCTGGACTGTGACCAGCTGAGGCTGTCCACCAAGGCATTTTGGTCAGCTGGAACATGGACGACTGACAGTGCTAGACTGTGATCTAGAGCCCAGTACCAGGCTCTCATTGCCTCCTGACACAGGGGGTACAAACAAGTCCCCCTTGCTTGTTGATTTAACAGACCATGTCACAAACCCACTCCTGGGGTCAGGCCCTCTGTTACCACAGTGCCTAAACTTTTTAAGTGTGATTCATGAACAGGGGACAAACAGGGACACCCTCCTGTTTGTTTTGGGTCCGAGCAACTACCAGTCTCGAGTCCTTAAGTCAATTAGGAACCCTTTGTAGCCAGCACACCCAGGTAACGGGTCCAAATATCACACTCTCTTCCGGGAACGCAGTGCAATATACTTGGCCCAGCGTGCATACAACCAACCTTGGTTCACAACCCCCTTCTGACTCAATTGAGACGCTGGTATTTTTTTTTTTACCTTGCTGGGTCTTTACACAGATCCTTCTTAGAATGGCTGCATAAGGTGACACACAAGGCAACTTAACAGTTATGTCAGAATTATCAATACTGTTCCACCATTCACGTTCAAAATGAGAAAATGTTTCAGGCAGGTTTAAGGAAAAACAAGGTTTACTAAAATTAAAAATAGCAAAATAAATAGAACATATATACATTAAAGTTACAGTCAGAAAAAGGAAAAGGACAATTACAAATCAAAATGCCTTGTAACTGATTTAGCTACTTTTACCTCAGTGTTCAGTTGGCAAATTATTTACCCTTGAATTACCCGTCTTGGCAGAAGTGGTCCTTTAGAAAGTCCAGAAAAGAGTGTTCTTTCAAAGTTCAGAACAAGAGTGTCTCAGTCCCTTCAGCCATCTTGGCAATATCAGTTAAAGACCCACCCTCCTTGTGATGTCACAGCACATGAGGTCACTCTTAATCCTGTAATTTGTAACATGACCAGGTAAAACCAAAATGGTTTCATCTTACTGTTTTTTTGAAATCTGCAAATATAGCAATATTAAATTATAGCAGTCTCTCTTCATCAAAGCATAAGTTATGACAGCATTCCCCTTTGATCTCTCAGCAGGACATCCTAAAGACACTTCTCTTAGCTGGGTGAATTTTCACAGGTATCTGTCAGAACTTGCTTCCTGCCTGATATGTTGTAAAATGCAATATTTTACAACAAACTGCCTGGGTTCAAAGCAGTGGAATGTTTTATAACCTGGTTTTATTATAGTCCTAGGAAGTCAGCTTTTACAAGCTAGCTGTGATAGGAAGCAAGGCCAGCACATTTATTTTCCCTTTTAAAAATCCAGTGTTCCATGAGGCTCTGCTGCTTGGCCTGTTTCCCAAGCAGGACTCAAAAACATATATTTTATAGAAAAAAATATAATACAAATAATAACAAGCCGATGGCTATTATCACAGACCACATTGAGGTTGTTGGACTGCACCAGCAAGTGACCCAAAGAGAGATGGTTCTGAAAAGCCTGAAGGGCCTACAGGACCGCCTGCATCTCTAGAATGTTTATATGGAGGTGGGTCTCCATCATGGACCGAGTCACCTGGGTCTGAAAAGGACCCAGGTGCGCTCCCCTACCAAGGCCTGAGGCATCCATGGTGAGGATCTGCTGGGGAGACAGAATAAGGAAGAGAACCCCTTTTAGGAGGTTGCTGGGTTCTCTCCGCCACTGAAGCACCTTGTGCACCTGGAAAGAGACCAGGACTTGCTGATCCAGATCATTGGTGTGCTGATCCCACTGGACCCTCAATGTCCATTGGGGAACCTGCATGTGCATTCTGGCCAAAGGTACAGTAACAATGGCGGCAGACAACAGGCCCAACAGTCTAAGAAATTCCCTGAATGTAACATACTGGTTCTGAACCACGAATTGGGCCTGAGCCATTAAACAGTCTGCCCTGTCCTGAGGAAGGAATGCCTTTCACCGAGCAGAATCCAGAACCGCCCCTATACACTGCAGTTACTGGGTCAGGGTCAGTATGGACTTGGGCAAGTTGACAGTTACCCATAGGGAGTAAAACAATTGAAGGGTATGCTCCAGGGTCAGCAGTAGCATGTCCCGGGACTGAGCTTTCAGTAGCCAGTCGTCCAGGTATGGAAAGACGTACAGGCCATCGTGTCTGAGGGCTGCAGCTACTGCTGCTAAGCATTTGGTAAGGACCCATGGCACAAAGGATAAGCCAAAGGGCAATACCCTGAACTGGTAGTGTTCCCCCTGGAACAGGCAGCTGAGGAACCGCAGGTGTAGGTGGAAGACCTTGATATGCAGGTAGGCATCCTACATATCTCGGGAGCATAACCAATATTGCTGTTTCAACAGAGGGAGGAGATTCGGTAGGGTGACCATCCGGAACTTTTGTACTGGATGTAACAATTGAGCTCTCTGAGATCTAGAACAAGCCTCAAATCCCCGGTGCACTTGGAAACCAGGAAGAACCAGGAGTAGAACCCCTTGTTCTTTTGGAGGCAGTATGGCACAGTGATAATCAGCTGCAAACCTGGAAACCTGGGTTTGAATCCCACAGCTCCCACTTGCATACTGTGTGACCCTGAGCAAGTTACTTAACTTCCTTGTGCTCCCAGGTTGCACCTGGAATCAAGCTTTGGCTTAGCATGCCTCTCCTGGTTAAACAGTTTCCCCTTCCCCTTTTGCTGCCTGGGTACTGGTTCTATAGACTTTTTTTCTCAGCAATGAAGTGACCTCTGCCCAGGGCACTGAAAGGTGATTTGGTGGAGGAGTGAAAGGGACAGGGGGAATGACTGGAGGCTGTTCCAGAAGTTCTGAGTGTGACCCCATCTGATTATCTGCAGAATCCAAGCATCTGTAGTAACGTCGTGCCATTGATTCAGATAAAGGGAAAAACGACCCCCACCCACCACCTCCCAGCTTGGAACAGGAGGGAGGGGGTCCGGCCAGAAGTTAGGCTGAAGCAGAGCCTGCAGCAGGGGCCGTGTCTCCACCTCTGGGGCATTTGGATGGAACACCGGTGGTGGAGGAGGGTGGAGGAAAGGCAGAGCTGTCCCCCTGTGTTTGCCCTGTGGTCTGCTCCCTGATCCAGACTTGTGAGAGACAAAGGAAGCATGGCCAACTCCTGGGCTGAGTGTGATACAGAGAGTGGACAGAACTAATGGCCCTACCTGAGACCTGCAGGTCATTCATAATATCCTGCACATCAGGGCAAAAGAGCTTGGAGCCCACAAAAGGGGCATTCAGAACTTTCTACTGGACATCAGCAGCAAAGCCCGTGACACCCAGCCAGCAGTGCTGTCTAAGTAAGAAGCCAGTGGCAGCCACCCTGGCAGTGGTATCCATCATGTCATAAATGGCTCTGAGGAGGTGTTTGTTGACATCCTCTGTAGCTTAGAGACACCTGAGGAGCTCTTGCCTCTGGAGACCTTCTAGAAAGGCCTCTGCCACAGTTTTGCCCTTCTTCCAGAGGATATTCTGGTACTTGATCATGTTGGGCAGATAGCTGGCAATTCTAAGGCCTAAAGTGACTGAAGCAAAGGTTCAAAGTCAATCCTCCTGGATTCCCTGTCACAGGGGAAGGGAAATGAGCTGCTTTTATAACCACTGCATTAGTGTTTGGTTAGGCAGCATAGAAGGGGTGCCCCAGAGGGGCTTGATAAAGCTCGTCAGCCCTCTTTGGCATGGCTGGAATCATGTTGGGCCTGTGCCAGGCCGCAGTGGCAGCATCCTGTAAGGCTGGCAAAAGTGGAGGGATGACTTTAGGTGGAGATTCGGGAATTTCCAGGAAGCCCACCAGCCTCCTTCTGGTGATGCCCTCCTCTTCTGCGTGGAGCCCCATGGCGGCCTGGAGCTGTTTCATGATATTAAAGAAGCAGGGGTCCTCAGAGTGGAGGGATCTCAGGGTGTGTTTCCCAGAGTCCTTGGTCCCTGAAGAGACAATGGGCCTATCTGAGGAAAGGGCCTCCACAACAGGCTCTTCATCCTTCTCAACAGGAAGGATAAGGTCAGGGTGGTACTCCTCCTCAATTTCCACCTGTTCAGGAACAAGGACTGATGGCAAAGACTCCCAACGATGCCTGGGAAAGCGTCGAGTGGGAGGGCTGAACTGGCATTGACATCAAGGCAGCATTCAGTGACAGTGGCAACGATAGCCCTGGCCATGGAACAAGCTGCTGAATAAGGGCCATGGCAATGGAGGTAAGTATCGTGTTTAGATTGATGGCAGACATAGGAAGCACTGTTGTCACCAGTTGCAATGGTGGGGGCATGGAGCCCAGTGTTGTTGACTCAGAGCCTAATATGGCAGAGCCAGAGGGGCCCAGTGCCTGAGGACCTTGCTGTGCAGGAGATCACTGCTGCAGGGCAGGGGCCGATGACCTGGGGGTCGACGGGCCTTTGTAAGCCAACTGAGGGCTGGAAGAACTCGCTGTGGAGGAAGGCCTGGAGGAAGACAAGGCCTGGGTGGCAGGAGAGGAGGTTCCTGAACCTGGCAGTGGTGCTAACCAGGATTAGGAAATGGTAGCCAGTGGGAACCGGGAGCACTGCCAGGGGGACCGGTTCTTGAAGCATTCTTTGTCTCGGTGAGAGTGTTTCCCCAAATACTTATCCCTTGGTAGCCGGACGGCCTGAAGAAGCCGGTGACTGATAGGTGGGAGCCCCTGACGATACCTGCTCTGACCTGGTTGCTCGCTGGTCCATCAGAAATTTTTGCAGGGCTTTCTTTCAGCGGCAGCGGGTAGTGAGGTTGAATTTCAGGCAAAGCTCGCAGGCAAGGGCATCATGGCTAGGCCCTAGGCAGCAGACATAAAGATTGTGGTCATCTGTCAAAGCAATCTTCTTTCCGCAGCGACAGAAGATGGCAGAAGAAACAGTTGTTCTCAACATACAAAAGGAAAAGGAATTACTTTAAAGTGATTTCAAAGAACAAAGGAAAATAAAAGGTAGTAAACTGTTGGCGGTCGACTGAACGATAAAGCTTCCGCAGAGTCTGTGTCCATTAGGTCAACGGCAGGAAAGAACTGAGGAGGGAGCAGGGCTGCTCACATTTACATAGCAAGGCCTCATTAGTGTATGACATCAGAGTGGGCGGCCCCTAGTTGACTGCTGCAGAAAAAGCCTCTGTGTGATCCTGGCACCTATGATGGTAGTTCCAAAGGTGTGACCTGATGAAAGAGATACCCCAGATGATCCATATTTTCACATCACCTCCACAGACATGACAACTGTCATTTTTCAAATCCTGGCCAAAATGTGTTTTCACTCCAGTGGCACAGAATTACGTTGTTGATGCGCTAAATCACCTTTTGGGCAGGTTTTGAACAGTTTCTCCACCCTTGTTAATAAGGTTGGGTCATAAGAAGGTTATGTTGCAAATCTGGAGTTCAAATATTACAAAACAACAAAGTTAGGAGTGTACATTGAAATTTTACAATGCATGCGCACAACTTTGATAAAATTTAAATATTTTCACTCCAAATTTTCAACACTGCCATTTTTTTTTAACATTACCTCATGAACATAGCTACTCATTTTTCAAAACCTGGCCAAACTGCGATTTTGCACCTGTACAGCGGAATGATGTTTTGGCAGAGATTTGAACATTTCACATACCAGGTTCATGATGAGAGTTCATAACAAGGCTATGTTGAAAGTCTGGGGTTGAAATATTAAAAAAACAACACAGTTATGAAGGTTTAGAAAATGTGAAATGAAACCCTAGCATTCTGATTGGCTAGGACTCTAACATTACCGGACGGGTATTTTTCAGTATAGCCCACTGAAAAACAAGTTCCCACCCTGGATGCCCCATTACCTGGGCTATCTTTGGGCCACCCTGAATTTTCAAACTAGTTAGCCGCCATTTGTTTTTTCTCTCGCTTAGTGAGAGACTTGGAGAGCGAGTTGGCAGGTGGCCACTCCCCCTTCCCATTTGTCTTTAATGAAATGTTAATACATTTCGTAAACACTTAGCAACACAATTAAAAAAAATGAACAACACAAAAAGGAAGTGACCAATCAGATCGGCTTCACATCAGTCAGCAGGGTGGCTTTCAAAACAGCAGCGCAGCACGAACCTCTCCATAGCAACAAAATCCACACGTGCTGCTTGCTTGTGCTGCCTGCCATACAGTTTACCTCCCGAAACAAACAAAAAAAAAAACATAGTTGCTCTCTATACTGCACTGTCTCCTGTCTCCACAAAAACTTTTTTCCTGACAGAGGAGTAAACCATGATCAGGCGCTATGGTGATGGAAATAGGAGAAATGTTGTTTTAAAACTTTGTTCTGCGCTGCCACTGCATCTCCTTATTATCCCAGTCCTGCACTCTGTCTGGTTCACCGACAGGAAAGGGCTATGAAAACATACTGCAGTAAGAGAAGGCAACATAAATAAAAAAAATTAAAAAACAGGAACAGACGGGGAGGCTCAAACAGCACAGAACGAACCATAACAGTGCCCTCTACTTCTAAAGCCAATGCCAGCAGTAGAGGGACTACTTTACCAAACAGGGAACAAAAATTTAATTCTAGTCATTTTTTTATACCATTATTTTACTTTGTTTTATGCTATAAAAATGACAACTGTAGTCTATTTTCTAAGCACAATTATACTCGACAGGGTGGTGGTATTTGGGAATACCGGACCTTCCGGGGCTATAAGGCCCTCCGTTTGCAGCGTTGGGCCTCATTAAGCCCCTGGGCAGTCCGGTATTTCCCAATACTGCCCACCCTGTTGGGTATTGCTTACAAGTTGCCTTTCTATGGAGTTTCATAAGTCTGGTAACTTTTGACATCTGATGCTGCACAGAACAGCAGGGTCAGCAAGGCCCTGCACTTCTGCACCTGTACACGCAGGTCCCAAAGGGATCTGCGTGAATGAGAACAGGATTCCACTATCTCAAAAAGAAAAGCTTTGTTAATGCACCAGTTAAGGTAACTTAATGCCACAAAAGTAGGGAAATGTGGCATTAGGGTTCCAGCCCGAACACCCTCCCCCAAGCAGCAAAAGGAAAAAGCAAAACATTAGGGTCTTGGTGAATCAGTGGTGGGGTCTTCCTTGGGGGTTGTCAACACTAATGCCCCCACCGCCTGTAGCCTCCAATCTGAAGCACAAGATATAGTTGGAAGCCACTGCCTCATAATGATTAACTCTTCAAAGGTAGAGAAGTATGCCTCACCACAAGTTGCCAACACAATCTGTTGAACCTTTCTTCACGTAGGGCCTTGTGGGCCCTGCGTGAAGAAAGATCATGTGTGATGTTTGCTCTTGGACTGGGTTGGGCATTAGGGCTGACAACCCCAAGAAGGACCCCACCATTGAGTTGCCATGACTCTGGAGACACAAAACCCTGTTTTTCCTTCTGCTGCTGGGGTGGGGCAAAAAATGGGGGACGTTGGTTTACCTACGTACGCACACTGTATTTTTTGCTCTCACCTAAACAGCCGAGACAGTGTGGAATTTTTTCATGAAAATTTCAGGGTTGAAGTGGCCCATACCAAGGGTGTGCCTTTGGAAGGTTTCTTGAAAAAATATGATATGGTTCCAGAGTTGTAACCATTTCAGAGTTCATGTTCTGACATGAATGGTTACGAAAAAAGATTGCAATGACTTATTTTCATGATGCTATCTCGCTAAGAAAAATACAGATTGTGTTGCTTTTTTCTCATCTGAAACTCCCAAACATTGAAAATACACAAAAACAATCTGTTTAACAATAAAAAAAAAGACACAAAACAAAACAAAAAACCTAAGTCTAGCTAAATGGGTCTGATGTTTTTAGTTTTTTTAAATTTTCCAGAAATACCTTTTCTGAGCACCCCAAAATCCAGGGCGCCCAGCTTAGCGAGAGGAGCCATTCACCCACGTTCTCTTTATAAGAACAGTGGGACTTTCTTGAGATCTGCAGCCACAGTTGGAACTTGTCCTGTTGGCTGCAGTGATCCACCAATCCCCTCTTCTGTCTGCCTGTCTCTATGTAAGTACGTACCTACCTACCTATCTATATCAATCTACCTATCTATCTCTGCCTGTCTAGCTAGAAAAGTGAAGCTAGATTCCTGGAAGACTCGTTACTTACCAGTAACTATAGATCTTCTAGAGAATCTCCTCCCTTGGTCCACACATTTGGAACTGTATCTAGAGGATCTCCCTTGGTCCACACCATTGGAACTACATCTACAGCATCTCCTCCCTTGGTCCACACCTTTGGAACTGTATCTAGAGGATCTCCTCCCTTGGTCCACATCTTTGGAACTGCATCTAGAGGATCTCCTCCCTTGGTCCACACCACTGGAACTGTAAGACATTATTCCTAGGACCACTCGGAAACTTTTTCTACTCTGAGGTTGCTAACGATGATGTGCGACATCGCCAGCTATAAAATGTGAATAGCCCCATCACTCTTCAGTTCCCTGCCAGAGACCGGCTCGGAGGATATCTTGCCTGCAGGAACCAGGAGATCAGAACCAAGCACACTGGAGAGATGGTCTGGAATAAAGCTGATAGGCAATGTATGAAGACTCCATAAAAGACAGCAGGTAGCACTTTAGGCAACTGTGTCATCCAGAAACGAGATGGGGGGAGTGTTGTGGCCCAATGGAGGAGATTATCTAGAAGATCTACTATTTCTGGTAACTGTTATAACTTAATGGAGGACATGCCCTCCACTGGGGTGCACCTTTGGAGCGATTCCCAAACAGCAAAAAAAAAAAGTACCCAGAGAAGAGATCAGTGTCAGTCATGACAGGAGCACTGCAAGGCCCAAACCAGCATATCTGTGAGAGATGATGTTCTAGCTGTAATGTTTAAAGTATGATGTAGCCACAGCACTTCAGTTGCAGACACATTATAGAAGCGTGCCACAGGTGAAATGTCAACAAACAGAACCAAGGAGCTCCTTATCCTGCTTCCTGTAACAGAAGGTAATGCAGTTTGCCAACCATTTAGAAAGGCACTTTTAGACAGGGGAGCACTCCTTACTGGGGGGGTGAAAGAAAAAAGAACCGGGAGGATTTTCTATAGTCCTTGGTATGATCAAGGTAGAAATGCAAGATTCTATGCACATCCAAAGTATGCAGTAATGCTTCACCTTTGTCAGCATGCTCAGCATAGTACACAGAAAGGTACACAGACTGACTCAAAATGAAATCAGAGACCACCTGAGGAAGAAAATGAGGGTTACTCACCTGTAACCATAGTTTTAGGAGTGGCACATGGTGCACATCCACATTTAGGCAGATCTTCCTTTCCCTTTAATTTTTGCTGGAAGGTCTTCAGCTAAGCTCCTCCCACCCACCCTGGTGGTATCCTCCAAGGCACCACCCCATGACATCAGATCTTGCATGCTGGAAGCAAGGATCCATATGCCACCTGCCAGGGCAGGTCAAGTGGATGTGCACCATATACACTCCTAGAACTACGGTTACAGGTGAGTAACCCTCATTTCTAGGGATGTGGATAATGAGCACTATCCACACTTAGGCAGACTCCTAGCAGTTCTCAGGAGGAGGGGGCAAGGGACACACCTCTACCTGGTAAAAAGAGGCACCAAAACCAGCATCCCAGTGTGACTCAAGGTCAATGTGGTAATGCGATAGGACTGTGTGTGCGGACTTCCAGGTAGCAGCCTTACAGATCTGCTGGACAGGGGCATCTCTGGAAGCAGCCACTGAGGCAGCAGTATGCCTGATGGAATGAGCCCTATGGGAGGCTCCCTACCAGCCAACTTATAGCAAATGTCGATGCAGGAGACAATCCACCTGCCAATCATCTGCTTAGCTGCTGGTCTGCCAGGAGCAGCTTTAGTGTAGGTGACAAAGAGCTGGTGAACCTCTCCCTGAACTCCAGCCATGCACTCTGTGTAATAAGTGAGTGTCTGCTGCAGGTCCAACCTGGGAAGCCTGTGCTCGGCCTCTGAGGTTGGGTTGGTTAAGTACACGAGGAGATTAATGACCTGGTTAAGGGGAAACTCCGAAACAACCTCTGGAAGGAACTTTGGGTTGGGGCAGAGGGCAACCTTGTCCTTGTGTAAAATTAAATAAGGAAACTCCACCAAGAGTGCCTGGAGCTCACTGATCCTTCTTTTTTTTTTGTTTAATCTTTTTATTGGTGTTTCAAAAATATATTACAACCATAAGAACCACAAATCAACAGTGTCAAATATCACGATACAAATAAGTACAAAGGCTACACACTGTAAAATAAATATCAAATTAAGAGTCATCTAAAGAAAGAATAAATCTATGAATATAAATGAACTGTTGATAACATTTTATATAAAGAAAAAAGAAAAACAAAAGACAGATCCTATTGGTGGAGGTGATAGCCACCAAGAAGGCGGTCTTCCACGACAGGTGGGAGATGTGACATCTGTGCACTTGTTCAAATAGCTTGCCCATGAGCATCACCAGTACAAGCAACAAGTTCCAAGGTGGTGGTGGGGGTCATGCATCAGCGGGGGACAAGTGGTCAAGACCCTTAAAGGAGCACCCAATCACCTTCTCCTGCACCACTATCAGCATACCAGCCCACACTCGGTAAGCAGAGATGGCTGCCAGGTGCACCTTGAGGGTCATTGACCTCAGGCCCAACTGACAGAGGGATCACAGGTAGTCCGGGATACTAGCCACGAGGCAAGACGGGGGTCTAGCTCCCTGCCTGGACACCAAATAGAAAATCTCTTTCGCTTTAAGGCACAGCACTGGTGAGTCGACTCCTTCAGAGGCGCCTCAACAACATGTAGGACCTCTTTGGAGAGACCCAAAGCCTGGAACTCTAGCTGCTCAGGAACCAGGCTGTCAGGTGCAGGAAAGTACAGTTACGTAAGAACTTATGTAACCCGGGGTTACTAGAATCCCAGTGGTAGGCAGGGAAGGCAGCTTGTGAAAACTCCAGTTAAATGGGTTTCACACTGTCTCACTCTGTTCTCAGTCTCAGCTGAGACTGAGGGATGACATCACCAATAGAACTTTCGCAGCTGCATGAGCCACATTGGAATCTGCAGCAAAGGGAGTTAGATAGAACATTGGGAGTTTTTGAAGTCAGAGTCTTCAGTCAGTCTTCAGTGAGTGAGTGTGAAGTTGGGAGCTTACTGAGAAAACAGCTCAGTGAAGGCTCTAGGAGCCTCAGCCCTGACAGAGGGCTACTTTTAAGTAGAAGGGTGTGTGTCTCCACCTTAAAGAGAGAGACACAAAAGATTACTGAAGTGGTGGAGACCGCTGTTTACGGGTCTCAGTGCCCCCTCCCTTCAGGGGGGGCAGGAAAAGGTTTCTCTGCAGATTCCTGGGGCAACCCCCTAGTTCTGCTAGTGAAAGAAAAGCTGCCTATGTGTTCCAGTGTTTATTTGGGAGAAAAGATTTGTGAGTCGCCTGTGCGGCACCTGAAACGTGAGGGTGAGTGTCTGCTCTGGCTAAAAGGGCCTATGTTTTTCACCCTGGGACTTGTGTGACAATGTGGGGATTGAACTACTAAATATTGGGAAGCCTAGAGTAATGGGCTAAGCAAAGTAAAAGTAGGTTCAAGTCCAGAGTTTGTTGGGATGCAAATGATATGTAGAGGAGATGTGACAGACATCTACCCAGAATCTACATTTGAAAGTTCAGTAAAGGAATTGTTCAGTTTCCAGAGAAATGGCCAGGTATGGGCTGTGGGAGCTAGAGGTGGGTGGCCCCCCATCTTTAGTGACCAGGTCCACCTCTACGGATTTCTTCTGTGGATTTCTACCTTACCTCAGTCACTTGGCCAGTGATGAGGGAAGTACCCAGATGTGGGATTATAAGGAAAATTCTCTCTAGGCGTCGAAGACTCTAGTGTGGTTTGGGGAGCCACAACAGGATAATTGGTTCATTCCTCAAATGGACCGCGAATCAAGTGGCCGGCGGGGGAGCCAGACCAGTGGGGGAACCCAAGTAGTGTACAAGTCGGGCTGTGTACTTAAAGCTGCGTGCAAGTCCAGGCTGTGTGCCAGGTGGGTTTAGAGCCTGAGGGCTGGAAATAGTGATAAAGTGTTCTGTTGTCTCTAATCTGCATTACCAGGAAATGTAGCCCCATGGGGGTCCGTCTATGCTTAGTTTGTTCAGCTTGGATGTGAATAAAAGCCACACTGAAGAATCCCATTCCTGGTTCTGGACATTACAGTTATTGCTTCCTGTGTTTGGATTTACTTGGGTGCCCCTGTGCAGAGTAGCCAAACCTAGGTCCCCCTGTGCAGAGTAACCTCATCCTCCCCGAACCCAGTCCCCACTAGGTACTGCTGTCAGCTTCAACAGCATGCCACCTGTCATTTTGGTAAAAAGGCAGGGGTGAGGGGTTACACTTAACGTAACAGTAGATCTTCAAGAGAGGTTCCCTTCAGTAGGTCATCACATATAGTGCTAGTGCCATCTGGCATCTGGACCGTGCGGCAGACTTTTCAAGCAACACCTAACATAGACTTTGAGAGCAGATAAAGACCACTTGGCCCACCCAGTCTGCCCATTTTCCTACCTATTGGATAAGCTGCAGATTCTAGTTAACCAACAGCCTACCTCCTGCAACCCCCAACTATAATTGCCTTATGTCTGTCCCATGCATGTTTGAGTTCCCCCACTGTTTTAGACCCCACAACCTCTCCAGGAAGGTGATTCCATGCGTCCGCCACTCTCTCCATGAAAAAGAATTTCCTCATATTACCCCTGAGCCGTCCCCCCTCTAACTTTAAATTGTGCCCCCTTGTTCTTACACATCTTTTTTTGAAAGATGCTACCTCCTGGACTTTATTGATTCCCTTGAGGTACTTAAAAGTTTCTACCATGTCCCCTCCGCCCTCCTTTCATCAAGGGTACATATTAAGCTCTCTCAGTCTCTCTTCATATGGTTTCTGATGTAGACCCTGCACCATTTTAGTTGCCCTCCTCTGGACTGCTTCCATCCTGTCTATGTCCTTGCGTAGATGAGGTCTCCAAAACTGCACACAGTACTCCAGATGGGGTCTCACCAACTGTCTGTACAGAGGGATAATCACTTCCCTTTTTCTACTTGTGATGCCCCTCCCTATGCATCCCAGTATCCCCCTGGCTCTCCTTACTGACTTCTCACATTGCTTACCCACCTTTAGGTCATCTGATATGACTACACCCAGATCCCTTTCCATTATTATTGTTGTTAGTACCTCCCCTGCTATTGTGTACTCTTCTCCTGGATTTTTATTTCCCAGGTGCATTACTTTGCACTTCTTTGCATTGAATCTAAGTTGCCATATGTCTGACCATTCCTCCAACCTTGCCAAGTCCCTTCTCATCCTTTCTACCCCCCGTGTATCAACTCTGTTACAGATCTTTGTGTCATCTGCAAAGAGGCATACCTTTCCTTCCAGACCCTCTGCAATGTCACCTATAAAGACGTTAAAGAGGACTGGACCCAGTACTGAGCCCTGAGGTACTCCACTAGTAACCCCCTTTCTTCAGAATGTGTTCCATTCACTATTACCTTCTGTGTCCTGTGTGCAGCCAGTTTGCTACCCAGGCTGACGGGAAGTGCCCACATGACATCACCTGACCGACATCAGAGTGACCCTATATAGTGGTCAGTCCCCATGTCTGCCCTCCGGTTCTCCCGACGGAGACCCGAAAGGAGTGACAGGAGAAAGAAACAGACTCTGGAGCCCCAAAAGGAAAATGGGGAATGAGGGAGGGAAAAATATGACCTCCCAGAGGAACCTCTCTCAAAGATCTACTGTTACGGTAAGTTCTTATGTAACTGTACTATCTTACTTTGAGAGGGTTCCTTCAGTAGGTCATCACATATAGGACTGAATCCCAAGCAGTCCCTCTAGAGAGAGGGACTGAGAGAAACATGGGAGGAGGAGAAACTCCAATGGAAAAAACTGAATGGAACCAGCCCAGGACAGAAGTCCCTGCAGGACAGCTAGGTCAAAACCTGCCCTCCGACTAGAAACAATGTCCAGACTGTAATGTTTGGTAAAGGTATGGACAGAACTCCAGGTTGCTGCTGCACAATTATCTGCTGCAGAAACATTACAGAAAAAAGCTGTGGATGCAGCCATGTTCCTAGTGGAATTATCTTTTATAGACCCCGGCAGAGGCTTGTCATACTTCTGATAGAAGCAAATGCAGTTGGCTAACCACTTGGAACAGGCATTGCTTGGAGACAGCTTTTCCCAAGGATTTGGGGTGAACGAAACAAAAAGCTGGTCATCCTTCCGGAAATCTTTGGATAGATGGATATAGCACCTAAGAATGCGGTGCACATCCAAGGTGTGCAAGAGTGCCTCACCACTATTCGCGGGAGTAGAATAGTACACCGGAAGTTCCACCATCTAATTTAGTGTGAACTCAGACACCAACTTAGGATTTGTTCTGAGGACCGCCCAGTCCCTATGAAAAATCAAATAAGGCTCCTTGCACACCAGAGCCTGAAGCTCAGAAATTCTTCGAGAAGAAATAACTGCAACCAAAAATAGTATTTTCCAAGAAAGATAGCACAAATCACAGCTGATCGCTGGCTCAAAAGGAGGAAGAGTGAGCTTCTCCAACACATAATTTAGATACCAAGGTGCTGTAGGGCTGCGGATGGGGGGTTTCAGATGGAGAATCCTTTCAGAAAGATTTTGAAGACCTCCAACTGAGCCACGGGTTTGCCATCCACGAGCTCATGGTACGTCGAAATGGCTGATAAGTAGACCTTTAGAGAGGAACAGAAAGACCCGAATCTGAAAGATGAAGGAGATATTCCATGATCTGTGGGGCGGAACACGAAAAGGATCCCAACTTTAGATGCCACCCAAATGGAAAAACGTTTCCACTTCATGGCATAAGTGGAATGGGAAGAAGGCTTTCTAGCCTCCACCAAGACTTGGGCAACTATGTTGGAAACTCCAAAGGGAGAAATCGCTATGTCTGTAGGAGCCACGCATGCAAGTGCAGGGTCCTGAGCCCCGGATGCACGAGTTGGCTTTGATTCTGTGTCAAGAGGTTGAGCGTCAATGGAAGTGGAACTGGGGGTTCCTTTGCCAGCTGTTGCAGAAGCGGGAATCAAATCTGTCTTGGCCAGAGAGAGACAATGAGAATCATTCATGCCTTCTCTGCCTGGAGTTTGAGGAGAACCTTCTGAAGAATGGGGAACGGAGGCATACAAAAATGTCCCTGTCCAAGAGAGAGATGTGTCATGCCAAAAAGCACCATGCCCTGGAACGAGTGAGCAAAAATTGTGAAGTTCTGCATTGGATGGGGAGGCGAAAAGGTCGAGTTCCAGATGCCCCCATCTTTGAAATAGAGAATCTACCACTTCCTGATTTAGTTCCTATTCATGGCTGAGGGTCTGAGACCTCCTGTGACTGTCCGCCCGAGTGTTTTGCACCCCTGAAACGTGCACGGCTGTCAGGTAGAGACAGTGCTGGACTGCCCAGTTCCACACTCCAATTGCCTCTCTGCAGAGGGGGTGCGATCGAGTTCCTCCTTGTTTGTTGATGTACCAGACGACAGATATGTTTGTCTATCTGGATAAGCAGTGATCCCCGAGGAAGAAGAGTCTGAAACGCTTGCAGTGCATACAAGACCACTCACATCTCCAATACACTGATGTGCAATGATGTCTCCAAGCTGGACCAAATTCACTGAGCTTGGTGTTCCCCAAATGGGCCCCCCAACCGAGGTTGGAGGCATCTGTCATCAAGGAAGCCAGAGGGGCTGGGCTTCTGAAGGGGAGACCTACTGACAGATGGGAGGGATCGCAACACCAACTCAAGTCTTTCTGAAGAGCCGACGACACAAGGACTGGATGGTCCAGATTGTCCTGGAGTTGACCCCACTGGACAAGCAAGGACCACTGAGTGACCCTCACGTGTAGCCTTGTCAGGAGAACTGTAGAGAGGGAGGCCGCATCATTCCCAACAAACTTAGAACCTGTCATGCTGGGAGGGTTCTGGAGGAGGTACCAAGGTAGCCTGGGAAATCAGAGCCACCATCCTGTCCAGAGGACAGTGTCCTCCACCACCCCAATGAACTGCAACCTCTGGGAGGGAGTAAGGGACAACTTGGGGATACTGACAGTAATTCCCAGTCTGTGGAACAGATCCAGAGTAAAGGTTATGGCTTCCAAGAGAGACTCCCTGGATGGAGCTGAAATCAGCCAATTGTCCAGGTAGGGGAAAACCGCTATGCCCTGATGATGAAGAGCTGCCGCCACCACCGCTAGGCACTTGGTAAAAACCCAAGGTGCCAAAGGGAAGAGCCCAACATTGGAAATGCTCCCCTTGGAAGGTGAACTGCAGGAAGTAGCGGTGGCTGGGGAAGACTGGGATGTGCAGGTAAGCATCCTGCATGTCCAGAGCACAAAGCCAATGATTTTCCAGAAGGAAAGGGAAGAGGCTCTGGAGGGTTGACATCAAGAATTTTTTGTACTTGACAAACAGATCGAGACTGCTTAGGTCAAGAATGGGTCTCAGGTCTCCTGTCTTTTTTGGAACCAGGAAGAATGGAAGTAACCCCCCCTTCCCCTTTGATGGATGGGCACAATCTCTAGGGATTGTTTGAGCAATAGAGACTGAATTTCTTCTCTTACGAGAATTGTCTGGTCTCGAGAGTAGGACCACCTTCTGGGTGGAAAATCTGGGGGTAACTCCAGAAGCTCTAGAGTGTGTCCTTGGGGCACTAACTGCAGGACCCATGCATCGAAGGTGATGCTCTGCCACTCCTGCAGGTGGAGAGAAAACCTGCCCCCCACTGGCTCCTTGCACTGGGGCTGAAGAGGGGGTGGAATGAGTGAGTCAGGATGTAGCAGGATGGGCAGGGGGAGGACCCCCTGACATCACTGAGTTTCGGAGGCGGGGGGGTTAAGGGTACCTGTAGTCTTGCGCTTGCCCTGGCACTGTCTGAGCTTGCTTCCTCTGCCTGCAGGTCCTCTTCTGAAAGGGCTGCTGTTGGAAGCCTGATTGGTAGATGGACCGTACAGATCTCAGGGCTTGGGCTCAGTCCTGGAGGTCCATGATGATGTCCTTGGTGTTCCCACCAAAAAGCACCAAACCCCTAAAGAGGGCATCTTGAATCACAGTCAATCTCATTAGGGAGGCTAGAAATGCGAATCCAGGCCTGCCGTCTAAGGGAGACGGCAGTCGCTGAGTCGTGTTCCACGGAGTTGACAGAGTCGTAGGTGGCTCGCAACGCGTGCCTGCAAGAGACCTTAGGTGGATGTTCTTGGTGAGCTCCTCCTTGAGGTCTGAAGGGTCCATGGCTTGGACTTGGGCCTCCAATCTGGGCAGGGTGGATTTCTGGTGGGACACCACATGGGCCACATAAATGAGGGACCATAATGTACATGTGGCTGATGAGAAAATCTTTCTCCCGTACTGGTCCATCTGCCTCGACTCCTTAGCAGGAGAAGTGCTCATGTCCTTGGGTGCAGAGAAGCGATCATGAGCAGCCGAGAACACCACGGAGTCAGCCTTTGGATGCGTGTTAAGGAAGAGAACATCCTAGGGCACCCGGTATGTCCTATTGGCTCTCTTAGGGACAGCCAGGATTGAATGAGGCATCTGCTAGACCATAGTGGTGAGGTCTGATCCAAAGAGGAAGAGGAATCGGGGTCAGAGACTCCAAGTCGGATGGGATCTTGCTCCTCAGACTCCCAGTCAAAATGTTGTTGCATGGACCTCAACAGGTCTAAAAAGGAAGGATCCTCTGGGGGACTTGGGAGAATCCTTGTCCTTAGGGACCTGGGACTCATGGTCTGAGGGCTTCTCAGACGTATCATCTCCCAATTCCGGAAGGTCTCCAAAACCCGGAAGAGAGATGTCTTGGTGGGTAGTCCCCAAGATGTGAATGGTGGACTGGGGCGAGCTCACCGGGGAAGGGGACCTAGAAAAGCAGGAGTCTGCCCTCTAGGTCTGTAACAAACTCCATACGTGCCTCCTGCCACCAAGACTGAATAAGAGTCTTGAAATGCAGAGGTGGAGGAGGTGAGATAGCATGGGGAGGAGGGTAGTGGTACCCCTGATATCCCGAAAAACCAAAACCCAGGTACGGGGAGTAACCTGGGTAGTAGTGTCCTGCACCACTCCAATCTGGGGGGACTTGCCGGGGGGGGAAGGGAGTCCGAAGGATACCCGGAAGGGTAACGCGGGACAGTGTGGGGTCTTGAATACAAGCCTGTCAGAGTGTCTGATGGTGGGGGAACCCACGTAGGGCCTGCCGTGATATAGATAGGAGGCAGGTCCGGCACTGGGGCTGCCATTGTCGGAGCCGGCGCTGCCAGGTCCGGCATCAGAAAAGGATCCGGCGTCAGATAAGCTGCCATTGGGACCCGACGAAGGGGATGCGACGGGGGGCCTGGTCCACCGGGGGGCTGACAGCTAAGGCGGACGCGAGGGCCCCGGCACGGAGACAGTCATTGGATGGTCTGACGTAGGAGAAGGCCTCACCAGCTCCGACGAAGGATGGGTGTCCAGCATCGAGAGATCTGCCAGGATGAGAGGCGCCTCCAGTGAAGTGCTGGATGGCAGAGGAGAGGCCTCCATCACTGAAACCCCGGAGGATAAGTGGGGGTTGGACCCAAATGTGTGTTCTATATCGAGGGGGCCTGTGTTATCTTCTCCTAGGCTGGCAGCCGCAGAGGGACTTGCTACTGGCAGGGGAAAGGGGCAATCTTCCCCGGGCTTGTCTGGATGTCAGGTTGGCTGCCATTAGGCCTTGCCGGGAGAGTCGTGTCTCTGCGACTGCCAGAGGTGGCCGACTGATCAGACGTAGCCGGGTGAGAGGGGGAGGAACCCCTGCCGACTTAATGGCTGGAGCCGAGTGGGTCCCCGTGCCTTGGGGAGCTGACTTACCAGCAGCCGGGAGGTCCCTGCAGGAGCAGACTTAGCGGCAACTGCGGTGCTGCAATTGAAGGAGCCGCTGGTCACCTTACCTGCTGCAGAGGTTTGCACGGTCTTACTCGGATCCCCTGCCGCCGACTGATGCTTCAGCAGAGGTGGTGGGGGAAAGCCTAGAGTACTTGGCCAGAGAATCATCCACGGAGCGCTGCTGCTCCTTGTGTTTCTCCTTGCAGGGTTTTCAAGGAGAAGAAGAAGATTATTCACAAATGCGTTCCATCTGTTTTTCTAGGGACGCCAGCTGGGTCTTCAACAGATGGGCCTTCAGAGCCTACTGCCTCCTTTTGCACGTGGCCTGGTTAAATGGCTGGCAATCCGGGCAAGATGAAATACGATGGTCTGGGCCTAGACAGATGATGCACATAATGTGGTTGTCCTTTTGTGGAATTTGTGTGCCACAGAATTGACACTTCTTCTTTGAAGAAGACAGAGAATTGGAAGGAATAATCAGAAGAAAAAGGTAGGTTAGGTACTACCGACAAAACTTTCAGCATGATTGCTGAGGAAGTCTACTGCAAGGCAACTGACATGAGGCAACGGCAGGGAAAGAACTGGAGGGCGGGCGTGGGGACCGCCCACTATATAGAGTCATGCTAATGTCGGTCAGATGATGGGTGGGCGGTCCCCCATCAAGAGACTGCTGGAAAAATCTGCTGTGTGGCCCAGCCACCAGGTGGTGCTAGCCCTTCATGTGATGACCTACTGAAGGAACCCTCTCAAAGTAAGATCTGATAGTCCCTCGAGAGCAAGAGAGCAGGTTTGTATGGAGAGGCAAGTGTCACGAGGGCCTGCTGCTGAGGCTGTGGAGATTGGGGTACAAAATCTGGCGCGGCCAGTTCAGAGTTACTAGGATCATCATTGCCTTGTCCCTCCACACCTTGATCAACACCTTGTGGATCAGGGAAAAGGGAGGGAAGGCATACAGGAGGCCCGGGGTCCAAGACCTCGTGAAGACATCCCCCATCAGTGATCCACACTGAGGGGGGGGAAGGGGCAGGCACAGAACAACCTCAGATTTACATTCTCCCAGGAGGCAAACAGGTCGACCAGGAGAGTGCCCCAAGAGAACAGGAGGTCCACTACTTTCTGATGAAGAGACCACTCATGAGATGTCTCACCCACTCAACTGAGGGCATCCACCAGCCAGTTGGAGGCACGGCTACATGGATCGTCAGGAGATCAGTGTTCAGACTGTGTATGAGGGTCCAGATGTGGAGGGCATCCCGACACAACCAGAGGGAATGCGTCTAATCCTGCTTGTTGAGGTAGTACATGGTCGTGGTGTTGTCCATCTGGACCTGCATAATCTGACCTGAACTGCTGAAGTGAAGGCTGTCAGAGCAAGACGCACTGCATGGAGCTCCAGCAGGTTGATGTAACATTGAGACTCCTTGGGGGTTCAAAGCTCATGGGCTCTGTGGTTTCCCAGGTAGGCTCCCCATCCCACAAGAGAAGTATCAGTTGTGAGAGTAACCGGCAGCTCTGGGTTGTCAAATGGGACTCCTTCCTGCAGATGTTCTGGGATAAGCCACCACTGGATGGCATCCCACAGCGGCTGCATCACCATGGCTGGCTGGCTGGCTGAGGTGCCCATGGCACTGAGACCACTGGTGGACCAGCTCCCACTACAGAGGGCACATCCATCAGCGGGCCCACCGGACCACGGCGCCAGGTACCCCAGTAGTTGCAGGAAGTCCTGGGCAGGGCGCAAGTGCCCAACCTCAAATGATTGGGCAAAGGAGGTAAGATCTGCTGCCTGGTCCTCTGGGAGTCAGGCCTTGGCCCAAAGGGAGTCGAGCTCTGACCTGATGAAGCGGGTGACCTGCCAGGGGTGCAGTTCTGACTTGGTCGAGTTGACAAGACCACCCAAGGCTAAGCAAGTCTGGAGGGCCAAATCCCTGGACTGCTAGACCTCATCCCAGGACAAACTGGCAATCAGCCAGTCGTCCAGGCAAGGGTACACCCAGACCCCTCCTGTCACTGTAGGAATGCTGCCACCACTGCTGTGCACTTGGTGAAGACCTTGGGGGCAAAGAAGAAGCCAAACAGCATGGCATGGAACTCATGCAGTGCCCACTGTGAGCAGAACCAAAGGAACTGCCAGTGAGATGGATTGATCGGAATGTGGAAGACGGCGTCCTGGAGGTCCCAAGAGCAGAACCACATGTCCTGCTCTAGGGATGTGATGATTTAGTTCAGGGTGACCATCTGGAAATGAAAATTACGTACTCACTGTAATTCTTGATCTTCCAACATATCTTCAACATTCATCACAGGTGGGATACATGCCGGAAGCTGGATCCCGAGTGGGAACATATAGCTTTAAAAAATCTTCAGGAGGGGGAGCTGATGTCAGGGACAGCACCACCCACGAGGCCTACACATGATGTGGCACTCATGGAATGGCCAGTAACTAACACTGACTCCCCCTCCTACACAGTTCTGGCTGCAGGAGAGGAAAACAGGGCTAGAGAAGAAGGGAGGGGTTGGGCAAGGGAGCCCAAGGGACAGAAAAAGGAAAGGAAGCAAAAACTGAACCATAAGCCAAACAGAGAGGAGAAAGAAACAGATAAGAGGGTTCTGAATTAGGGCTTTCAGGGTCACCAATGACCAGAGTCTCTGGGCAAACCTATGGTTAAGAACATAAGATGGATAAATAAAAGGTGGAGTAGGATCCCTTCTTGGCTGAGAAGAGAATGGTAAAGAATCTCCCAGTCCAGAAGGGGGCAATAGATCATTAAAAACAGAAGTGGCTCAGTCAGACAGTATACTGACCGGAGAATAAGACAACACCCTTCTGTCTGAAAAAGGCAAGGAGACTACCTATGTCCAAAGGAGGGCCTCGGGAGAGAGCCCAAGTATTTTTATACTTGAAGAACATGGGCGTACAATCGGAGTAGAAGAGGAGACGCAAATGCTCAGACCAAGAAGGGTCCCTTTGGAGGAGGGCACAACTCCTAAAAAGGGCTGAGGGAGGAAGCAGGCCAAGGAGAGCTAGAAGGAAAGGGAGGCAAGAGGGCCCAAACTGTCCCCCCACAGCTGACATTAGGAAAGGCCCTGTCCCCGAACGGGAGTCTACCAGAGACAGTCTTTCCACTGAGGATTCCCAGCAGGGGAGATCCATATGTGTTGAAAGAGGGAAGTCCATCTTGAACAATAGAATGGAAGGTGCCTCCTAGAAGGGCAGCTACAAACCAGGAGGCAAAGGCAGTCTCGTTTACCATCCCCCCTCCAGAGAAGGAAAATATGGAGGGGGCAGGACCAGACACTTGTCAAGACAGGGTTTCCCCCATGGAGATGACTACCACTGTCCAATATCTCCCAAAGGAGGGGGTGATGAAACAGGGAGGAGGCACTGCCCAGAGACCTGGTCATGAGGGGAAGGTGGGTAGGAAGCTATGATGAATAGTGAAGATAAATTGGAAGATCAAGAATTATGGCAAGTACATAATTTTCATATCTTCCAAAGAGCAATCTTCATCATTCGAGGTTAGACTATTGCAATGCATTGTACCTGGGACTGTCAGGAGGCAAACTCCAGCACCTGCAGCTGGTGCAGAACGCGGCGGCCAGGTTACTGATGCGTGTTCCTAGATTTGAACATTTTACGCTGGTTCTCTGTGGACTGCACTAGCTGCCGATAAGGTGGAGGATTGCCTTCAAGGTCGAATTACTGACCCATAAAGCCATACACAGTCGGGGACCTGACTATCTGCAAGACTTTCTGGTTGAACACTGCTCGAACTCCCTCTCTCCACTCCTCCGAGGGTGGCCTCTTGGTGGTTCCCAGGGTTAGGCTGCAGCTTTCAGATCGCACTTTCTCCGTGGTTGCACCTACCCTGTGGAACTCGCTCTCAGGGTATCTAAGAGAGGCCCACTCAGTGGAAGCCTTTAAGAGGGGGCTAAAGACGTTATTTGAAAAAGCATTTAAGGTATTATAGTATGAAACACTCTTGATGACTGCCATTTTATATATTAATATGGTGATTTGAACTTGAATTTTCTTTATGTTTATGCTCAGTAATGTACTGTTTCTCATGTATGTTAAGATGAATGTTTATTTGTATTAGATTGTACAGTGCTCCGAGCCCCCGGGAAGGGGTGCTTTATACGGTAAATGATCTATCTATCCATCCATCATTCATTACAAGTGGGAGAGTACCAAGCTCACCACCAAAGGTGGTGTTGGCAACCCTGAGGAAAATGGTCAAGTTCCCTCAGCCTCCTATGGTGGAGAACACATGGAGGTGGAGGCCCCTTATGGGTCCGGTGGGGCCGATTGGTCAGGGGCAGGAGGAGGCACCCTGCTAGGTCTCACGCCTGACCCTAGAGGAGAAAAAATGGGCCCCCTGGAAGCACGAGCAGTCACTCTTCGCTGGGTCAGGGTGACAACCGGGAAAGGGGAAGCCATGACGTCTGCCTAATGCAGACTGCTAATCCCACTAGCATGGAGGCCACCTCGCTGACTTCGTAAGACGCCCTTGCCTGGTGTCTCGCTAGCTCCACACCTCGTGCAGAAAGGCAAATGGCTTGCCTGGTTGCCTCACAGTCGGACAAAGATGCTAGAAGCTGCCCTACCATCATCCACAGGTACCTGCCATAGGTAGCCATGTGGGTCTATAGCGCGCCGCCAAAATGACTCTGTGGCCCCAACGGTCAAAATCAGCCGAGTTTGAATAAGGGGTGGAGCAGGGCTCCTGGAGACCCCAGGGGTGCGAATACCTGTGCTGGACATCCCTTGGGGATGAAGGGTGGGGTGGACAGATGGCACCAGACAGCCTGCAACGCCTCCGTAAATGGCCGAGACCACAGAGATATGACTGCAGAGACAGACATGAACTCTCCCAGGAGTGAGAGCGGCGGCCGGGCAGGATTGTCACAGCAAAGTGATCGAGATGGAGGTCACTCATCCTAGAGAGGAAGCGCTGATAGGAGAAGATGGCATCAGAGGAAAGATAGACCAAAGAGTCCTCTTCCTCAGCTGAGGAAGACATGGATGAAGATGGGCTGCTTTTAGAGATCTGTGGTGCAGGGTTCTCTGGCTGAAAAATGGCCTGGTCCATTGCCCTAAGGTACTGAGGGAATGCACTAACCGAAGCCCTCTACTGTTCCCAGGTAAGAAGCCCCGAAGGACCCAGAATACCTCGGGGAGGGGAGGAGGAGGAGGAATGTAGCATACCACAGAAGACCCTCTGCCAGGGCTGCAAGATTGGGCAGGGGAACCCTCCCGGGGCGGGGCTGTGAATCTCAGCCACCTCAGGACACCCAACTGGGGAGGGGTGGACAGGGTGGTGCCCTTGACGGGAACTCCCCTGGTAAGGAAGTCAGAGCCGTGCAGATCCCGACAGGTCAGGGGGAAAGACAGCGAGAACCAGCACTCCTGCCTGGGACCCCTGAAGGTCAAGATCTGGAGCAGGGCACCGATCTGGACCCTCTCACTCCCACCCCACCAGAAGAGGACCTGGCCCTCAAATGAAGCCAAGCTGGCATTTGGGGACATGGAATGGGGTGCTGACACTGCTAGCGGTGCTGGCAACCACCTCGGCATTGCTGTGTCGGAACTGGGCCCAGCGTCACCAACACCAGAGCCTGAAATAGCACCAGAGGTGGCGCTGCTTCCCAAAACAGCGATGGCACAGTGCCAGCGACCTCAGCAGCACCAGAACTGGCACCAGTAGTGCCATCGGCACCATGCACAGCACCAAGAGACATGGGGGGATGGCACCACGACCAGCACTGGATGGAGAGCTTTCCGGTTCCCCCTGACAACGAAGGCCTCAAACTAAGCCTAGAAGGGCCTTGGGACTGCACAGAGCCAGGGAGCCAATTAGGATCACGATCCTTCCCTTCCAAAGTGGAAGAGATCAAGGAGCTCTCTAATGAAGCAATTCGAGACCCTTTGTCCTCTGGTGCCATGAGCGGTAGCAGGAGGGGACCTAGCTGCACGGTCAGCACTGTCTCGCTCACCTGCCACTGCTAACAGGCTGGGAGCTGAAGCAGCATGGGACCGCGGCACTGAAGGGCTCACTGGCATAGGCCGAGTGCGTAGCTGCAATGCCGCCACTGGGGGCATCTGGACCTCCGAGGAAGTACCGGCTTGTGAGGGGTGCTACACTGGCCCCCCAAAGGAAGCCAATTGTCCACCAAAACCTCCCAAGCAGGCCACCCCCCTCAGCAACAGCAAGGCCAGCCGAGGCCTGCTCTCCACTGGTACGTAGAGTTAGGGATGTAAGTTTGTCATGGCAGCCATACACGTCATTGATTCCACGACGTTTGATCTTTATTCAGGACTTCCATGACTTTCACTAGTGTCATCAGAATGTAGCAATGATGACAGTACCACAACAGTTACTACTGTTTACTAATGATTTTATGAACAAACAATGAGTCATTAAAACCTCATCCATGACAAACTTACATCCCTACGTATAGTACAGAGGAGGGGCCCAAGGATTTGGACCTGGAGTCCTGAGTGCGACAGCGTCCTCCATAAGTTGGGGGGGTCCCTCCCCAATCTCATCATGTGGTTCTCAAGGGTGCAGTATTCCATCAAGAAACACGCATGGCACATATCCATATCATGGTGTCAACCCAGGCAGGTAAAACATCGTTCATGATGGTCAGCAGTCGCTATTCTATTCCCGCAGGGGCAGTGATGCATGGGGGATGACCTGCCTTACTTGATTTTTAGGCCTCTGACCGGACATGATTGATGATGGTAATAAAAAATGAAAGAAAAGACTTGGTGCCACACTTAGAATAAAACGATAAACGTGAACAGAGAACTGAGCAGTGTCAAGTAACTGGTGCATAACTGAGAAGATCCTCTGTGTCACAGCTCTGGATGTCCCACGGTAGCACCAGGATGCAGCCTCAATGGTGGGAAAAACAGAACTGAGGAGAATGGGGAGTCAGTGTTAATTACTGGCCATTTGGCGAGTGCCATGTCATGCACAGGCCTCATGGGCAGCGCTGTCCCCAACGTTGGCTCCCCTTGTTTTGAAGATTTTTAAAGCTATATGTTTCTGCTCGGGATCCAGCTTGCGTTGTGTATCCCACCTATGATGAATGGAGAAAACTGATCTTTGGAAGAGCTTGTGCTGCTTCAGGTACTGGTTGAGATCGTGAAAATTAAGTATGGAGCGCCAATCCTGTCTGTTTCAGAACCAGGAGATGTCTGGAAATGAAGCCCAGACTGGCCTTGGAGTCTTGGACACAGGCTACCACACTTTTATGAAGGAGCTGAGCGATTTCCTCCTGAAGGGCAGACAGCATGTCTGGGGACACCACAGCCTCCCATGGGCATGGGCTTGGAAGGACAGGAAAGCCTCCAAGTCTAGAGGCAAACCGTGGACCCACCATGTCGAGCACCCATTTGTCCTATGTGATGACAAACCAGGTGTGCAGCAAGTTGCTGAGTTGACCTGCCCAATGGGAATCCCAGGCTGGAACAGAACAGATGGGGGGAGTGACACCCTCACTGGGAAAGCCTGGCGGAGGCTCCGGCACCTGCAGCTGGGGGATGCCCAGACTCCCCAGCTGCCGGACTGCTTGCAGCTAGGACCAGCAGGCTTTGGCTTGGGCCACCAGGCCTGGGTCTGCCCTGCGGCGGTCTGGATGGAGGTGCCTGGCAGGGCTGAAAGGGCTTCTTTTGTTATGGTCCTTCTGAGAGGACGTAACGGAGTCAAGAGTGGCACTCGATCCTCTATCTAAGGTGACTCTCCACCTCCAGACCAAACAGGTCGGTACCAAGAAGGGGATGTCCACCAACTTGTGTTGGGTATCTGCCGTAAAGATCAAGATCCTCAACCACGACTGGCACCACAAGGCAAATGCAGCAGCCACAGATCTGGTGCAAGAGCTACCGATATTCAAGGCTGCTTGAAGCTGTTTAGCAACCAAATGTCCCTGGTCCTGGACCATCTTGACTGTCAACTGCAAGTCCACAGGGAGGCAGAGAAGAATCTGGTCCAAAACTCCCATATGAGCATGGGAGAAGCTGGCCATGATGGCAGCCAAACTGGCCTGCTGAAGGCCCAGGGAGGAGGCAGCACAGACTTTCTTGGCCACATGGTGTAGGTTTCTTGGACTCCTTGTCAGGGGGCTTATCGACATCCCTGATGTTGCTCATCTGCCAAAACACTGAATATGCCACCAGACCTTCAGCCCACAGGTGGTCGGTGAAACCAGGCAGAGACTCGGTAGGAACCGCATATTTGTGGACCATACAGGCCGAAGGTGCCGGGCAGGATAAAAATGGACATTACCACAGCTTGAAAGCACGACTAAAAGTGGCTTCTGCCACCGGGAAAGCAACCCCTGGGGAGTCACAGTTGTCCAGGACTTCGGTCATGGGGTACTTGGCCTGCTTCTACACCAGCTCCAATGGAATCCCCATGGAGTCAGATATCAAGTGCAGCAAATCCTCAAAGGAGACTGGTCTGTGCTCGGTGGTGAGCTCCTTGAAGGACTCCTAATCAAAAACCAGAGTCTGAAGGGGATGAATGGATGAGTCCTCCAAATCCCAGGACTCCTTGAATACTGCCATCGACCCAGACTCCCCCCAACCCCTGACAACCCACAGCTCATCCGTGTTAGTGATTTTCATGGAGAGTCGACCGGGGAGGCTGGAAGCAGGGTGGGCAGCCTTGGGATGGGGCCCTGTGCAAAGACTGCGGAGACTCCACATGAATGGGAGGGGAAGCTGGCATCAGCTCAGCCAGGTGACCAGAGCAGACCATGGCAAGGGTGACCATGGAAGTGCTGGGGGCTGAGATGGGGTGCGGCTGTGGCCGAGGATCCAGTGCTGCCATACTAGCGCTTCATTAATTGTGCCACAATTTTCGGCGGAGCCCATCTTCATTCGAAGATGAGGAAGAGCAATGATGGTGCTTCTTGGTGAATGCCCGAGAGCAGGGACGCAGAGATTCACTTGATCTCGAGTGAGAGCCTGATATAGAGGCCTCAACTGTCAACAGTCAGTAGACATGGGGGGAAGGCACTGTACAGTTGACTGGAGCATGGCTCCGAGGAACCCAATGGGTTAATCTCCTGAGGGCGGACAGACGATTCGGATTGCTTGTGCACCCATCCTGAGAAAGGGCTGTGAGGACTTGAGTCCTTGAAATTGAGTTGTCCCCACCATCCTCAGACAATGGGTCGACCAGATTGAGAAAGATCTTGGCAGATTGGTCGACCAGAGTCTCTACCTGCAGGCCTGACATGAACATCGAGGGGCCAGCGGCCTGCACCGGGACAAGAGCAGCATCGGCTGAATCCGATGGCTTGACAGCTGCCAAGCCAGAAGCAGAATCAAGGGAGCAGAAGGAGTGTGCTCGTTCCCACGATCTGCAATGGGACCTCTTAGACTTACAGGCCCGAGAGGACTTAGACCCTTGGGAAGGACCCTCCCGGAGAGTAGGAAGGGACTGGCATAAGTTACAGAATGCTCCAGAGAACAATGTGCTCATGTCCGTCGGGACATTTGTGGGGACTAAAGCCACACCCACTGCAGCCTGGACCGCAGCCTCTTCAAAAGTGTCGAGCTGCACTGCTGAACTTGCCTCCACAGAAACAGTCTTACAGGTGTCCTTGGAATGAACAGGAGAATCCTGTTCATATGGATGGCCTAAGATAAGGGGTCATAATGGTCCTCCAATGTGGAGGGCTGAAGGAACCGGTGCAGGTTGCATGACTGTGGACTGTGCTGGGCCCTGAGGCAATATACACATGGGGCATGAGGGTCGGTGTGCTACATTTTTTGGTTACAAGTGGCACACCGACTGAACCCAGGACCGACCTTTTGGCTACTGCGCTCCATTCGAAGGCCAACAGCAAAAGCAAAATTCAGAACCGAATATCGAAAGGGTGAATAACCTAAGACCAAAATGGGCCTATACTGCATGCAGGAGCTGTGAAGGAGGAGACATGATGCTTCCAGTGGAAAGGAAGATCTGACGTTGCAGGGCAGTGCCTTGGAAGATACTACATGGGTGACTGGAAGGAGCTTGGCTTGAAGACCTTCCAGCAAGAATTAAAGGGGAAGGAAGAGCTACCTGTCTGTGGAATTGCACCACAGACGTCTCTAGAAACAATGATTCAGTGTTCATTTTTGGGTGGGGGACTGGGACAATTGGCACAAAGTTTTTAATTTTGACCTGCCTTTTCTTGTACCTTGGGACAACCTGCTCACTGTTGTACAGGTTTTCAACTGTTATTTTAAACCCTGTTCTGGTGAAAAATCAAATATGGAGACTCAGAAACCAGAGCCTGCAGCTCAAAAATTCTTCAAGCAGAAGTAATGGCAACAAGAAAAAGGGTTTTCCAGGATAGGATATGCATGTTACAAGTAGCATGTTCAAATGGAGTTCCTTTCAGTTTTTTTAAAACAAGGTGGAACCAATTTACGGACTGGGGGATGCATATGCAGTATGCCTTTAAGAATTCAACAGGACACTTCTTATTGTTCTGTTGTCAACCTATCAATAAGGGCATGAAAAGACAAAACGGCTGCCACATGCACCTTAATAGAAAAATACTACAGGCCAGCATCAGATAAGGACAACAGGTTATCCAGCACAGAATTCACAGATGTATGCAGGTCCACAGAATGTGACATACACCATACAGAAAAATGTTTACATTTTAAGGAATATGCATGTTTGGTGGTTGGCTTTCGAGCAGCCAGCTGGACATCAGCACCACAGCGGCTACACCAAAGTTGGTGATGTCCTCAGCAGCTATGCATGCAGATGCAGGGACTTCAGATCTGGATGGACCAGAGTTATTTTATCCCATGACAGGAGCCTCAACAAAGGGGGAGCTGGAGAGAAGGCATCACTGTCAGATGCTGCAGAAGTGGAAACCAAATCTAATGGGGCCAATAAGGTGCTACTAGTAGTAGACTGGCATGTTCCACCTCAGCTTAAAAAATACCTACTAATTATAAGGTACTAAAGGAAAGGCATAAAGGAATTCATCCTGTCCTCTGGCAGGAAAAGCGCTGCCCATAATTGTGTCCAGAACTACTCCCACATACTGGAGACATTGACATGAGATCAGAACCATTTGGGGCTCGTTCAGCATGACACCTAGGTCCTGCAACAACTACTTTGTCTTCTTCAGATGTGAACAAATAGCTTCCTTGATTGCAGCCTTGAAAAGTCATATCATCTAGATAAGGGAAGACAAAGACCTTCCCTCCACAGAGCTGCAGCTACTGCTGCTAAGCATTTGGTTAATACTTGAGGTGCCAAGGACAATCCAAAGGGCAAGACATGAAACTGATAATGCTTACCCCTTAAGCATGAACCCAAGATACTGTCTGAGGTACGTGTGGATTCTGATACAGAGACGTGCATCCTTCATATCCAATGCACACTGTCAATCCCCTTTCTGTAACAAGAGGGTGAGGGACTGAAGAGACACCATCCAAAACTTCTTGTATTTAATTTATCTGTTCAGACCTCTAAGCTCTAAAACAGGACATGAGGCTCCTGCCCACTTTGGGATTATGAAGTAACTTGACTAAAAGCTTGTGTTCAATTCCTGAGGATGCACATGCTCTATGACCTTTTTCTGAATTAAGGAATGCAAATCTATTCTCAAGTGACTTGGAGAGTAATAACAGGTCTGTGGAGGATGCACTGGAGCTCCAGTCAGGAGCTCCATGGCGCCTTTCAATAATTTCCAGAACCCACTCATCTGTAGTGATCTGCCTGCATTTTGACAAACACTTGGAGATCCTGCCCCCAACCTGCAATCCCAGAGCCATGGGAGGAAGGGGAGGCAGTGGGGAGTTAGAAGGTACCAGGGGTGGTGCGAGCATCACCTGCACTGATACCCTTGGGGCCTTTGGAATGGCTCCCCCAGAGAAGGGGTCCTGAGAGAGGACCTCTACCATAGTTAAGGGGCTGCTGATGAGAAGTATGGGCATCCTTACCAGCTGGGCTATGAAAGATGCCCCTGCCATGACACATAGAGGGCTGCAGTGTCAGTGCCTTCATGGATCTCAGAGTCATTTTAGAGGACTGAAGCTCCCTCAGGGCCATTTCTACATCACTACCAAACTTCTTATGACCCATAAAGGAGACACTGAGGACATACTGTTGCACATCAGTAGCAAATCCTGCTACCTTATGCCAGAAATAGTGATGTAGGCAAATTCCTGAAGCTGCAGCCCCAGCAGAAGCATCAGACGTATCATATGCAAATCTTAAACACTTACCACTCTCCAGGCCTGCTGTGGTAGTCTTAACAAGGTCCTATTTAATGGGACCATCAGGCAGTGTAACAATGCTGGAAATAACCGAGTTCTACAATCTGTTCTGATATTTTATCATGTAAGCTTGAT
The DNA here is from genome assembly GCA_016271365.2 of Neoceratodus forsteri. Classification (NCBI taxonomy): domain Eukaryota; kingdom Metazoa; phylum Chordata; order Ceratodontiformes; family Ceratodontidae; genus Neoceratodus; species Neoceratodus forsteri. Next base: position 174,343,516 of record CM057449.1, on the reverse strand, counting down.
AAATGCCAATTCTAAGACCCAGGGATGCAGAGGCATGTCCTCTTCCCCATGATGTCTAGTCTTCTGGATTCCTTATCAGGGGCAAAGAACTTGTGTGTCTTAGGGCCCTGGACCTATCATGAGCAGCCATAATGACTAGAGTCTGCTTCCAGCGGAGAGTTTTAATATGGCTTAGAAAGTGCAGTATATTGTTTATCTGCCTTCCTTGGCACTGCAGGCAAGGTGCTTGGTCTGTGCTAAGCAGTAATGGTAGCATCCACTGTTGCAGGAAACAAAGGAGGAATCTCAATTGAAGAAGCAGTGGGAACCTCCAAAAATGTAAGTAGGCTGCACTTAGTGGAGTCTTCATCTTCAGAAGAAAGGCGCATTACATCCTACATCTGTCTTAGCAGGTATCCAGTGAATATGGTGACCATGACTGAGCACTTTCTAAAAGGGCAATTCAATCATGGCGCCCGTGTTCTGGGCTATCTGGCAGAGTAGCGATCGGATACAGGGTAGGCGAATACAGCGACAGGATGTCGCTACATATACGCACGCACGGGGAGGGACCATGTCACGTGACAGGCAGGGACGGTATGTGGGGTGTAGTGCGGCAGCTAGCTGCCGAGCTAGTTGCGTGGCGTGGTGGGTAGGTGGCACGCTGGGGTTGGGAGGGTGCCAGGTTTTGTTCTGGCCGTGATCTTTTTTTGCGTTTGTCGGGTTTCTATTTTTTTTTTTTTTTAGTTTACACACACACCCTCCCCGACACGCACCCTCCCTGGAGTTGAGAATCCTTAAGAGTGCGAGAGTGTGTGTGTGTGCCGGTTTTCTAGTGGCTGCGAGTGTACATCGCCGTAATTCATTTCCGGTGACGTACACTCGTCAAAACGGCGATTGCCGTTATGACATAGAACCATCTTAGCAGGGTCTGAAAAGAAGCATCTTCAGGAGGGTACCTTGGAATGTAAACAAATGTCCTCACTACAAGAAAACAATATGGAGCTGGATCCAAAACCTTTCTGGAAAGGATCCACATCCTCTTCTTCTAAATCTTCCTTCATATTCAGACAGGATTGTACTCTCCTCATCAGGTATGATGATGCAGTCTTTGCAGTAGCTGGCACTGATGCAGTGGTTGAGAGGGAGGAATAAAAAGTGTGCCTTTATAGCTGGATGCCAGTGGAGTTGACGGGCAAGGACCAGTCAATAATAAGGCCGTGGTAGTCTACGGCAGCCCTGGCAGACAGTACCAAAATAACTCGGGACACTGTGGCAAGCACCATTTATGAGTTGATGACATCACATGATGGAATCAGAGAGAGACTACAGTAGATGGGTTAGTATCTGACGACGAAGCTGAGAACTGCCATTTTTATCAGAGGATGAGCCTGAGCCAAGCCTCAACCATGGTGTCTCTTAAATGACTGGGGGCTACGGGGGTCAAAGTTGCAGCTGTGAACAAGAGGGACTTGCACCTCTGTACAGAGGGGAGACTGGGACCTCACCAGCAATGTTTGTGCCATCTCGAGTTTACAGTGGTGACGGTGAGACATGATGATTTCATCAACTTGTCCTTGTCTCTGGAAGACTGATGACCGCACTGGCATGACCGTTGCTGAACAATAAGATCTCCTGGCAAAGGTGGTTGTCAACCTCCGGGAGATGCTGGTGCGGTACCTGCTGCTTTCTTGGTAGTATCCATTGCCTTTTTGACAATAAAGGTTTCTAGAACCTTCCAACAGTGTTCCTCATAAACTCACTGAACCCCTGGCACATTGAATCCCTGTTAGATGTCACAGACCCTGACACTTTGGGATACGCCCAAACAAGAAATGCAGATGGAATGAAACATCCTTGTAAATCTTCTAGCTGCAAGTGCAAAACCTAAACAAAAGTTCTTTCGACAGTGGCATGCAATGCCAAAGAAAAACAGTTAACTACAGTGTTTCTCATTGTGATCTGACAAGCAGTTGATGGCAGGACAAAGAAAGGAGGAGTGATGGGGTGGCCCATCTTGTGTAGGTAGGGACATCTTATGTCATCGTCGGTGGCCCCTGGCTAGCAAAAGTTTCTGAGTGATTCAAATGCCAATGGCTTACAGTTCCTTAGGTGTGGTCCAACAGAAGAGATGTCCTTGATGAAGATATACTATTTTTATACAACAAAATCAAAGAAAAAAAAACTGGTTCAAGGTGGGGAAAAAAAATCAGATTCAGTGCATTACAACGTTGATTTTGTGATTCATTTTTAATTATTCTAGTTCATTTCATTTATTACATAATGCAGACAATACATTTAATTGATACAATAAAATCACATTGTGTCATAAACACTTTTTTCTCTAGACTGTTTTTGATAAATGATTTGCTTTTTTAAAATGTTTTCCTTTGCTTACTCCTTATTGAACCCTCTTCATCAGACAAAATAATAACTCGAAGCAACAGCTTCCAATCAGCTCTGTCCCATTCCACGTCCCACCACCTCCAACTCAGACTGATGACATTTGAAGTTTCAGGTGTGTTGATCCAACCCCTTCTAGGTATTGTATATGCTACATTAAAGCACCACAAGCTGGACCCAGTTATGTGGATTCATCACAGAGTTTGCAGTGGTCACAACTGGTCAGTGAACCAGACCACAGACCTTCCCGCTAATTTCAGAAGACAGTAATACAATAAACACATGAGGCAGGTTCACAGGTTACACAGGGCTACTCAATGGGCAGACTGGAGATTGAGCAGAAAGGAAAAGTTACTCACTATAGTAACAGCTTTTCTTCTAAAGAATTAGAACAGCCACTTAAATTTGTGCATTACAAATGTGAGGCGCATGGTGCCTTGGAACTTAAGAATTTTTTTTCCAAAGGTGTTCTCTCCTCTCTATCTCACTGCGCTGGTCTCAAGCTTCCAAGCATTCCAGTGGTAGATCTTTGAGCTGAAGAGGCCAGAAGGCTCCAGGTCTAACTTGAAAAGAAAAATATTCCACTTGCAGCAATATAAATGTTACATTAAAAAGGTTTTATGGACACAGAACAAGCAACAGCAATAATTAAAGAGTTACCACACCCTCATATATCTTGTAAATGTTGTTTCCATGTCAACACGCAGCTCTTTTCATATAGCTGTTAGGGATATATGTGCTTGCTTTAGTTTATTTTCACTGTTCATATGAGTCCCTGTAACTATTGTGGGGGTTTCCATTTTCTAGTTGTTGAAATCTCATTGTCCATGACAGCTGCATTAGCATATGAAAACATGATATGTCAGCACCCTTTAGACTCCACAACATGCCAGTCTGCTTACTTAGAATTCAACAAAATGAGTTGCAGCAAAGGTGTGAAACACAGTTACCTTCAATTAGCTTTGCAAACTGTTAGATGTAATGCAGTTTTTCCCCCCTTTAAATTGCATTCAGTCCGTTTCCAGAGTTTTTTCAGTTTATGTGCACTTTCAGCATAGAGATTTATGCTGTAAATGGGGGCTGTGGCATCACGTCCTCACATGCTAATGCAGCTCTCATGGACAATGAGATTTCAACAATCAGAAAGAAGAGACCTCAGGCTAGTTACAGGGACTAGTATGAACAGTGTAAATAAACTAAAGCAAACACCAATATCCCTAGCAGCCAGACGAAAAGAGTTGTCTGTTGACATGGAAACAAATAACATTGATAAGATATGAGGATGTAGTGTTCCTTTAAAAGGGCAAGTCATAAATGACAATAAAAGATTCTGAACTACTTCACTACCTTATCCTAAAAGAGGGGGAGTCAGGGAAAGGTTAGCTTGACCGCCTGTTCTAGTCCTTCAGAAGATGTTACTACAGTGAGTGACTTTTCCTTCCAAGTACAAGAATAAGAACAGCCCAGTCAAACTTGTGCAGACTTCCGTCAATACACTGGGTTAAAGTGGTTCAGGATTACTTTAGGAATAGGTTCTGAAGTCCAAAAATCCCAAATCTAGCATCCTTCTCTTGTCTGTGTGTCCAGGCAATAATGAGATGCGAGTGTGTGGACTGTAGGTCAGGTAGTGGTTTTATAAGTTCCTGTCAGTGACACGTTCCTTCTTGTTGCCACTGATGCTGCTGTAATTGTAGGGGGCTGTGCTTTAGTGACATCTGCATGAGTACTTTTCCTGCCTTCCTCAATATACTATTTAGAGGCTGGGTGTCCCTGTGACACCTCACCACAGTGTATGTTCTAAACAATTGTTTGTTATTCTTAATGTCGCCATTCTAGATGTGTAGAAACTGAGGGCTCTTCTAACATCTCATGCATTAAGTTTCTCCTCCCCTTTACTGGCATGTGGCCTTGGGAAATATTCTAGCAAAGTAATAACATGATTCAAGTGGCATTCTGACACCACCTTAGGGAGGAATCGAACAATTGTTCTTAAAATTTTTTCCCTGTGGAAAATTAAGTATGAGGATCACCGCTGACTGCTTGCAACTCACAGACCCCGCTTGTTGATATAATAGCCACCAGGAAAAATGTTTTCCAGGTGAAGTATTTAAACTCAATGGTGCCCATAGGCTCAAAAGGACAGGTCATTAACTGAGGTCAGATTCAGGTCCTAAGCTGGTACAGGCTTCTTCATGGGGGATTCATATGTGAGAGGCCTTTAAAGAACCTCTTAAACACTGGATGCAGAAAGATCCTGCTGAGGACTAACTGCAGAAATTGTCAACTGTACTTGCTGGAATGAAAACCAAGGGACTTTAAATGTATTAAATAATCCAGAATTATTGCAATCTCTGCTGAATGGGAATTGTCCCGCACAATAGACTGAAAATCTTTTTCATCTTGAATTCTAGGTTTTGCTGGTGGATGGATGGCTTCTTGGCCACTTAAGGACTTGGGTAGAGCCATTCAGTTCTGAAAACTGTCCCTTTAGGAACCATGCTTTCAGGTGAAGAGACTCCAAGTCTGCATAGTTCAGCTGGCCTCACGAGATTGTCAGAAGGTCTAGACTTGGAGGCAGAGTGCAAGCTCTCTTGGACATCTACAGTAACAGTACGTAACATGGCTGTCTGGGCCACCCTGGTACTACCAGAATCATGGTTAATAATTCCACTCTCGCTTTCAGAAAACACTTTGAATATCAAAAGTAAAGGAGGGAATGCACAAAGCAACCCATTACCACCAATACATGTTGACGGCATCTTCCAGGAATGCTCTTAGATGCAGGACTCCAGAGCAGAATAGTGGTAGCTTCTTGTTCTTGCATGACACAAAAAGCTCCACTGCTGGCACACTGGACTTCCAGAAAACTGACCACAGCAGTTTGTTTCAGGGTTCATGACATGAACCATCCTGCTGAGAAGTCTGTCAGGACTGTCCTTCCCTGCAATACAGACTGCAGAAATGTGTGCTGAGCGCACAGGCCGGAACCCACATTTTCAGTGCCTCCTTGCACAGGTCTGTGGATCTTGTACCATCTTGCTTGTTTATGTAATACACTGTTGTAATATCTGTCATTATCTGGAGAACTCAGACCCAGACTAATGCTAAGGTATTTAGGGAAAGAAACGCTGCTCTGAGCTCCAGCAGATTGATATGTTCCTCTCTTTCTTCTGGACTTCTTAATCCCTTTACTGTGTGGTGCGAAATATGCCCTCCCAATCTGAGGAGGTAGGGCATCTGTCATTAGGATTAAATTTTGCAGTGCTGGAAGAAAAAAAAAAAGATTCCCTAAGTGTTGCACCTATTGCCACCATTAGAGGGAGCTTATCAGTCTTCTTTGTACTGGTATCAGAGCAGTCAAGGGGTCCCTAAGCAAAACCCAGTACTCATTCTGGTCCCACTGAGCTTGTCTCACGTGCTGCCTTGCCCATGGTACCACAGAGGTTTTGGTTGACATGAGACTCAGACTTGAGAAAATCCTGTGCTGTCCTCCTTGTCCCCTTGTGCAAGGATGCTGCACAATGTACCACTGTATGGACCATTTTCTGTGGAAGAAAAGCCCTTGCCGTTACTGTGTCCAGTTCTGTTCCAATAAAGTGCAAGTTTTCTGTGGATTCCAGGTTTGATTTTTCTAAATTTAGGATGTACCCTACACGTTTCCATTAGAAGTATTGTTTTCTTCATGGATGACAGGGCATCTTTCCTGGCTCCCACACACACCAACCAGTTGTCTTACATATGGACAGAAGTAACTCCATTCTTTTGAAGTGCTGCTACAGCTATGCACCTGTGAACACACATGGGGCAATGGTCAGTCCCAAAAGCACTGCCTTGCACTGGTAGTGACCCATACTCACTCTGACGCATAGGTATTTTCTGTGTCTTGCTTCTATTGGCATGTGGAAATCAGCAGCCTTCGGATACACTGAGCAAGTCAGTCCAATTGCTTTAAAGATGGAATTAGTTTGCAAAGTGACCACTTTGAACCTTTCCTTTTTGTGTGTTTATTCAGACACCATAGGTTGAGTACTGGCTGTCACTCTAGTGATTTTTTTGTTGGAAGTACCTTGAGGGGGGAAAAAAAAAACACAAAAAACTTTTCCCATTTCTTTTACTGGTACCTTCTCCACAGCATTCAGAGCTTGCAATTTTTAACTTTTCAAGTGTAATTGCTACATCTCTGCTGGTGAATGTGGCATGAATATGTGGAATTTCTTTTGTGCTGAACTTGTAACAAAAGTTAGACACAGGCCTTCTCTCACAATCTCCAGTACCCAGTTTTCTGCTGTAACAGGCTACCAGGCTGGAAGTTGTGAGACAGGTGTCTCCCACTAAGGGGTCGAGATGTAACCTGTGACTCGTCGGGTTCGTTTTTGTTTGTGATAGATAAGCAGGAGACTGATGCTTGCTCCACCTCTATCTGAACCTCTGGATGCAGTATATGATTAATAGTGGAACTGTCCGCATTAGAACCACATTTCCAATGCCTCCCCTGCCAGTGTCCGTAGTACCCTCTTGATTTTTACTTTTTTCTCTGTTTTCAAGTAGTAATTTTTTGTTTTTATCGACCTTATTCATTTAGCTTTCTGATCTCCAAAGAGATACGTACTTTCAAAGGGGAAGTCAGCAGCTTTATTCTCTAAATCGAAAGATAAACCTGTGGTTCCTAACCACAAAGATCTTCAGATAGATACTGCATTTGCCAGGGTTCTGCCTGCTGTATCATTAATGTCCATAGCCATCTGCAAATGGCATTTGGCTCTATTTAGACCTGCTTTCAAATGCTGCAGAAACTCTGATCTCTGGTAGGAGGGCAGATTGTCATAAAAAAAGTAGCACACCTTTCTGGATTACTTCCTGGTAATGTAGTTGATAACTTTTTACTAAATGGGTGAATTTTTTTTGAATTCTTGTCAGGTGCGGCAGTAGTAGGTGGCCATCTTGCCTCTTCACATGCAGCAACCTACATCAGACCTTCAGGGTTAGGGTGTTGGTAAAATATTCTGAACCAGACCTGGTTACTATATATCTTTACTTTCTTAATTACTGTTGACAGACAATTGCAGGATCTTTTCACTAATCTTTTTAAAAGAGTCATGGATGCAATACTCTTTTTGTAGAAAGTCCCAACCTGCTTAAGAAACTGGAGTCCTCCATGCCAGTAAGTTTCCACAGTCAGGATATTAATCATACCTACAATGTTCCTAAGGAAGACAAAATATAAGGAATAGTCCTACAGAGGACAGTGGGGTGAATTATTTCCTTATCTGTGACTTGACTTCAGGATACTAGGTTCCTCCTCCTCCTTGAAGTAGCATTCCTTCTTAACACTAGGTGTAACTGAAGGAGGATTTTCAATGCCTGTTCTTTCATGATTTGGAAGAACTGCCGCATCTGACTTCCCCCATGGAGGGTGTCTGTGTATTTTCAGCAGGTCGGACAATGGGCTCATTTACCTTTTCTTTTTCAGGCTCCAAATATTTAGCCTTTTTTTTTTTGTCTTTTTAAGGCTAATGTGAGAAGACGACTTCTCTGCCTACCTTTTCTTGAAGTCCTTTTTATCTGAGCACTCCACATCCAGGGATTTACGCTCTTTAATGGGCTTCCTTGCAGACTCTACTTTAGACAGGTCTTTAGAGGCATCTGTGTCAGCTGACATCTTCAGAGAGATGTTGTCAACCTTTTAATAGGGAACACTCTTTGGAGTCAGACAGAGATGCTGGAGCTGACAGCAACTGCCTTTTTGCTAGTCTTTTTCTGTGTCTCAGGACAAAACACTTTGTACAGATCACAGTTTAGCCAATCGTGATCTGGGCCCAAACACCTGTAGCACTCTGCATGCCTGTCTGCCTTAAGCAAACAGTGGCACTTTTTGAAACCTGTGGGTCCAGTTAGTTGTTGACTTTTCTTTTGATTCTGATTCGAACATGAGACCAGAAAAGGCACAGCAGTAAAATCCCTAACTTCAGACATGGAAAGCCGGTGTTTATGTCAACCACAGTTGTTGTGAGCTGAAAGCAGTTTGAAAGTGCTGACAAATTATAGGCAGAAGCATTTTATTGTTGACCACAGTCACTGTGAGACGACAAATTTTAAACACATTTGATCAGTGAATCGAACTCCCCCCCCCCAAAAAATAAAAACAGTCTAACATGCTCTAAAAATAGGGGCAGAAGCACTTTAATGTATTACTTATTTAAACCAGAACTATTAAAATGGAACTGCTAGGCTGTTAATCTAAACCACACCTTCCACCACAGTCACCACGAGTACAGCGTCTTCTGCAGTTTAGGCCACTGTTCCCAGAACTGTTCAGGAACCATGTAAAAAAGCCCAAACACACTATTTTCTACTGCAACACAGTATGAAGAGACAGCAAATGTAAACTAAATAAACATTAAGCAGTGACTGCAAAGGTCAAGGCATTCATTTCCTCAGACAAAAAAATAATACAAGGACCAAAGTATAATCTTTACCTCTTCCTTTATTATTGCTGCAAGTTGCCAGACTTCAAAGACAGCATTCGGGGGCAAGTAAATCCTCCTAACGGCATTTTGCCTTTCAAATTTTTTTTGAAAAAGTCGAAAGGTAATATCCTGTCAGGATTTACCTGCCCCTGAATGCGGTCTGTGAAGTCTGGCAACTTGCAATACAAAAGGAAGAGGCAAAGATATACTTTGGTCCTTGTATTTTTTTTTGTCAGAGGAAGTGAGTGCCGTGACTTTTGCAAACACTGGACTGATATTTGTCACTGGTATCCAATTTTCTGAGCGGCTCTGGTGTCTCCAAATAAGCATTAAGCAGCTGAATTAGCTGGAAGTACCATTCGAGGCGACCACTATTTTCAATGGAAATTAAAGATCTACTGCTGGAGTACTGGAAGCCTTGAGACCAGCATGGCGAGGGAGAACATCTTTGAAAAATATTCTAAGTTCTGGTGCTCCATGCAACTCGCAGAGATGCTGCACAAGTTTGATGGGCTGTTCTAATTCTTGTAGTTAGAAGGAAATCTGTAAACCAAATGGTGGCTCTCAGCAGTCTTCAGGAGTCACAACAGTACAGTTAATCACCATAAGATAGTTCAGTTACAGAATTTATTACTTTGGCTTTCACACAGAACCATGTCTGACAGTAACCTGACAACTTTCAGAGCATCCCTGAGTTAGAAATAGAGGGTCACCAAAATGCACTAAGCTGGCATGACTTCGGGCTCCTACCTGGCCAATGCACTTAATCAATACGGCACAATGGGGGCACTGTGTGTAGGCTCAGTTGGGGCCTATACACAGTGCCCCTAACTGAATGTAACTGGTGACTGGGTGCATAGCTCAGTATCCAGCAGTGGTGGCCACAATCTCATTTTCTCCAATCACAGGCATGCTACCCACCCGATGTCACGCTAGAGCACAAAGTGTTTAAAGCATGCTCTCTGTGGTTCTGCCACTGAAATAGCTCTGTGAGGGTGGAAGCCAATCGAACCTGCCCTTGGCAGAAGTATCATGGCTGTGCACTCACAAACAGTGTTGTGAATACAGCTCAGCTGTTTTACAATGCTTGCAATACCATCCAATATGGCATCAACAAGGGCACACGATTTGCACCTGTTTATGGTGCAAATGCTTCCAATATGAGGCCCATAATCTGATGAAATATCTCAAGATATCTGGTTAGTTTTCATATAAGATTAAAAATAAGTTAATATTTTAAATATATACAAATGTGACAAAGCAGGGTTTGAGAGATGGGTCTGAAGATGAGTAACTCCAGAGAGTGTACAGAACCTCCGGAGTAACCCATATATCACTGTCTGGGAAGCCAGTGTCATAACAGTCTGTATATACCTAGCTGTTCACTGCTGTGGAAACAGTTGCAGCTGCCTGGAAAACTATGTGAAGCACACACAAAGTAGTTTGTCCTTCTAGAAACTGTTGCAATAACCAATATAAATATATTGTTACCTGTGAAATCACAGTAAGGTACATATCAGACTGTTCACAGCGATAGAAGCTGCTGCAATAACCCATATATCGCTCCCTGTGCAAACAATATAATGTAGATAACATGGTAGTTTATTGCTGTAGAAGCTGTTGCAACAGGCCATACCTTACAGCCTAGAAACCCAGACTAATGCATCTATTTAGCTCCTCACTGGTGGGTTACATAAATCTCATTTTATGATTCACACAACACACCTGAGCTTTTTTCCTGCATATTAAGGAATGGAATAACACGCTCCAGGATGTGTGGTGTCCGGTAAAATGCAATTCCAGGGCAGCTGAAAGCCCTTGGGTGCACCTTGTGCCTCGCAACCCACCCAGTTCATATGGACTTATGGAAAGTACATCACGTTGAGTGTTATTCCTTACTTAAAGCAGTTCAGATTTGCCCCAGATGCTTGCAGCCAACCATGGTTTCTGGAGACTCTGCCAACCAGAATTCCAGAATAAGGGGCATAGATTCTCCCTCTCCAACAGAAACAGAGTTTACTGCTCAGTGTCAGTGCTGAATTTCCCTTTAAAGACGCTGTATAATGTTGTCCTCCAGGGCATGCACAGATACAGAGTTTTTCCATGTCTAGGGGAGTCTTTTTTTGGGGGGAGAGAGATGGCATATCACCACCAAATAAATATGCATATGCCTGCCTGTATGCAGTAACTGGTCAAAGGAAAACACACTCTGTAATATACATACAGCATATGAACAAATATAGTGTGTACAGATGTTTACTGAGCCGTTTCAATTTCCTAAATTTCTCAAAAATCCAGGTTAGCTCTCCTTCGGGGTCTGACCTAATGCCTCCCTCTTCAGTCTGATTCAGAGGAGAGACACTACAATAATTCACCTACTACATTCCGCTGTTGTTAAAGTGGAGAAACGTTTTGGGTTTTATTTTGCTCTGAAGAAGCTCCAAGTACGAAGAGAGAAATGGAATTAGTGGGTGGTGAGGCAGGTTTACTTGTTAAACAAAAAAGTAATTAGCACTGATTTAACCAATCAGCACTAAGGATTTGCCAGCATGCGAGAATCTCATAACCACAGACATGCAGTGGTTGAAAAGTGGAACTTTCTTCTTTTGAAATAGGGTGTGCAGTAATTTTAAACAATGTTTTATTTTACACTTTGAAAACAAGTCTGACGATTTATAAAATGTTATAGGGCACCAGGATCATCTCTTATAGCTGTAAGAGGGTTACCTCTTATGTCCTTAGGGCTCCATAACTGCTCGCCTTCATTACTACGGTCTTCTCACCATAAGAATGCGCAACTGAGACACTCTTACCATTGGAAGAGAGAGTCACCAGTGGCTTATTAACACATAACAAAAGCTACAAGGGAAACCTACTTATGCACATGCTGCCGCATGAGACCACGGGAAGGAACCGCTGTCTAGGGAAGCAACAGCCCATGACCGGGTGTGTGGTAACAGTAAATCAACCTACATTCCAGGGGAGGATGAGGCATTTGGTTTATACACCCCTGAGAAGTGCATTAATTTGGAATTACTACACACGCTGGAGTAAGTTACTGCGCTTATAAAACAGCATGTTTAGTAAACAGGCTTCTTTGACTACAGAAAGAAAATCCAAAACGTGACTGTGCAACTGATGTAAAATCAGTGCATTGTTATGTGACCTATCCTGGACAATCAGGCTTATCTACCTTTCAATGTTGTTTTATAAAGCCAATTAATAAATGAGAATCTCATTAAGGAACAAAGCTTCTGACTCTTCGATGGCTAGAAATGCATGCACAGCCTCACTGGCACTGACCTCTGCCACGCTACCTTATTACAGGGTTGCTAAAGTAATCTGCATTTTGTATTCAGATTACATTTTTAAGAGCCTGATTACAGCTGGAGGTTTGTTAAAGCAACACAATCCCCCCCCCCCCCCGGAAGCAATCCCATTACTTTGCTGGCACTAAAGAAATCCAGTTTATTTTTACTTACTTGCTTTCTTTAAATTAATTCATACTAAGTGATTCCAGTGGGTCTTATACAAAGAGCTGATGTCATTTTATTACAAAAAGGCAAACATTGCACTGTGCGTCACAGAATTCTGCAGTTCTGGGGAATGTCTCAATGACATACTATACGGCACACATTTCGAGTACTGTGCTCACGACTTTACTTCTTGGCATGCCAAAGTAATCAGCAACAGGACTACTTCATTCTGAGCCTGAGGCAAATTAATTAGTAATATTTAATGGATTTCTCTTCTGAGCAAGTAATCTGTAATACCTTGCTTTTTCCAAAATAACTTGGATAACCTGCCTGCTTATCAGAGAAACTTGGATCTTTTCTGAAAGGGGACAGGAAATTGGGATCAACTGTAGATGTTCTGAATGATGCGATAACAGAAATGAAATTCATACTTTCAAATGATCCACATATGCCTGTACTAGAATAAACACAGATGTGGAAAAAACTGTTAGGGATGGTTTTCTTTTTATGGGCAACATTCTATGCTGTTCTCTTCTTGGAATCTGTAATTTGGAGTTTCTCTGTATCACAGTTTGTGAGCAGAATGCTAACCATGAGTTGCTGACTTCAGAGTATTTTCTGTGCTCTAACAGGGTCTTGCAAAGGGAAGCAACGTCTGAACTTCCACCTACATGCTGTAAAGTCATATTCATGAATTCCATTTTGAGAGCCCCCCCAAAAAGCCATTTTGTTGACATGGGACTTAGAACAGTTGAACATCAACTGGTAAACATTTCTAAAAGTCACATCTCATAAAACTTAATAATTAACTGCAGCACAATCATCCTCTACCAGTCGCTCCTTTTCCGAATTCGGAGTATGAAGTGTGGACAAGGGATGAACTGAAATGCTGGATTTCACAGCCTACAGGACAAGAACTGCTTCACTCCAGGTTAATGCCCCTGGAAGCGGACTATAACAAGCAGCTGACTGAACAGTGGAACTCAGCCCTGAGTCCTGCATCACCTCCTCCTCTCCTAAAGGTGCTCTCATTGTCCAGGTTTATTCACGTTATGCTGTTCCAGACTATGCACATGTTCCTTAGTGAGGACAGCAGCCAGTGGTAATATCCCAAGAGATAAGGAGTTGTTGCTCAGAAGTCCACTCCAGCAGTGCTATTGTTAGCAGGAGCAAGGGGGAAAGTAAAGCAGTTTTTTTAAAAACATCCACAGGCCATCTGGTATTTACACGGTTTTGAAACTGGAAGCCTTTTTTTTTTCCTTTTCTCATTTTTTTACTATTATATTCACACTCTCAGAGTTGTAGGGGTCAATGGCAGTCACAACAAAGACAGAGAGAGAGGGAATGGCCTGGCAAATTTGGAACAAGCAGCTGGTCAGAGCAGCCAGTCTGATTCAATGTGCCTGAATTGGGCTTTTATGTTTAGTCTGAGAAGTACCTGATTATATTTCTCCCTCTCCCCAGTCTCCTGGATTTAAGTATTGTGAGTAAACAAAACATGAAAGGGCAGTGGTAGTCCCTCCCTACAACACCTTTCTTTTATGGGGTATTTCAGATGCCACGCTGCACCCAATGACGCACACACACTCACACCTCTCACCATTTAAAGTCCTGAATCCTCCCCATTTCAGATACCTTACCATGCATGTCCCTTGGCATCCATACCAGGCCCTGTGGTGCACCAAGCTTGAATTCCATTTCCAAGTAGCATGCAATTCAGATTACACAGAGTTATTTCTCTTGCAATCAAAGAAGAAGGGCTGGGCTCAGCAAGACTTATAAAATGGTTAAGAGCAATCTTATACTGTAATTGGTGGAATCCAGTCATGTGACTGTGCATTTACCACAATTTAACCGCACAGTTAACTTGTCTTTTCTTTGGAATTTGGTGTCCCTTTTCACCATTGTATAACACACTCTAGAGTGTGCAGTTCAGCTGTAATAATCGCACTTCCCCAAGTGTTTCAGGCACTCAACTTTGCTTTTATTTCATAAAACCAACCAGGGTGTGCTGTTAATACAACAGAACCTCACACTGTCACATATTTTATCACTTTACTAACGCATACACAGAAATGTCTGACCTCCACACACACACACAGTGCTGATTAGAATGATCGGGACTAGATTGCAAGGAGAATCAGTCAATGTAACTGGGAAGGGATCTTGTTTGGAAGGCCAGAGAACTTATATCCTTCTTCTGATGTTTGCAGTAAAACCTCAGAAAATGTCCAGAGAACCAGTTAACTGAACCACTGCCCTCGCCAACCTATGTTGATTATCCATTGTGTGGACTGTGCAAAACGCTGTGTGTGCTATTAACACTCAGTATTTAGACACCAATTTAGCTTTTGTTTAAAACATGTCCACTGTGCATCTCATCTCATTCTTTACTACTCATGACATTCCCATGAAAATAGGATCTTTGTACAGTACACTTCATTTGATCCCAGTTTCCCCCCACTGACGACAGTCATAATGCTATGTTTAGGACATCATTCCTACAGCAAGCCACTGTGATGCCACAAACAGAGGACTACGATTGGGAGGGGGGATAAACAGCAGATGTAGTATAAAGGATAAAGACTGCGTTTCAGCAGATGTCATTAGTCAAAAAGAAGGGGAGATAAGTGCAGTATTAAAGAGATATACGAGCTGAACTGTGTCTGAATATTATATTTAAAACATCTTCCTCCAAATATTTCTTTAAATAACAAGTCACAAGCTCAAACCCTTTAGGATTAGATGCAGAAAAAGGCAGAAATACGTTTTGTGTTAGTGCGATAGGCACCCTTATGCTGGCGAGCTACAGAATCTCTTCAGGTGCAGCCCGGAGAAGCTTAATTGTTATGTGGGCACCCAGAACTGTGACATGTGCCTGGTTAACCAAGCAGAATTTGTTCTCATTAACCAAGTGCTCATAGCCTATAATGTGATCAAAACTTCCAGGATTAACCAAGGGAGAACAGTGGCAGAGTATTTCCAGTAACTAATAACAGGTAGCTGGACCACATCCTTAAATATAATGCAAAGGAAAAGACTGTTGGCTAAATGAGTGCCTGTGCCCCCTAAGTTTCACCATGCCAGAAGAGAGGGAGACAATTTTCATTTTTACATGAACATATACACTGTCCTCAAAACAGGCAACAAGGGAAATGCTAGGTATTACCACATGATGTTTATTTTAGTCAGAGATTTGGTGGGGAGATGGAGGAGAGGAGAGACCTAACTACCCACCAATTTCATTGCGAAAAAGTCCTATTCTGGCACATCAAGTCCAAAAGGGGTTCAACCCTAACCCGCAGTTTATGGATGAATAACTGAAGCAATTATGCTGCCATTGGAAGCTCTGTTATAGCAAGAAAGGGTTAGTGCTGCCCATGGATTGTGCTGATGTGCTGGGGACTAGTGGCTGTGGGACCATCTGCGGAGATGCCATCATCTGGGGAAGGAGACACCTGGTGGGATCATTGGCATGCCAACTGGCACCATGGGTACACCGGCCATAGGGGGAACTGTGCCGACCGGCTGCACGCCCATCATAGGGGAGATGGACGCAAGTGGCATGTTAGTGACGGCAGGGGACACAGACACCATTGGGGAGACTGAGTTGAAGGGGACACCCATGACACCAGTAGCTGTGCCAACGGGAGTGACAGGCTGTCCCAGTGACATCACAGGGCTGGCACGAAGCTGGTTCAAGGTCAGAGCGGACTGCTGGGATGTCTGAAATGGGTTGGTTGCTGATGGAGTGTTCACTCCTGCTAGAGAGAAAGAGAAAAAGATAAATTAGTATTGTACCAGGAGAATCCAGATAATGAAACAGTGAACTTGACATAATTTCTAACTGTGAATCACTTTGATATATTAGTTCATTACAAGCCAGTCTTTCACAAAGTCCTAACATCTCGGGGCAAAAATACTTAAGACATTTCAGCTTACAGTTCATATATTTTTTTCTCTACTTGGCATCCCAACCTAGGCTGG
The DNA here is from genome assembly GCA_016271365.2 of Neoceratodus forsteri. Lineage (NCBI taxonomy): Eukaryota > Metazoa > Chordata > Ceratodontiformes > Ceratodontidae > Neoceratodus > Neoceratodus forsteri. The sequence continues at coordinate 174,327,204 of CM057449.1, read as the reverse complement.
TGTTTCCATCTAAAGATAATCTGTTCATTCTAGGTTGTTTTACAGACAAGATACTCAGAACTAATACACCACCCTCGCCTGCAACCTTCTTTCAACATTCTCACCTGAACTACTTTCTGAGTTCAAATGACAGGTCCCTACTTTTCGTACCTAAAGTTACCACCCAGATGGGTGAACAGGGTGTCTCCATTTTTGTCTCAAGGGCACGGAAACCCTTCCCCTTACCTGTCCATTGTGCCCTCTCTCAGATTCTCTTCGGAAGGGAGTCTGAGTCACTTACTGACTTCTTTAGCTTGTAGTTGCACTTGACTCTTTTTTTTTTGTAACCTGAACTACTTGCAAACTTTACCTGGGCCTAACTTGCGTATCTTTTTGTGCCTCACTTGCCACTTTAAGTTTTGACTGATTTGTAATATCATTCGTTTTCTTGTCATATGCCTCACACCATTACCTTACGTAACTCTGTTTTTCACTGTAATCTGCTGGGTCATTCCTGAAAATGATCATACTGTTTGTCTAGTGTACCAACCCGGTCAAAAAAAAAACTAAATAAATAAATATATCCCCCTTTCCTTTATAACTATGTACAACAGCATGAAAACAGGATCCCTGTCCCTTGAACATTATCTTCTCCGACTGCATGGGTACATCTGACATCAAAATCTGTTGTGGTGGCAATGATTACGATGCAAGAGACAGACGATTATGATGTCAGATGTAGACAAGGCAAGGCCGTTTTGTTTGGCGCCCTATCCAATGGCTATGGGTGTCTTACAATTAAAACATCATAAATCTGTTTAAAATACAAGAAACATAAAATGTAATAAAGTCTAATAAACAACAACTAAATGAGTTCAGTAAGCTCAACTGAGTAGGCCTGTGCAAACAAGTAGGTCTTCGACTGTTTTTTAAAGGCCCCCACCATACGAGCAGATGTTACTACCTCTGGCAGGGAGTTCCACAGTAGAACGGCAGCAAACCCAAAGGCCGCTCCAGACTGCTTGAGGTGGGAAAGAGGACCTGCAACAAGCCTGCATCAGTGGATCAGGGCGGGGGGAGTAGGCGTGTATTATGTCAGAAGGTCTTTATGTAGGTTGGACCTAATCCATGCAGGGCCTTGAATGTTAAAAGCAAAATGTAAATATATTTTTATTAAAATATTTCCAGAAATAAAAAGTTGCTAATTTGGTAAACAAGGTGTGATACAGTCATTTTACAGGCTGACTAACTGTACGTATGTAATTTTTAACCTAGATGCAGTTCTGCTAGCATTATGGTACAGCACACGGGGAGATTCAGTTCCTTCCTCGAGTAATGAGTCTCGCATCATGCCACTGTATTAATGCTATTAACAACACATTATGACCCTGAACTGTGGTGGCAGGAGGCAGCCTCCGTCCAGAATGTGTTTGTTGTTTTGATTGGGGGGGCGCTTGATAGAAGCAAGCAGGTGCTAGCATTAGTAGTAATTTGGTAATTTATATTACTAGATGTGGGAGGGATTGATCTGGGCTCACTCGGGCTATACATTTAAGATGCTGTTGTAATTTGTGAGCAATCCTATGGGGTAAAGTACCTGTCCTTACTCATCGCGCAAGGCATCTGGAGGAAAAGAGTTCAATTTTATCATTCAGGGAGGGTTGAGTTATTCAATTTTGTAGATCTGGTTCACAGTGGCTCTACAAGCATGAATCTCTAGGGGCTGGGGTGTAAGCCACAGTCTGGTGATGGTTCTTCTTGTGGCTGTGATTAAGATGCCTAGTAGACAACCAGGAATTTGAGTCCTGAAGCTTCACGGGAGCTACTGAAGCAGAAATCTGCAGTTAAGGGTATTAGCCTGCAGAAAAGCTCTTCAGGCTCCGTTTGCAGTGTATCATATGTTCGTATCAAAGAAGGGGCATAAGGCGGGGCTGGACCACATGATGTGCGTACAGTGGATTGCAACGTCCAATCAATGCTTCCAGCAGATGGGATCGCTGGTAGGAAGATAATGGGCAGCAATAGTAGAGGTTCGGAATAATCTCACCAGCTGTTTCCAGGAGTATTCTCTCCACTGATGCGAGCTTTAAATTTTGGATGAGAGCTGACACATTCTGCTCTGTTCTAGTCTTCTGGTGGTAAAGAGGGGAGGGGGGGCAGTTTCTCCTGCCACTTTGAGGTCAGTTCTAATGTGTCCTCCACTAGGGACTTCCAGAAATACAAGACCATGATAGAAGGCATCCTTAGGATGGCAGAGAAAGGGGAGATATTGTTAATGGGGGACCTGAATATGCCAGATGTTAACTGGAGCACCGTTGCTGCAGCCACATTAGAGAGCAGGGTCATTCTCGATGCCCTACAGGGGGCATGCCTCAGTCAGCTAGTGCTGGAACCCACACGGGAGGAAGCAATCTTAGACCTGGTATTCTCAAACACGGATGGAGAGAGGATCTCAGATCCAGAAGTGGGTAGCCATCTGGGAACAAGTGACCACCGAACAGTGTGGTTCACGATAAACACAGCCGCAGAATCAAGCCATACAAAAGTGAGGGTACTGGACTTTAGGAGGGCTGACTTTGTCAAAATGGGAGAGTGCCTCAGAAAAGCACTAGCAAATAGGCAAGAAGGAGGGGTGGAGGAACAAAGGGGAGACATCAAAACTGCCATGACAGAGGCAACAAGCCTTCATGTGAAGCAAATAATTCAAAATGAGGTGGTGGGGAAGGTTAGGGAGAAAAAGATTGCATTCAGAAAGTATACAGAAACACAAAAGGAGCAGGACCGAGAACTGTACCAGTTAAAGCAGAAGGAAGTGGGGAAGGCAGTTAGAAGAGCAAAGGCCCAAACCGAGGAAAGGACAGCCAACTCAGTTAAGAAGGGGGATAAAACCTTTTATAGGTACATTAGGGAGCAAAGAAAGACCAAGGGAAGGATAGTGAGGCTTAGTAAAGAGGAGGGTGGGTGGGCAGAGGGACAGTGAAAAAGGGATACTGAACGAATACTTCTGCTCAGTATTCACAAAGAAGAGGAGGGCAGTACCTAATCCAATCAATAGAAGCACTCTGGATGGGGGTTCCATACCAGTCCTTTCACAGAAGAAAGGGTTCTGAAAGAACTCCTAAAGGTGAAGGTGGACAAAGCAATGGGGCCTGATGGGATTCACCCAAGAATTCTAAAAGAACTAAGGGGAGAGCTAGTGACACCACTGACTACCCTTTTTAACAAATCATGGGAGGATAGTGTAGTACCTAAGGATTGGAGGAGGGTGGATGTGATTCCGCACCACTAAAGTGGGAGTAAAGCAGAGGCAGGAAACTACAGACTTGTTAGCTTGACCTCAGTGGTAGGGAAAATGATGGAATCACTTCTGAAAGAAAGAACTGTTGAGTACTTGGAGGCCAGCAGGGCACAGGACCCAAGGCAGCATGGATTCACAGTGAGAAGGTCATGTCAGATGAATCTAATTGATTTCTTTGACTGGGTGACCAAAGTGGTTGACCAGGGAAGGGCTGGGACATGACCTACCTAGACTTTAGCAAGGCATCTGACACAGCCCCATACAAAAGATTAATAAACAAATTAGCCAGCCTTGGAGCGGGTCCCAGGGTGGTAGCTTGGGTAAAACATTGGCTGGACAACAGGACACAGAGGGTAATAGTAAATGGAGTCCACTCTAAAGAAAGGGGGGTTCCTAGTGGGGTACCACAGGGTCCAGTATTGGGTCCGGTCCTTTTTAATGTCTTTATAAGTGACATTGCAGAGGGACTGGAAGGAAAAGTATGCCTCTTTGCAGATGACACAAAGATCTGCAACAGGATTGATACACAAAGTGGGGGGCAGAAAGAATGAGAAGGTTGGAGGAATGGTCAAAAGTATGGCAGCTTAGATTTAATGCACCGAAGTGCAAAGTAATGCACCTGGGAAACAAAATCCCAGGGGAAGAGTACACAATTGGGGGGGGGGTAGTAACAACAACAAAAATGGAAAGGGACCTGGGGTAGTCATATCAGATGACCTAAAGGTAAGCAAGCAATGTGAGAAAGCAGTAGGGATGGCTGGAGGGGATACTGGGATGTATAGGGAGAGGCATAATGAGCAGAAAACAGGAAGTTGTAATCCCTCTGTACAGACAGTAGGTGAGACACCATCTGGAGTACTGTGTGCAGTTCTGGAGACCCCATCTCCGCAAGGACATAGACAGGAGGCAGTCCAGAGGAGGGCAACTAGAATGGTGCAGGGTCTGCAACAGAAGCCATACAAAGAGACACTAAAGGAGCTTAATATGTATACCCTTGAGGAAAGGAGGGAGAGGGGGAACATGATAGAAACTTTTAAGTACCACAAGGAAATCAACATAGTCCAAGAGAGTAAGCTTCTTTCAGAAAAAGATGTGCAAGAACAAGGGGACACAATTTGAAGATACAGGGGGGTATGGCTCAGGGGCAACGTGAGGATGTATTTATTCACAGAGAGGGTGGTGGATGCATGGAATGGCCTTCCTGAGGAGGTTGTGGGGTCAAAACAGTGGGGGAATTCAATAATGCATGGGACAAACAAAAGGCAATTCTTGTGAGGAGTAGGAAGAAATAGGCTGTTGGTTAACTAGGATTAGCAACTTATTCAATAGGTAGGGAAATGGGCAGACTAAGTGGGCCAAGCGGTCCTTATGTGCCGTGAAAGTCTATGTTTCTATGTGGGCTACTATTCCTGTTTTCAGGAATTCTAGTAGAGAATGTATGATCACTGGGTGAGCTTCAGGGTTACGAGAACTACTGGGAGGCAGGAGACAAAATGCCTCAGTTGCAGTAAGCATTAGAAGTCCACTTGCCTAAGGGCAAATTTGGCCTGTACCTCTGCAGAGGATTTTAGCATGCCACTCCCCCCCCCAAAACACACGCACATTAGCTGGTGGAGATACTTGTAGTAAGCAGCGTACCCAGGTTCTAAAGGCAGGGTCCATTTGGCCCGGGTGGAAGAGTGACCCAGGCATAGGAGCAGGAGACAAGAGACTAGGTGGAGTGTTTTACAGATCAAGTGCCATGTCAGGACCTGTTGATGAAGCCATGGGTTGAGCCTTTTAATTAATTCAGGTTATGGTTCCGTATAACAAATTAAAAAAGATAATTAAAATTCTCTGCTGGGGAAAACTGTGGCTTCCACCTTTTGCCAGATTGTTTGTGAGGCTCCTGAGTGCCACACAGGTACAAATCTGAGGTGGGCAGCCCAGAAGGAATCAGTTGCAGGACGGCAAAGCCTACCTTCTCACCAGACACTGTTCGGAGTTTTAGCCAAGGATGCTGACTGAAGTTAGACACTCGAATAGACAGCAGTACATTTTTGGAATAAATACAGAGCCCTAGATAATGTGACCACATGGACCGCCTCCACCCTCCTGGTGAGGGTTCAGGCAGAGTATACCCTGGCATGCTAGGTCCTCTGTCAGTTGTTACCTCCTGCTGCTGCTTTAGATGTTGGGTGAATGGGGCATATTATCCTTGCAACTGGTGTCAGGATTCCTGGACAGTTAAGATACCAAGGTATTTTAGCTTCTGCCAGTCCCAGCAGAAAGGCAGACGCTGTCTTGTGACAGGAGACAGTGGACGGTCAAGGACTCTGTTTTGGTGGTGTTTACCTTGTATTCAGACACTGCTCCGAGTGTTTCTAAGATTGTGGATACTGCAGGAAGGGACCTTTATGGATTGTTGAGGTAAAGGAGTACATCATCCACATATAGTGATATAGTGCTATGCGGTGTCCCCCCCCCCCCAGTATGCCTGATTGGGTGGTGGCCTCTCGGATGACTTAAGCGAGGGGGATCAATATAAATGGGAGAGAAGAGAAGGGTATCCCTGTCTGGTTCCATGGAGCAGGGGGAAGTCTTTAATTTTCTCATACTCTGGAACACGCCCATGGGTTCTCATAAATTCCTTGCAGGAGCTTAACTAGGGGGACTGGAAATTCCAGCTGCCCCAGCACAGCATACTTAGGAATGGGTAGGGGACCTGATGGAATGCCTTTTCAGTGTCTAGACTGAGGAGAACTGTTGGGGACCAGTGTCATCACAATACATGCAGCTTGTGCAAGGTGAGCCTAGTCTTGTCTGTCATGGTCCAGTTCCAGACACAGAATGTTTGGCTGAGACCTACCAATACAGGCAGAACATTATCCATCCTGTGAGCTAGGATGGACATGAAATATATAAGTAATCACTGTTAAGCACCAAAATCAGAGTCCTTGTTAGTCGAGCGGTTGCTTTGATTTATTTAAATTACAAATCTAAATGGTGTAAAACAGTACAGGAAAATCGCCACCCATTCGACTCAATGGAGCGCACACACACAGCATTTGTTTTCTGACATCACAAAATGGGAATGCATGTGCTTGTGTGGGGGCATGTCCATGGGTTAAGGAAGTGGTTGCGTTTCTGGCTGTGTTGTCTCAGGGCAATTCTACGACTGAAATCAGTTTCGGAAGGCAGTAATACAGTGAATCATGTATAGAAATCAACTCTGGGCCCAGTAGGCTATGTTATGTGCTTGGGGGAGCCCCTTCTAGGAAGGTGCTTTTTAAAACTCAATCAGAATTATAAAATTAAGCCAGCCCGGTGGCACTGAGGGTTGAGGCGCTGGACGCCCTACCTCGTACCACGCCAGCAACCCGTGTTCGGGAACGAGCACGGATCGCTGGAGGTCGCCGGGAGGAGTGCCCGACGGCTACTCTCCTTCTCCGGGGGTGTCGTCGCCTGCAAACTCCCGCTGCAATACCGCCACCTGGGGGTGCTCAGGTGGAAGGTGCAGTATGAGGAGACAGCAGTAGAAGGGGACGGGCAGACATTAGCAGAGGGGCGGAGCAGAAGGCCCGTCTCAGCGTGTCTCCTTGCTCCTAGCCCCTCACTGCACGCCGACGTCTAGGGTTGAACAGAGGAAAACAACCCCCTGTCACTCCTAGGTGACTCCTCGCCACACACTCACTCCCAGTTCGTCGGGGCAGACTCCATTGTACAGGGTCCACAGCTGAACAGGTGTTGGGGAGGTTCAAGGGAGAGTTCATCCTCACCCCACTGGGGGGTTAACCAGGCATCACGGGTCTACAGGTACTCTAGGGGCAGACTCTGACAACTAGGTGTGTGCGTGTGTCCTTGGGAAGTCTGTATTTTTCATTCCTTCAAAGTACAAAAAAAAAAAAAAATATAAAATTAAAATAACTAGAATAAATAAAATGAAATAAAAAATAGATTGAACAGTCAGTACAGTAAGATAATCCAAAATCTGCTGTAAAAAACCGGGACTTCAGAGTAAGGACAGACTGGCCAGAAAAGTATTCACTGCTTCAATGGTAACACTCTGCTCTGGGGTGTAGAGTCTCTGGCAATAGGTGCAGAAGGCAACAATAATGTTGTGCAGTCAGATGTTCCCCAGTGGCTGTTTGGGTTAGGGCTGGTGTCACTGTGGCTTGGCATTGCTTGCGGAGTTGATAGGCCTGAAGGTGTGAGGCTCTAGCTTCTACCTCATAGCATCTTTGACAGACAAAAGTTGGGGCAATTTCAGTTTAGTGGAGGCATAGGGTGTCTATATCCCCCTTTTCTTGCTTGAGTCGTGGGGCAACTGAGGTATCCCTGTGCTGGTAGGCCATCTAGAGAAATTGCAGTGTGTCCTCCAGCTGCTGCTGGTGCTATCACCGTAGTTTAGTCTGAGAGGAGGTGTACTGTACGATGTGACGATGAGACACCTCTGGGGTTGCATTCTTGAGGAGTATCTCCTCTATCTTAGGCTGTATGAAATCTTTAAAGGCTTGCCCCTTGAGGTAATACATGTTGAGGCACCAGCGTGTGTCGTGCCTCCCCAGGCCAACATTCCAGCAGGTGATTACCGGGGCATGGTCCCAATGGGCAGTGTCCCCAATCCTGCAGTCCATTAAGTTTGCCAAGTTCTCAACTTGAGTGTAGCAGTGGTCAATCTGGGAATAAGTTTCGTGTGCGGAGGAGTAACAGGTGTAGTTCTGGGTTCATAGGTGTAGGAAACACCAGGCATCTGTCCACCCCACTTACTGGATGAATTGTTTAAAGAATTTGTATGCTGCCAGTTGCTTTGGGGGAGCAGGATTGGAGGAATCCTAGATGGGGTTGGGGTTATACTGAAGTCACCAGCCAGAAGCAATTGGCCCACTATCATGGTAAGAATCTTGTCCAGCAGCCTCTAAACCACAGGGGTGTTAGTGCCAGGGGGACTGTCACCTAAGCATTATTGAGGAGGTCCTGCACTATCACTAGGTCACCCCCCCCCCCGATCTGTCCAGGACTGGGAAGCCTGGAAGAGGGTGTGGTAAGGGATGAGGAATGCAACTCCTCGTCTCCTACCTCCTTGAAATAAGGATGAGAAAACCTCAGAGAACCCAAATTTTAGGAGCATCATCTACTCTGCAGAGGAGTGGTGGGACTCCGGCATGTAGATTAGGTCCACCTTTGAATACTTTATGTGGGAAATGATCCAGGCTCACTTAACAGGGTCGGTGAAACCACGGACATTCAGAGAGAACACCTTTAAGCTTGTTAAACTCATTTTGGGTAGTACAGGGTGCTGCACAGCTGGACTCCCCAGACCCTACCAGCACCACCCCAACCCTTATACCATCACGTCATACACCTTACACTCAGCTAGGCATTACAGGCATCTTGCAACAGGCAATTTATAAACAAACGGTCCATGAACCTATGAAGAGGGAAAGGCTTCAATTACTGACATTTTTATTGGGGGTAAACTCTGAACCATAACTGTGGCTATTTGTGCCAATGGGAACAGACTCCCAAACTCTATGAACTGCCGACTTCCAAAGACTGGGTACGGGAGGGGGAGGGTAGGATACATTTCCTGCCAGGAGCGCTGGCCTCTGTTGGGGGCCTCCAGACCTCACTGACATTTCGGCAGGGAGTTAGGGGAAGGGCATCATGCTTCTGCTCCAGCTGGGATAAATGGAGAGGAGTGCCTGAAAACTTCAGGAAGGGTGCGATTAGTATAGTTTGGGAGACGACAAGAGTACCAACAGCAGGGGTTGATGGTGGTGGGTGATCTTGCTGAACCCTCTCTCTCAGCTCTGGGGCAGGTGAGCTCATAGTGGCCATATGACTGGCATCATAAGGATGGTGAGATGGGTCTCAGCAGCGTTCCTAGCCCAGTTAGGCTACAGAGGGAGCACGGTCCCCTATGCTGGGGAGGTTGTGGGGCATGACGACCTTCAGCTGTAAAGGGCATAGTCCAAGTGTGATATTAATGAAAGAAAGCAGGCACCATGGAGGCTGTTAGGAACCCTGTTTGTAGTCGTAAGTGGGGGAAGTAGCAGGTGGCTGTGTGTCTCGGGCATCAAGGTAAACCATTTAGATTACTATCTAAGCTTACATTCATCTAGAGTGCCCTGACCTCTATGCATCTTAGCCCACCTCCAAACAGTAAATATGTGTCTGGCCAGGGCAGCCACATGCACCACTGTGTGGTCCCAAATCAGTTCCAGTTCTGCAATAGTCTAGGTGCTAGGGAATGTCCTGTCTCCCAGAGTAGCCCCAGTTCCACTCTGATGGGGTTCCCTGGCAACAGTCCATGTCTGCTGGAGGTCAGTAGTACCCCCACGCAGCATTTCATATCAGCGGGTTTCGGTTGTTTCACTCCTGGAAAACTAGTTTTGTGCACTAGTTCTGAGGGAGCCACCACAGAACTCATGTTTCTGACCAAGTATCTAGACAGGCCTGAACCACTTGTCCAGATGATCGGACTTCTTAGGGAACGACAGCTCTGTGGTGTACCCACCCCACTGTGATAATGCGTTTTATGGGTGACCATGTCAATTCCACAGCAGACCAGGCTGTGAGAAGAGTTCCTTGTTCTCACAAGCTCAGCCCAGGGTTTGTGACAAAGTGCCCCCGTGCCGACCTCCGACAACCCAGGCTCGCTCCCTAACCCGGGTCACCGGCGTGCCACGAGGTGAGACGTCCGGCACCTCAGCCCTTTGCACCACTGGGCCGGCTGTGATTGCTATTTTGAACTGTTCTCATGCATCTTGGGCCGCTCATGCTGTGTGCTTGTGCTACCGAGCACATACTGGCACCACAAACAGGCTGCATTCGGCGCACACTTTAGCTGCACAGACAGGAGGCTGCTGTATATAGATTCTATAGGGTGTAAGTGAACCCAAGCCAAATTAAGGGCTCCGCACAACTCAGACCTCATAGGGGAGTAGCTGAGACATAGCCAACAGGCTGATGAAGGGGAGAGTGGCCACTTAGCCACATTTGTTAAGGGAAACTACCCTGACACATAGACTGACAACAGATCACAAGGTAACCAGAGCTCCAGCACTGCCAGCAAGGATTCAGGGACGGCTCACTATGCCAGACCACAGGCAAGGCATACAAGCGGAGGGAACTGAAAATAAACTAGGCCAGGTCCAGTTAGCAGGGGACACAAGGTTACTGTAATGGGGGCCACCCTTTGCTTGAGGTTCACCACAATCTTTGGATCTTTGGAAGTGTGTCCCCTCCATGTTTTCCGCATTGGTCTTTCTGAACTTGTGATCGGTCTTTTAGAAAGTCTGGCGGCCAGAGTTTGTGGAGGTGGTGATTGCTGAGGGAGCTGCAGCTCACTCTTCCAGCTTTTCAGTTTTCATAAAGTTGCACTTGGGGATTCAAAGGTTTTTGCTCCATCTGGGAAGTAGACTGTCATCTTAGCTGGGTAGGGGTTCAGAACCTGATCTGCTGAGCATGTAAAGCCTTCATAACTGGAGAGCATGTTTTTTTTTTTTTGTTTGTTTTTTTGTTTTTTACAAGCCATAAGTCAGGGAGGGTAGTCGTTACCTAAGTAAAGGCTGTTGTCTCTGTAGGTCACAACTATTGGCTTCCAGGCGGTATGCAAGACATTTTTTCTTTGCTGGAATCGAAGCAGCTTCAGGACTATATATCGTGGCCTTGCCCTTGGTATGGTGGGCTTAGGGCCACAGGAGTGATGTGCGAGCTCTATTTCAAGCATGCATGTTTCCGGCAGGGAAAGGACTGAGCACAGCATTTCTTATAAGAAAGGAATTATTACTGGACCCTCCATGCCCTCTGGGAGTCCGTGTATATGCAGGTTATTCCTGCAGCTTTGGCATTCTACATCTTTTGCTCAGTTCTTGAGGGCATGGATACACTGAAGCAACTGTACTATGGCCCCCTCCATACATTCAGGTGCTTGTCAGTGGTTGCACGCTGTTAATCTGTTGAATCTTGATGCTTTGTAATCCTGTCTAGGTCTGTGCAGAGCACGGCTGTGGTGAGCCACCTCTCCTTTCCGAAGTCCCAAAGCTCTGCAAGCATGACCTTCATCTGCCTCTGGATTTCCTGGACCCCCGAGGCCTCAGATTGAGAGTGGCCTCGTTGGGGGAGGATAGCGCTTGGTTATGCCTTCCCTGGGACATAATGTTACCTCCTGCTGCTACTTTAGATGTTTTTTTAAGCCAGTTTTGCTGTTATCTGGAGGCTTTTGTTCCCCAGCTGAAGTGGAACTCTGAATGCAGGCTGTTCTCTGGCTCATGATGTCACTGGAAGTTTCAACAAGGATATCTTGAAGGTGATATGCCACTGACCTGGCAGCCAGTGCAGTCCACATAATACTGGCTTGATGTGGTCCCTTCGAGAAGTTCCCTCCACCAGCTGTGCTGCAGCATTCTGCACCAACTGCAGTTGGACCATAACGTCTCCAGATAATCCTAAGTAAAGAGTGGTGTAATAATCCAGTCTGGAAGTAAAAAAGGCTTGAACTACTGTCTCCAATTAGCTGGCGCTAGATGTGGATTGACCTGGGCAATATTATTATTAGCTTTTATTGACCAGGTATGTATACTAGACAACAATAAGCCTATTTTCAGGTATGATCCGGGAAGCTGCTTGCTGGGTGTTTTGTGTATTGGGGGCTGCAGATTCCAGGGCCGCATCGGTGGCGGGAGCGAGAGGGACCATAGTGGTGGCCAGAGGAGACCCAGGGCAGTAAAAAGCAGCATCAGCGGTGAAGGAGTGTTTGGAAGGCCGCCACTCAGGAGCAAGGAGCGGTGGGGCCAATCAGCAAAGAGTGCGCAAACTTGAATGGCGCAACTGGGCTATAAAGGCCAGTAGCCCAGTCACAAGAGGGGGAAAGCTGCTTGCTGGGTGTTTTTCGTCCCACACCACCCACCCCGGCCCCGACCTCTATTGAATAGTCGGTGGGGGTGGAGCCTTGGAGGGGGGGGGAAGGCTGGGAGTGGGAATCCTGGACTACTGTGGAAGTCCTGGCTGCTGCTACTGTCTGGATTGAGAGGAGCACGCTGGGTGGGTGAACACTTTGTGAAGAGTAAGAGCATTCTGTGAAAAGCAGGCTGAGTGAGTGGGTCTGGCTGAGGACGTTTGAAGGAGAAGGCGACTGTATGCTGAACACTACACAGCTGCGAGATACATATGTGAACAGATTCCGGTCTGAACTGTTTACTGCTGCTGGACTCTGGGGGGGGGGGGGTAGCCATAAATGTGTGCTGGGTAGCTTGGACACACTGAACACATATTGTCTACAAATACGGCTATGGGAGTTGACAGTTGAAATTGTGATATCTGCTGATTGTATAGTGCTGGGGGTATTGATAAGTTGGAAACTGTGATACCTGCTGAGTGTATATGAGGATTGATCCCGTGAGGTGGGCAAAAACTATTGGGCTGCAAGTGGGTTGTCCTGCTCACACCAGAATGAGGGTGGATTCAGGGCTGGCCAGAGCAGGCATACTGGCAGGGTGATTGGGTGTACGGGCAGCGATAATCCTAAACTGGGCAAGGAAGAACGGAGGGTGCCCAGTGTGTTTCCAGCTGGCAGGACTTGGGGGGGAGAAACTAGAAGAAATTGGGGAGGAGGCCAATACAGCATACCCCAAGGTGAAGGTACACATGGGCCTTATGGAGACTCCGAATGGTAGGGCATAATACAAGCAACGATGGAAAGCACCCACAGGAGAGGGGCCGCCAGAGGGAGGAAGGAGTAAGAGACAATGTGCCGGGGGCGGGCATCACTCTTAGCAACAGATACACCATACTCTACCCAGAAGAGGATGAGGATGGTGGAGGGTGGGGAGCAGGCAGTCAGAGAGTATTTGGTTAGAATGCAGGGGGAGGGGGTTGGAGTAATAATAATGATAATTTTATTTATAAAGTGCCTTTCAATGTATCAAGGCGCTGAACATATTAAAACCATAACTTTAGATATAAATCAATAATACATATAGATAAAATCATACCATAATAACATCAAATATTAAAATCAAACAATAAAATATAAAATAGAATCATAGCACAATAAAATTAACTTAATCATCCAGGAAGGCCATTTGCCACAAATAAGTCTTCAGATTCTTCTTAAATTCCTCCAGGGGCAGGCAGGCTATGGGAGTGGGTCAAGTAGGCTGGAGGCAGAGGGAGGCAGGAGAGGGGAGGGGGGGAACTGGGGGTGAACAGGCAATGAAGCTGGGCAGGTCAGCCAAGGGGAGAGGGTGGCAGAGGGCACTCTGGGAGGGCCAGAGCCAGGGAGGGAGATAGCTGCAGAGGATGGAAGGGGGACGAGGGGGAGGGTAGGGGAAATTATGCCACAAGGGAGGGGGAAGCAAGGCCGAGAGGGGTTGGAGGAAGGATTGGTAGCAGTAGGGAGGGGATCTGTGGATTCTGGCCCAATAAGGAGTCTGGGGATCGGGGGGACCAGCTGTGCTGACCAAGAGGGAAGGGGAGAAGTAAACTGGGAACCGATGCAGAAGGAAGAGCATGGTAGGACCCAACACTGACTAGTGAGCCCCGGGCTGAAGGGGGTGGGAGGAGTAAGCTGGGGGCCAATGATAGAAGGAAGAGCCCAGAAGGGGTCAAAAGGGCCAGTAAGAGGGGGGGATGGTTAAGGTGATCCTGCTGGGGAACTCCATGACTAGGGGCATCCAGTGAGGGGGAGTAGGGGAGGGTAAAAGCAGCCCGGTCAGGGCTAAATGTATTCCGGGACTATCTGTTCACAAGGCCAAATTCCAGCTATATTCACAAGCACTGGAATGCGGGGGATCCCCTGATTTTCTAGTACACCTGGCAACTAATGACTTGGACGGGAACAGCAATCTGGAAATCCAGGCAAGGTTTCGGGAGCTAGCCAGGGTCTGTCATTCTATAGGGAGTTAAATTTCCTTCTCAGAAATCCTGCTGGTGCCTAGGGCATCTGGGGAGACCAAGCACAAACTAAAAGGCGTGAATTAGTGGCTCAGGGATTGGTGCAGGACAGAGGGGTATGGGCTGGTGGGGGAGTTGGGGGACACATGGGATGATAGGGGGTTATATGCTAGGGATAGAGGGAAAGGGGATCTTAAAACTGAAACTTGCTGAATTCATTAACAAGAAGTGGGGTTTAAACTTGTAAAGGGGGAGGAGCTAGTGAAGGACTGGTGATAGGAGGACTGGCTGACCAAGGGCCATGGTCTAAGGCAACAAATAAGGGTAGGGGACTCCGATGGTCACAAAGCAAGAGCTGTGCAGGAAAGGTCAAATAGGGAATGCGCAGGGCCAAGTCAGTTGTGTAGGGGAAGGGGAGTGAGGTGGAGGATGGTCCTAGTCAACGCCAGGAGCATGGGAAACAAAATGCCCGAGCTCCAGGCGATGTTGGCAGAGGGATCAGCGGATGTGGCAGCGATTACAGAAACATGGGCTACCCAGAAGAATGATTGGGACCTAAACTTGGAGGGCTACAAAATACTCAGGAGGAACAGAGACGTGGGTAGAGGAGGAGGTGTAGCACTGATAGTCAAGGTTGACATATTGGTGAGTGGAGTGGAGGAGGCAGAAGGGGGTGTGGGAGCGATTTAGGTAACCTTACAATCGGGGGCAGGCAAAAGATTGAAAGTAGGGGTGGTATACAGACCACCCGCAATGGATGAGGAACCGGAGGGAATACTGGTTGAGAACATCAGGGGGCACTGCGACTGTGGAAAGGGAAGAGTGGTGGTCATGGGGGACCTAAATATGCCGGGGGCAGACTGGGACACCATGACATCAGTGGTGGCAGGGAGCAGAGGCTGATGGATGTGTTCCAAGATGCCTTCCTGGTCCAGCAGATGGGGGAACCTACTAGGGAGGGGAGGATACTGGATGTAGTCCTTGCAGACAGCGACCAGGTAAGGGGGCTGGAGGTGTGTAGCCCGCTGGCAGGAGGTGACCATGCCACAGTCTGGTTCCTGATGGGTCTAGAGGGGGAAGAAAACCGCTCAAACACAGCAGTAGTGGACTTCAGGGGGGCAGACTTCGAGAGCATGGGAAGGATACTGAGAGGGAGCTTGTGCCAGATTAGGCCAGACATGGATGCGGGTAGCCTGTGGGAGACCATTAAAAAGGGGGTGCAGGAGGCTACTAGCCTGTGTGCAAGGGTAAGGCGTAAAAATGGCAGAGTCAACAAGCCGTGCTGGTGGACCAGGGAGGTGCAGGAGGCGATGAGGGATAAGAAAGCGGCCTAAGCACGTTATAAGCGCTCCAGGGGGGAAAAGGAGAGAGGTGAGTACGAGCTATCATCTTGAAGGGTCACAAGGGTGGTGAGGAGAGCCAAGGCGAGGATGGAGCACAACTTGGCTAGGGATATCCGAAGGGGTGGCAAGGGATTTCATAGATACATAGGGGAAAAGAGGAAGGGAAAAGCACAGATCTCCAGAATTAAGACTGGTGAAGGATGGGCTCAGGAGGCGGGGAGCAGGCAGAGGTACTAAACAAGTACTTTGCCTCAGTATTTAGTGAGGGAGACATGGGCAGCTATCTACGGGGGGCAGCTGAGAGGATAAGACAGAGGGAGATGAGAGGAACTGAAGAGACTGGGGTACCAGGACGGCCAGGCCCAGAGGAGGATGGGGACCTTATTGAGGGGAAGGCTAGGGAAGGTGAAATCACAGAGGGCAGCATGAGGGAGGCCCTACGGGCACTGAAAACTGATAAGGCACCAGGACCGGATGGGCTGCATCCAAGAGTGCTGAAGGAACTGGCAGACGAACTAGCAGCTCCACTAGCTGCGCTGTTCAACGCCTCTCTCAAGACAAGGAGGGTGCTCCAGGATTGGAGGGTGGCACATGTGGTGCCTATCCACAAAGGGGGGGGGGGTCTAGGGAGATGATGGGAAACTACAGGCCTGTCAGCCTAACGTCAGTGGTGGGCAAACTAATGGAGGACTTCATCAAAGGGATGCTCGGGAGGCAGCTGGATAGGCTGGGGCACATGGATGAAAAACAGTATGGATTCGTCCCGGGGAGATCGTGCCAGACCAACCTCAAAGATTTTTATGACTGGGTGACAGGGGACCTGGACAGACAGAGACCAGTGGACATCTTATATCTGGATTTCAGTAAGGCGTTTGACTCGGTACCCCACTTCGGGTTATTGACAAAGTTTGGGGAGATGGAGGTGGACAGACAGTTGCTTAGATGGGTGGAAAACTGGCTTACAGAAAGAACACAGAGGGTGGTGGTAGGTGAGATAGCCTCCTCCCCTAGGAAGGTCTCCAGTGGGGTGCCCCAGGGGTCAGTATTGGGACCACTCCTATTCAACGCCTATGTCTCCAATATAGGGATGGGGGTTGGGAGTAGGATGAGTCTCTTTGCGGATGACTCTAAACTGGGAGCACTGGCCGACAGGGATGAAACGAGGGTGGCAGTCCAGAGGGATCTGGATACCCTGCAGGGTTGGTCAAGGAGGTGGGGCTGAGGTTTAATCAGGGGAAGTGCAGGGTGTTGCATCTGGGGGCCAGAAACCGAAGGCATGTATACACCCGGGGGGTTCCACTGCAAGACACTTCGAGTGAAAGGGACCTCGGGGTGGTGGTAGACACCAAAATGAACAACAGTGAGAACTGCAGAAGAGCGGCGGCAAAGGCAAACAAGATACTGGGCTGCATAGCCCAAGGAATAACATCCAGGAGGAGCGAGGTGATCCTACCTCTGTACGATGCCTTGGTCAGGCCGCATCTTGAGTATTGCGTGCAGTTCTGGAGACCTCACCTTAAGAGGGACATTGTACTGTTGGAGAGGGTACAGAGGAGGGCAACCAGGATGATCCAGGGCATGAGTGATAGGACCTATGAGGAAAGGCTGGAAGCCCTTAGGCTGTATTCGCTGGAGGAGAGGAGAGGAGAGACAGGGGAGACATGACTGAGGTATTCAAATATATAAAAGGGATTAACAAAGGTGGAACCAAGAGAATGCTCAGGCTAAAGCAAGGGGGCACAACCAGGGGCCATGAATGGAAACTGGAAGGAGGAACATATAGGTGAGAGCGTAGAAGGCATTACTTCACTGAGAGGGTGGTGGAGCCATGGAATGCATTGCCTGGGAGTCTAGTAGAGCAAGGCACTGTGGAGGGCTTCAAGAGGGGGGTGGGACAGATACATGGGTGTACTGAAGCCAAGGGGAACCCTCTCGGGGGCCAGGGAGGGAGGAGGAAATGGAAATTAAGTACCTACCATAATTCTTGATCTTCTTGGACAAGTCCCCACCACTCATTCACACTAATGGGATCTGTGTCCGTCACTAGGACCCAGCGGGAGCAAACTTTTTTGCTAGAGGGTTGGTGCCGGAGATGGAGCCGCGAGGAGTGGCACCGCGAGCCCCAGCTCATGTGGTAATGACTATCTCGGCGTAGACCCTCCAACTGCCTCAGTACCTTTTTTTCCCGAGGAGGTGCAGCATAACTAACCTAGAAGGATAGCCTAACTAAAAACCGGACATAAGATAGTCCGGAAGACCCGTATAAGAAGGGTAAACAGAAAAGAAGTCTTCACAGCCTAAAATTGAGGGAGTGAAGACCAACAACAGAGGTGAGCTCGGGGGATGGTGGGTGGGCGTGTGAATGAGTGGTGCAGACTGGTCCAAGAAGATCAAGAAGTAAGGTAGGTACGTAATTTCCATATCTTCCTGGACATAAAGTCTCCACCACTCATTCACACTAATGGGAGAGTACCAAGCTAATAATCCCCCGAGAGGGCGGCAGGAGAGACCAAGACCTCACAGTTTTAGGACAGGAGTCCATTAAGGATGGCTCTGCCAAAAGAAAGATGTTGTCTGGCATGGACATCCAGGGCACAGTGTTTGACAAAAGTATGCGCTGAGCTCCAGGTGGCTGCATTGTAAATATCCGCAATGGGCACGTTGCGGATTTCCGCTAAGGATGCCGCGACCACTCTAGTAGAGTTAGCTTACACTCTGCCCTCCAGCTTAACCTGCGCCATGGAATAACAGTGGCGAAGGCATGCAAACAGCCATGCAGAAATACATCTGATAGCGACAGGTTGACCCAGCCGGGTCTCGCTGAAGGAAACAACAGTTGCTGAGCTTTACGAAAGTCTTTTGTTCTGTCTAGATAGAAACGCAAAGCTCTTTTGACATCCGAGGAATGAAGACAACGCTCTCCTTCATTTTGGAAGTTTGCAAAGTAAGATGGAAGGACCAGAGGTTGGTTTAGATGGAATTCTGAAACAACCTTAAGGAGAAACTTAGGATGGGTCCTAAGAACTACTTTGTCTTTATGAAACACAGTATATGGAGGGTCTGTGACCAAGGCATGTATCTCAGAGACCCTGTGGGCTGAGGTAATGGCCACTAGGAAGGCCGTCTTCCAAGTGAGAAATTTTAACTCACAGGTAGCTAGAGGCTCGAAAGGTTTTCCAGTGAGCATACCAGATTAATGTCCCAGGCTGCGACTGGACATCTTATAGGAGGTCTGGTACGCAGAATTCCCTTAAGAAACCTCTTAACCACAGGTAACTGAGCCAGTGACAAGGAAAGTACTGGCTCATGATAAGCTGA
The DNA here is from genome assembly GCA_016271365.2 of Neoceratodus forsteri. Classification (NCBI taxonomy): domain Eukaryota; kingdom Metazoa; phylum Chordata; order Ceratodontiformes; family Ceratodontidae; genus Neoceratodus; species Neoceratodus forsteri. The sequence continues at coordinate 174,308,388 of CM057449.1, read as the reverse complement.
AATGGCACAAAGGTGAACCTTAACTGTAGAGTATTGCAGACCTGAATTTGAGAGGTCTAAAAGGTACTCTAGAACTTTATCTGGTGGGCAGGAAAAAGGATTCAAAGAGGATTTTGCACACCACAGCGAGAAACGCTTCCATTTGGCTGTGTAAGTTTTCCTAGTGGCTGGCTTGAGCACAGCCAGAAGAATATCTGAAACCCTGCGAGAGACATTGAACCTGTTCACTTCTATCTCTTCAGGAGCCAAGTATGAAGGTGAAGCAACCTCAGATTGGGATGGACCACAGGCCCCTGAGTCAGAAGGTTCATCTGAAGGGGAAGCGGTTTCGGAAGAGTTTCTGACATACTGTTGAGTAGTGGAAACCATATCTGTTGAGGCCAGAAGGGAGCAATGAGGATCATTTTGTCCCCCTGGGACTCGAATTTGAGAAGTACTCTCTGAATCAGAGGAAGAGGCGGAAAGGCGTATAGAAAGAGTTTTGTCCACCGCAGCCTGAACGCATCCTGACAGAAAATGCCAGACCTTGGATTTCTGGAGCAGAAGAGAGGCAGTTTTGTGTTGAGTGGGGATGCAAGAAGGTCTAGGTCTGGAGTTCCCCACTCTGCGAATAGTGACTGAGCTATGGCTTAGTCGAGAGACCATTTGTGAGGATCTGTCTCTGTTCTGCTGAGACGGTCTGCCAGTTCGTTCTGCACCCCCAGCAGGTAGACTGCATGAATTAGAACCTTGTGCTCTAAGCACCATTCCTACACCCTCATTGCTTCCCTGCATAAGGGGTAAAAGTGAGCACTGCCCTGTTTGTTGATGTAACACATCACTGCTTTGTTGTCCGTTTGAAGGAGAATGTTCTTGTGACAGAGAATGTCCTTCAAAGCCCGGACTGTATAAAGAATGCCTCTCATTCCTAAGACATTTATGTGAAGCTGGGACTTGTCCTGAGTCCACGTACCTTGAGTGTGGAGAGTCTGACAGTGAGCTCCCCACCCCATCAGGGACGCTTCGTGGTAATGGAAATCTGATGATCCTGAGGAGCAAAGGGATATCCTTCCAGAAGATTGTCCTCTTGTGACCACCAGGTGAGCGATCTCTTCAGAGGTTCTGTCACCTCGATAAGAAAGGACTGAGGGTGAGTGGTTGGGGACCACTGAGTACTGAGCATCCACTGAGAGGTTCTCATGTGGAGGCGTGCTAGGGGTATAGTGAACACAGAGGATGCCACGAGACCTAGCATCCGTTGCATCGAGAGAGCTGTCACCAAGCTGCTTTTTCTGATGTATCGGGCCATCTGAAGGATATCACTCCTCCTGCCCTCTGGAAGAAATGCTTTCGCACAGGTGGTGTCCAGGAGAGTTCCTATGAAAAGGAGCCTCTGGGAGGGCTGTAGCTGTGATTTTTTGAAGTTTAGCAGGACTCCCATAGATGCAAGAAAATGTGAAGCCGTGGCTAGGGCGTCTAGAGTTCCCTTCCTGGAATGACTTGCTAGAAGCCAATCGTCTAGATATGGGAACACTTGTATTCCGATTTTTCTGAGATGTGCTGCGAGAATTGCACACCACTTTGTAAAAACTCGCGGCGCCGAGGATTGCCCAAAGGGCAGGACTTTGAACTGATAATGCTGTCCCAAAGCCATGAACCTCAGGTATTTGTGATGCTTTGGGTGTATAGGAATGTGTTGGTAAGCATCTTGCATGTCCAGGGAGGCTAACCAGTCGTGTTGATGAAGCAAAGGTAACAGGTTTCCTAGTGATATCATTTTGAAATTTTCTTTGGGAAGGAATTTGTTTAATTTTCTGAGGTCCACAATGGGGTGCATGCCCCCGGTTTTCTTTGGAACCAGAAAGTAATGGAAGTAGAACCCTGTGTGCCGTTTACCCAGCGGAACTACTTCCACTGCCCTGTTGTTCAGAAGGCCTTGTATCTTGGAGGCGAGAAGTTCTGACTGAAGAACTGACAGCCGGGGCTGTCGTCTGGGGGGACGATCCGGAGGGGTCTCCAAAAGATTGAGGGAATACCCCTTGCGGATTATCCGGGGGACCCATTTGTCCGAGGTTATGGACTTCCATTGATTGTAGAAGCGAGTCAGATGACCTCCTACCACTGAGGAAGAATCCCCCTCGGGCACCTGAGGTGGGACTTGGGCCAACAACTCAGAAGGCGGCACTAGGCGCTTTGGGTCATTGCGCCTTCTGCTGTGTTTTCTTTTGAGGCTCTGGGGCTTGGTTTTTATTACAACTTCCCCTGCCTTTGCCTCGAAAGGACTGACTGTTATGACGCTGGCATTTGTTAACACTCCCTCGAGAGGGGGGACCGGAGGAGGTCCAGACAATTTAATGGCTGACCTAGTCTTTTGTGTGGCCTCTAGAGCCTGTTCTACTTGAGGGCCGAAGAGATACACACCATCGAAAGGCAACGCCATTACCTGCTGCTGGGCATCATTCGTGAAACCTGAAGTGCGCAGCCAGGAATGATGGCGGGTACAAATGCCCACCGCCGCACCTCGGAGAGAAAGAGCGGAATTTAAGTTTTTCAGCAGAAACTTAAATGACAGGTCCTCAACCACAGGCTCTGCAGCAGGAATACATCCTGTTCCTTCCACATCATCACCCAGCCTAAGGTCTGAGTCAGGCTCAATGTCATCTCCTGACAGCCCAGGAGGGACTGTATGAACAGGAAAGGAGTGAAAATCAGAAGGAAATGAGGAAGGGAAAGGATTCAAAGAAGAGGAGCCCTGAAGACTGGATGACGCCCTAACAGGTCTCGGAGCCGCACAGCATGGCGCCGCGAGGCTGCACGGCACAGAGGACAGTGCCGACGAGGCCAAGAAACTTAACGGCGCCGAGGCAGGCACTGACAGACGTGTTGGCGTTGAAGATGGCGCTGAGCATGCCATCGACGCTGAGGGCATCGAAATCATCCCAAGACTCCGAAAAACAGGATTTGAGGAAAAAGAAGGATGAATAACAGGAGATAGAGGCATCGGTGTGGCCCCCTGCGCCACAGCAGTGTGGGGGGGGGGGGAACATCTAAGCGCGGAGTCAACAGCACCAAAGACGGCGCCACATGACTAGGGAGGCTCAACCGCCCTACCTGATCTCCCAGAAAGCCCGAAGGCCCCTGAGTGACCAGGCCAGATAGCTGGACCAACCTCCGAGCTCACTGCTCCATAAGAGCAGCCCACTGATGAAACTGCTCATCTGAAGACCTACCAGAGGGCAGGGTAGGGTTCCGATGTCGAAGACGTCGGCTACCAGAAACAGAAACCAGCGACTCCGAAGGAGGAGACCGGCAACTAGCCCCGATAACTGACCGTTTACGCGCAGACGTATCAGAGGGCGACCTCGAGTGATGCCTTCGCTTTTCTGACCTGTGGGCCAAAGAAGAGCTCGAGGCCGAACGGTGCCGAGTGCATGACAGTTTACTTTTATGCTTTCGAGGGCACCGCCCACCCCCTCGGGCACTGGACTTTCCGTTGTCAGACCCCTCCGGAGAAGGCAGCGGACCGGACCCAGCCCGCTGACTGAACAGCTTACAAAGTCTCCCTACCATCACCTAACCGGCTCATGGTCGACTCCGTCAATGCAGACTGAGACTTCTTCCTTAAATAAGAATAAATAAACTAAGCAATACTTTATTCGAGATATTACTACAAAACAATAAAACTGAAAAACTATGCTGCTAGTTTGAAGTTTGACTCCCGGTGGGCTAGCGACGTCGTCACTGAAGCGCACTCGGCGGCGGGGAAAAAAAGGAACTGAGGCGGTTGGAGGGTCGACGCCGAGATGGTCATTACTGCACAAGTAGGCTGTAGCACTCCCGCGGCTCCATCTCGCGCACCCCTCAGCAAAAGTTTGTTCCTGTTGGGTCCTAGTCCGGCACAGATCCCATTAGTGTGAAGGAGTGTGGAGACTTTATGTCCAGGAAGCTCTAGCAACCAATAGGGGCTGGCTACCGAGCAGACATGAAAGACCATCAGGCCTATTCTGCTGGCTTTTAGTATCTTAGTGTGTTAGTATGTAGGTTACAAGACAAGCAGTACAATAAAGACAGATAATACAATATTATACAATGGGGTATGAAAATCCTGTAACCTCATTAGTCAAAACACATCACATGACCGTGGGTATAACCTGCAATAACCCACGGCTGAGAAGAACAGGTTACTCACCTGTAACAGCAGTTGTAGGAGTGGTATATGTTGTTCATCCACATTCTTTGGCATGTCCCCTTCTGCTTTAAATCACACCGGAAGTCTTCAAGCTGGCTCCTCCCACCGGGTGGTATACACCTCGGCTCCGCCCCATGACGTCAGATCTTAGCCTGCTGGAAGCCAGGCTGTGTGCGTCCGCAGCCAGGGAGGCCGGGTGGGTCTGTGTGGATGAACAACATATACTACTCCTAGAACTACTGTTACAGGTGAGTAACCTGTTCTTCTAGGAGCGTGGATATGTTGTTCATCTACAGTCTTTGGCAGACTCCTAGCAGTTCTCCGGGGGCAAGGCGCACACCCCCTACTTAGGGAACAGAAATTGGAGAACTGAGGCCCCAAAACCAGCATCCCGGCATGATTCAAGGTCGATGTGGTAGTGGGTGATTAAGGTGTTTGCCGACTTCCAGGTGGCAGCCCGACAGATTTCCTGCATAGGGATGTCCACCGATGCAGCAGTATGGCGGGTAGAATGAGCTCTTATCCCTCTGGGAGGCTCCTTGCCCGCCAAATCATAGTTCAGACCTGTGCATGATGTAATCCATCTTGTAATAGTCCGCTTCGCTGCAGGTCTGCCAGAAGCGGCTTCAGCGTAGGTGACAAACAGCTGGCGAACCTCTCCCCGAATATCTGCCGTCCTCTCCTTATAATAGGAGAGAGCACATCTCAAGGTCCAAAGTATGTAGCCTGTACTCGGCCTCCGAGGTACAATTAGGGTAGTAAACCGGCAGAGTTAACACCTGGTTAAGGTGAAACTCTGACACCACCTTCGGAAGGAATTTCGGGTTGGGGTGTAGGACAACTTTGTCCCTGTGGAAAACCAGACAAGGGGAATCCACCGGAAGCACCTGGAGCTCCCCTGTCCTTCTGGCAGACGTGATGGCCACCAGGAAGGTCATCTTCCATGACAATTGTGACAACTCACAGTTGTGCATGGGTTCGAATGGCTTGCGCATGAGCTTTGCCAGTACCAGCAGTAGATCCCACGGAGGTGGAGGTTCACGCACCTGAGGGGATAAGTGATGCAGGCCTTTGAAAAAAATGTCAGACCACTGTCTCCTGCGCCAACGTCGGCTGACCGGCCCGCACCCGGTAAGCAGAGATGACTGCCAGGTGCACCCTAATGGTTGATGACCGGAGACCTCCTTTGGAGAGAGACCAAAGGTAGTCAAGAATGTTAGCCACTGAACAGGATGAACGGTCCAGGCACTTATGCCAACACCAAACTGAAAAACTTTTCCATTTGAAGACATAACATCTCCTGGTCGATTCCTTTCGGGATGCCTCCACCAAGCTGTAGACATCCTCGGAAAGCCCCAAAGCCTGGAACTCTAGCCGCTCAGGTACCAGGCTGTGAGATGCAGGGATGGAGGGTCCGGATGGAATACCTTCCCCTGACTGAGTGATATCTGGTCCGGGCGTGTGCAAAGCCACTCTGAGTGCCTGCAGCTGAGGAGATCTGGATACCAGAACTGGCGTGGCCAGTCTGGGGCTACCAGGATCACCTTCACCTTGTTCCTCCTCACCTTGAGGAGCACCTTGTGGATCAAGGGAAATGGAGGGAAGGCGGAGAGGAGGCCTTGGGTCCACGGCCTCGAGAAGGCATCCCCCTGCAGCAAGCCCTGCTGAGGGAGGCGAGCATGAAACAGCCTCATCTTGGTGTTTTCCCTGGAGACAAACAGGTCCACGATCGGTTTGCCCCAACAGAAGAACAGGCTGTAAGCTACCTCTGGATGGAGAAACCACTCGTGGAATGTCTGGCCTAAGCGTCTGAGAGCATCCGCCAGATGGTTTAAGGCTCCTGCCACGTAGATGGCTAGGAGATCTGCCTCCAACAAGCTTATGAGGGACCAGATGCGAAGCGCCTCCTTGCACACAAATGGGAGTGCATGCCACCCTGTTTGTTGAGGTAGTACATGGTCGTGGTATTGTCCGTCTGGACTTGAACCACTTGACCCCAGAGCTGAGGAGCGAAAGCTGACAGCGACAGTCTGACTGCTCTGAGCTCCAACAGGCTGATGTGGCATCAGGACTCCTCGTGGGTCCAGAGCCCGTGGGCCCTTTCGTCCCCCATGTGGGCTCTCCAGCCCATGAGAGAGGCATCGGTCATGAGGACGACCGTCGTCTCGGGGCGGACAAATGGGATCCCTTCCTGCAACTGGTCTGGGGCGGTCCACCATTGGAGAACGTCCCACATCTTCTGGGTTACAGTGACCAGCTGGTCAAAGTGACCGTGGCACTGAGTCCACTGGGCAGCCAGCTCCCATTGGAGGGGGCGCATGTGCAACTGGGCCCAACAGACCACTGAGGTGCACACCGCTATGCAACCCAGAAGGTGCAGAAACTCCCGGGCAGGGCACAAATGCCCAACCAGAAATGATTTGGCAAAGGAGAAAAGAACCTCCACCCTGTCCGCCGGGAGCTGAGCTCTGGCTTGACAAGAGTCGAACTCTGCCCCGATGAAGCCATCACCTGAGTAGGCACGAGTTCCGACTTGACCTCGTTGATCAGGAGGCCGAGTTGGAAGCAGGTCTGGAGGGCCAGGTCCCTGGACCTCTCCAACTCCTGCTAAGTGGATCCTGCATACAGCCAGTCGTCGAGGTAAGGGTAAATCCTGACCCCTCGATGCCTGAGATGGGCGCCACCACTGCAATCCATTTGGAGAAGACCCGTGGGGCCGATGACAGGCCAAATGGCATGGCTCGGAACTCGTACAGAGTTCCCTTCGACCCTGAAGTGGAGGAACTGCTGATGGGACAGATGGATTGGGACATGAAAGAACATGTCCTGCAGATTCAGTGAACAGAACCACATGTTTCGCTCGACGAATGGTACGATCTGGAACCTAGTGACCATTCGGAAGGTGAGTGACCTGAGATATTGATTTGGGTCATGCAGATCTAGAATGCGGCGCCAGCCCCCCGTCTGCTTGGGCACTAAGAAGTACCTGGAGACAAAGCCTGGGTCTGCTGGAGGATCCGCCACTGGAGCTACTGACTCCTTGAGGAGGAGCCGAGTGATATCAACTCAGAGCCGACTAGGTCTAAGTGGATACTCTTTCCTCCCGAGGGGCGCGGGCTCAGCTTGGGGGGTACTGCTCGAAGTGCAGAAGCAGTCCCCAACCGACCACTTCCAGAACCCACCTGTCCGTGGTAATATCGGACCAGGAGGAAAGAAAGTGGCAGAGACGGCCCCCCAAGGGAGGACCCAGAACTGGTGTGGCAGGAGAGGGGCTGGCTGCCCCCGCCCCGTCACTGAGCAGGCTTGGAGGAGGAGGAGGAGGCTCCAGAACCTGAACCTCGGACTCCTTTTCGGGCCTGTTGGGGTCCGAGCTTGGGCCGAGGGTGCCAAGCTTAAGCCTGCTGTTGATGCTGGTGCTGCTGTCCACCTTGAAAGGAGGACTGCTGAACTGCAGGGGAAGAGTGCCGAAAGGGCTTCTTTTTCTTCTGCTGGTTCTTGCTCGAAGAACCCTTAGCAGAAGTAGCATCCAAGGTGGCACTGGACTGCTCAATGCGCTGAAGGTGACCGGCCACTCCCGGGCCGAACAAGTTGGTCCCAAGGAAGGGCACCTCTGGCTAGTTTATGCTGGATATCTGCCAGGAAAGAGGAGAGCCTCAGTCAAACCCTGCGATGAGAGGCAACTGTGGCAGCCATCGAGCGGGCACACGAATCCCCAATGTCCAGGGCCATCTGAAACTGCTGTTTTGCAATAGCTCAGCCCGGATCTCGAACCTGCTTGACCATGGTCTGCATGTCCGCGGGGAGATGTGGGATGACTTCATCTAATGACCCAAGAAGGGTGTGAGAGAAATGTGCCATGACAACGGATGAACTTGCCTGACGAAGGCCCAAGGAGGAAGCCGCATAGACCTTCCTGGCTGAATGGTCCTAGAGCTTGGACTCTTCATCAGGAGGTTGGTCAGTATCGGCAGAACTGCCAGTACGCCTGAACACAAAGGCAGTCACCAGACTCTCGGCTGAAGGGCGCTCTGTGAACCCCGCTAGGAACCCCATGGGCACTGCGTACTTACGGGCCATGCAGGCAGATGGAGCTGGTGGATAAGGGGCAGGGCACTGCCATAGTTCAAGGGCCGGGCCGACAGTGGCCTCAGCCACTGGAAAGGCCCCCCGTCGGCGTATCCCCCCTCTCTTCAGGATGTCCGTGAGAGGGTACTCCGCCTTTTCTGGATTGGCTCCAGGGGCTTCCTTGTAGACTCAGAGATGAGGAGAAGGATCCCTTGGAAAGACGAAAGACCATCCTCCGTCTCTAGGCCTGCGGCTGAGTCATCATCATCTGGATGTGAATGCAAACCGGTGATGTCGGAATCAGAGGAATCCGGGTACAACGACCTACCACCCAGGTCACCTTCAACTCGCCGGGGGCGGTCAGGGGTGACCATGACCAACAATCGCCGGGGAAGCCTGGTATCCGGTCCATCTTCCTGGAAGCAGCCCCCACAGGCTGTTTGGGCGGTGGTTCCACCACAATAGCTGGAGAGACCACTTTGGGCGAACAGGTGGTCTTACCCGGCCCATGAACAGGGGAACCCGGTTGGTCAGCTCTGAAGGAGTTGGCTTCAGCCTCAGAGGCGAAAGCCAAGTAATGGCCAGGGAGGAAGCCATGGTAGGCTTATGCCCGGACAAAATCAGCTGCCGCCACATGAGGTCCTCGTAGAACCGGAGTTTCTGCCGGAGCCTCTCCTCATCCGAGGAGGGCAAGGACGACCGATGGCATCGCCTCTTTTGGGAGTGCTTATGGCTCTTCCACGGCCTGTTGGTTGAGGGGTCCTCAACCGAGATCGGGCAGGCCGACTCGGTCGGGAGACACCGGCGGGGCCGGTAACTTCCCAGAGTCCAGAACCAGTTCCTTGATGGGGACTCCATCAGGCTAGGTCTCCTCATCAGGGAAAACAAGGACCGGAGTCCTCTCCAAGGAGTCGTCGACCGGAGTTGGTGACAAAGGTTCGATGACTATTTCTACGTTGTCGACCAAACCCTTGCTCAGTTGGCTTGATGGCAAGTCCAAAAAGCTGGCGGCCGAAGAAGCGATCTCGACCTAAGTCGAGACCGCATGTTCCTGGGACCGAGATCTCTCCCGCTCCCAAGACCGTCTCCTTCAAGACAAAGACACACTCGGGTCCCTCTCCTGCTTATGGGATCGAAAGGAGCGCGGGCCTGCGGGCACCTCTCCCTTGGTAGGGAGAGACTGGCACAACTCCCAGAAGGAACCCGAGAAGGTGGAGCCCAGGTTGAGCAGAACGAAAAAGCTCTGAAAAGACTCCGCGGCGTGAGCCGCCTACTCCTCGAATGCTTGCATGCGTTCCAACTGCTCGGCGGATCCCGCAGCTGCAGAAACCGCCCACCGAGTCTCTTTGGATTTCACTGGAGGGTTCCTCTTCTATGGTCTCCCCAGTTTCAGCCATGCAAGATGGTCACCGAGGACGCTGGGATGAAAAGCCAAGCAAAAACTGCAAGTCGAGGTGTCATGGCCGACACCGATACAGTAGACGCATGCGGTATGGGGATCGGTATGCAACATCTCCTGGCCACAGGGGCACCAACAAAATCCGGGGGAATATTTTTCTTCTATGATCGAAGCAGCAAACTTGCAGTCGCTAATACGCACAATGCAAAATTTTGGTAAAACCGAAGGTTTGAAAGCCAGGGCCTACAAAATGCGACAGCACGAGGGAGGCAACCTGAATTTTCCAGCAGAAAGGAAGATCTGGGGTCATGGGGTGCAGCTGAGGTATATACCACTCGGGTGGGTGGGAGGAGCCAGCTTGAAGACTTCCGTGTGATTTAAAGAGGAAGGGGACATGCCAAAGAGTGTGGATGAACAACCTATCCACGCTCCTAGAATTGGCATTTATAAAAAAAAAATAATTAAACACATTTTAAATTTATTTTACACATGGGTCCATTGTATAATCGCAATAAGGCACTCCAGGGTGTGGGTTATTGGGGTATTTACCCACTTCTTGTGTGGTTAAGTCACTCGGCTGCACTTCGGAACACACCACACAAGGCGAGGGTAAATCCCCCAATAACCCACATCCCATTGTGCCTTACTGCTTAAGTACATGCATCGTGAAACAAAAATAATATGTATACAAGGCTGGTGAATAGCATTAACCTAGAAAAGAAGCACAATAGTAAGAGGAAGCAGGAGTAGAAAACTAAGACATGATTAAACAAAAATTAAGATGCCCATCAACTGGTCCATTAGTGAAAAATATCAGATTAATGTAAAGCAACAGTAGAAAATACTACAGAATCAGGTACAACCACACATGAAATTAGCCTTGAGGTGAGACCACAGGGACTTTCTACACTGTGAGAGAACTACGGACCAAGAGCAGCAGGAAGTTCCATAGTTTGGGTGCAGTAACATTCAAAGCCTGGTGCCCCATGTTGGTGGATGTCTTGGGGACAAAAAGAAGGTATTTTTTCCATTAGATCTCAGGGGACAGGACTAGTTGAAGAACCTGAGCAGAGCCACAACAGAGGCAGGGGCACCACATCAAATAGTTTTGTCAGGGAAACACCCTAGAGGAAATAGGCAACTGTTTAAAGGTGAGAACCAGCCTAGGCAGTTGTAGAGGTCACAGTGACGGGTCGCCTGATTTAGTGAGAGAGCAAACCTACCAATATTATTGTAAGCAATCTCCTATTTGGAGAGCAGGGACTTTGAGGCACTGGTAAACGAGATGAGTCCATAGTTGAGGGAAGGCAGTAAGACTCCCCTGGCTAAACAGGCATTGGGTTTAAGACAGTGCTTGGCCCAATAGGCCAAACCAAGTTTAGTACTGATTGTCCTACAGAATTACAAAGATGGCGAAAACTGTTCCTGACTACAGCTGGCACCTGTTGTTCTATTGTCACCTTTCAGTCCAGAGTGATGTCCAAATCCTACACCACATCCACAGCCTGAAGTGCAGGACCATTTAAAGATTGTAAAAGAAGGTCAGCACTTGTCACCGCCAACCCATGCTGGCTTGGATTGACAAACATAACCTCTGTCTTGCCTGGATTGAGACACATCCAGTTGGAGGCCATCTAGTCGTGGATTTCTTCAAGGCACTGTTCAAGCACTGAAACTGCATTTGTCCCATCAACAGTGCATGGCAGTATAGCAAGCCAAGTCGCCCAGAGCTCGAGAGGGACTACTGGGTAGCCCTCAACCGCCCCCCCCCGAACCCAAACGCTGAAGCAGCAAGCCAAGTCGCCTAGAGGACAGTAGAGGTCGAGAGGGACTACTGGAGTAGCCCTTCCTCACCCCCCTGAACCCAAACAATGAAGCAGCAAGCCTAGTCGCCCGGAGGTCACGAGGGACTACTGGAGTAGTCCTCCCCCGCCCTCCGAACCCAAACGCTGAAGCAGGTAGAAGCACTGCTTGGCTGCACACGAGGAGGATCTCTGTGTTTGGCGCCATTTTACTTCTTTAAAAATGTTTAGAATCTGCCTGCACTGAACTTAGTAGCACTGCCTTTAAGTTGCCACACATGTGGAGATAGTCTATTTTACTGTTTTTTTCTCTGCTATCCTGTAGTTATTGAGCTCCCAGTTGGTTACCTTAATACAAAATTACAGCCGTTCTACTTATTTTATTTTGATCTGTTTCTCACTGCAAACCTCTATTCCCAGTTGGTTACCTTAAACAAAATTACAGCTGTTCTGCTAATTTTATTTTGATCTGTTTCTCACTGCAAACCTCTATTCCCAGTTGGTTACCTTACACAAAATTACAGCCATTCTCCCATGCTCCAAGGGAACCAAATCAAAGTATTGGTTTTCTCTCCAACTGGGCATAAATAAATTAAATTACTGCTTGCCGACTGGGCTCAAGTAAATAAATTGCAGCCCTCCGTGGGCCTTAGACCCTCCCCCACTAAGCAAGAGGTGCTGCAACAGTATAAATTGACTCACCGACTCGTTTCTTCCACAGCAAGCCAAGTTGCTCAGAGGTTGCAGGGATTACTGGAGTAGCCCTCCTCTGCCCCCGAACCCAAGCGCTGAAGCAGGTAGAAGCATTGCTCGGCTGCAGGCGGAGGATCTCTGTGTTATCCCCACCGATGCAGAGCGTCGGCTCCCCACCACCACCCTTGGTGGACTCGCAACTAGATAGCGTAGCTGAACCCGCCCCTATACGATTTTAACCAAATCAGCCAGCTTTCTCATCTGCAGCTTATACTTGCCCACCACTAGAGGTCCTATCCATTTCTATGCTCTTGTTCCCAAATGTTAGAGCAATAATACATCTCTCCAGCCCCACCATGCCCCTGCCCACCTTCCTCACTAGCACTCTGTTGCTCCCCTTACTGTCCCACACTCCCTCTCCCATTCATGGGAAGTGGAACATTACTGTTGCACTCCTGCTACAGGCAGACTGGCACTCTCCATTTTGCTCTCTCCTCTCCAGGTTACTTCTGAGAAACGAGCGTGTACAAGGGCAGGCAGGTACCCCTCTGACAGCACCCCCCCAGCACAAAAAATCATAACTATAAACTTCCTCACCTTCACCCTCTCTCACAGTTGTCATCTCCTTGGGCAAATGACTCTGTAGCCCCTCCTTCTCTTGGCAACCGCCAGCTGAATCCCTACCACTTCCCCATTCCTTTCCCCCTTTCTCCTCCTGTCTGCTCCCCCTTACCCTGAAACTCCCGATACCGACCTTCCATCCCACCAAGGGGTACATCCCGTGAAAAAGTCATCAGCTAAATACACAAACAAGAAACAGCCGCCTCAGGTCCCTCGTCCTTCTACTACTTCTGACGGGCAATGTCCACCCCAACCCTGGCCCTCAGACTGCTCCCCTGTCCTACCCCTCCTCAGAAAGTGGGCTGTGCATTGCCTCAATTAACATCTGCAGCCTACAAAAAAAAAAAAAAGGGACTCTTTTCAGGGGTGGGTACTCCAACACCACCCAGACATCACAGCACTGGGGGAACCTGGCTCTCCCCCTCTGTCCCAGACTCGACTGTTAACCTCCCCGGATATCTACTCTTTTGTTCCGATAGGGTGGGTAAGCGAGAGGGTGGTTGTGCTCTCTACCTTAAGGACTCGCTTTCAGGCCAATTACTCCCTCCACCTCAACTAACATTGAGGGCACAGGCTCTCACTCTAAAATTAACTCTAGACAGGTCAGCTTCCCCTCTCCTACTCACCACTGTCTACATCCCTCCCAAGGACCAGAAACGAGCCTTCCAGGCCATCCTGACCTATTTTTCCACTCTACCCCCACAACATGAAAAAACAGTTATGGGTGATTTCACCATAAATTGGTTGGCCAAGACAGCCGCCCTGTACATTGATGACGCAACAGTGCTCGATCTCACTCAGGTTGTCACCACTCCCTCCTGGGTTAACACCCGTATGGGGACATCCTCCCTCCTGGAACTGGTTTTCACTAACTGCCCCATAGAATAATCAACACCTTGGTACTCCCCAATGCACTAAGTGACCATTCTCCTGTACTCTGCACTTGGTCCTGCAGTGCCCCCTAAACCCCCCCTAAAATTACCTTACAACGCAAACTTGGCCCTGGTAAACTCTCTCATCTCAAGGCCCACCTCAGAAACTGAGACTGGACACCCCTCGTTAACACCCTCACACTGTATCGTGCACTTGATCTATTTATCATCACCTTCAATGGTATTTGTGATAAATTCGCCCCTCCTACTAAGAGAATGTCCAAAGGTAACCATGCCACCTGGTTCTCTGACCACCTCCTGGACATACTGTGACTCCCTTTTGGCATCTTGCTAATGAGACCCAACTACCAGCTGACAGACAACGGTACAGGGAGGCCCGAAACCAGTGCACACGGACCCTATGCACTGCCAAAGCAGATTATTACAAAGTGTCCTTAACATCCACCTGGGGAGATGGGTGCAAATTTTGGAATAATATTAAGGAACTTTGCTGTAAAGTCCCAAACCCGCCCCCGGAACAAATGGTAATAGACGGTAACTCTTCCATGGATCCCCTCAGTATAACCTCAGCCCTAAACTCCGCTTTCACTAATCTCAACCATGTCCTCCCCCCTAATTTTTTCGACCCCCCGCCTGCCCGGGCCCAGCCCCTCCTCCCCATGCTCCACCATTTCGTCTATGCAATCTTACCCCCAAGGCAGCCAAACCCTACCTAGCCAAAGCCCTAAGCCACTCACACTATAGTAGCGATTCCCTAGACCTCAGACTTCTTCGCCTCACTCTCCTGGAAGTCCTAAACCCGCTCACTCATTCTCAACCGCTCCCTCTGTCAAGGGAAATTTCCCTTCCGATGGAAATTGGCTACATTACCCCCATCTATAAGAGTGGGGACCACACCTCCACTAACAACTACCGTCTTATCTCCATTCTTCTCCCCATCTAAAGCTTTAGAGCGTATTGTCGACGACCAAATCACTGATCACCTTACGAAATATAACCTTCTCTGTAACCAGCAACATGGTTTCCATGAGGGACACAGTACCACCACTGCCCTACTCGAATTCACCTCACATGTCCACTCAGCCTTGGATCATGGCCACATCACAGGAGCTATCTTCATGGACCTCTCTAAAGCTTTTGATACCGTCAATCATGCCCTTTTACTGAACACACTCTCCTCCAGTGGCTTTTCCAATGATGCCCTAAGCTGGTTCGCCAACTATCTGTCAGACAGAACACAACAGGTCAAGGTAGGCACCGTCCTGTCCCCCAGCCTCCCTGTCTGCTCCGGTGTTCCACAGGGCTCCATTCTTGGCCCTCTGCTATTCAGTCTATATCTAAACTCCCTCCCATTGGCCATCTCCGGCAGCCTGCTCCTCTACGCGGACGATGCCGTCTTGTATGCCTCCAATCCCGACCCCCTTAAACTCCACCAAACACTCCAACATTCTTTCCATGAAGCAGAACATTGGTTCAACACCCAGTGACTAATAATCAACTACAAGAAAACAAAAGTCATGATCTTCTCACATCCTCAGAACCCCCTTAAGAACCTCTGCCCCCAATTTCTCACTGCCAATCAAACCCCTCTCGATCAAGTGAACACCTTTAAATACCTAGGGATCACACTAGACCCAGCCCTCAACTATAATCAACATATCCTATACCTATCTACTGCCCTTAACTCTAGATTAGGTGTACTTTATCAGTACAAACATTGCCTCACTCCCGAGGCCCTACGGCTTACCGACAATTCCTCTGTCCTCTCCCTTCTGGACTACGGTATTCTCATTTACAGTGCTGCGCCCACCTCCGGACTCAACAGACTCCGGAACATACTAAACAAAGCCTGCCGCCTCATCCTCAGATGTGATTGTTTCACTCACACCTGCTCCCTCTACAGTTCCACAGATTGGCTAAACCTAGACAACAGAATCAGGTATCACACCTGCCTAATGACCAGAAAGATAGTTCTAGGTCTCACCCCCCCCCCCATTCTCTCCATAATTATTCACCCAGCATCGCCAGTCAGAGCCACCCGTAACTCAGCCAAGCCGTTACTATGGGTACCCCGCTGTCGGACTTTCCAATTCCAAAGAACCTTCAGTTACCAAGCCCCTTCCTAGACAAACTCACTCCCAAGCCAAATAACCAATGAAATAAGGCTTGGCCCTTTTAAATCCAGACTAAGGGAACACTTCCAGGCCTCTAACCTATGTGACTGCCCCTGACACACTCCCCTAGTAAGATGAATTATTTCTCACTAAACTAACTGCTTCTGGTCTCCGTGACTAAACTGCACTTATGTTACCAAATGACTATCAGCCTGCTACAGAACCTTCTGCAACTATATGGCTGTGCTAAAGTACTGAAACGTCTGTTATCCTTAACTGATAGCCACTTACTGAACAACCATGTAATCCAATGCCTGTCATGTAATGTAATGTACTATAACCTGTAACATGTAATGTAATGTACTGCATTCTGTAAAAAAATGTTGTCCCTGTACCTTTATGTACGACCTGAAGCCTTTGCAAATGAGTCTTTGACTCAAAGGTCTTTCTGAATATCTCAATAAAATAAAAAAATAAAATAGAGCCCAGTGTCATCTGCACAGCAGTGAAACTACTTCAAGCGGTCTAATGGTCTGAACCAATGGCAACATATACACGGCAAACAATATAGATGCCAAGATTGAGCCTTGTGGAATCCCACAGGTGACTGCTGCCACTACTGAGATGTAACTGCCTAGAGCCACCTGCTGCAATCTCCCAGTAATGTAAGACTCACACCAGCACAAAACTGTGCTGGCGAGTCTGACATAGTTCATTAACCGATCAGTCAGCACATCATAGTCCACAGTGTCAAATGCCAACAAGAGATCCAAAAGGACCAAGATGGAACAAAGTCCCTGGTCTCTCACCATGAGGAGATCATGCAGCACTCTGACAAGGCCTAAATCCTGACTGGAGAGGCTCGTAGATGTTATATAGCTCCAGGTGAGCCTCAAACTGCACAGCAACTATATTCTTGACCACCTTCACCAAAGAGGGAAGGTTTGTGATAGGCCTGTAGTCGACCAGACTGTCAGTGTCCAAAGATAATTCCTTAAGGAGGGGTTTCACCACCGACCTTTTCAGAGCCGAGGAGAAAATCCTCCCTCTAGGAACACCTGACAATCTCAGTATATTGTACTGGCCCTAGGGATTCACGCCTGCCTGAGAACTGGAGGAGGGCATATGTGATTCCCCTTCACAAAAGTGGGAGAAAGACAGAGGCAGGAAACTACAGACCTGTCAGTTTGACCTCAGTGGTAGGGAAAATGATGGAATCACTTCTGAAGGAAAGAACTGTTGAGTACCTAGAGGCCAGTGGGACACAGGACCCAAGGCAGCATGGATTTACAGTGGGAAGGTCATGTCAGACAAATCTAATTGATTTCTTTGACTGGGTGACCAAAGCAGTAGACCAGGAAGGGGCTGTGGACATGGCCTACCTAGACTTTAGCAAGGCATTTGACACAGCCCCACACAAAAGATTAATAAACAAATTAGCCAGCCTGGGAGTGGGTCCCAGGGTCGTAGCCTAGGTAAAACACTGGTTGGACAACAGGACACAGTGGGTTATAGTAAATGGAGTCCACAGTGAAGAAAGGAGAGTTACTAGTGGGGTACCGCAGGGTTCAGTATTGGGGCAAGGTCCTTTTTAATGTCTTTATAAGGGACATTGCATTGGGACTGGAAGGAAAAATATGTCTCTTTGCAGATGACACAAAGATCAGCAACAGAGTTGATATATAAGGTGCGGTGGAAAGGATGAAAAGGGACTTGGCAAGGTTGGAGGAATAGTCAGATGTATGGCAGCCTGGATTCAATGCAAAGAAGTGCAAAGTAATGCATCTGGAAAACAAAAACCCAGGGGAAGAGTATACAATGGGGGGTGAGATACTGACAACAACAAAAATGGAAAGGGACCTGGGGGTAGTCATTATCAGACGACCTAAAGGTGGGCCAGCAATGTGAGAAGGCAGTAATGAGGGCTGGGGCGATACTGGGATGCATAGGGAGAGGCATCAATAGTAGAAAACAGGAAGTTGTTGGCCCTCTGTACAGACAGTTGGTAAGACCACATCTGGAGTACTGTGCACAGTTCTGGAGACCCCATTTCCACAAAGACAGACAGGGTGGAGGCTGTCCAGAGGAGGGCAACCAAAATGATGCAGGGTCTGCATCAGAAGACATATGAAGAAAGACTAAAGATGTATTGCCTCGAGGAAAGGAGGGAGAGGGGGGACATGATAGAAACTTTCAAATACCTCAAGGGAATCAACAAAGTCCAAGAAGGTGGCATCTTTCAAAAAAAGAGGTGTGCAAAAACAAGGGGGCACAGTTTGAAGATAGAGGGAGGACAGCTCAGAGGTAATGTGAGGAAGTATTTCTTCATAGAGAGGGTTGTGGATACATGGAACAGCCTTCCTGAGGAGATCGTAGAGTCAAAAACAGTGGGGGAATTCAAGAATGCATGGGACAGACATAAGGCAATTCTAGATGGGGGGGTATGAAGAAGTAGGCTGTTGGTTAACTAGGATCTGCAGCTTATCCGTTAGGTAGAGAAATGGGCAGACTAGGTGGGCCAAGCCGTCCTTATCTGCCGTCAAATTCTACGTTTCTATGCCAATAAACAGCCAAGCAGGCCCAGGGTCCAATGCCATCTCGAGATCCCCCAGACCACCTCCTCTTCTATAGCTGTCAGGAACAGAGCAAAGGATGGCAGACTGTCTTTGCCCCATCCACTCTGGATACCACTGGCCTGCAACAGGCCACTTGAGGCTATCCCAGTCTGAATGTAGAAAACCTTGTCAAGGTAAAAATGCCTGAACTCTTAACACCTATCTGCGGAATATGCCTGCTCAGACTGCAGACAGAGAGGATTTGTTTTAATCTGTCTACTGTTTTAATCTGCAAAATAGCAAGAGCGGACCGATTTTTACTTGCAGCAATAGTCCTCGACAGGAACTACTGTCATTTTCAAGGTAACTGACCTCTGATATTCACCGGAGTGAGTTCTCAGAGTCAATTTGTCTTCCTCAGAGGGGAATTTCCACCAAGAACACTCCAACTTCCATTCCTTAAGTCTTCAACTGCCTCAGCTCCTCACAACACCATGGCAAACTGCAGCGGAAGGTCAATGGACTGACATGAAAAGGTGCTAGGGAGTCCAAGGCAGCCATGAGAACTGTATTACAGTGCTCTACAACTTTCTCAGCTCCCTAAGCACCGGCTACCATCATGACCGAGATGTCCAGTGCTGCTTGGAATTTGCGAGGCTCCAAGTTAATTTTCTGGTGATACCAGACCATCTCCAACAGAGGTGTAATAAATTTTGGGGGGGTACAGCAAAGGAAAGACATGAAGTGGTGATTCAACCAAACGACTGGATGAGCCTTGACTGCACTTACATCAATCCCTCGATCACACCAGGTCCAATGTGTGACTGTACAGGTTAGTAGCAGAGGCAACCACCTGTGTAACACACAGTGATAACATGAATTGGAAGAGCTGCTCACCAAATGGGAGGTTTTATCATTGACCCAAGCAATGAAATCTCCCAACATCAATAACCTTGTTAACCATGAAATCTGCCAGCTCCTGAAGGAAATCACACACACGCCAGAGGCCGGTATACGAGGATGACCCTATAGCCTATACCTCCCCATCCCTAACAGTCACGCACTCAAAAGACCTGGAAGTTCCTGTGCAGTACGCCATGGATCCCAAAGTGACTCTGAAACAGATGACCACCCTGCCCTCCCTTGCGATCCCACCTTGGGAAATGCACCACATAATAACTGTCCAGGATCGACGCCTCCAGCACAAGGGAAATGAGTCATCTCCCAGCTAGGTCTCCATGACACAAACAAGATGAGCTGAGGAATCGGCAATCGGAGCAGACGAAATCTAATGGATTGTGATCCTTTCTACATTTACCGTAATACACACAGTAATTATGAAAAGGGGAGCACTACATTTAAAATATAAAATATAAGATAAACATTCTAAAAATCATGTTTTCCAAGGTTTCCCTGTTTTTTTTTCCGTAAAATTTGTTTTAAATACTGGTTCAGTTTCTTTTCTTCTTCCACCTTTACTGGCCTTGACAAAGTGCATATATTGATTCATGAAACACTGCCAGTTGACAGGAGCACTGCTCTGCTGTGAAAGGATTTAATAAATCTTTGTGATATCATCCTACAACCAGTGTGATTTTTTTTTTTTGTTTGGAAGCTTCTGTGGTTGACTGCATGGAGTGTGCCTGGACCTCATTATCACAGAAACAGAGACAATGTTGTCAGAAAAAGACCACTAGTCCATCCAATCTACCCATGGTTCCCTATGTAACCCCAGGACCTATTGTCCATACAGGGTTCTAGCCATCCCTATCAATGCTGCCCTGAGTAACCACTACACTTTTCACTCTGTCACAGACGTGCATGAAGCCATTAATGGTTATCATCAGACACAACAGAAGAAAAAATTACTCACCTCAGTAATTGCTTTTCTTCTCATGGAGTCTTGCTGTATTAGGACTATAGCAGTCAGCCTCAGCCTCTGAACTGCCCCGGAGAGGAAAGGGTTAACTCCAGAGAAGTCTGGAGTTCCGCAGCGCGAGGGCGCTGTTCAAAGCTCTATCTGTGCAGTTTGAAGTCAAACTGCCAGATTCTTCTGACTAAACTAATATAGCAAGTCTGTGGAAAACCCTACACTAGCCATTGGCTACCTACCAGTAGTAGAACTACAAAACACACAACAATCACAGAATAGCAACAAAATTATTAAATATTGTTAGCATTACTGAAAAGAAGATTAACAGACCCCTCTTCCCAAAAAGACTCAAGTCTAGGAGGGGCCACCTACCACCAACGAACAACAGAATTACCTAGTTCCTAAACCCAATAGCAAGAAAAGGCATGACACAGTGCTTGCACTAATTTGCCAACCCCATACCCAAGGAGGAGTTCTGAGCGGGGTAGGAGGGAGGGTTGTCCTAATACAGCAAGACTCCATGAGAAGAAAAGCAATTACTGAGGTGAGTAATTTTTTCTTCAAACACCATGAAGTCTTGCTGTGATTAGGACTATAGCAGATTACACAGCAGTACCTCCATGGAGGAGGGTCAGAACCTACTTGGGAAATAGGCTCTGAAGCACAGCTGTGCCAAAACGGGCATCCCTCCTGGATTGAACATCCAAGGAGTAATGTTTGGTAAAGGTGTGAACTGTTTTCCAGGTAGCAGCTTGACAGATCTCCAAATGGAATATCTCTAGCAGCCGCTAGAGATGCAGCTGTACCTCTGGTAGAATGAGCCTCAATCCTGAGGGGGCTCTTTACCCAGTTTTTGGTAACAGAATTGGATACAAGAGACAATCCACCTTGCAATTGTCCTCTTAGTGGCAGGTCTCCTTTGCCGACTTCCCCATAGGTAAGGAAGAGCTGGAGGATTCAAACCTATGACCCTTGGTGCGCTCCAAATAGTAGCTTAGAGCTCTTTTGACGTCCAGACTGTGCAATCTCCTCTCCCTGACGAGGAATGCTCAGTGAAAATACTGGGAGAGAGATGGATTGGTTGAGATGAAAATCCGAGACCACCTTTGGTAAAACCTTCTATTAGTCCTAAGGACTACCTTGTCCCTATGAAAAGAAATGAAATCTTCTTCCACTGACAAGGCTTGCATCTCACTTATACGCCTAGCAGAAGTGATGGCCACTGAAAACAGTCTTCCAAGTTAAAAACTTGAGGTCTGCCAAAGACAGGGGCTCAAAGGGGGGTTGCATTAGCTGAGCAATGCAAACATTCAGGTCCCAAGCAGGAGCTGGTTCCCAAAAAGGAGGGTTAGTGTGAAGTAACCCCTTAAAAAACTTGGAAATTACAGGGTGAGAAGAGATGGAAGCAGGTTTACCTGCTGACACATAAGCGGAGACTGCTGCCAGATGAACCCTTAAGGTAGCTGGCTTAAGGCCTAGAGAATTTAAGTGGACCAGATAGTCCAATAAAACAGTCAAATCAGCAGATTCTGGGAGATTTGCTTCCCAGAGCACCAAATGAAAACCTCTTCCACTTAGAATTATAGGTGGCCTCGTAGAAGGCCTCCTGGCCGCCAAAATATCCAAGACACCTTGAGAGAGGTGTAGATCAGCGATTCTAGCTCCTCAAGAACCAAGCCTTGAGGTGGAGGAACTGAGGTTCGGATACCACACTCTCCCCTGTGCACAGGTCAACAGGTCGTGGGTCCGGGCAAGCTCAGGGGTGGACAATCAGGGACAGAAGGAGAGGGTACCAGGGCTGTCTGGCCCAATCTGGAGCAATCAGAATCACCTTGCAGGACTGAGTTCTGATCCTCACTAGTACCCTGAAAAGGAGAGGGAAGGGAGGGAAGGCATAGAATTTTCCTCCCAATCCAACTGGAAGGCCGTCAGTGGGACTGATCCCAACACTGGAGGTCTGCAACAAAACAGAGGAAGTTGGTGGTTGTCTGGGGCTGCGAAAAGATCTATCTGAGGGGTGCCCCATCTGGCAAAGACTGACCCCAGCACTAGAGGGTTCAGGGCCCATTTGTGGTGGCCCTGAGAAATCCTGCTGAGGGCATCCGCTAGGACATTGTCCTTCCCTGGAAGGTGAACTGCTATCAGGGAGGTATTCAAGGAGTAAGCCAGAGACCACAGCTTCATTGCTTCGGTGCACAAGGCAGAAGACCGAGGCCCCTTGTTTGTTGATGTACCACATTGTTGTGGTATTGTCTGTCCTGACTTGAACTACCTTGTTCTGGACAGAAGCTGAAAAGGCCTGGAGAGCTAAGAGGACAGCCCTGAGCTCCAGAAGGTTGATGTGGAGCAGAGATTCCTGAGGAGACCACACTCCTGAGTGGAAAGGTCGCCCAAGTGAGCCCCCATCCTAGGAGTGAGGCATCTGTGGCAAGTGTGAGGGAGTGAGGAATGGGTAGAAGGGGACCCCTTGAGTTAGATTGCTCTGGTCCTGCCACCACTGAAGGGCCAGGATCAGAGACCTGTCACTGGGACTAATTTGTGAGGGGGTCCTTCTTTGGGACCAAAAAGATCTCAGGTGGAATTGGATGTCTCTCATCTGGAATCTTGCTCCCTGCACGACAGCTGTGGACGCAGCCATGTGTCCTAGGAGTTGCAGGAAGTGCCTTGCTGGCCGAGAGACCCGCATGGTGAAGGAAGATGCCAGGGCAATGAGTCTGTCCACTCTCTCGGAGGGGAGATATGCCCTGGCAGACTTTGTGTTCAACTCTGCACCTATGAAAGTTAGTACCTGAACTGGTTCGAGAACTGACTTTGGAAGATTCAACAGGAATCCCAGAGAGGTGAGAAGCTGCTGGGTGACCAACAAGTGAGATTTTACGTGATCTGGAGACTGACCCACTATGAGCCAGTCGTCCAGGTAGGGAAAAACGGCCACCCCTTGCCTTCTCAGATGAGCCACTATCACAGCCAGACATTTTGTGAAAACCCTTGGGGCAGAGGTAAGGCCGAAGGGCATTGCTCTGAACTGATAGTGGCCAGAAGGTAGTTCGAACCTGAGGTACTTTCTGTGAGAAGGCCTGATCAAGAAATGAAAATAGGTGTCCTTGAGGTCCAAGGAAGCTAGCCAGTCTCCTGGTCTCAGGGAGGGCAAAATCATTGCCAGAGTTAACATTTTGAACTTTGGTTTCAGAAGATGCTTGTTCAGGAACCTTAAATCTAAGATGGGCCGCCATCTCCTGTCTTTTTGGGGTAAGGAATCACCTTGAATAAAGACCCTTGCCCTGATGGCAAGGAACCTCTCTACTGCTTTGCATCCCAGCAGAGAAGAAACCTCTGTTCCAAAGCAAGGGCTTCCAAAGGATTCATAGAGGGAAATGTCTGGCCCTCATCTTTGGGAACTGTTTGAAACTGAGGACCAGACCTTGCTTACCACCTCCAGAACCCACTTGTCCGGGTTAGGGACAACCAGTTCTGGCTGAAATAAGCCAACCTGCCCCCACCGTACAGGAGATTCGGCCCTGGGCACCCCATCAGGTGCCTGCTTGGCAGCTGTTTTTGGCTGGGAAGAAGGGGACGGTCTGCCAGAGCCCGCCTGCCCCTGCCTCTGAAGAAACCCTCTGAACAAAGGCTGAAGAGGCTTGAGCTTGATAAAGGGCCTGTGGTAAGGCCTACCCTACCCTGGGGGCATGCCTTTGGGGGCATGCTCTCTTTAGCTTGGGCACTTTTGTAGGTAGTTCTGTATTCATCCATTTTTTCATGTAATTTTCTGTCTGATCACCAAACAGAGAGTTACCTACTACAGGGAAATCCACAGCCTTTGCCTGAGTGTCTTGGGACAAATTAGTGCATCTGAGCCATGCCAACCCACGGAGAGCTACAGAAGTGGCCATGACCCTAGAAGAAACATCATTAACATCAACAGCAGTATGAAATTGAACTTTAGAGGCCTCAATGCCATCAGCAGCCACCTGTTCCAACTCACTAGCCAGCTGACCCTGGGCCTGCTTGGCTAACTGCAAAATAGTGTCCCATCTAGACTTTTGATATCTAGCCACAAGCCATGTAATTAGCCTGCCTGAGTCCCAAAGAAGCTGCCATATATTGCTTTTTTGCCATGGTATCAATCTTCCTGGAATCTTTGTCAGGGGGATGTGATGCCAAGGGAATATTAGCCTTGTCGCAGGCTGCAGCTTGAACAACACCTACATGACTACACTGCTCAGTGAGGAAGTCTGTATCTGGGCCTGATAAAGTATACCTTCTGTCCATTTTTTTGTCTACAGGAGGGACAGAATGAGGATTTTTTAAAATCTTTGTTGTTTGCTTCCTAAATGATTTATGCAAAGGAATAGACAACCTTCTAGACTCTGGAATATCCATCATTTCAACAAAATCAGGCTCCTCTTGCTCATCCACAGCCTCCTCTAAAGGGAGCTGGAGGGTTTCTGCCACCTTTTTATAAAACACAAAATGAGAAGGGGACTCAGACAACAGAGGGGGAGACTCTTAAGGGTCTGTCTGGAGAAATGCCCGGTTCAATGGGCACGTCCAGACCTTCCCAGTCACAAATGCACTGATCAAATTCCTCCTCCCCCTCCTGTGGTTCATAAAACTCCTCAATAACATAATCTTGAACCACTGGACCTGGGCGAGCCACCCTCTGCCACTTGTGGAGGGCTCTCCAAGTCCCTGCGACAAAGACTGAACAATCTGTATGGCTTTGCTATTTCTGCAACAGTTGGAGAAACTATCTTAGACTCGAACCTGCTGATTTCTTTTGTCTTTTTGCTGGTGCTGGTTCCTCTGAACCAGCCTTTCTTGCCGAAGAAGTAATGCCTGGTCAGAGGCGTCCCTCTGGTCCAGTGGGTACTGGACGGGCTGGCCATCCGGTCAGCGGACTTTTGGCCTCTCGTTCCTGAGCGGCCCAATCTCTTCTCCAGGGTGGCTGCAGGAAATTTTTACATATCTGGCAGTCTGAAAGGAGGTGGTCAGCCCCCAGACAATAAACACAGTGGTGTGTGGGTCAGCCTTGGCAAAGGCTTCCCACAAACATCACAGTGTTGAAACCCGTGGGCCGGTTTTTTCTTTTGGGTTTCTCCAGACATGGTGCCAGCCTAACCAGAAACTTGCCCTTTTCTTCCAGGCGTGCCAGAGCAAGACACCTATCGGTTCCTAACCGTGTCACGGGTATTGAAAAACCCTATAAAAACGAGGTTTTTAGAACCGATAAGAACCGGGTACCTCACGTCTAAAAATTCATCAAAATACAAAGCGATCGGTTCAGACTGAACCGATAATTATTTCACACAGACTAAATTTCGTTTTACTTACGGTTTACCAGATAGAGCTTAGCGAAACCACGGTAATTTTGAGACTTTTGCGGTTTCTGAACCGGAAGGAACAGTAGTAGCGTAGTGAACGAGCTGAAGGAGCTGATCTCCGGGCGACTGTTCAGTGAAGCGGAGTAAAGAATCTGGCAGTTTGACTTCAAACTGCACAGATAGAGCTTTGAACAGCGCCCTCGCGCTACGGAACTCCAGACTTCTCTGGAGTTAACCCTTTCCTCTCCGGGGCAGTTCAGAGGCTGAGGCTGACTGCTATAGTCCTAATCACAGCAAGACTTCATGGTGTTTGAATGGTTATTATCGCCTTGGCACAATGGCATACCCACAATGGTCTACACCCTCTTGGAAAAGGCTGGGTATCCAGACTACAGGGTGCATCTACCCTTCAGACATGTTTTTCAAGCAAACCATCTGCATAACAGAAGCACTACACCACTGCCTTCTCATGAAGATGGCTGCAATAGAAAGAAGTCCGTGCAGAGATGTAGAAAGAAAGCCCCCAAAAGGACGTGCTCTGATCATGCGAGGAATGGAACTCATTTTGAAGGGCCCATAAGAATAACGTCAGCAGCGCGCCTGCCACACAAATGCACAGCACCAGCAACTACAGTAATCCTTCATGAAAATGAACCTCGTTATAATGCATGATGGGTTATAACAAATGGTCTATTTGGCTCCCAATCAAAAACCTGCTTTCACCTGCCTGTGATGTATTATGACTATATAAATAGCACAACCAACGTATCTGATCAGCTGATCCATCAGTATGAAGCGTTCAGGCTATGCTGTAGACACATAGGACCCTATCCTGGCTAGTCTAAAGAGTGGTGAGAGCCTAACAAACATTTGCAAAGAGATAGGATATTCCAAGAGTACCATCAGTACTTGGAGAAGAAAAAACAAACAAACAGAAGAAGCACTGAGGGATTCTGTGCTTGAATGCAAAGAGGGAGAGGCCTTAAAGTGCAAAAAGCTCTGTTGGGCTGATGAGGCTGAAATAGCAAAAGCCACTCAGCTGTGGTTTGAACAACAGGCCAGTAGAGTGCCAGTTTCTGGCTCTATACTGCATGAGAAAATTTGCCAGAAGCATGCATGGTTAAGGTTACAATTTTCATATCTCTACCGGGTAGTTGTGGCGCTTTCTATGGCACCACGGGATTAAACGAGTCCATATTACCAGGGAACAAAGCACGTACAAGGATATTGCAGCAGATGAATTTCTGCCAAAGTTACAGCAAGTACAACATGATGGGGGGTACCTGCCAGAACAAATCTATAATGCTGACGAAACTGCTCTGTTCTGGTAGTTCCTCCCTGATGTAACATTGGCCAGCAACAGCAAGTCTGATAAGAGCAAGGGGGTTTAAAATAAGTAAGGACTGCATTACCCTGCTCTTTGCCTGTAACAGCACAGCAACTCACACAATTAAACCCCTATTTATTTGCAAATGTCGACAGCCCCACTGTTTTCTCACCTGAAGTCCAGCCTGACATACCTGAGGAGCCAGAAGTGGAATACACTAAAGAAATTTTAGAGATGCAACCACACTACACCTAGTCAAAGATCCTCAGGCGGATAGCATCACTGAAGACTGGCTTACCCTGGATGATGCAGTCTAGACATATGATCAGATGCCAGACAGTGAAATCGTAGGTGCAGTGCCAAGAACAGATGACATCTAAGACCTAGAGTCGACAGAGTCTGAAGATGAAAATGAGCCACTACCTATAACAAATGAGGCAATCTATGGTCTGTAAATGGGGTACACCTGGCTGCAGTGCCAAGAGGTAGATCCAGTTTTTCCAATTTATTTCAGCAGAGTCAGCTGATACCATCTGCTAAGGGTATAATTGGAAACAGGTCAAAGACAGATGAAAAAAAACAGGTTACTCACCTGTAAGAAAAAATAACTCACCATAGTAATGTTGTTTCTTCTAATGGAGTCTTGCTGTATTCAGACATAATGCAGTTAGCCCCAACACTTGAACTGCCCTGGAGAAGAAAGAGTTAACTCTATGCAGAAGCATAGAACATTGAGCTCGAGCTCAGTTTTCAAACCTCTGTCTGTGGTACTTCCAGTGCAACTGTCAGATTCTTACGAGCTAACCAACTAATATACTATAGTATGGAAATTGTTCAAAATATAGCCAGAGGGCAAAATATTTCTTTTTGGGCCCCAAAAGACTCGAGCCGAGAACCCAAGAAGGAAAGGTAGTGACAATATTTAACTAAAACACCGGAAAAATAATAACATCTACCCCACCCAAGAGGGAGGGTACAAGGTACACCCCCTGAGGTGCAACACTGTACCTGCCAGCCCACTTCCCAAAACCAGGTTCTGAGAGGGGAGGTGGGGGGAGGTCTGAATACAGCAAGACTCCATTAGAAGAAACAACATTACTATGGTGAGTACTTTTTTCTTCAAACAACATGAAGTCTTGCTCTATTCAGACATAATGCAGACTACCAAGCAGTTCCCTATGGAGGAGGGAATGCAGAACCTACTCTGGGAAGAGGCTCTGCAGTACTGCTGTACCAAACCTGGCATCACTCCTAGCCTGGATGTCCAGGGAGTAATGCTTGGGAAAGTATGTACTGTTTTCCAGCTGGCTGCTTTACAGATCTTTAACAAAGGTATATCTCTGGCTGCAGCTGGAGAAGCAGTTGTACCCCTAATCGAGTGAGCCCTCAGACCTGAAGGGGGCGTCCTACCCAACTTGTCATAACAAAATTGTATACAAGAAACAATCCACCTGGCAATAGTTCTCGTAGTGGCAGGCTTACCCTTTCCCACTTCACCATAAGTGAGAAACAATTGAAGACAGTCATTTCTATGTGCCTTAGTATGCTCAATGTAGTAGCTAAGGGCTCTCTTAATGTCCAGACTGTGTAACCTTCTTTTACCTGAAGAAGAATGGTCAGTGAAAAACATAGGGAGAGATATAGACTGGTTCAGATGAAACTCTGATACCACTTTGGGCAAGAACCTCCTATTGGTTCTTAGGAAAACTTTGTCCCTATGGAAGGAGATGAAGTCAGGTTCCACTAACAGAGCCTGTAACTCACTAATCTGCCTGGCAGAAGTAATAGCTACCAGGAACACAGTTTTCCAGGTCAAGTACTTCAGTTTGGCCGAAGCCAGCGGTTCAAAGGGTGGCTGCATTAGCTGGGCTATGCAGGCATTAAGATACCGAGGTGGAGTGGGCTCCCTAAAGGGAGGGTTAATGTGAACCAGACCTTTGAAAATTTTCTGAAAACAGGATGAGATGCCAGGAAGAGCCTTTCCTGCTGAGAGAGAATGCAGAGACAGCTGCTAGGTGAACCTTCAGAGTGGCAGGCCTAAGGCCTAAACCATTGAGATGAACTAGATAGTCTAAGGTTGTGGAAATGTCTGCAGAATCAGGCAGGATGCCTTTCTGAGAGCACCAAATACTGAACCTTTTCCATTTGGAGTTGTAAGTTTTTCTAGTGGAAGGTTTCCTGGAGACCTTCAGAATATCCAGAACTCCCTGAGAAAGATGTAGAGCTGCATATTCTAACTCTTCAAGAGCCAGGCCTTGAGATTGAGAGACTGGAGGTTGGGGTACCAGATCCGCCCCGGGAGGAGGACAGGAGATTATATGTCCTGGGCAGAGACAGGGGACGTGACACTGACAAGGACAGCAGTAGAGGATACCAAGGCTGTCTGGCCCAATCTGGAGCCACTAGTATCACTGTGCAGGGTTGAGTCATGATCTTGATCAGAACTCTGAACAGCAGAGGGAAGGGAGGAAGGCATAGAGAAACCTGCCCTTCCAGTCCAGAAAGAGGGCATCCTGAAAACCGCCCCAGGACTGGAGGCCTGCAACAAAATAGAGGAAGTTGATGACTGTCCGTGCTGCAAAGAGATCTATCTCTGGAGTGCCCCACCTGGAGAAGATGACCTTCAGGATGTGAAGATACAGGGACCATTCTGTGGTGTCCCTGTGAAATTCTGCTCAGAGCATCTGCTAATCGTTGTCCTTCCCGAAGGTGAACTGCTACCAGAGAAGTCTGAAAGCGAATAGGCCAGAGACCACAGCTTCATGGCTTCTGTGCACAGGGCCGAGGACTGAGTGCCTCCCTGCTTGTTGATGTACCACATTGTGGTGGTGTTGTCCGTTTTGACTTGGATCACCTTGCCCTTGACTGAATCCAAGAAGCTCTGCAGGGCTAGGAAAACTGCCCTGAGTTCCAGGAGATTGATATGAAGGAAAGACTCCTGTGGAGACCAGAGCCCTTCAGCTGTCAGGGCTCCCAGGTGGGCTCCCCACCATAGGAGAGAAGCATCCGTAGTTAGAACTACTGACGGGACTTGAGGGAGAAATGGAATCCCTTGTCTAAGGTTGTCCTGGTTCAGCCACCACTGGAGAGCTTGGACCAGAGTCTGAGTCACTGGAATCAGTTTGGTGAATCCTTCTTTGAGACCAAAAAGGCCTCAGATGAAACTGAATGTCCTCATCTGGAACCTTGCTCACTGCACCACTGCTGTGGAAGCTGCCATGTGGCCCAGGAGCTGGAGGAACTGCCTTGCTGGGTGGGAGACCTGAGGTCGAAAGGAGGAAGTGAGATCCACTAGGGCCTTTACCCTTGCCAGGGGAAGGAAAGCTTTTGCTTGTACAGTGTCCAACTCTATGCCTATAAAGGTGAGAAGTTGAACTGGTTTGAGTACAGACTTTGGAAGACTGAGAAGAAACCCCAGGGGAGCTGAGCAGGTCCTGGGTAGTTTGAAGAGCTGACTTGACCTGTAAAGGTGACTGACCCACTAAAAGCCAGTCATCCAGATACGGGAAGATGGCGATACCCTGTCTTCTGAGGT
This sequence comes from Neoceratodus forsteri, assembly GCA_016271365.2. Classification (NCBI taxonomy): domain Eukaryota; kingdom Metazoa; phylum Chordata; order Ceratodontiformes; family Ceratodontidae; genus Neoceratodus; species Neoceratodus forsteri. Next base: position 174,278,022 of record CM057449.1, on the reverse strand, counting down.
AAGCCACCACTACTGCAAGGCACTTTGTGAACACCCTTGGAGCTGATGTTAGGCCAATGGCATGGCTCTGAATTGGTAATGGCCTGAAGGCAACTCGAACCTGAGGTATTTTCTGTGGGAGCACCTGATAGGAATATGGAAGTAGGCATCCTTAAGGTCCAGAGATGCTAGCCAATCCCTGGCCTTAGAGAGGGAAGGATTATTCCCTGAGTTACCATTTTGAATTTGGGCTTTGAAATGTGTTTGTTCAGATACCTTAGGTCTAGGATGAGTCGCCACTCCCCTGTTTTCTTTGGGGTAAGAAAGTACCTGGAATACAGTCCTTTTCTCTTGTGCTGAGTAGGAACTTTCTCTATAGCTCTGAGAGCTACAAGAGAGGAAACCTCTTCCTCTAGGGCAAGGGTTTCTAAGACTGATGCAGGTGGAAAAGTCTTGGCCCTCTTTTTTGGAAATTCTTTGAAGCTGAGGGCCAGTCCCGGGCTTACTACTTTCAGGACTCACTTGTCTGAGGTCACAGACTTCCAGGCCTGGAAGTAGTAAGCCAAACTGCCTCCTACTGGAAATGGGGAGTCGACCCGGGCTGACACATCAGAGTGTCTGCTTAGCAGGAGCCTTAGACTGAGAGGAGGAGGAGGAGAAGCCCTGCTCATCCCCTCCTACCTCCTCTGAAGAACCCTCTGTGGGAAGGGAGAGGAGGCCTGGGCTTGGTAAAAGGCCTTTGAAAGGGCCTGTCCTTCCCTAGACTGCTGCTTGTTAGGGTTACCACCTTTTCAGAAACCCAAAGTGGGACATTTCTTACTGAAATATGATTTTTCGTAGGACAGTACGTAACCTTGACCGATACAACAGACTTGTTTTCTATATAATCAGAATTAAGGCTAAGTGCAGTAGTTTCCTAGTTGCTTCCACTGTTTCTTATCATTTAAGTTGTTTTAATTAAGGTATTGTAGTTTTCTGCAACATTTAGTGGAAATTCAGAAAATATATTTTCTACTATAAAAATCAGGACATTTAGTATTTTTCATGTTTTTTTGCAGGACACAGCTGCCCAAATCAGGACTGTCCTGTGAAAATCAGGACAGGTGGTAACCCTACTGCTTGTGCGGAGTGGCCTGCCTTTCCTTGGCCTGTGCACTCCTGTATGTGGGCCTGTATTCATCCATTTTCTTCATGTAAGCCTCTGTCTGCTCCCCAAACAGAGAGTTACCTACCACAGGAAAATCCATGGCCTTAGTCTGGGTATCCTGTGAAAGGCTAGTACATCTGAACCAAGCATGTCTTCTGAGAGACACAGATGTAGCCATGACTCTAGATGCCACATCACTGGAGTCCAGAGCAGCATGAAACTACATTTTGGATGCCTCAATTCCATCAGCATCCATCACCTCCAGCTCCTTGGCTAGCTGGGGAGAGGCCTGTTGAGCCAGTTCCAGAACCGTATCCCATCAGGATTTCTGGTACCTGGCTGTGTAGGCCATATAAGTAGCCTGCCTGAGTCCCAAACAGGATGCCAAATACTGTTTTTTGGCCACGGCATTCACTTTCCTGGAGTCCTTATCCGGGGGTGTGTGTGTGTGTGAAGCCAAAGGAATGTTAGCCCTGTCACAGGCTGCAGCCTGCACTACCCCAACATGGCTGCAATGACTATAAAGGAACTCCGCAGCTGAGCCTGATAACGAATACCTCCTGTCCATTCTCTTATCCACAGGAGGTACTGAATTAGGGGTTTGTAAAATTTTGTGCGTCTGTTTCCCCAAGGATTTATGAAGAGGGATAGACAGCTTTTTGGACACTGGGATGTCCATCATTTCTACAAAATCAGGCTCTTCATCCTCCTCTGCAGCTTCAACCAAGGGAAGCTGCAGGGTTTGTGCCACCTTTTCATAGAACAAAAAGTGTGAAGGGGACTCACAGAGCCTGGGAGGACAGATGAGGGCCTGTCTGGGGAGATGTCTGGTTCAATGGGCACATCCAGACCCCCCTCATCGTTATCATCATCGCCATCATCACCGGAATAGTCTTCGTCTCCCTCCCACTCCTCATAATAGGCATCTAGGTCATAATCCGGAGGAGACGGATCCGACTGAACCGACCCCCGAACCGGTAGTACGGTTGGACGAATTCAGTCTAACAACTGGACAATACTAATCGCTTTGGCTATTTCGTTCGTGGTTGGAGAGTGGGATACAGGATCCGAACCGGCAGACTTGTGCTTTTTCTTTGACAGAACCGACCCCATAGGGTCGGCTCTCCTTTTGCCTGAAGAGGTATCACCTAGGTCAGTAGGCACCTCCTCAGGTTCGACCGCAACCGAACCGGGCTGGCCACCCGGATCTACGGACTTCTCCACCTCTCTTTCCTTCAACCTACTCAGTCTTTTATCTAGAGTGGATTTAGGAAAGTTTTTACATATTTGGCAGTCTGACTTGAGGTGGTCAAACCCCAGACAATAAACACAGATGAGGTGGCGGTCGGCCTTAGCAAAGGCCTCCCCACACTCAGTACAGTGTTGAAACCCAGTGGGACCGGTTTTCTTCTTGGGTTTCTCAGACATGGCCAACCTAACAAATTACCCTATTGCAGCTTTCAAGCCAGGTAATATAACAACCGATCTGTTACAAACCGTGTCATGGGCTTTTTAAAAGAATCAGCATCAGTCCGGTTCTTTTGAAACCGATTGGTACTGGAACACCACACTAATCCCAGAAAAGAGAGAAATTAAATTTAACAAAGTTGGTTCCAAACCGGACCGACCGGGAAGAAACCGAAGAAAAAGATAATTTCCACTTTTTTAACAAAATAAAACAGTCACTACCTATCTACACACTACCTGTACCATAGACAGAGGCTGGAAATCCGAAAATAACAAAAAAATATGCGGTTTAAACCAAACGCTTCACTTTTACCGAACCGAGCCGAGGAAATCTCCGGAGAGACTTCACTGTTAGGCGGAGTAAAGAATCTGACGGTTACACTGGAAAGTACCACAGACAGAGGTTTGAAAACAGAACTCGAGCTCAACGTTCTATGCTTCTGCATAGAGTTAACTCTTTCCTCTCTGAGGCAGTTCAAGTGCTGGGGCTAACTGCATTATGTCTGAATACAGCAAGACCTCATGTTGTCTGAATTGTAGTTCTAGGAGTTGTATATGGTTCAAATCTGCACACTGGCAATTCTTCCTTAAGAACTGTTTCACCAGAAAGTCTAATAAAAGCTCTTCCCACCACCTGGATAGTATACCCCTCAGCTCCACCCGTGATGTCAAATCTTGGCTGCTGGAAGCAGGGCTCCAAGTGTCACCTGTCAAGGGAGATCAGTGGGTGATGTGGATGTAAATCATATACCACTCCTAGAACTGTGATTATGGGTGAGTAAAGTACAGGTACGTAAGAACTTACCATAACAGTAGATCTTCAAGAGAGGCGCTTGCAGTAGGTATTCACAAATAGGACTAAGCCACCAGGTGTCAGGACCACACAGAAAAAACTTTAGCTAGCAGTCTCTGGCAGGGGACCAACCCCACGTCAGGTGACCGGCATCAGATGATGTCCATATAAAGGGGTGGTCCCTCATGCCTGCCTTCCAGTTCTTTCTCGCCAAAGGCCTAAAGAGGCAAGATGAGAGAGAAGAGGATATGCCCCCATGGAAAAGGAGAAAAGAGAACTAGGGGGACGGAGGGCAGGAAGGTAATACCTACTGCAAGAGCCTCTCTCAAAGATCTACTGTTACGGTAAGTTCTTATGTAACTGTGCTATCTTACTTCGAGAGGGCTCTTCCAGTAGGTATTCACAAACAGGACTGAGTGCCAAGCAGTCTGGAACAAAGAAAAACCTGGGAGGATTGTCATCACAACAATAAAACCTCAGGGCTGAGCAGGTCTCATGAAAGAGACCCTTCAGAACAACCAACCCAAAGCCTGCTCTACAGCGAAGAGCAAAGTCAAACTGTAGTGTTTACGTGAAAGTATGGATGGAAGTCCAAGTTGCGGCTGTGCAGATGTCTGCGACACATTCTTGAAACAAGCAGCAGAGGCAGCTACTCCTCTAGTGGGTGACCTCTGACTTGACCGGAAGGGTCTTGTTGTATTTATCGTAACAGAAAGTGATACAATTGGCCAACCACTTGGAAAGGCTTTGTGTGGAGACAGCATTGCCTCCCATTTGTGAGTGAAAGAAACAAAAAGCTGATCAGTTTTCCTGAGATCCTTCGTCCGGTTAGTGTAGTATCACAGGATTCTGTGAACATCAGGGTGTATAAGAGGTACTCTCCTTGATTGAGTGTTGCGTAAAAAGCTGGTAACTCAATGGATTGATTCAGCATAGATTCAGCCACCACCTTAGGAAGAAATTTAGGGTTGGCGTAAGACCACACGTTCCTTGTGGAAAATCAAATACGGGATTTTGCACGTCAAGGCTTGGAGCTCGGAAATGCGATGAGCTGAGGTGATGGCCATCAGGAAGACAGTCTTCCAAGAAAGGAACTTTAAGTCTGCCGGGTCGAAGGGAGGCAGTGTAAGCTTTTCCAGGATGAAATTCAAGTCCCATTGGGGGGGTGGAGAACCCCTTTAAGAAAAGTGTTACAGACTTCCAATTGAGCAAAGGTCCTGTCTCCAAAGGGAATGTGGTAGGCTGAAATAGCTGCCATATGGACTTTTAAAGAGGAATGGCTGAAACCCAGGTCGAAGAGGTGACGCATGTAATCCAGAACTTTGTTAGCTGGGCACGAGAAGGGCCCCAAACCTTTAGAGCTTGCCCAGATGAAAACTGTTTCCACTTCATAGCGTAGGTGGGTCTGGTGGAAGGCTTTCTCGCCTCCATCAAAATGTCCGCTACTAAAAGAGAGACTCCGAAGTGGGCCTTGGCTACATCTGAAGGAGCCATGCATGAAGATGAAAGGATTTGAGGCCTGGGTGAACTAGGATCCCCTGATCCTGGGTCAACAAGTGCTGCGACAGAGGAAGAGGAGGTTCCTCGGAAAACTGTTGCAGAAGAGAGAACCAAACTTGCCTGGTCCAGAAGGGAGCAATAAGGATCATTCGAGCATCCTTTTGTTCTGAGTTTGTTCAAGACCCTCGGAATCAAGGGAATGGGAGGGAAGGCATAAACGAATCTGTCCCTCCAACACAGAGACAGAACGTCCCGCCAGAAAACGTCTCGCCTTGGAGCGAGCAAGCAAAAGGCGGGAAGTTTTGCATTTTGGGGGGTGGCGAAAAGATCTACCTGAGGTATCCCCCACTGCCAAAAAATGTCGTTTACGACTTGTTGGTCTAACTCCCATTCGTGAGCCCTGGCTGAGGATTGACTGAGCTCGTCTGCCAGGGTGTTTTCCACTCCCAGAATGTGAACCGTGGTCAGGTGAAAGTTGTGCTGAGCTGCCCAGTACCAGACTCTCATCGCCTCCTGGCACAGGGGATGGGAACATGTTCCTCTCTGTTAATTGAGGTACCAGACTACACACATATTGTCTGAATGGATCAGAAGATGACCGGGAAGAATGAAGGGAAGAAGAGCCTGCAGGACATATAGGACTGCTCTCAGTTCAAGCACATTTATGTGCAATTTCTGCTCGAAAAAGGACCAGCTGCCCTGTGTCCTTTGAGACCCTAGGTGGGCACCCCAGCCCTCTCCTGACACATCTGTTGCCAATGTCTGGAAAGGAGGAGGAGCGATGCAGAACGGAACTCCCAGACACAGGTTCTCTTGAACTATCCACCAGTGCAAATCCCTGCTCATGGGATCCGACACTAGCACCTCAGTCTAGATCGTCCATGGTTTGGACCCATTGTGGCTGAAGCATCCATTGAGAGATCCTCATTTGGAGCCGAGCGAATGGAACTGTCGGAATGGCAGCCGCCATAAGCCTGAGGAGGCAGAGGACTGACCTGGATCCGACTCGTCTGCGACCAGACAGGAAACAAGCATGATTCTGAAGGGTCTCGACCCTGTCCGAGAGCAAAAGGCTTGCCTAGGGTCATGTCCAGTATCACCCTTATAAATTGATGGCATTGGTAAGGGACCAAGTGTGACTTGGCCTGGCTGATGGCAATACCCATGCTGGTAAAACCTGCAGGGTAATGGAAAGGGAGTGCAGAAGTTCTTCCCTGGAAGGGGCAGCAATGAGCCAATCGTCCAGGTACCAGAAGACCTGCACACCCTGAGTATGCAGGTGGGCCGCTACCACTGACAGGCATTTGGTAAATACTTGGGGGCCAAAAAGACCAGATTGGAGGGCCTTGAACTGGTGAGTGGTCCCCAAAAGCAAAAAAAGGAGGTATTTCTTGTTGGGAAGGGCATATTGGGATATGCAGGCAAGTATCCTGCATATCCAGAACGCATAGCCTCTGTCCCAGCCGGAGTAAGGGTAGAAGGCTCTGCAAGTAGAGCATTCTGAAGCGTTTGTACTCCACGAACATATTCAGGGAGCTGAGGTCTAGGATTGGCCTCAAGTCTCCCGTCTTCTTTGGAACTAGACAGAAATGAGAATAGTGACCCGTCCCCCCCAAAATGAGTGGGGACTGGTTCTATCGCTGCCTTTGACAGAAGGGATAGGATTTCTTCTAGAACCAGAGAAAGATGTTGCGGGGAGTAGGACGACTGGTGGGGGGGGGGGGGAGGTTCGAGGAGGTTTCTGAAGAAGCTCTATCAAGTGTCTGGCAGATATTAGATGGAGCACCCAAGCGTCTGACATTATCCTCTCCCAACCCGGTAGATGGGAGGAGAATCCCCCCCCACCGATTCCTCTGGATGGCCAGAGGCAGAGGCAGAAAGTCAGGAGGTGTGGGGGCAGCGCAGCAGCCAAGGCTCCAGTAGATTATTTGCTGGGGGGAGTCTTGGTTGCTAGAGGGGCCTGACGTTTGTTGGCACACTTTCCTTGATTGGGCTTTTGTTGGTTTTGGCGATGAAAAGGACGTCGCTGCCCCTGAGGGGGCCTGTACAAAGTCTGGACTGACTTGAGTGCAGTGCCCTTCTCCTGTAGTTCGGTTAAGATGTCCTTGACATCACCCTCAAACAGCACCGAAGCCCTGAAGGGAGCATCCTGGATAGCGGACTGTACTTCAGGGACCAATCCAGACACATGGAGCCAGGCATGACGCTGTAAGCCTACGGCGAAAGCCAAGCTCCTGCCAGCTGTGTCCACCGCATCGTAGATGGCACGAAGCATGTGCCTACAAGCCGAACATGCGGAACGGACCAGGTCTCCCAGTTCCTGCCTAGTTTGGGAATCAGGAAGGGAGTCCAGTTTGGATTACACCTGGCTGAGAATGGACTTCTGGAAATCCCCCATGTGGCCGACGTAGTTGAGGGCCCTGATGCCTAGGGTCGAAGAGGAGTAAATCTTCTTCCCGTACTGATCCAGAAGTCATGATTCTTTGTCAGGTGGGGACAAGCTTAGGTGTTGGCAGAGCAGCCTTGGACCGCGCTGATCACAACAGAGTCCGCCTTGGGGTGAAGACTGATAAAGTCTTTACCTTCCGGAGTCTGATATAGCTTATCTGCCTTCCACAGAAGGGATCTAGAGCGGATGGTTGTTTCCAAATAGTGGAAACAAGATGGCGTGAGCTCTATCCAGGTAGTATCTGTGTGGGGCGGTCTCCGGCAGATCCAGATGAGCAGTGAGCTTCTTACACTGTGGGTCTGGCTCCACTGATTGCCACTGACATGTCTCCTAGATTTTTCTCAAGAGCTCCAGAAAGGAAGTATCCTCGGAGGGACTTAGGAGGGTTCCTCGGCCTTGGGCGTTCTGGAGTATGAGGCTCATCTACATGATCAAAGTGATCTGACTCGGTATCCGAGTCGGATGGTTCTGAGGAAGATGAAGAATCCTCTCTGGGAGGGGGAGAAACAACCCCTCTGGGGAGTCCCCAGGGGAGCGTGTCCTCCCCACCCCGGGAGCCAGAAGGATCTCCTCTGGCATCAGGTAAAGGGAGGGGGTCTGGTGTAGGGACCATCGACAGAAGACAACTCTCAACCTCCCTGGTGAGCTGAGCCTTGGTCTCAGCCTCAGCCCACCAGGAGGCCGAGGTCTCCTTCAAGTCCGCCGGCAGTGGAGGAGGGCTCGGATACAGGTAGTGAGGGTACCCGTAAAGAGAGTATCCATAATCTGACAGCGGAAAACCTGGCGTTGGGTACTGAGGTGCCGGGTACTGCGGCGCAGCAGATACTGTGGAGCCGGGTACTCTGGCACCAGGGGCTCTGACAGAGCAGAAGGTCTTGGCGAAGGACCTACTGGCGGACCGATGGTGGAATAATCAGTCCAGAGAGCAATTGGGCCCAGCGTAAGGAGACCGAACGATCCTGATGGAGGGCCAGATCCTCCGTCGGGTCGACCAACGTCTGAGGGTCCGGCGTTGGAGGGGTTGGGGGCTCTGACAGCAGCGTCCCTAGGTCCTCGGTCTCAGCCGGGGAATGAGGGTTAAAATCCCTGTGTGGGACCCAAGGGGATGTGAGGACCTCAGAGAGCAAAGGGTGGATCCGTTGCGGAGAGCCTGGGACATCAGACGTGATGTCTGGGTCCGATGCAGGCAAGTCTGCTGGGTGGTCACTGGAGGGGATCAGCACCGTCTGGGTGGACGTCGGACGAGCCAGCATCAGACTTATTGGATTCACTATCTGTGGAAGGCTGTGAAAGAGGGGTGGCCTTGCCAGAAAGGGGGTGGGCTGGGCGATCACAAGAGGAGGTGAGCGGCTTATCAGCCTTGTCTGTCTGCAGGCGTCGGTGGTACTGGCATCTGACTTACAGGACCCACTCGGACCAGAAGGCCACATTGGAAGAGCAGCCTTGGTGGGCGGAAGCCTCCTTTACCCGGAGGTTCCCAAGGGCCAGCTGAGCCCGACAGGAGGACAACGCCTTCTTGGTAGCCACCACGATGGCCTTCGAGGCGATCTCCCAGAGGAGGATACCTGTGGGGCTCGCGACTCTAGCCGAAGTCACGGCTGCTGTGGATGAGAATCCCAGTCCAGTGCCTCTCCTTCTCCGCTTCTTTTATAGCCTTCTGGGAGGTTGACCCTGCCTAAGCTTCTTCAGCTCCTTCTCTGTGGATGCCATTTTCTTTTTTCAGGAGATGGGTCTCCAGGGACTGCTGCCTTCACTTGCGGGTAGCTGAGTTACACACTTTGGCAGTGCTGGCACTCCTCCACGTGATGGTCCGGCACTAGGCAGAAGAGGGCACAAGGGTGGCCGTCCTTGTGTGGAAGCTGAGAACCACACGAGTCGCACTTGTTTTTATGCGCGATTCGGAGGGAGTAAGGAATGACATACACAGCAGATGATGTGAAGAAATTTCAAAGAAAATCGAGAAAATAAGCCAGAAAGTCAAAAACTTTAAATCGATGAAAGTACTGACGAGCTGTTCAACTGTGAGGAACTTTCTCAAACCGGCAGCGGAAAGAACTGGAAGGCAGGTGTGAGGACCACCTTTATATGGATGTTGTCTGGCGTAGTCACCTGGCGATGGGGTGGTCCCCACCAGAGACTGCTAGCTGATTTTTCAGCGGGATCTGGCGCTGGTGGCTTAGTCCTGTTGTTGAATACCTATGCAAGTGCCCTCTCGAAGTCAGTTCCTATTTTTCTGGGGCGTGGATATGGTTGTGGGAAACAATTTCAATAAATAAATACTGAACTGGGAAGCCATAGAGGACAAGGAAAGGGAAGAGCAAAGGGGCTGCTTACCAAGGACAGAAGGGGAAAAAAGTGGGACTAAGAAAGGGAAAAGTACATAGAAACTGGAAAAGGCAGAAAAGAAAGGTGCAACTAGTCACAGAAGCAGGTATGAGAGGAGAATGTCACGGAGGAGGGCTTTGAAAGAAAGAGGAGAATTTGAGGGAGGTTATTCCAGAGGCAATAAGAAAGAATACGGGTCCTGGAGATGAGGCAGCCAACATTTACTAGCAAAAGGGTCCTGTAAGGGCTGGTAGCCCTAAAGATTGATAAGGCCCCAGAACCAGATGGGTTGCATGTGAGGATACTCGGGGAACTGGCAGCAGAACTGACTAATCCCATGGCAGGTCTATTCAACAGCTCTCTAAGGACAGGGTGGTTCCGAAGGACTGGAGGGTGATGAATGCAGTTCTGCTCCATACTTGGAGGGAGCCAAGGAAGAAGCAGGGAACTACAGATCTATCAGTCTTACCTCTACAGTAAAAAAACTGATGGAGTCAGTGGGCAAAGAGGATCTTGTTGATTACCTGAAAAGCAACAGTCTCTAGAACAGTAAGCAGCACAGATTTGTGGCAGACAGGTCTCATCAGACTAAAGTGATACTTTTCTATGACTGAGTGACGAGGGAATTGGATACTGGTCATGCTGTGGATTTTCTTTACTTTGACTTCAGCAAGGCTTTCAACTCAGTACTCCACAAACACTTGCTGAAGATGGAGGATCTGGATGCAGCTACGGTCATAGTAAACCAGGTAGGTAACTAGCTAAAAGGGAGGCAGCAGAGGGTAGTGGTTAACCGAGTTAAACCAGAATAGAGGGAGTTTACTAATAGGGTTCCCACAGGGATCTGTCCTGGGCCTGGTCCTCTTCAACACATTTATCAGCAAGACTGGTGGAATCCAGGGCAGGCTGTTTCTCTCTGCAGATGACACTAAGCTCTGGGAGAGGGTGGATAGTGACGAGAAGTACAGAAATGCACAGACACTTGTAAAAGCTAGAGGGGTGGTCAAGGGATTGGCAGCTGAAATTCAATGCCAAAAAGTGCAAGGTGAGGCACCTAGGTAACAAGAACCCCAAAACAGAGTGCTGGATGGGTGGGGTGAGACTCAGTATCACGGCTGAGGAACGAGGCCTTGGAGTTATCATCAGCGACTCCCCAAGCAATCGAGTCAGTGCAATAAGGCATATAGGAAGGCAAACAGGATGCTTGCATGTATCAGGAGAGTACTGATAACAGAAAAAGGAGGTAATACTTCCCCTGTATAGATCCTTGGTGAGGCCACACGTACAATACTGTGCCCAGTTCTAGGGTCCTCACCTTAAGAAACATAAGGATACATGAGATGGTGCAGTGTAGGGTAACAAAATGATTCGGGGCCAGCAGGGCATGTCCTAAGAGAAGTGCATCAAGGCACAGAACATGTACTCGCTGGAGACCAGAAGGGAGAGGGGAGATATGATAGAGACCTTCACATTCTTAAAAAGATTTAACAGGCGCTGACCCGGTGGTGCTGAGGGCTGAGGCACTGGATGCCTCACTTCATACCATGCCGGCAACCCGTGTTCGGGAGTTAGCATGGGCTGCCGGGGGTTGGCAGGGGTGGAGAACGATTGAGCGTCTGATGGACTGCTCTCCTTCTCCGGGGAGGGTGTCTCACCAGTCAATGCTCGGGGACAGAGGCGCGGGGTGACAGGGTAGGGAGGAGGTTTGGGCAGATGCCTGGAGGAGCCGCGTGCTGGCCGCGTGTGTGCTTCCCTCCGCTGGCATCGTGCACACCCTGAACTCAAGGGACAGGAACAGTAAAAACTGGCACCTCTCGGCGGCTTAATGGCAGTCCGTAAGTGTTCCGTGGTAACATGAGGCACCGAAACAGGATCCTTGTTGGGTGGGGAGTAGAGGCTCCCTGCCACCCTGCTACGGGGGTAAGCCACAGGGGTTATAGAGTGCTGACGTGTGGCTCCGGTAGAGGCGGACAGATTCCCACCAAGGATGCGATGGACAGGGAAGCAGAAGGTGGCCAAAGGAGGTAAAAAAGCGACAGCAAGATTTAACAGGGTGAACTGCGGGAATTATTTGATTTGAATACTGGCTTGTGGTCACATGGTCACAAATGAAAACTAATAGGAGGGAGGGACATGAGGAAGTACTATTTTGCAGAAAAGGTAGTAGAGATGTGGAACAGGTTACTGGTCAAGATGTTGGGTGCGAAAACCATTAGAGGTTTTAAGCACAACTGGGACAAAATAAATGGTATTGTGGTGGCTAGAGATATCAGACATAGGGAGGAGAATGGGAATGAGGATGGGAGGGCCAGCATTCTGAAGGATCAGTAGATCCTAAGGCAAAATAGGGAACTAAGGCAGACTGGACGGACCTTTGGTCTTTTTCTGCCCTCACTGGCTATGTTTCATGGTCTGACACGTGTGCAAAGTCAATCCTGGTGTGTCCCTGTATTGTGTCCCCACAGGCCCACCATGACCACCACAGCCTGAGTCCTGTAACACCTATAGGTGGTGGCTAACTGCTCATCTGTATTGTACAGACGTTGAAGGAAGTTTTGCGTGTACTGCTCATTTTGGCCAGCCTGGGCTGCAGGTCAAGGCCGTGGTCTGGGCTTCATATAGTCGCCAGCACTCCCCCTACATCCCTCCCTGTTGCTGGGACATGCATGTCCAACATGCACATTTGGAGCATCTGCATGTTGTGGGGTCCCAGCATCCTCCCGACTGCTGACTTCCTGACAAGCACTGCCCTCAGGCCTCCACCACGTGGTAGTCACTCAGCCGGGACTGCCAATCCACCCCTCCTGGAGAGAGAGTAGAGCTGTCCTCCGAGGTTCGGACGTTTGATCCACTCTGTCCCTGGCCGACCCTCAGTGACCCGTTCGACACTGTGAAAATGGGTGCCGGGCGTGGCTGGAGGTAAGGCTTGGATGCCTCAGCCCTCCACACCACTAGGGCCCGGCCTACAAAATGATCTTTCTAATGATGGTAGGCTAGCTCATGTAATCATTTTAGTTTTTCTATACCTTGAGAAATATCCAACAAGTGATTTTGTTCTCAACAAAATGCACCAGGGCAATGCAATTTTTGGCAAAATATAAGGCATATGTAACCCAAACTACACATGCACAAATAGTACATATGTAAATGTCTCTCTGCAGACGACACGAAGATCTACAACAGGGTTCACACTCCAGGAGGGGTTGAGAAAATGTGAAGGGATCTAAGCAGACTTGAGTAGTGGTCAAGGGTGTGGCAGCTAAGATTCAATGCAACAAAGTGCAAGATCATGCACTTAGGGCACAGAAATGCAGAGGGGAGTACATGATGGGGATGGGGGGGGACTGACGGCCACCAAACAGGAAAAGAACCTTGAAGTAATCATATCTGATGATCTAAAAGGTTATCAAACAATGTGAGAAGGCTGTGAGGAGAGCCAGCGGAATGCTGGGGTACATAGGGAGAGGTATCTTCAGCAGAAGGAAGGAGGTGGTGATGCCACTGTGTAGAACATTGGTGAGACCTCATCTAGAGTACTGTGTCCAGTTCTGGAGACTGCATCTCTGGAAGGACATAGAGTAGGAGCGGTTCAGAGAAGGGCGACAAAAATGGTGCGGGGGCTGCACCAAGGGGAGACTGGAGGATCTCAATATATATTCCCTGGAGGAGACGGGGGAGGGGTTATGATAGAGACTTTCAAAAACATCAAGGATTTAAAGGTACAACAGGGTAGCATCTTAAAAAAACAAAGGTTCAAGAACAAGGAGCCATGATATGAAAACAGAGGGGGGTTGATTTAGGGGTAACATGAGAAAGTATTTTTTCACGGAGAAGTGGTAGATCCATGGAACAAGCTCCAGGCAGAGACTGTAAAGGGCAAAAATGGTAGAGGAATTCAAAATGCATGGGACAAACATGAAGAACTCTATCGACAGAAAAGAGAGGGTAAATCGCACTTCATTTAGGATCTGCGCTATATGAAACAGGTAGGGAAAATAAGGGCAAAGTAGATGGGCCAAACAGTCCTAACCTGCTGTCAAATTCTAGGTTTCTAAATATACAGGCATGTGCAGTTTGGGTTTGATCTGTCTTACATTTATAAAAGAAAGTACAGTTGCTGCAGCAGGTCATAACATACAGGAATGTCCAGTTGCAGGTGTAATTTCCAGATGATTTCTCAGCAGTCAACCTGGAACCACCCCCGATGGTACCATGTGTTGTGTCCTGGCAGCATGTATTTCTGCTCAGTCTTTACTGAGGAAGAGGAGGGTAATGGGTCTGAACGGAGTACAAGGAGTGAGAATGGTGCAGAAATGGACACAAGTCCCTTTACACGAGAAAGGGTCCTGAAGGAACTGGAAGTAATAAGAGCTGATAAAGCAATGGGGCCAGATGGGGTGCACCCCAGGGTCCTTAAAGAACTAAGAGAGGTGGTGGCTGAACCTCTTGCTATCCTGTTTAGCCGATCACTAGAAACAGGGGAGGTACCCAAAGACTGGAGGATAGCAGATGTAGTCCCCTTATACAAAAGTGGGAACAAAGAGGAAGCAGGGAACTACAGACCAGTCAGCCTCACCTCAGTAGTGGGGAAAATCATGGAAGCACTACTGAAGGAAAGATTGGTGGAACATCTGGTTGTCAATGGACTACAGGACCCAAGGCAGCATGGTTTCACCAGGGGAAGGTCATGTCAGACCAACCTCATTGAATTTTTTGACTGGGTGACTAGGGAGGTGGATCAGGGGAGGGCAGTGGATATGGCCTATCTGGACTTTAGCAAGGCCTTTGACACTGTGCCACACAGAAGACTATTGCACAAACTGGGGAATATGGGTGTGGGCAGTACAGTAGTGCGGTGAGTAGGTAACTGGCTGGGCAGCAGGACACAGAGGGTGGTGGTAAATGGCTGTCACTCCACAGAGGGAAGAGTGACCAGTGGGGTACCACAGGGATCAGTGCTGGGACCAGTACTATTCAATATCTTCATCAGTGACATTCTGCAGGACCTAGAAGGCAGAATTTCACTGTTAGCTAATGACACAAAGCTCTGTAACAGAGTAGACACACCAGAGGGTGCAGACAGAATGAGAAGGGACCTGCAGAAACTTGAAGAATGGTCAGAGGTTTGGCAGTTGAAATTCAATGCAAAAGAAGTGCAAGATAATGCATATGGGGCACAAAACCTGGCACAATATATCAGTTGGGGGTGAGGATATAGCATGCACCAAGCAGGAAAGGATCTTGGGGTTATCATCTCTGATGACCTCAAGGCAGGAAACTGTGTGTCAAGGCAGCAGGTAAAGCAAATAGGATGCTGGGATGCATAGGCAGGGGCATCACCAGCGGAAAAGGGAGTCATAATTCCACTATACAAGACACTAGTGAGGCAGCACCTGGGTACACTGTGCAGTTCTGGAGACCTTACGTGCGTGGGACATAGACAGGGTAGAGAAGGTTCAGAGGAGGGCAACAAAGATGGTGCATGGATTGCATCACAAGTCCTATGAGGACAGGTTGAAGGCACTGAACATGTACTCCCTGGAGGAGAGGAGGAGAGAGGGATATGATAGAGACATACAAGTATCTTACAGGGAGGAACAGGGTGCAGGAATGCACTATTTTAAGCGAAAAAGATGTTCCAGGACTAGAGGGCATGGGATGAAGTTGGAGGGAGGATGATTCAGAGGAAGCGTGAGGAAGAATTTCTTCACAGAACGGGTGGTGGACAAGTGGAACACCCTGCCAGAGGAAGTGGGGGGGCTGAAACAATCACGGATTTAAGAATGCATGGGATAGACATAAAGGAATTCTGGAGGTCAGGGATAAGGGGCAACAGACTTCTTGGAAAACATAAACTGAACTTACAGACTGAAATGGGCAGACTGGGTGGGCCACAGGCCCTTATCTGCCCGACATCTGTCAATATCTATGTAACAAAGAGGGATGTCCTAGAAGCTCCTCGGTTCTTTTCCACCTCAGTGACCAAAATGAGAATATAATCTAACTAGCCTCAGAGGAAACCGAGGAGGAAAATGGAAGTAAGCCTAATATATTTTGGAGAGAATAGGAGCATGTCATCCTCCTGAAGCAGGAAACAAGGGGGTGCAGTGAGGGCAGCATGACCTGCTGCAAGAGATTATCTCTAAGATCTACTGTTATGGTAAGTTTTATGCAACTGTACTATCTTCTTAGGAAATCTCTTGCAGAAGGCCATAAGAACAGGTTACTCACCTGTAACAGTAGTTCTACAAGTGGTATATGTTGATCTTACTTGAGTGGGAGCTCTTGCAGCACTTTCACAATTAGGACTATGCCGCAGGCACTAGGACCCTCCGTAAAACTTCTCAGCCAGCAATACCTGGCAGGGACTGCCCCCGACATCGGCTCCATCCCAGCGTCAGCTCTGGTACAAAAATGGGGTGGACCCAGCTCCACCCCAGTTCTTTTCCCACTGCATCCTGCGCACGTGAAGAGTCCCTGCTCATCTTGGCTTACCAGCCCAGCTAAAGAACCTCATTTTTCGTTCGTTTTGCGATTTTCTCCTCAAAGTTTTGACAGTTTCAGTGCCTATTGAGCGCATGTCTTTGCCATCATCGGTCTCCTCGATGGGACCCCACGTTAACAAGTGCGGTTGCGGCGCCAAATCCCGTCTAAAGGCGGTCATCGACGTCGTTTTGCCTGGGGCCTGACCGCGACACCGTGGCCTGTTCGGCCTGTCAGAAGTTCACCAGCCGAACCCGGATCCGCCGCTTGAAGGCCCCGAAACTGTATCTGCTGGAACAAAAGATGGATCTGCACACCTCAGGGGAGAAACAGATGAAAGAGGATAAGTCAAAGCGGTCCCGCGATAAAGACCATAGTTGGTCTAGGCACTGGTCCAGGTCCTGGTATCGCTCCCGCTCTTCTCCCAAGACAACCCGTGGATCCAAGGGCTCAGGTGAGCATCCCAAGTCTAAAGACCAGGCTAAGGCTGGACCTTTGGGGGAGAGGCCAGCGAAGCCCAAGATGACTCCGCTTAGGGTCACTGTTAAGCTCTCGGAGGTGCAACCTTCGGCCCTGCTTTCCAAGGCCCAGGCGCCGCCAGTCAAGAGCACGCCTACAGAGTCCAAGGACACTCCCGTGCCTCCCAGTCGGGTCCCGTCGCCGGTTCCCTTACGACACTGGGTGGTGGGCAGCGGATCGGGCGCAGCCAGTGAAGGGGCTCGTCATCATCCCTAAGTCCCCGGGGCTCAAGTGGTCTCTCCTGCTAAGGTTGGCGTCCGAATATTCCGTTTCCGGGAAAGTGGCCTCTGTTTTTCCAAGGATGAGCTCAGGATCTGTTTTCCTTCTGGTGGGGGCAGATCCAGAAGTAGCCCTCCCCCAAAGCTGGCCCAGCCACTGGTCCTGGACCGTTTGGGTGAACCACAGCCAGGAGGGACCTCTTCCCCGAGGAAGACCCCCAACAGGCCGCCACCTCCTACTAAGGTTTGTTCCAGGTCCATTGATCAACACCGGCGCTCTATGAGATCAGGTAGCAGACGCCGGGTCAGGTCTTACACTAGGAGCCGTTCCCGTTCTGCTAGACGGGACTGCTTTCGACGTTGGCCCCCTGACTGACGTCGGTCTCCGCTCTGTTGGTCGGTGAGCCACCGACGCTTGAGTGGGGCTAGCTAGCCATAAGGACAGGTCTGGCTACTCGTCACCCAGTAGCCGTTCCTCCTCTTCCTCTTCATCCTCTACCTCTTCCTTTTCGGGAATTGGGGGTTCCTCGGGAGAGAAGGACCAGCCCTGCTCGCCTCTTGACAATCCCACTTTCATGGACGTCATGAGGCACATCCAGGCCTCCAATGAGTGGGACACGGAGGACCTGGATCTGGAACGCCAACGTTTGGCTAAGTACCTGAGGCAAAAGGAGCCCAAACCATTGGTGGTTCCTCCTTTAGTGGACACTTTCCAAGACCTCACCAGAATAACCTGGAAGCGTCCGACTTCAGTCCTGGCAGTTCCGAAGAAATCAGACAGGCCGTATAGTGCCCCGAAGGATGAACCATTCTTGGCTGAACATCCTCAGGCGGACTCTTCAGTTATTACGGCTGCTCACGACAAATCTAAGCAGCCTAAACATCTCAGCTCACAGGCTCCCGACCTGGAATCCCACTACTTGGACCAGGTGGGCAAGAAAGTCTATTCTGCCTCCACCTGTTCTATTGAGGTCCCTGAATTTCCTTACGGACATGGTCCAGCACCAGAATGCATTATGGGAGCGGGGACAAGAGCTGGTTAATGCCTTGTCAGACTCCGAGAAGAAAACAGAGATTCTGGACCTTCTCAAATCGGGCTCGGACGTAGGCACACGTTTTGCGTGCCTTGTACGACACTGCGGATACGGCAGCCAGAGCGGCAGCATCAGGTGTCTGCCTCAGGCGCCATTCCTGGTTGAGGGTCTCGGGCTTTCATCAGGATCTGCAGTCCGGAATCCGGGAGTTACCATTCCAGGGTTCCGTGTTGTTTGGGCCGGAGATGGAGTCTTTGATCTCTCGCCTCCAAGAGTCAGGCAAATCCATCTGATCTGTCCGCCAAATGTACCGTGGTGACCAGCAGAGACAGCAAAAGCGGCCATTTCGGAAGCTCTCAGGTGGTCAAGCCCGTGGTAACCAAGAAGGCCAGAGAGGAGTCTTTCGGAGGAGAGCCGGCAACTAGCAGCCTGGAGGCACTCCTCCCGTGGCCTCAAGTCCTCCCCAGGCCTTTCTGCCCACCCTAGTTCCGCCCAAGCTGACTCCCTTCCGACACCCCAGGGGAGGTGGTAGGGGGTCGCTTCTCCCTGTAGTTTCAGGGCTGGAGCTCACTAACTAGGGACAAATGGGTCCTAGACGTCATAAGGACAGGATGCACCTTAGAGTTCACGGAGATTCCTCCAGACACTCCACCAAGGTTCTCCAGATATCCTCCTTCTCATATTCCTCTCATAGAAGGAGAGATACAGGCCCTCTTGCAAAAAAGGGCAATAGAACCAGTCCCTCTGAGTCAACGGGGAAAAGGTTATTACTCCCACTTCTTCCTGGTCCCAAAAAAGACTCAGGACCTTCGTCCCATTCTGAACCTAAACTCGCTAAATCTTTATATAGAGTACAATAGGTTCCGAATGGTGACCCTTCTGGGTCTTCTTCCTCTGCTGCACCAAGGGGACTGACTCTGCTCCCTGGACATGCAAGATGCGTATATGCATATCTGGGTCTTTCCCCCTCACAGAAGTTCCTGAGGTTCCACTTCCAGGGGGAGCATTATCTGTTTTGAGTTCTTCCGTTCGGCCTCTCATCCGCTGCTCAAGTCTTCAAAAAATGTTTGGCAGTAGTGGCTGTGGCTCTAAGGTGTCAGGGGCATTACGTCTTGCCTTACCTGGACAACTGGCTGCTAGCGGCCCCATCAAGGTCATGCCTGCTTCAAGCTCGGAGATACCTATACTCTCTTCCGAGACTTGGGGATCACCCTGAACCTTCAAAGTCTTCCCAGAACCCAGCCAAAGACTTCGTCTTTATTGGTCCGGTCCTGGATTCGGTCCAGGGCATGGCTTCTCTACCCCCGGAGAGGGGCGATCGCTTGCAAGAGATAGCCAGATCGGTTCGAGTAACACCTCAGGTCTCAGCAAGGACCTTCCTCAGACTTCTGGGGCACATGGCAGCAGCCATTCTAGTTACACCTCTGGCCCGTCTCCACATGAGAATCCCACAATGGATGCTCAGGGTGCAGTGGGATCAGTACTCAGATGACTTCTACCACATGGTCAGAGTCACAGAGCCAGTTAAGAGAACGCTTCTTTGGTGGATGGATCCACTCAATTTGGAAAGAGGGGTCCTCTTCCGTCCGGAGCCCCCAAAATCAGACCCTTACGACTGATGCCTCGGATTTGGGGGGGGCGCACCTAGGGACTCCCCAAACACAAGGCATTTGGACCCCGAGGATCGTGAACTCCATATCAATGTCCTGGAGATGCGGCGGTCCTCAATCTTCTGCAGCTTTCAGGAGGACCTCATGCCAGGCTCTCTTCTGGTTCAGACGGACAACATGGCAGTTGTCTTCTACATCAACAAGCAAGGAGGAGCTCATTCTTACCCCCTGTGCAAGGAGGCCATGAGAGTCTGGTATTGGGTGCTGGAACGGCACATCACTCTCTCTGCGGTGCACGTTCGGGTGTCCTCAACGACTTGGCTGACAGTCTCAGCAGATCTCGGTCCAGAGGCGTACAAGTGGGAACTATTGCAGTCAATAGCGGAACAGCTGTTCGACAGATGGGGTCATCAGACCTGGACCTGTTTGTGTCACCATGCAACACCAAACTGCCGCTATTCTGCTCATGAGCCCACACCTAGTGTTTTCTGGCCAGGCGTGTTGTCCCTATGTTGGGCAGGAGGTTTCTTTCGTCTTCCTCCCTTTCCTCTTGTCCAGAGGATTTTGTCGAGTTACAGGGCCGAGGAGTACGAATGATTCTGGTAAGCCCGCTGTGGCCTCAGCAGATTTGGTTGCCACTACTTCAGTGGCTTTCCATGGACTCTCCAATTCCGCTGCCAATATGCTTGCAGTTGCTGTCCCAGGATCAGGGCTCGCTGGTTCATCCCGATCTCCGATCCTTGTGCCTTTATGCATGGCTCCTTCAGACATAGCAAAGCACAGGTACGAGGTTTCGCCAGAGGTGGCGGAAGTTCTTGTGTTGGTGAGGAAGCCCTCTACGTGCTCCACTTATGCTATGAAATGGAAGCATTTTTGTTTGTGGGCCTCATCTCACCATCTGGATCCAATTTCCTGTCCAGTGAACTCAGCTCTTCAGTATCTCCTCTCCTCATACCCAATACCCACTGGGCTATGCCTTCCACATCTAACCACCGCCAGGACAGGCTTGCACCACTCCTGGAATCAAGATGGGGTGATTTATGTTTGCCTGTTCCACTCTCACTTCTGGCCTCGTCACCACTTACTGGGATCATCGTTTACAGAGCAGTTTTCTCTCCAATAATAAACAGTGAATAAAATCTCTGTCAAACAGCTTGCAGTGCATGCGCCAATAGGCTGTGAAGCTACGGCCAAACTGGGGCGGAGGCCTCCAATTCTCGGAGGCGCCCAAGCCAGGCGTGGGCCAGACGGGTGGGCTGACGACACCTCGGAAGCCTCCGAGGCGGCCGTCAAGGAGCGGTCCCCCAGAGGGGACGTTACCTGAGTCCCGGCGACTCCCAAGGGAGATGCGGTGGAGAAGCCCTTGTTCCGGTGCCTCTCCTTGTCTTTCTTCTTCCGATGGCCTTCGGGCGAAGTGGACGCCTACCTGTTTTTTGAGCTCCTTCTCCACCTAACTCATCTTTTTCTTTAAGATGTGGGCTTCCAGGGATTGCTGCCGCCTTTTCCGGGTAGCCACGCTGAAGCTGAGGCAGTGCTGGCACTTCTCGACTGGGTGATCGGGGCCTAGACAGAACAGGCACAGGGAAAGGCCGTCCTTGTGTGGGAGTTGGGCGCTGCACGAGTCGCACTTATTTTTGTACTTGGAGGGTGTAGGGGATGACATACACCGACGATGAACTGACGAATGTCGAAAAAGGCAAAATTATTCGGTAAAAACCGATGAAGGGAGGCTGCGAAGCAACAAACTTTTTCTGAGATGCTGTACTGACGGCGTGGAAAGAACTGGAAGGTGGGCGCTCAGGGACCGCCTTTAAACCATCGCCTCCTGACGCGGTCACCTGACGTGGGGCGGTTCTCGCAAGGACTGCTAGCTAGAAATTTTTCCGTGGGGTCCTGCCACCTGTCCTATATGTAATTACCTACTGCAAGAGCCCTCTCGGAAGTAAGATCTCTTGCTTCTACTACTACTTCTGTCTGGCAATATTCACCCTAACCCTGGCCCCACAATCCCAAGCTCCGACCTCCAGCAGAGTCAATCTGGGGAACTCACCTTTGCAATGATTAACATCTGTAGCCTTCTACCCAAACTTGATGCCCTACAATTATCTGCACACCAACACAACCCTGATGTTCTTGTGATTGTCGAAACCTGGCTCACTCCAAAAATACCTGACAGTGCAATTAGCCTACCAGGATATAACATATTCAGAATTGACAGGACCACTAAAAAAAGGTGGTGGATGTGCTGTTTACCTCAAAGACTCTCTCCTGGGGCACCGTGTTCAATCCCCCGCCTCAGTCTCTACCGCCCAGATACTACCCATCAGAATTCTACTTGGGGTTCGCAACAAGGCACTGACTATTGCTGCTGTCAACATCCCTCACAAGCATCAAGGTAAAGGTCTCAACTCTGTCCTTGACCTTGTCTGTTCCAAACCACCAGGCACAGAGATAATCCTAATGGGCGATTTTAACATCAATTGGTTTGCATCAGATACAGGTGGCTACAAGAATGTCATCTCAGCTGCCAACCTCGCTCAGCTGTTCGTCTCCCCCACTAGACTCAACTATAAGACTGGGACAAGCACCCTTCTAGACAGGATACCGACCAGTCACCAATCCCGCATCTCAAAAGTCTCCATTCTCCCAGATACGCTAAGTGACTACTCCCCAGTCGCATGTGAATGGTCTAACAAATTCAGCCCACCACCACCCAAACTAATAAACAGCAGACTCCTTCCACGTGGTGAATTGAAGCACCTCAAATTACTCCTTAGACAAGAAGACTGGTCACCTATCTTCCATGCATCAGATGTCAACTCTGCGCTTGACTTCTTCATCAGCTCCTTCAATGCTGCCTGTGACGTTTACGCCCCCTTGAAAAAGAAGAAAGTAAAAGGCCTTAGCAAGCCATTGCTCGCTGTTGATCTTCTTATATTGCTGAAAGCTAGGGACCACCTCTGGTTTCAGGCCCAGGCCACTGGTAGGCAAGTAGATATACAAAACTACAAATGTGCCCGAAATGACTGCACCAAAGAAATACGCCTGAAGAAAAGTAACTATTACAAAGATGCCCTCACAAACATACCTCTCAACCTCCTGCCTCATAAATCAGGGACAAGGCTTAAAAAAATCAGGGACGAAGGACCAAAATCAGGGACACATCTTAAAAATTACAGATATCCACCAGAAAGCTGGTAGAATATAGGACTTAGTGCAAAATGCTTTTTCTAAAGAAAAACAAGTCTGTAACTTTAATGCTTGACATTGTTTCGTGCTTACAGTCCCCACTGTTTAGCCACAAAAACACAAATTTTAGGAGGGACAGAGTAAAATTTTGAGGCAAAATCAGGGACATCCCTGAAAATCAGGGACACTTGAGAGGTATGCTCACAAACACCTGGGGAAAGGGGAAGTCCTTCTGGAATAATCTCAAGGAAGTTACAGGAATACTGCCCAAAACATCACCTTCAATGCTGGACATGGATGGGACTATAATTCTTGACCCTTCCACTATAGCTAACACGTTCAATAACGCATTCACTGATCTCAGTAGTGTTCTTCCTCCAGACTTCTATGATGAAGACTCCCTCCTGCACCCTCCCCACCCCTTTTTCAAGTCACCCCCCTTTTTTACTTCAGAGCAGTCAGGACACATGAAGTCCATAGATAAGTCTCTAAAGCAATTGCTGGATCTAGAATAAGTGGCAACTCACTTGACCTCAAACTGCTGTCCCTTACTCTTGATGAAGTGCTATCTCCTCTAACCTGGATTTTCAATCTCTCCTCACCCTTGGCCAGTTCCCCGACAGATGGAAATCTGCCACCGTGACACCAGTCCACAAGAGTGGGGATAAGGCCCTTCATGGAAATTATAGGCCTATGTCCATACCCCAAGCTAATGAACATCTGGTATCTGACCAACTAATGGAATATCTGAACAAGTACGACATCCTATGTAAACAACAGCACGGCTTCAGAAAAGGCCACAGCACCACATCTGCCCTACTTGAATTCACAACTCCCTGGACAATAATTACCTCACTGGTTCGGTCTTCATAGATCTGACCAAGGCTTTTGACACCGTCCATCATCGAATACTCCTCACAGAACTGCTAAAAGCTGGGCTCTCCCCTGAGTCTACAACTTGGTTTAAGAGCTATCTGGAAAACCGTTCCCAAGGAGTGAAAATTGCTGATATCCTCTCAGATGCTAGACCAGAACGCTCAGGAGTCCCCAGGGATCCATTCTTGGCCCTCCTCTTCAGCCTGTTTTGAACAATCTTCCACAATCCTGTCCAGAACACATCCTACTGTATGCTAACGATGCTGTCATTCACATCACCCAACAGGATCCCTACCTACTCCAAAAAAAAGCTTCGGAAGGGTTTAACCTCCATTGAAACATGGTTTCGTAGTCAAAAGATGATTCTCAACTATAAGAAAACAAAGTCAATGCTTTTCTGTGGCTCCGACAACAAACACAGGCTTCACCCCCTTAATATTACAACATGCCTTGGTGCTGTCCTCGAACAGGTTAACTCCTTTAAATATCTGGGGATCACCATAGACAGCAACCTATCCTATAGCATCCACATAGATAGTGTCGCCAAAGCTGCAAACACACACACTGGTCTCCTCTACAGGCATAG
This sequence comes from Neoceratodus forsteri, assembly GCA_016271365.2. Taxonomy (NCBI): domain Eukaryota; kingdom Metazoa; phylum Chordata; order Ceratodontiformes; family Ceratodontidae; genus Neoceratodus; species Neoceratodus forsteri. The sequence goes on along the minus strand of CM057449.1, from coordinate 174,253,847 downwards.
GCAATGCCTTACTCGGATGCCTTAAGGATAGCAGTACAGAGCTCGGTGGTGTCTCTGACTATGGTTAGATTATTTATGGCTCTGCAACTGACACAGCCCTCAGGCGCTATCCTTGGCTCTAAACAAAGCTTGCCGACTCATCACAGGATCCCACCGACTCACCCATATGTGTGACCTCTATGCCAAACAGGGTGGCTCCAGCTATCAAACCGTAGCAAGTACCAAACTTGTCTAATGGCTAAGAAAATTATGCTACATCTTGCTCCCCGGAGTCCAAAGTCTTCTCCATACAGGACGAACCCCTGCCTCACCAGGGCTTCAGAAATGAAATGCTGCACATTCCTCAGTACCGCACTCACACAGGGCCAAAGATCCTTTGCATACCGAGCTCCTATCTGGATTAATGGACTCAACAAAGACATCTCCTCTCTGCAAAAGCTAGGCCTGTTTCAAAGCCAACCTTAGTCTCCACCTAGCTGCCCCTAGCTCCTGCGACTGTCCCTCATAATCTCATCTCCCTCCTAGCACTTCTACTCCTATCCCTCTCTTCCTCTTCCTACAGCCTACCCTACCCTCCTGTTTTTGGCCCCTACCCCCCAAGCACTTTTTTGAGGCCTGACAAATGCCCATGGCTGCACCGCTCTTTTTGTGTCAATTCCAAGCCTCAGTTACCTCTGGCTACCCTGCCCCCTGATATTCACTTTCCCTCAATGTAATGTATTTGAGCTGCTTAAAAATGTGCACTATTTCTGCACTGTTACTCAACTCTATGCAATATTTGTATTGTACCTCAATTAACGTGGTACCTTTGTAAAAGAGCCTTGACTCAAAGGTACTTGTAATCCTAGACTCTAAATAAATAAATAAATTATACCAACAAGGCTTGAGCTACCCCTCCATTAAGGTGCACATGTGGGCCATCTTGGCTTATCACGCCCTTTCGGGTGACAGAACCTTAGCCCAACTGGACATGGCACGCACATTTTTACGGGGGATTCTTCATATGAGACCTCCCATTTGGGATCCTATCCCACCCTGGGACTTCCTTTTGTGTTGGAGAGCTTACCTTCCTCCATTTGAAACTGCAGAGGATTGTGAGCTGCAATACCTGTCTTGGAAGGTTTGTTTTTAGTTACCATTACTTCAGCTCAAAGAGTTTTTGAGCTTCAGGCTCTGATGTGTAAAGAGACACGTGCTTAATTTTTGTACAGGGAAAGGGTTTCTTTCTGAGGACGAACCCTAAGTTTCTTCGAAAGTGGTCTTGGAGCTGACCCCAACCAGTCTGTGGACCTTCCAGTTCATTTTCTTTCACCCTCTAACAGAGGAGCTCTCCCTTCAAACTTTGACTGTTCTGGGGCGGCTTAGGTATTACCTTAAGCGTCTGGCTAATCACCTTAAATCGGAGCAACTGTTTGTGGCCTTTGCACCGTAATACTTGGGTAGACCGGTGTCCAAGCAGATAATTTATAAATGGATTGTCCACTGTGTCTCTTTCTGCTATGAAAAGCATAACAAGCCCCTTCTGGGTCCGGTTAGGGGTGACTCCACCAGGGGAGTGTCTGCTTCCTTTGCCGAGCTGCGGAACATATTCATTAAGGACATTTGTGCGGCCGCTACCTGGAATTCAGTGCATACTTTCATGAAGCACTACAGCTTGGACACTGCCTCCAGACGCCATGCAGGCTTCGGCCTGGCAGTCCTTCAGGGACTACTGTCCTGAGCCTCTATGTTCAGCTCCATCTCCACTTCCCGGGGTCAGTTACCTCCTTGGTGAGGGACTGCTTGGGATTCATTTCTAATTTTGATAGCCTGCTGCAAGAGGTCCCACTTGAAGTAAGACAGTACAGTTATGCAAGAACTTACGCAGCAATGAATCTTGAGAGGAGCTCTTGCAACGAGCTAGCACAATAAACGAAGCCCCAAACCAGTTTCCGGCATGACTCAAGGTCGATGTGGTAGTGGGTGATAAAGGTGTTTGCTGACTTCAGGTAGCAGCCCGACAGATTTCCTGGATAGGGATGTCCTGGAAGCAGCCACTAATGCAGCAGTATGGCGGGTAGAATGAGCTCTTATCCCTCTGGGAGGCTCCTTGTCCGCCAACTCATAGCACAGACCTATGCATGATGTAATCCATCTTGCTATGGTCCGTTTGGCTGCAGGTCTGCCAGAAGCGGCTTCAGCATAGACGACAAACCACTGGCGAACCTCTCCACGAATTTCCGCAGTCCTCTCCTTGTAGTAGGATAGAGCACATCTCAGGTCCAAGGTATGGAGCCTGTACTCTGTGTCCGCGGTGCAATTTGGGTAGTATACCGGTAGAGTCAACACCTGGTAAAGGTGAAACTCTGACACCACCTTGAAAGGAATTTTGGGTGGGGAGCAGGACAATTTTGTCCCTGTGAAAGATCAGGTAAGGGAGTCCTCCGAAAGCGCCTGGAGCTCCCTGTCCTTCTGACTGGACGTGGTAGCCATCAGGAAGGCAGTCCTCCACGACAAGTGTGACAGCTCACTTTTGTGCATGGGTTCAAATTGTTTGCCCATGATCTTTGCCAAAAACCAGCAACAGATCCCACGGAGGTGGAGGATCACGCACCGGAGGGGATATGTGATCCAGGGCTTTGAAGACGCGCCTAACCACTATCTCCTGCGCCAATGTGGGCTGACCGGCCCACGACTGGTAAGCAGAAATGGCTGCCAGGTGCACCCTAAGGGTCGATGACCATAGACCCTCTTTGGAGAGTGACCAAAGGTAGTAGAGAATGTTAGCCACAGGACAGGATAAGGGATCAAGACTCTTACCCGGACACCAAATGGAAAACCTTTTCCATTTGAAGGCGCAACATTTCCTGGTCGATTACTTTCAAGATGCCTCCACGACGGTGAGGACATCTTCGGAAAGACCCAAAGCCTAAAACTCTAGCACTCAGGTACCAGGCTGTGAGGTGCAGGGATTTAAGGTCAGGATGGAATACCTTCCCCTGGTTCAGAGATATCAGGTCCGGGCATGTACAAAGCCGCTCCAGGGGCCTGCAGCTGAGGCAGAGGAGATCTAGGTACCAAAACTGGCACGGCCAGTCCGGGGCTACCAGAATCACCTTTGTCTCATCCTCCTCACCTTGAGTAACACCTTGTGGATCAAGAGAAGGCGTAGAGGAGGCCTGTGGTCCATGGCCTTGAGAAGGCATCTCCATGCAGCGAGCCCTGCTGAAGGGGGCGGGCATTGTTTTCCCTGGGAGGCAAACTGGTCCATCATCAGTTTGCCCCAGTGGGAGAACAGGCTGTAAGCTACCTCTGGATGGAGAGACCACTCGTGGGATGTCTGCCCTATGCGGCTGAGAGCATTCACCAGTTGGTTCAAGGCTCCTGCCACATGGATGGCTAGGAGATCTGCCTCCAACAGGCTTACGAGAGTCCAGATGCGGAGCGCCTCCTTGTATAGCAAACAGGAGTGCATGCCGCCCTGCTTGAGGCAATACATGGTCGTGGTATTGTCCATCTGGACTTGAACCACTGGACCTCAGAGCTGAGGAGCGAAAGCTGACAGTGCCAGTCTGACTGCTCTGCGCTTCAGCAGGTTGATGTGGCATTTGGACTCCTTGGGGGTCCAGAACCCATGGACCCTGTTGTCCCCCATGTGGGCTTCCCAGCCCATGAGAGAGGCATGGGTCGTAAGGACGACCGTCGGCTCGGGGCGGACAAATGGGATCCCCTCCTGCAACCGATCTGGGGCGGTCCACCATTAGAGAGTGTCCTACATCTTCTGGGTTACAGTGAACAGCTGGTCGAAGTGACCATATCGCTGAGTCCACTGGGCGGCCAGCTCCCACTGAAGGGGGCGCATGTGCCACCGGGCCCAATGGACCACCGAGGTGCACGACGCCATGTAACCCAGAAGGCACAGAAAGTCCCGGGCAGGGTGCAAGTGCCCAACCAGAAATGATCGGGCAAAAGAGAAGAGAACCTCCACCCTGTCTGCTGGAAGCCGAGCTCTGGCTTGACAAGAGTCCAGCTCTGCCCCGATGAAGCCCATCACCTGAGAAGGCACGAGTTCCGACTTGGCCTAGTTGATCACAAGGCCAAGTTGGGAGCAGGTTTTGAGGGCCAGATCCCTGGATCTCTCCACCTCCTGTTGGGTGGAACCTGCCAAGTGCCAATTGTCCAGATAAAGGTAGATTCTGACTCCTCGACGCCGGAGGTGGGCTGCCACCACTGCAAAGCATTTGGTGATGACCCATGGGGCTGATGACAGGCCAAATGGTATTGCTCAGAACTCGCACAGGGTCCCCTCGACCCTGAAGCAGAGGAACTGCTGATGGGACTATGGATTGGAACATGAAAGAAAGCATCCTGTAGATCCAGTGAACAGAACCACATGTTTCGCTCCAGGGATGGTATGATCTGGTTCAGAGTGACCATCCGAAAGGTGCGGGACCTGAGATATTGATTCAGGTCCTGGAGATCTAGGATGGGGCATCAAACCCTCGGCCGCTTGGGCACCAGGAAGTACCTGGAAACAAAGCCTGGGTCTGTCGGAGGATCCGGCACTGGAGCTACTGCCTCCTTGCAGAGGAGCTGGGCTACGTCGTCTCGAAGAGCCAGTTGGGTGCATGCGGAAAACCGTTCCTCCCGAGGGGTGCGGGCTGGGCTGAGAGGGTACTGCTAGAATTCTAGAGGCAGTCCTGACCGACCACTTCGAGAACCCATCTGTCAGAAGTGATAACAGCCCAGGCGGAAAGAAAGCCGATCCCCCCACGCTGGCGTGACAGGTGTAGGGGTGTTCACCCCCAACCCATCACTGAGCAGACTTAGAGGAGGAGGAGGCTCCTCCAGGACCTGAGCTTCGGCCTCCTCTACGGGGCTACTGAGGACCCTGATTGGGCCGAGGGCGCCAAGCTTGAGCCTGCTGCTGCTGTTGATGTTGCTGTCCTTCTTTCCTTCTTGATAGGAGGGCTGCCAGACAGCAAGGGAAGAGTGCTGAAATGGCTTCTTCTTTCTCTTCTGCTGGTTCTTGCCCAAAGAACCCTTGGCAGAAGTAGCATCTAAGGTGGCATTGGACTGCTCTATATGCTGAAGGTGACCAGCCACTCCTGGACCAAACAAGTCGGTACCCAGGAAGGGCACGTCAGCAAGCTTATACTGAGTATCCGCTGGAAAGGAGGAAAGCCTCAGCCAAGCCCTGCAGCGAGAGGCCACTGCGGCTGCCAGCGAGCAGGCACAAGAATCCCTGATAGTCAAGGCCATCTGGAGCTGCTGTTTAGCAACAGCACGGCCCTGGTCATGGACCTGCTTGACCGAGGTCTGCATGTCCTGTGGGAGATGAGGGAGGACCTCGTCTAATGACCCAAGAAGAGCATGAGAGAAGTGTGCCATAATAACAGCTGAGCTGGCCTGCCGAAGGCCAAAGAAGAAGCCACACAGACCTTATGGGCAGTGTGGTCCATATCCTGGACTCCTTTGTCTGGGGTTGGTCAGTGCCGCCGAATGACCAGCACGCCTGATCACAGAGGCGGTCACCAGGCTCCTCAGCGAAGGGTGCTTTGTGAATTCCAAGAGGGACCACATGGGCACCGCTGCTTGCAGGCCATGTAGGCAGATAGTGCTGGGCAGGATGCTGCCAAAGTTCAAGAGCCATGCCAACAATGGCCTCGGCCACTGGAAAGGCCTCCGTCAGGGTATCCCCTCTCTCAAGAATGTCGGTGAGAGAGTACTCCACCTTTTTCTGGATAGGCTCCAGGGGCATTCCTGTGGAATTGGAGATAAGGCGGAGAATGCCCTGGAAAGAGGAAGGGCCGTCCTCCATCCCTGCGCCGACCGATGACTCATCATCCCCAGGATGTGAGTGCAAGCCGGTGACATCCAAGTTCGAAGAGTCGTGATACAGCGGTCTACCACCTAAGTCACCCTCGATCTGATGAGGGTGGTCCGGGGTGACTGTTATCAACAGACGTTGAAGAAGCCCGGTGTCCTGTCGGTCCTCTTTTGAGGGCGCCCCTCCCTCAGGCTGTTTAGGCAGTGGTTCCACCCGAATCGGTGGAGAGACCAGAGCAGGCCTAACTGGGAAGTGACCCGGCCCCACGGGTGGAGGAACTGAGGGCTTCGGTTCCGGAGGGGTCGGCTTCGGCCTAGGAGGCGAGAGCCAAGTGACTGCTGGGGTAGGCGACGGAGCCGGCTTCTGCCCGGTCAAGATCAGCTGCTGCCACATCAGGTCTTCATAGTGCCTGAGTTTCCGCCGGATCCTCTCCTCGACCGAGGAGGATGAGGACCTGTGGCGTTGCCTCTGTTTTAAGCGCTTATGGCTCTTCCTCGGTCGATCGTCTGAGGGAGTCCTGGACTGAGACTGAGATCGGGGAGGCCAACTCGGTCGATTGAGAGCCAACGGGATCTGTGAGACCCGGGGATCCGGGACCAGGTCCTTGATGGGGACACCAGCAGGCTGGGTCTCCTCATCCAGGAAGACCAGGACCAGTCCTTTCCAATGAGTTGTCGGGCACAGCTGGCAACAAGGGGTCGATGGGGTCGAGGATACTTCAACCTCATTGGCCACTTCCTTGGTCCCTTGGCCAGATGGAAGGTCCAAAAAGCCAGCGGCTGAGGATGCGATCTCGACTGAGGTCGAGACCGCGTGTTCTTGGGGCTCGGACTTCTCCCGGTCACAAGAGCACCTCCATCGAGACAGACACCGGGTCTTTCTCCCTCTTCCGAGAGCGGGAGGAGTGCGAGCCCGAGGGTGCCTCACCCCGAGTGGGGGGGAGAGACAAGCACGTCTCCCTGAAGGAGCCCGTAAAGGTAGAGCCTAGGTTCAGTGGGAAGAAGAAGCTTCGAATGGCCGAAGTTCGAGCTGCTTCCTCCTCGAATGCCTTCATCTGTTCCAGCTGTTCGGCAGAGCCCACAGACGAGAAACCGCCCACCTAGCCTCCTCGATTTCACCCGACGGTTCCTTTCCGGTCTCCCCACTAGCTGACGTGCCTTGCGGCCCGCAGGACGTTGGGATGGAAGCCAAGCAAAATCCACACAACGGGTGTCCTGTCCGACACCTGGGCAGTAAATGCACATGAGGTAGGGATCTGCATGACATCTTCTGGACGAGGGCACTGGTGAAATCCGGGAAGATGTTTTCCTCCATAGTCAATGCGACGAAAGCGTGATCGCTAACTTGACGAGTTTGATTTTGGTAAAATCGACAATTTGAAAGCCAGGGCCTCACGAATACCGAGAGCACGGGGAACCTGCATCTTCCAGCTGAAAAGAAGATCTGGCGCCATGGGGTGGAGTGAGGTATACCACCTGGGTGGTAGAAGCCAGCTTGAACACTCCGGCAAGATTTAAAGTGGAAGGGACATGCCAAACAGTGTGGAAGAACAACATATCCACGCTCCTAGAAATGAAAATTATGTACCTACTGTAATTCTTGATCTTTCTGTGTATCTTTACCATTCATCACTGCTGGGTGTCTGGCCGGAGACAGGCACCCGCAGAGAGATTTTTTATTTTGGGAGAGGAGCCGCACCACCCATGAGACCGACGCATTACGTGGCGCTTGTGAGTTGGCCAGAAACAGACGATGGATCCTCCTACACCTCAGTTCTGCATGCCAGGGAGATAGAAGGAAAGAAGGTATAGAGAAAATAAGGGCAGGGGCAAGGCAGCCCAAGAGATAGCAAAAGGAAAATGAGCAACTGAAAAAGAATAAGCCGATGACAGGACAGAGAAGAAGAGGGACCTGAAGGTTATGGGCCGAGAAGGCCCCAGTCCCTGAATGTCCAAAGATAGGAAGAGAGAAAAAGAGAGGAGTATAGAAAGGAAGTTTTAGGGAGAGCAGGATGAGAGAGAGAGGCCAGGACCAATCAGAAGAGGGCTGATCGAAGACCACCAGAGATGGGTTCAAGGGAGGCTCAAGATTTGGATAATCCTGATGGGTAAGGCTCTCCCCTAGCCCTGATCCTAACTCCCGAGGGGAAAATCTCTCTTCCCTCCCCCATGCAGCTACCAAAAGAAGAAAACATGTTTTCGAGGAGGGGAGGAGAGAAGGAATCAGAAATAATACCACTTCCACAGGGAAAGTAAGAGAGAAAGACAACAAGGGCAAGGGAATTGGTCAGCCCCAGAACCACCCCATCTTGGAAGACTGAGAATAGAAGCTGAGGGATGGCCGCATCCCATAGATCAGTTCAGGATAGAAGGGGCCCACCAAGACTCTAAGGAAAAAAAAACCCTAAGGGGTCCTACGTCCATTTCCAACACCCCTTTGAAGGCTCTCCTCGGCCTGCCAAAGAGGAGAGAAATAACCCATGGGTGGTACGGCTCAGAGACTGAGGTCTCGTGAGGGAATGTGTAGGGATTCAGTGATAATGGTGAAGATACACAGGAAGATCAAGAATTATGGTAGGTACATAATTTTCATATCTTATCTGTGTCAATTTCTACCATTTGTCACTGTTGATGAGTACTGAGCCTCCCGGAGGGGACCAAGAGACCCTGAAGGAATAAAATCTTCAGCCCTCCCCCGGAGAAGAACGGGGAGAGACACCTCCACTAGCCGGTTAGGCCTGGGATTGGTCAGGATGAGGCCGGGTTCCCTGAACCCTAGGGGAAGGAAGACGCCCCTGACGTTCCTGTCTTGCCCTGCGGGAGAAGAGATGGATCCCCTTGAAGGAGGAGTCCAGTAACCTGCGCTGGGCCAAAGGTGACAACCTCGAAAGGCGAAGCCATGCCGTCCGACTAATGCAGATCGCTGTCCCCGCAAGCCATGAAGTGACCTCACTGGCATCATAAGATGCCCTTGACTGGTGCCTCGCCAACTCCAGGCCTATCGCGAAGGGGGCTATGGCTTCCTGGGTAGCCTCAGAGTCGGGTAGCGATGCTAGTGCCTGGCCCAGCATCACCCACAGATGCCAGTTGTAGGCAGTGTGGTGCGCCTGATGTGAAATGATAGCAAGCATCATCCATGCAGAGAAGAAAACTATCCGCCCCAGCTGGTCAAACTCCCGAGAGTCTGGATCAGGGGGCTGGTCGTGGACCTGGCGTCTATGCCCGGACGGGGTGCACAGATGCGTCAGTCCAAAAGATGGATGAGGCAAAGAGCCTGGAGACCCCCGGGTTGCACAATACCGCCTCCAGCAGTCCATAGGGGCTGGTTCTGAGGAGCATGGAATCTGCCAGGCACTGTACGATGCCTGCCGGAGAAGAACCGGCCAGGATGGGACCACTCAAATGATGTGCCTATTCGCCTAGAAAGGCTTGAGTCGCATGGTCGGTATTGTCTCGGGTATAACGAGAGATATGCAAGTCCCTGACCAGCCTCGAAAGGAAGCGCTGATACTGGGCCTGATCAGCGTCTGAGGACAGATGGACAGAGGGCCTCTTCCCTTGTGGAGGAATATGAGGAGGTCGAGGAACTTGTAGAATCAGACTGGCTGTGGAGGAGGAACTGGCTGGAAGACCTGCTCATCCATTGCCCTATCACACTGTGGGAAAGCCGCAGCCTGAGATCTGAACTGTTCCCAGGTCAAAGGCCCCAGAGAACCCATGTGGCCTGGGAAAAGGGGGAGCTGGTCACAGAGGCACGGGCAAACCTGTCACCTGATGTGACGTGTCTCTGCCAGGGCTAGAAGAATCTACAGGAGAACCTGGCATCAGCGGGAAACCGCAGGTCTGTAAATTCACTGACCTGTTAAGGAATACAAACTGGTTGGGACTTAACCCTGTAGGGTGAGCTACCCTATAAGGGACTGGGGAATAATGGATCCAGAAGGGTGGTCCCCAGCCCCACCCAATGAAAACTACCTAGAGGAGGACGAAGGAGAAACGGGCTCAACACTACGGCTCCTGCCCCAACCCCGGAGGGCCACGAGAGTGCAACAATATCCTTCACCCTGTTCCATCAACCCCGCTGACTCTGAGGAAGCTCTTCCCCACACCCTGTACCAAAGAGCCCCCAACTCACGTGACCACCCGAGGGAGGCCGCGAGGGGGGCTTGATCTTGATTCTGAGAGGGGGGATAGTACTGGGGACGGCAGCTACCCCCTCACTCAGGAACCTGGTCACCACGCCGCAGCAGTGGGACCACCAACCCGCACCTAACCCTCTAAGCCGCCATCGGCTCTAGAGTCAGCACGAGCCACAGTCACCAGAGCCATAGGAGGGAGCAAGTGGGGAGGCATAAGGGTGCTAGGCCGTGGAGAATCCTCAGACTCCGAAGTATCAGGCCTCCAGTCTGGATCAGCCTCCAAATCTTCTGGCTCCAAAAGTGGACGATCAAGAAGTGCTCTGGACCGGCGGACCCAGAAGTTCCCCCAATCATGGTGCTGCGACCCAGCCCCGCACCCCTGCAGCGCCCGCTCCGATCACTAGAGCCACGAACAGCCCCCGGGGTCCAAGATGGCACCATTAGGCGGCACCAAGGAATGCCCTGCACTGGGACCCGCAGCCGTGGGCCCCAACAATGGGGGAGCCTGCACCTCCGAAGAGGTGACTGCCAGAGTGGTGCTCCCAGCCCCGACCTCTGGCACCACGGCAGGAGCACCTCTATGGCAAGGAATGAAGAAGAGGAGGCCCCCCCTTCACTGGACCATGTGGGACAAGTGATGCTGCCCCCGAATGTCGGTGGAACCCTACCAACTTTTAATGCATGGTGCTCTAGAACTCAGCAGTCCATAGAGAAGCAGGCATCGCGAGGAATCCATGTCATGCTGAGTTCCAAGGCAGGAAAGGCAAACGTCATGCTGGTTGGTAACGGAGATCTGTCGGCTGCAGGGACACCGATGCATGGGAGGCCAACCCGTTTTCTTCGACCATTTCTTGTCCCAAGGACCTGGCATGACACGAACAGTAACTTAAAAAACAAACCAGAAAAGACTCGATGCCATATTAATAAAAAGCAAAGATCTTTCCGGTCTGGAACGGCATTGAGTAGGTAGCAGAACTGAGGCAGAGTCGCGATGGAGAATTGAAGAACGGCGTTGAGACTCCAAGGCGTCGACTAGGCTGCACAGAGAACTCTCGAGTGAGGGTGCTGTCTCAATGGTGGGAGAAACCGAACTGAGGTAGAGGAGGAGCCAATGGTCGTTTCTGGCCAACCCACGAGTGCCACGGAATGCGTCGGCCCCTCCTTCCAAAAAAAAAAAAAAAAAAATTCTCCCACAGGGTGCCTGTCTCTGGAGAGACACCCAACAGTGATGAATGATGAAGACTGACACAGGTAAGATCATATAGGAATGAGTCCCCAGCAGTTGGGATGCATCGGGGAGGAGGTAGCGAGCAAAAACTTAGGACAACAGGCCTTGGAGAATGGCCAATCTAAAATGTGTTTGCTTTTTGGAAGTAATGTCCAGGCTGTAATGCTTAGTAAATGTATGTACAGTAGAGCAAGTAGCAGCTTTATAAATCTCAGTTGCTGAAACGCCTTTAAAGCATGCCACTGAGGCAGCCATGCCTCTCGTGGAGTGAGGTTTTATCATCCTGGGAAGTGGCTTATCGTACTTTTTATAACAGAAAGTAATGCAGTTGGCCAACCAAGTGGACAAGCACTGCTTGGAAACAGGAATGCCCTCTTTACCAGGGGCAAAGGAAACAAAAAGTTGCTCAGACTTGTGCACTTGTTGGGTGCAAAGAAGATAATATCATAAGATTCTATGTACATCTGATGTGTGGAGCAGGGATTCTCTTGGACTAGCAGACTCTGCATAATACACAGGTTAACTGTGTATTTTGATTTAAAGTAAATTCAGATACCATCTTTGGGAGAAATTTAGGATTGGTACTTAAGGATACCCTATCCTTGGGAAAATTTAGGTAGGGCTCCTTGCACATTAATGCATGCAACTCCGAGATATGTCAGTTTGATGTAACTGCAACCAAAAACAGAGTTTACCAGGAGAGAGATTGCAGCTCGCAGGAGGCTGCAGATTCAAAAAGACAACTTCAGTTTTTCAAGAACAAAATTCAAGTCCCAAGAAGGGACAGGGTCCCAAATGGGGGGGCGTGAGATGAAGAATACCTTTCAGGAAGGTCCTCATTACTTGTAGTTGGGTCAACGGTTTGTTGTCCACAGGCAAATGAAAAGCTGAAATGGCTAATAAATGGACTTTGACAGAGGAATATTTAAGACCATTGTTAGGGAAAATAAATAATCCAGGCTGCACTGCGGAGGGCGAAGTTACAATTGCAAACTGAAATAAATCTATAAAAAACAGATTTCTCAAATATACAGAATTAATTTCTGTTAGTACAATGAATAATTACATATGCATGTGTAGTTTGATTATATACCTTATATTTGACAAAATACTGTGTTATTTTGGTGGCTTTTGTTGAAAAAAAAATCTTTTTTTTTTGGGGTAACAGAACAGACTGACGGCAGGTAAGAACCGCTTGGCCCACCTAGTCTGCCCATTTTCCTACCTACAGGATAAGCTGCAGATCCTAGTTAACCAACAGCCTACTTCTTCCTGCCCCCACCAGAATTGCCTTATGTCTGTCCCATGCATTCTTGAATTCCCCCACTGTTTTTGACCCCATGACCTCCTCAAGAAGGCCGTCCATGTGTCCACCACCCTCTCTGTGAAAAAATACTCCTCACATTGCCCCTGAGCAGTCTCCTCCATCTTCAAATTGTACCCCTTGTTCTTGCACATCTCTTTTCTGAAAGATGCTTAACTCTTGGACTTTGTTGATTCCTTGAGGTACTTGAAAATTTCTATCATGCCCCTCCTCTCCTTGAGGGTATATATATTAAGCTCCTTTAGTCTCTCTCTCTCTTCAGATGGCTTCTGTTGCAGACCCTGCACCATTTTAGTTGCCCTCTTCTGGACTGCCTCCATCCTGTCTATGTCCTTACGTGAGATGGGGTCTCCAGAACTGCATACAGTACTCAGATGGGGTCTCATCAACTGTCTGTACAGAGGATAACAACTTCCTGTTTTCTACTGGTGCTGCCTCTCCCTATATATCCCAGTATCTCCCCAGCCCTCCTTACTGCCTTCTCACATTGCTTGCTTACCTTTAGTCATCTAATAAGACTGACTACCCACCCCCAGGTCTCTTTCCATTTTTGTTAATACCTCCCCCCATTGTGTACTCTTCCCTTGGGGTTTTGTTTCCCAGGTGGTATTTCACAAGGTATAGAAAGAAATGGAAATGACTGCACAGATTTATTTACAATCTTTAGAAAGATAATTTGTCAGGAACAACTCTGCTGGAGTAGTCACCAGCCCCTTTACAAAAGAAAGGGTCCTTGAGTAGCTGTCTAAATTAAAGGTGGACAAGGCAAAGGGGTCGGATGGGAAGGAATACACCCAAGAGTTCTGAAGGAACTGCAAGAGGAAATCGCAGACTCTTTGGCTTAACTATTTAACAAGTCACTGGATGAGGGCATAGTGCCACAGGACTGGAGAAGGGCCACAGTTGTGCCACTGCACAAGATTGGTAGCAGGAAGGTAGCAGGAAATTACCGCCCAGTCAGCTTGACCTCAGTGGTGAGTAAAGTAATGGAGACATTGCTTAAAGAATGGGTGGTGTAGTACCTGAAAGAAAGTGGGAAGCATGACCCAAAGCAGCATGGCTTCAAGGCAGGACGCTCATGCCAAACAAACATGATAGAATTCTTCGACTGGGCTACAAGAGCAGTGGACCAAGGTGCAGCTGTAGACATAGTATATCTGAATTTTAGCAAAGCCTTTGATATGGTTCCACACAGAAGGCTATCAAATAAATTGGAGCAAACAGAAATAGGCAGAAAGTGGTCAACTGGATACAAAGCTGGCTACAGGACAGGACTCGGAGAACAAAGGTAAATGGCACCTAGTCGCAAGAAGGGAGAGTAACCAGTGGCGTTCCACAGGGATCAGTGCTTGCATAATCCTTTTCTACATATTCATCAGCAACATCGCTGAGGGACAGAAAGGGAAAATCTGCCTGTTCGCAGACAATACAAAGCTCTGCAACAGGCTGGACACACACGGTTAGGAATCCAAGAAATGGAGGCAGATCTAAGAAAGCTGGAGGAATGGTTCAAGAACTGGCAGTTGAGATTCAGTGCCAAAAAGTGTAAGGTAATGCACTTGGGTAAGAGGAACCCAGGAAATAACTATGTCCTGGAAGGGTAGCAATTGGAGAAAAAGATGGAATGGGATCTAGAAGTTATGATATTGGACGATTTAAAGGTAGGAAAGTAATGTGAAAAAGAACTAAAGGCAAGCGGTATCCTTGGATGCATAGGTAGAGGTATTATTAGCAGAAATTGTGAAATTATCATCCCACTCTATAGGTCCTTGGAGAGACCTCACTTGGAGTACTGTGTGCAGTTCTGGAGGCCACACCTAAAAAGGACAGAGACTGTCTGGAATCTGTGCAGAGGAGAGCCTTTCAAGATGGTCCAGGGACTACACCATGAACCTTATGAAAATAGCCTCAGCCAGTTAAACCTATTCTCCCTAGAGCAGAAAAGGGACAAAGGAGACATGACAGAAACATTTAAATTTGTTAAAGTGATAAACGCAGTACATACCAGTAACCTCTTTCAGGAAAATAGGACTCGCATACAAGACGGCACAACTTACGCCCTGGTAGTGTAAATTCAGAACCAGTGTTAGGAAGTACTTTTTTGCAGAGAGGGTCATGGACCCTTGGAACAGACTGCAACCTGAGGTGGTGGTAGCTAAGACTGTCAGAGAATTCAAATAGGCAAGGGACAGTCAATGTAGTCACCCCAACAAGAGCAGTAGATAAGGTGGGGGGGTTAGACATCTCGGGCAGACTAGATGGACCGCACAGTCTCCTTCTGCAGGCTAATTATTATGTTCTGTTGCTCACACTTTGTGTGCAGCTATTATGGTTTGTGAGATATTTGCATTTGTTTGACGTATGGCATGTTGAACTGCATTCTGGCTGTATATGCTCGAAATAACACCTGTAGTGTGCTGCAGACACGAGGGCTGAACACTCAGAGCTGTACTCTAGAGAGAATGAGTTGATGCTTCTGGAGAGAACACTGGCATACCATCTTCAGTTGAATATTGTACATGGCTGAAACAAAGGGGCCAAGCTACAGGCTGTGCCTTCCCCCATTCTGAACCAAAATAGGAACGTCACTCACGTTCTAGAACCACTAGGAAACAATTTTCAAACTCAACTCACCACAACCTCCCTACAACATTTGTTGTGTGTGTGTGTGGGGTCGAGGGGGTCTTTGCCAACGTACTGCAGAACAGTGCAGGAACTGAAACTGGTAGTGAAACTTGTTAAAGTTATCACCCTGTCACTGGAAATTTATTAGGGTGCTGCTAGGGTTTATGAAATCCTTACCTGTGGAAAGGAAAGGGTTGGAAGTTTTTATAATCTGTGGAGCAGCAGGTTTGGAGATCAGAGAATCTAGATCCACCAAAGCAGCATTAGGTCCCAGGAATGATTCTGGCGTTTTGCGGGCAGCAGGGGTAGGCTTCGAGCCAGGCATTTCAGTTAGAGATCCACTTATACTGGTCATATCAAAAACGTCTGGACTCCTGGAACCAACAGAGCGGGACAAGGGCACCTCACCGGCTAACAGGTCTAGCTCACCTGGGAAAGAACAGAGAGGTTATGCATATCAGTAACACAAATGCTGAGCAGATTACAGAGTTTTATAACCACACTGTTTTTTGTTTTTGTAAGTTGCCATTTGGAGCTTTATTACATGATTTGGAGGTGGGGACTGATGCTTCCTCCCCAAAGAATGGGCTGAATCTGACATACTAGTAGGAGAAATTAGGGGCACTGTATTTATTCCCTATCATAACTTTGTCTAAATTATTCTAATAGCCTTTAATAATTAGGAGATGTGGTTTATACCACTGACTAAAAATCCTCCATCAATACTGGATCCCTTCTTTCATTCTTTCTGTTGCTTTGCC
Organism: Neoceratodus forsteri; assembly: GCA_016271365.2. Classification (NCBI taxonomy): domain Eukaryota; kingdom Metazoa; phylum Chordata; order Ceratodontiformes; family Ceratodontidae; genus Neoceratodus; species Neoceratodus forsteri. The sequence continues at coordinate 174,237,962 of CM057449.1, read as the reverse complement.
CATAAATGTTCTCTATTCCACATACAGTATTCTAACCTTTCCCTATCCTCCCTCGAGGAGAGTTGTCTCTATCACAGTGATAACTTTTTCTCTAAATTCTCCCTCCCCTGCTAGAGTAACGCTCTTCATACTGTCTCCTCCTTATTTTCTCTCCTAGGAATGTTGGATGTTTCTCCTTCTTCCTTCCTCGCCAAGATCAAAGCTAGACAGGCAGCATTCTCCTACAGACTTCCCTTTCTCTGCCCCCCAACCATTCTTCTTCATCTTCTTTCAATTAAAAAGTACCGACCCATGAATTTACTACTCATACTTGTTCCTGCGACTATGCCCCTCTTCCTTTACCTTCCATCCCTCTTTCGCTTTCATTCTTGAATCCTTCCTCTCACTTTCCATTCCACTAACTCCTTCCTACCACCGGTCTCAGAGACTGCTGTACTTACTGTACTGGTTAAGGGAACTATATATTCAAATTTAATATTTTTCATGTAAATTTTGTTCTATCAGGACGATCATGCCCACAGAGTTTACATTTAAATAATGTTTTTTTTGGAGTGAGAAAGGGCTGTTAAAATATAATTTAGTGCCCTCTTGGTTGATTTTTAACTGTGCTCCCCCCAAAATTGTACTGGCATGATGACACCGCCTCCACTTTATCCCATCCCCCAGGATGCATCTGGAAATTAGCTAAATCGCATGCTCTTCCTGGGGAACAATTTCATGTAATAAATGAATATCAAAAACTTAATATGTTGATCCTGAGATTTTTTTTTCAGGGCATTTTCATAGAGTAGCAAGTGAAATTAATTTGAATGTTAGAACAAAAACTGGTTAGTTACTCATCAGTAACAGCAGATTTTCAAGTAATTACCTCAATAAAGCCACACCTTTGGATTTGTAGGCGCTAGTGTCAGGAACACTCAAATGTTTGCTAGCTGGGGCTGCACATGTCTGACATACGACTGTGCTACCTACTGTACATTTATTTAAAAGTTTTACCAAGAAAGACATACTGAGCTAGTAAGACATTGTTTCCACATGCTTTCCGGGGTTTGGGGGGTTACACCATGCACAGGAGCAAGAGAAAAAAGAAATACAAAAATACAATAAGGTGCAGAGTAATAAAAATGTCTTACAGTTGAGTGGTCAGAATATTCAGACAGGAAGACCAGTGCAACCCAAAACAAAAAGTGCAAATACAAAATACAATAAGGTGAGCACAATACATTACCGGCTGTGGTACAAGTTTTCGAACAGATTAGTACCACCCAGACTTTACAAAGGTGCAAGAGAAATCAACTGCAGTGAGTGGACAGCCCTATTTCTCCTCAGTTCCCACCTAGAGACAAGCTCGGTGTAGTACCATACCAACAGGAATGGGAGTGCAGAAAACTTACAAGGCCGACAAAAGAGGTGGAATTTCCAGGACAAAAGCACAATGGAAGGGGTACAGAACAGCAGAAGACCAAGTGTGCAGTAATGGGCATGTCTTCCAGAGTGTACCACCTCAAAATGCAGAAGTAGGTAGGACGGAAGGTGAGCTGTGGCTCTGTGGAGGAGATTTAATCGAAGATCTACTTTTATTGTAAATAAACTATCTTCTTCATGGACACCTCCTCGATAAAGCCACACCTTTGGAATAATTTCAAAAGCAATACAAGATTGCAAAGAAGGAGGAAGACCACACTGAGGGACATAACGTCCCTTTAGACAGCAGGTCTTTGAGAATGGCAAGGCCAAAGCAAGCCCACTTACAGGACATGAGTCAAATTGTGATAGAACTCCATGTGACGGCAGAGCATATATCTACTGTATGTATCTACATTTCTGTCTATGTATATATATTAATTATAGAGGCACGACAGCGGCATGTTTCATGTTAACCCTCAAATTTTGCACTTTAGTAACTTTGCAACTGATCAGTGGATTTTCTCAAAATCTGGTATGCGCTGTCCCGTGGGGTAGATCTCTTGATGTGGCAAGTTATGCTCTGGTTGAATGTATGGATTCTGAGACCCAGACAGTGCAAAAAGTCAAAGTGGCAATTTTTTGCAGTTTTTTTTCCTCATCGCCTTGCGTCCAGACGGTATGGAATTTTGGTATGATTTTTTTACGGTTGAAACAGCTTGGGTAACAGAACAGGCATGCGTTTGTTTTGTGAAAAAATATTAATCTGTTGCAAAGTTATTCAACTTTTTTATAACCCATGAAAAAAGAATCCTTTTTCTGGTATCACGAGTCACGAAATAGGATCTTTTCAGCACTCCAGAATCATTGTTTGTCCTTTCCATTACCCTCCCTAGTACTCTACTGTTTTCCCTGGTGTCTAGTGGCCCCCCATCCTCCAAAACCCCTGCCCCTTCATTTTCCTGGTGTCTAGTGGCACCCCCACCCTCTGAACGCTGTCCCTGTAATAAAAATAATTTCCCTGTTGTCTAATGGCACCCCCCACCCTCCAATCGCCGTGCCCGTAATCAAACTAATTTCCCTGGTGTCTAGTGGCACCCCCTACCCTCCGGATCACTGTCCATGATGTTTCCCTAGTGTCTAGTGGCACCCTCCACCCTCCTATCATTGTCCCAATGTTTCCCTGGTGTCCAGTGGCACCCCTCACCCTCTGATCGCCATCCACTAGTCCCTTGTTTATTTATACAGAATCTGACACCGGTATCCCCCCCCCCCCGGCAGCCCATCGTTTTATTTATTGGCTGATATCGGGGTGCTGAATCCTCATGTCGGCATTTAGAGCCCCCCCAGCAGTGGGGGACACTGGGGAGCCCACTCCCAGTGTTCCTAAATGCTTTATTAATGAAATCCTGTAAAAGAAAACAGTCCTCGCTCTTTTTTAAACCTAAAAAAAAAAAAAAAAAAAGGAAATAGTCCTCATCGTCCCTGCTGTCACCCTCCCCATCCCGACCCTCCCAATAAGCACCCACCCCCACCCCCATATTATACTTACCACTGGAGGTCATAGGCTACCATTTTCTGTGAATTGAGACACGTCTACACTCTACAATCCAAACTGTGAACTGAGGAATCAAGGTAAGTGTTGTATAATGTATTTCAACTGCGTTTTAAACTTGTGTTCATAACTTTGCAAATTTTTGGACTTTTCATCAAATTTTCAACACAGCCTTTTGGGACCCCATGTCATGAACACTCACACTGTCATTTCATTAATTGGGCCGGAAGGTGATTTCATGAATAGCTGTGTTAAATCACCTTTCAGGACAGAATACTGAAATTTCACCACCAGTGTTTATAAGGTGGGATCTTAAAATGGCCATGTTAAAAATTGGTGAAAAAATTCCTAAAATGGGTGAGTTATGTGAGTTCATAGGAATTTTTCATAAACACGTGTATAACTTTGGTAATTTTCAATATTTTGAGTCCAAATTTTCAACATAGCCATTATTTCACACCACCTCATAAACAGTACAATTGTCATGTTTCACATCCTGTCCAAAACGTGTTTTTGCACCTGTGGCGCAGAATATAGTTTTGAAACAGATTTGAACATTTTCACCTACATGGTTTATGAGGTAGAGTCATAAGAAGACTATGTTGAAAATTTGGGGTGAAAATAAAAGTTATTAACATATGTTGTAATTTCGCTACGCCTGCTCATAACTTTTGAAATTTTAAATCTTTTGACCCCAGATTTTCAACATAGCCTTTTTATTACCCCACCTCATGTATGTCACAGCTGTCATTTTTCAAATCCTGCCCAAAATGTGTTTTTGCATCTGTGACGCAGAATAGCGTTGCAGTTGCGCAGAATTACGTTTTGATGGGGATTCAACAATTTTCTGTAATGGGTACATAAGGTTGGGTAATAAGAAGGCTATGCTGACAAATTTGGTCACTGTTGTCCTATAAATGAAAGTGCAGGGCTACATATATATATGCATCTACGGAGGGATAGAAGCACAGGGTCCAAGGGACCCTGTACTCCCATAATAAAATGAGGATACTACTATACTATTTCAAAAAGTAAGGAAATAAGTTGCAAAAAACGTTGTTTATGCTCCAGTTAGGGTCAAAGTGACAGAAGTTGGGAAATGAGGCGTTGGGGTTTCCCCAACACCCCACCCTTCCAAACCAGGTAAGACAACAGGTGTGGAGTGTGCCTTGGGCTTCTCAAGCCTAATGCTCACCCCATTCTCATAAAGTCTACATATCTGACCTTATCTACGGTTGGAATGGGGTGAGCGTTAGGCTTGACAAGCTCAAGGCACACCCCACACCTGCTCTCCTGCCTGGTTTGGAAGGGTGGGGTGTCAGGGAAACCTTAATGTGTCATTTCCCAACTGTTGTTGCTTTGACCCTAACTGGAGCATAAACAAAGTTTTTTACATCATCATTCATCCATTCATCCAGGAGATGCCACGGCCCTACCAGAAATATTGCTGATATTTCTCGAGTGCAGTTTGAGCTAATGACATCATGAATAACGAAGAGTGCAGTGCTTTCATGCTGCACGTCGTGACGGAGCCAGTGGATCGAGAGTGTTGTCAGTGAAGGGGGCTCTGAAGAGGACCATGGGCCTGTTGGGGAAGGAGTGGAGAAAGTGAGTTGTGGAAGTTGGGGCAGAGAACTGGTCTGGGCATTCGCTGTGAGTTGCTGTAAGGAGAAGAGAAGTTAAAAGCACAGTAGGACAGAATGTTCTCGAATTTGAAGGAAGGTACTGGCAAAGGTACTGGCTTTTGGTTGATGCCCTGGGAGAACAAGATGTTGAGAAGTGACAGGAAGAAAAATTGCTCACCATAGTAATATTGTTTCTTCTAATGGCAAAATAGCGAGACGTGCAACTACTGAATTGGCCCCCCACCTCACACCACATCCTGGTATTCAAACAACATGAAGTCTTGCTGTATTCAGACATAATGCAGTTAGCCCCACCACTTGACCTGCCCCGGAGAGGAAAGAGTTAACTCTATGCAGAAGCATAGAACGTTGAGCTCGAGCACGGTTTTCAAACCTCTGTCTGTGGTACTTCCCAGTGTAACCGTCAGATTCTTACGAGCACACTAACATACTATAGTATGGAAATTGTTCAACATATAGCCAAAGGGCAAAAGATTCTTTTTGGGCCCAAAAGACTCAAGTCGAGAACCCAAGAAGGAAAGGTAGTGATAATGTTTAAGTATAAAACACCAGAAAAAATAATTACATCATCCACCCCACCCAAGAGGAAGGGTACAAGGTACACCCCTGAGGTGCAACACTGTACCTGCCAGCCCACTTCCCAAAAACCAGGTTCTGAGAGGGGAGGCGGGGGGTAGGTCTGAATACAGCAAGACTCCATTAGAAGAAACAACATTACTATGGTGAGTAATTTTTTATTCAAACAACATGAAGTCTTCCTGTATTCAGACATAATGCAGACTACCAAGCAGTTCCATACGGAGGAGGAAATGCAGAACCTACTTTGGGAAGAGGCCCTGAAGTACTGCTGTGCCAAACCTAGCATCACTCCTAGCCTGGATGTCCAGGGAGTAATGCTTGGGGAAAGTATGCACTGTTTTCCAGAAGGCTGCTTTACAGATCTCTAACACAGGTATATTTCTGGCTGCAGCTAGAAAAGCAGTTGTACCCTAGTCGAGTGAGCCCTCAGGCCTGAAGGGCGTTTCTACCCAACTTGTCATAAAGAATTGTATACAAGAAACAATCCACCTGGCAGTAGTTCTTTTAGTGGCAGGCTTACCTTCCCCACTTCACCTAAGCGAGAAACAATTGAGACAATCATTTCTATGTGCTTTAGTATGCTCAATGTAGTACTAAGGGCCCTCTTAACATCCAGACTGTGCAACCTTCTTTCACCTGAAGGAGAACGAACAGTGAAAAACACAGGGAGAGATACAGACTGGTTCAGATGAAAATCCGATACCGCTCTGGGCAAGAACCTCCTATTGGTTCTTAGGAAAACTTTATCCCTATGGAATGAGATGAAGTCAGGTTCAACTGACAGAGCCTGTAACTCACTAATCCTCAAGGCAGAAGTAACAGCTACCAGGAACACAGTTTTCCAGGTCAAGTACTTCAATTCGTCCGAAGCCAGAGGTTCAAAGGGTGGCTGCATAAGCTGAGCTATGCAGACATTAAGATCCCAAGGCAGAGTGGGCTCCCTAAAGGGAGGGTTAATGTGAACCAGGCCCTTGAAAAACTTTCTGAAAACAGGATGAGATGCCAGGGAAGAGCCCTTCCCTGCTGAGAGGAATGCGGAGACAGCTGCTAGTTGAAGCTTCAGAGTGGCAGCCCTAAGGCCTAGACCATTCAGATGAACTAGATCATCTAAGGTTGTGGAAATGTCTGCAGAATCAGGCAGGATGCCTTTCTGAGAGCACCAAATACTGAACCTTTTCCATTCTGAGCTGTACGTTTTTCTAGTGGAAGGTTTCCTGGAGACCTTCAGAATATCCAGAACTCCCTGAGAGAGATGTAGTGCTGCATATTCTAACTCTTCAAGAGCCAGGCCCTGAGATTGAGAGACTGGAGATTGGGGTACCAGATCCACCCCTGGGAGGAAGACAGGAGACTGTATGTCCTGGGCAGAGACAGGGGACGTGACATTGACAAGGACAGCAGTAGAGGATACCAAGGCTGTCTGGCCCAATCTGGAGCCACCAGTATCACTGTGCAGGGTTGAGTCCTGATCTTGATCAGAACTCTGAACAGCAGAGGGAAGGCATAGAGAAACCTGCCCTTCTAGTCCAAAACGAGAGCATCCTGGGGAACCGTCCCCAGTACTGGAGGTCTGCAAGAAAACACAGGAAGCTAGTGATTGTCCGGTGCTGCAAAGAGATCTATCTCTGGAGTGCCCCACCTGGAGAAGATGACCTTCAGGATGTGAGGATCCAGGGACCATTCTTCATGTCCCTGTGAAATTCTGCTCAGAGCATCTGCTAGTATGTTGTCCTTCCCTGGAAGGTGAACTGCTACCAGAGAAGTCTGAAGAGAATAGGCCAGAGACCACAGCTTCATGGCCTCTGTTAACAAGGCTGAGGACTGAGTGCCTCCCTGTTTGTTGCTGTACCACACTGTAGTGGTGTTGTCTGTTCTGACTTGGACCACCTTGCCCTTGACTGAATCAGAAGCTCTGCAGGGCTAGGAAAACTGCCCTGAGTTCCAGGAGATTGATATGAAAACAGCCTCATGTGGAGACCAGACCCCTTGAGCTGTCAGGGCTCCCAGGTGGGCTCCCCACCCTAGGAGAGAAGCATCCATAGTTAGAAATACTGATGGGACTTGAGGGAGAAATGGAACCCCTTGTCTGAGGTTGTCCTGGTCCAGCCACCACTGGAGAGCTTGGACCAGAGTCTGAGTCACTGGAATCAGTTTGGTAACTGAATCCTCCTTTTGAGACCAAAAAGACCTTAGATGAAACTGAATATCCCTCATCTGGAACCTTGCTCCCTGCACCACTGCTGTGGAAGCTGTCATGTGGCCCAGGAGCTGGAGGAACTGCCTTGCTGGGGGAGACCTGAGTCGAGAAAGGAGGGCAGAGATCCTGCAGCGCCTTCACCCTTGCCAGGAAGGAAGGCTTTTTGCATCCTACAGTGTCCAACTCTATGCCTATAAAGGTGGGCGTTGAACTGGTTCGAGGACAGACTTTGGAAGATTGAGAAGAAACCCCAGGAGCTGAGTAGGTCCTGGGTAGTTTGAAGAGCTGACTTGACCTGTAAAGGTGACTGACCCACTAAGAGCCATTCGTCCGGATATGGGAAGATGGTGATACCCTGTCTTCTGAGGTAAGCCACCACTACTGCAAGGCACTTTGTGCACACCCTTGGAGCTGATGTTAGGCCGAATGGCATAGCTCTGAATTGGTAATGGCCTGAAGGCAACTCAAGCCTGAGGTATTTTCTGTGGGAGCACCTGATAGGAATATCGAAGTAGGCATCCTTGAGGTCCAGAGATGCTAGCCAATCCCCTGGCCTTAGAGAGGGAAGGATTATTCCCAGAGTTACCATTTTGAATTTGGGCTTTGAAATGTGTTTGTTCAAATACCTTAGGTCTAAGATGGGTCGCCACTCCCCTGTTTTCTTTGTGGTAATGAAGTACCTGGAGTACAGTCCTTTTCCCTTGTGCTGAGTAGGAACCTTCTCTATAGCTCTGAGGCTAGAAGAGAGGAAACCTCTGCCTCTAAGGCAATGGTTTCTGAGAGTGATGCAGGTGGAAAAGACTTGGCCCTCTTTTTTGGAATTTTTTTGAAGCTGAGGGCCAGTCCCTGGCTTACTACTTCCAGGACCCACTTGTCTGAGGTCACAGACTTCCAGGCCTGGAAGCAGTAAGCCAGCCTGCCTCCTACTGGAAATGGGGAGTCGACCCGGGTTGACAGAGCAGGGTGTCTGCTTGGCAGGAGCCTTAGACTAAGAGGAGGAGGAGGGAGCAGCCCTGCTCATCCCCCTCCTGACCCTCCCTCTGAAGAACCGCCTCTGTGGGAAGGGAGAGAAGGCCTGGACTTGGTAAAAGGCCTTTTAAAGGAGCCTGCCTAGACTGCTGCTTGTGCGGAGTGGCTTGCCTTTCTTTTGGCCTGTGCACTCCTGTATGTGGTCCTGTATTCATCCATTTTCTTCATGTAAGCCTCTGTCTGCTCCCCAAACAAATAGTGAGCTACAGGAAAATCCATAGCCTTAGTCTGGGTATCCTGTGAAGGCTACTACATCTGAGCCAAGCATGTCTTCTGAGAGACACAGATGTAGCCATGACTCTAGATGCCACATCACTGGAGTCCACAGCAGCATGAAATTGCATTTTGGATGCCTCAATTCCATCAGCAGCCACCTTCTCCAGCTCCTTGGCTAGCTGGGGAGAGGCCTGTTTAGCCAGTTCCAGAACCGCATCCCATCTGGATTTATACATAGATACATAGACAGTGTCGGCAGATAAGGGCCTATGGCCCACCCAGTCTGCCCATTTGAGCTTGTAAGTTCAGTTTGTTTTCCTAGAAGTCTGTTGCCCCTTACCCTGACCTCCAGAATTCCTTTATGTCTATCCCATGCATTCTTAAATCCGTGATTGTTTCAGCCCCGCACTTCCTCTGGCAGGGTGTTCCCACTTGTCCACCACCCATTCTGTGAAGAAATTCTTTCTCATGTTTCCTCTGAATCGTCCTCCTCCAACTTCATCCCATGCCCTCTAGTCCTGGAACATCTTTTCGCTTAAAAATAGTGTTTTCCTGCACCTGTTCCTCCCTGTAAGATACTTGTATGTCTCTATCATATCCCCTCTCCCTCCTCCTCTCCTCCAGGGAGTACATGTTCAGTTCCTTCAACCTGTCTTCATAGGACTTGTGATGCAATCAGTGCACCATCTTTGTTGCCCTCCTCTGAACCTTCTCTACCCTGTCTATGTCCTTACGTGAGGTATGGTCTCCAGAACTGTACACTGTACTCCAGGTGAGGCCTCACTAGTGTCTTGTATAGCGGAATTATAACCTCCCTTTTCCTGCTGGTGATGCCCCTGCCTATACATCCCAGCATCCTATTTGCTTTACCTGCTGCCTTGTCACACTGTTTCCCTACCTTGAGGTCATCAGAGATGACAACCCCAAGATCCCTTTCCTGCTTGGTGCATGCTATATCCTCACCCCCTGGCTGTGTAGGCCATATAAGTAGCCTGTCTGAGTCCCAAAGAGGATGCCAAATACTGTTTTTTTGGCCATGGCATCCACTTTCCTGGAGTCCTTATCCGGGGGGTGTGAAGCCAAAGGAATGTTAGCCTGGTCACAGGCTGCAGCCTGCACTACCCCAATATGGCTGCAATGACTATAAAGGAACTCCGCAGCTGAGCCTGATGACAAATACCTCCTGTCCATTCTCTTATCCACAGGAGGTATTGAATTAGGGGTTTGTAAAATTTTGTATGTCTGTTTCCCCAAGGATTTATGACGAGAGATAGACAGCCTTTTGGACTCTGGGATGTCCATCATTTCCACAAAATCAGGCTCTTCATTCTCCTCTGCAGCTTCAACCAAGGGAAGCTGCAGGGTTTCTGCCACCTTTTTGTAGAACAAAAAATGTGAAGGGGACTCAGAGAGCCTGGGAGGACAGACACCTGAGGGCCTGTCTTCGGAGATGTCCGGTTCAATGGGCACATCCAGACACCCCCCCCCCCGGTCATCGTCATCATCACGGGATAGTCTTTGTCTCCTCCTCTCCTCACTAGTAAGCGTCTGGATCATAATCCGGAGAAGAGGGATCCGACCGAACCGACCGCCTAACCGGCAGTACCAGTTCGGATGGAACCGGTCTAAGCGACTGAACACTGTTAATCACTTTGGTTATTTCGTCCGCGGTTGGAGAGTGTGATACTGGATCCGAACCGTCAGACTTACGCTTTTTTTTTTTTGGTTATTCTCTTTTTATTTAATACTCATCGGCATTATCATCAGGTATAGACTTTACAATACATACATTCACTTCAGCAGTCTCCTTAAATAGATACAGAGAAAAAAAAAATTCCATGGAATTCACTTAGTGCCAACTGGTACAGTAAGGTTATGGACATTAGGTCTATTCATATTACCAAGTAGTACAAATTATCTGGACACACATGTATAGTTACATAATATAAACCTGCACTTTCCCTTATCCCAATTCATCAAGGAGCTTATTCTCTTTGAAAGTAAACTGAAAGAGCTGTTGTGGTAATATGTCTCTGAAGGGACTAGGTCGCAGAGATATTGCTAGCCCTCAGAGAATCTTTCAATAATGCTCCATTGATTCTTCCATAGTTGTCAGGAGTATAGGAATCTATTGCATTTTCGGGAAAGGGAGGAAGGAAATCGGGAGTTATTCCCATCTTTCAACTAGGGGACAAATGCTGAATCTTTTAATGCATAGTAAAAAGCCACCTGTTCCATCTTGAGTTAAAAGCCTCTCTGCAGTTGTTCAGTTTATAGGTTATTTTTCGTGTGATAGATTTGCTTTGTTATATTATACCAGTCCTCTGAGGTTGGAGGCAGGGGCCTTCCATAATTTAGTTATAGACTTTTTCCTGTCGTAAGGCGAATAGATAGTAGATATCGAATGTTTTGGTCCTTAATGTCCTTGGAAAGATCAAAAGAATAAAGAGTTCGGAGAGAGTTGGAGGGGAATCAAAGATCAGTTGAAGTTAGGACTGCAAGGCCTGAATAAATAGAGGTCAATTTAGGGCAGCCATATATCACATCGTTAGATGGGCCTTATTCTCACCGCATAATCGCCAGCAGGATGCTGTACCATTCTGCTTAAAGTGGCTAGAAATTTCTGGTGTATAGAAATATCTAACCAGAAACTTCCACGCATACTCTCGCCATTGATGAGAGCTAGTGGTGCGGGCAGCCTGCCGACAGGCTTGCTGCCATTGCTCTAGTTCTATATGTGCATCCAGTTCACCTTGCCATTTCTGGAGGGTTGTCTTCAAATTTTCCTGGTGCAGGGTTGTTAAGGATTTATAAAAGGTAGAAGTTAAGTGTCTCTGATTTGGGGAGGAGAGCATGGATTGTATGGAGGTAATTAACTGGGGGTAGCAGCTAGGGGTGTGCACTAATAGTGGTAAGGAGTTATAGTAGTGCCTGAGTTGTAAATACCTATAGAGATGTGAGTTGGGTAAACCAAACTTTGCTTGTATTTCCCAGAAAGTCCATAGCCTCCCACCTGTCATAATCTGAAACAGATACCTAAGTCCATATCTTGTCCATCGCTGAAAGGCATCATCTAGCGTCCGTGGCAAAAAGCTGGGGAGGACAGCTATTGGACATATTAATGGAATAAAGGGGGAGATCAGGGGCTGCTTTCTAAGTTGATGCCAGGCCAGGACCCTATGTTTAATTTCCGGGGGCAGTTTCTGATAGTCTTCCGTTCGGGGGGCCTCACAGAAAAGCGGACTGACATAATCAGTATCTGAGATGATGAACCTTTTGAGATCCACCCAATGTGGATCAGCATCTAGGATCTGTCTAGCTAACGATGGAGTAAATATGCAGCCTGGTAGTAGCCATATAGATCAGGAAGGATAAACCACCCAGATCTCTTGGGATAGTCAGTATTTTGAACTTAACTCTGGGTCTCCTCGGCCCATATGAAGCGTGCTATGACTATTCCAGTCTCTAAATACAGATTGAGGAAGTAAAATGGGGATGTTATTAAATAGGTACAGTGCCCTCGGAAGAGTGACCATGCGAAGAAGGTCTATTCTTCTAGACAGATTTAGTGGGAGAGTAGCCCAGTTTGCTAGGTCATCTTTAAAATGTGTAAAGGAATATAATTATATTTATATGCATCTCTCAGGTTTCTAGGAAGAGTTATTCCTAGGTATTGAAGCTTGTTAATATCCCATCTACATGGAAACTGTTCCCTAATTTTTGGGTCAGGAGCATATTGAAAAGTTAGAATTTTAGTTTTAGTTATATTCACTTTATAACCTGAAAGCTCTCCAAACTTATCAAGTAAATGGCCTACCTTAGGAAGTGAGTTGGCTGGGTCTCGTAGGTAGAGGAGGACATCGTCCGCATAGAGAGCAATGCAGTGCTCCTCTCCACCTGCCACTACCCGGGGAAGTCCTTTGCTTGCCTAATCGATTGGGCCATTGGTTTCCATAAATAAAGGCGAATAGTAGGGGGACAAAGGGCACCCTCGCCTAGTGCCTCTATGGAGGGAAATGGGGTGGAGTGATGTCCAGCAACCTTAACCCAGGCTTTAGGTGAGGTGTAGATATTGAGATGACTTGGATTAGTGTTGCAGGGAATGCCATTGACTCCATAGCTGCATATAGAAAGGGCCAATAAACTCTCGAGCAGCCACGGCGTCGAGACCTTCTTTTGATGGAACCGACCCCTCGGAGTCGGCTCTCCTTTTGCCTGAGGAGGTATAGCCTAGGTCAGTAGGCACTTCCTCAGGTTCAGCTGCAACTGAACCGGGCTGGCCATCCGGATCTACGGACTTCTCGGCCTCCCTTTCATTTAGCCTACCAGTCTTTTGCCTAGAGTGGATTTAGGAAAGTTTTTACATATTCGGCAGTCTGACTTTAGGTGGTCAAACCCCAGACATTAAACACAGATGAGGTGGGGGTCAGCCTTAGCAAAGGCCTCCCCACACTCAGTACAGTGTTGAAACCCAGTGGGACCGGTTTTCTTCTCGGGTTTCTCAGACATGGCCTACCTAACAAATTACCCTATTGCAGCTTTCAAGCCAGGTAATACAATAACCAAACGGTTACAAACCGTGTCATGGGATCTTTAAAAGAACCGGCAAAAGGTCCGGTTCTTTTGAAACTGATCGGTACCGGAACACCACTCTAATCCCAGAAATAAAATTAAAAATTAAACAGAATGTGACAAGGTTGGTTCCAAACCAGACCGACCGGAAAGAAACCGAGGAAAACAAAAATTTCCACTTTTTCACAAAAATAAAACACAGTCACTACCTATCTACACACTACCTGTACCGTAGACAGAGGCTGGAAATCCGAAAATAACAAAAAAATATGCGGTTTCAACCGCACGCTTTACTTTTACCGAACCGAGCAGAGGAGATCTCTGGAGCGACTTCACTGTTAGGCGGAGTAAAGAATTTGACGGTTACACTGGGAAGTACCACAGACAGAGGTTTGAAAACCGAGCTCAAGCTCAACGTTATATGCTTCTGCATAGAGTTAACTCTTTCATCTCCGGGGCAGTTCAAGTGCTGGGGCTAACTGCATTATGTCTGAATACAGCAAGACTTCATGTTTGAACAGCAGATTAGAATAGTACAAGCCGTAGGTGGGGGGAGAAGAGATGCAGATAACTTCTCTAGCGTGGCTTTTTAGCTAACCTGCAGTTGCACTTTAAAAATCAACTGTTGAGAAACTTTTATTTTGTTACAGGAAAACTACACGCTCATATCTTGAAAATTGTGTTTCCATGTCAGCAGACAACTCTTTTCCTGTACCTGATGGGGACATACTTATGTGTTTGCTTTAGTTTGTTCATGCTATTCCCCTGTAACTATACCGGGGGGGGGGTCTCCATTTTAAGGTTATTGAAATCCCATTGTTCATGAGAGCTGCACTAGCATATGAGAACATTATATCACAAGACCCATTTATACCATGTATCTCTGTGCTGAAAGTACAAACATCCTGAACAAACCTCTGTGTAAACACAAACTGAATGCCATTTAAAGGTAAAAACTCTGTATCACAACTCAGTTTGCAAAGCTAACTGAAGGTATATGTGGTATTTCACACCTTGCTGCAACTTGTTTTGCTGAAATCTAATTAAAGCAGACAGGCATACTGTGGCGTCTAAAGGGTGCAGATACATAGATCAAGGACAATGTGATTTCAACAGCCCAAAAATGGAGACCCCTCTCCCCTCAAGGATAGTACAGGGACTAGTATAAATAGTGAAAATAAACTAAAGCAATCCCTATAATATATGTATATATTTATATTATATATAAAACAGCTACACTAACAGAATTGGCTGCTGTTATGGAAACAAATTTACAAGATATGAGGGTGTAGTCTTTAAAGCATTGAGCAGAGTTCTGTGGACAGTGGGCAGAATGAAGTGTAAGGCTTCAGTGGGAACTGTAAGAAGAGGTACACGGTGGAAGAAAAGTAATGAAACTACTAGAAGTAGTGCTGGCGGCAGGTTTACTACATGTATAAATCTTGATGATGAGTTTACATAAGCAATAAGCCACGACTGGGTGTGCATTAAAAAATCTTGATGACGAGTTTACGTAAGTTATAAGCCAGAACTGGGTGTGCATTAAAGGATTTTAATGCATGCCCCATCTCATCGTATTTCCTGATGGAATGGGGTGAACATAAGGGCCAAAGACCCCAAGGCACACTGTGACACTTGTCGGTGTCTGCAGGGTAGGGTGTGGTAAAATGGCATGGCTGTTAGGCCTGACGACCCAAAGGCACACCCCAATGCCTGTCAGTATCTGCAGGGTGGTAGTGAGGTTGGCTTCTGTTCAATACTTCACTGCCATTCCTATTATGCAGCTCTGTAACTTCCTACACTATCAATGCCAGCAAGCAAACATTCGCATTGCTTTACGGTATCCTGTGCTGCCATTTTCTGGTTTAACATTTCTCTCCCCTCTGATGTAGTTCAGAGACCTGAATAAAACTGTTTAAACCCCTCCACCCACTCTGCGGAACGCAGCTCGTCTGCAGCTTAGGAATGCCCCCCCCCCCCTGCTGTGCAGAACACCACTCCTTTGGTGTTTGACATTACCCCCTGTGCCGACTGTTTGCCAGTTTTTGTCAGAGCCCTTGTGGAAGTGATAGCAGAGCTCCCATGCTTTGTGGTAGACCATGCTGATGGAATTGGCCCCTTCCTCCCCTCTGTCTGCTGATAGGCTCCCTCCCTCTGCTGCAGTCCGCACAGCTCTGTTGTGCCTGTTACTTCAGTGAATGATGAGGCCTCAAACTGCTTCACTAGAGACACCCTCTATAAACTGTGAATGTTTCAAATGAAAATGCCAGGTTTTTCTGTATTCGTTACTCAGTAAACAGAAACAGTAGCAAGTGTTTTGTTTTGTAGAGAACAGACAGAGCACCAGGAGGAAGGAGCTACTGGTATAACTAAACTTTCTACTGGGACTATATTGCCCCTTCCTCTCCACCCTAAACCAGTTCTATTTTATAGGCACAGGATTTAACTGACAACAGGAACTTCCTGTTTGGGAGCAGGAAGTGAGTGATCACAGAGCCACCAAAGACTCACCGTCCTAGAAGGGCAAGAGTAGCCCCCCCTCAGCTGCTGGAGGTCTGACTCTGAGCAAGTAAGGAGACTACTGAGAAATATAGGAACTTCTTGTCTCAGAACAGGAAGATCAGGAGCTAAAAGGGCACAGAGGCAGTAAGTAAGTAGGGAGAAAAAAAAAAGAAATAAACAGAGGAAAGAGTAAGTATTCCAAACAACAGTTAGGGAAAGAAAAAGACATGATGGGAGTGGTGCAGTGCAGTGGCTGTGGGCAGCGGTCTTCCGGGAGAGCGTTCTGGAGGATGCAGTGTTGTCCCATCTGCATGCCACTCTCTGGGCTGAGAGAGAGGTTGCTCATCTCCAGGCTGAGTTGGCCAGGTTTGAAGGACCTCCTCTCCCACTCGGGGACCACCAGGGCCACTGCCGTTGCCTCAGAGGTTGCCAAGAAGAGGCGGTTGGATCACAGTGGGCACAGGGAGGGTGAGGGTGGTGGAACAGAGGCGCATCCCTCCAGCTGAACCTCTCCACAATTTCTATGCCATTCTGGAAAAGTGTGGTTCCTCTATGGAGGCACCCACAGGGGAGACCAAGGAGGATGCTGGGAACCTCCACAAGGGAGACCCACAAGAGGGTGGCATGGGACCCCACAGGGAAGGAAACAACCCTGGTGGGGGACTCCATTGTTAGGAAGGTAGAACTGGGGAGGAAGGGAGAGGGAGGCAGGCCTGCCTGGCGCCATGGCTTGAGGGACAGGAGAGAATCAGGATCGTAGAAGCAGCTGCACAGGGAGGTAGCTGGATGTCATTGTCCACCTAGGGACAAATGACCAGGCCAAGAAAGGGATCAGAGGCAAGAAGCATTTGTGGAGATGGGGAGGGGCCTTGGACAAACAGCACACGGTAACCTTCTTGGAAGTGCTGCCCTGTCTATGGCAAGGATGAGGCTAAGGTGCTCCACACCATGAGGATTCAATCAGTGGTTGAAAAACTGGTGCAGAGCTCAGGGATTTAGCTTCACTGTGGACTGGGGGTCCACCTGGAGGATGCAGGCCTATACTTGCATGATGGGCTGCATCTGTCCAGGAGGGGAACCAGGATCCTAGGTGACAGGTCTAAATACTTCATTGGCAAGCATTTAAACTAGCCAAGGGGGGAGGCACTGGAAAGGAGCAGGGAAATCCTAGCTGCCCCCCAAAAAAATCAGGGTACTAAGTGAGGTAGACACCAAGATAGAGATATCGATAGGGAGAAGGGCAGGGGTAAATGGACAAAGTGACAAACGCAGTAAGGACAAGGATGGGGCAAAAAGGGGTAGGGACATCAAGAAATGGAGGGCAATGAGTACCAACGACCATAGTCTGGGCAACAAGCTCCCTGAACTGGTGGCTTTGATGGAAGAGGGATGTCTGGATATCGTAGTAGTCACAGGAACATGGTACACAGAGAACCATGACTGGGATGTTAACATACCAGGGTACACAACCTACAGGAGAGACGGTGGGGGAGTAGCTCTCTATGTAAGGGAAGGGATAAAAGCAACTGAACAGGAGAGTAAACAGGGAGGAGAGGAGGCACTGTGGGTCACCTTAGAGACTGGAAATGGCACCACAATCCGCAAAGGGGTTGTATACAGACCCCCATGTCAGGGGGAGGGAATGGACAAGAATATGATAGAAGGCATCCTTAGGATGGCAGAGAAAGGGGAGATACTGTTGATGGGGACCTGAATATGCCAGATGTTAACTGGAGCACCTTTGCTGCAGCCACACCCAAAAGCAGGGCCATTCTCGATGCCCTACAGGGGGCATGCCTCAGACAGCTAGTTTTGGAACCCACTCATGAGGGAGCAATCTTAGACCTCGTACTCTCAAATGGGGATGGTTTGAGGATCTCAGATCTAGAAGTGAGTAGCCATCTGGGAACAAGTGACCACCAAACCAGTGTGGTTCACGATAAACTCAGCTACAGAGTCAAGCCATACAAAAGTGAGGGTTCTGGACTATAGGAGGGCTGACTTTGGCAAGATGGGAATAAAAGATTAGGAAGTGTGTGACACTCAAATTTAATGCACCCCCTCAGTGTGGGATACTTTAATAAACCCCTTGAGCTTCGTCCTTGGGGTTTATGTAGTGTGTGTGTATATATATATATATATATATATATATATATATATATATATAGTATATAAATGACCAAAACTATCAGAACGATATATATCATATTACCGAAAACAAGCCACAGAAGTGGCCTTGCCACTGATAGCATGTCCACAGATGGGACCATGAAGCTTGTTATCTTGCTTCTAGTAACAAAGAAATGTAAGGTGCCAGTCATTTATAAAGGCGCTGCTTAGAAACAGGGGCATCCACTTTCCTAGGGGTGAATGAAATGAAAAGCTGCTAAGAACTTTCTGAAGTCAAAATAGAAGCAAATGGCTCTACAGGCCTCTAGGAAATGCGGAATAACATCTCTCGTATTCTGAAGGGGAAGGAAAAAAATAAAGAATCGTGGATAGTCTGGTTCAATGTGAACTCAAAAACAACCTTAAGAAAGAAACGAGGACAAGTGTGCAGTAAAACCGATCTTGGTGAAAAATAAGGTGTGGGAGAGCAGCACCCAAAGCCTGCAGCTGGGTAACTCAGTGAGCTGAGGTAACAGCCACCAAAAAACAGAAACACATTTCACAAGTGGCATCAGGTTCAAAAGAAGCTTGTGTAAGAGGCTCCAGAACTAAGTTAAAGTCCCACATCAGAACCAGCGTATGGACTGGAGCACACAGAAGCAGGAGCCCTTTGAGAAACCTGCAGAACACCTTCAATTGAGCCACAGTCCTGCCCCGAGAGGGCATTAAAGCAGGGATGGCCGGCCAAAATGAATATCTTTCACAAAAGAGTACTGGAGGCAAGAGTCCGATAAGGACAGGAGGTAGTCCAAGATGTTTTGTATTACAGGGAGAGCAAGCGAGAGAGAGAGAGAGAGAGAGAGAGAGAGAAGGTTAAATGAATGAGAGGAGCACAAAATACTAAAATGTTTCCATAAAGTGAACCTGTATGCCATGCAGAAGCCTTATATGACTACTAGAACGCCAAACTGCCTGGAAAACCTTGAAGCAGGACAGTTCTACATCTTCAGAAGCTAGGCATAAAGCTGTAGGGACGGATGGTCCGGGAACAATATACTGCTCCGGTCCTGTGACAAAGGAACCCACTTGTAGAGGGAGCAGGACAGGGATTAAATGTAATCTACCAAAGGAGAAGGAACCATATTTGTCTGGGACAGAAAGGGCCACCAGTACCACTATGGCCCCATCTGCCAAAAGCCTGAACAATACCCGCTGAATCAGAGTTTGGTGGGAAACAGTACAAAAAAATCCCCTTCCCAGAGAGGGACATGCTTGCCAAAAATCTGCAGGCCCTGGAGCAAGCCAGCAAAAAAGCGGCAGTTTCACACTGTGAGAGGACACAAAAAGGTCCAACTCTAGATGTCTCCAGTGAGTAAAAGGTTTTGTGATCACATCAGCCAGGAGCTCCCACTAGTGGGACTCAGCAACCAGCCTGCAGAAACAGTCTGTCACGATGTTCAGTGCCACACAGAAAGTGGCAATGATGTGTAAGTCATGTGTCAGGGCTTATATCAACACCTATGGCTTCTCACAAAGGGGTAGGAAATGAAAATTATGTACTCCCCGTAATTGTTGATCTTTCAGAATATGGTCACCATTTATTTACACTTAAGGGTTTAAGCCTGATGTGCCAGGACCCAGCAGGAGCAAAGTCTTGCAGCCTAGGGGACCAACGTTTGTGTCAGCACTGCCCATGTGGCAGACGTAGTGATGTCATGCTCATTGTTTGGTCAGTAACCAATGCTAGCCCCTTAGCTCGACACCTGGACAGTGAAGAAGGAATAAGGGATATGCAGAGGAACCTACAAAAGCTAGAGGGTGGGCACAGGTCTGGCAGTTGAAATTCAACTCCAAGAAGTGCAAAGTACTACATCTAGGGAAAAAGAACTCCAAGACAGAGTGCTGGATGGGTGAGAGAGACTTAAAACCACGGATGAGGAACGGGATCTAGGAGTTATCAGTAACTCCCTTAAATGAACGAGGCCAATATCAAGGCCAAAGGATGCTGGGACGTATCAGGAGGGGTACTGACAGCAGAAGAAAAGAGGTAATATTTCCCCTCTACAGATCCCTGATGAAGCCTCAACTGGAGTACTGCGCCCAGTTCTGGAGTCCTCACCTCAGAAAGGACAAGCATAGGTTGGAGACAGTGTAGCACAAAGTAACAAAAATGATTTGGGGTCAGCGGGGCAGATCCTATGAGGAGTGCTTCCAGGCACTAAATATGTACTCACTGGAGACCAGAAGAGAGAGGGGAGATACGATAGAGACCTTTAAGTTCCTTAAAGCAATTAACAAACCGAGTTACTAGGAATTATTTAGACTGAATAGCAACTCATGGTCACGGGGACATGAACAGAAATTAATAGAAGGGAGGTTCAGGAGGGACGGGAGGAGGAACTTTACGGAAAAGGTGGTGGAACCTTGGAACAGTCTGTCAGCTGAGGTGGTGGGTGTGAACACAGTTAGGGGTTTCAAGCAGGCCTGGATAGAAGGAAGGGAATAGTGTCTGCTCAAGGTGACAAGACCTGGGGGGAGAATGGGGAGGGTTAGTACCCTGCAGGAAAGTACAGCTACGTAAGAACTTACCATAACAGTAGATCTTTGAGAGAAGCTCTTGCAGCAGGTCACACCTTAGGAACTATAGCCACCATGCACCAGTACCACATGGAAACATTTTTGCTAGTAGTCTTTCTGGGGCCGTCCACAGTGGCGTAGTTATGCAGATGTCCTCCCTATATAGCTGTGGGCGGCCCCACGCCCTCCTCAGTTTACTGCCAGAAACCAGCCACAGAGGATGAGCTCCTGAGGGAACCAAGGGAGAGCCAGAGAAATCTGCCCGAATGAGGATGTAATGCAGAAGGTTCACCATCCTGTAAAAGAGAGGACAGGGAAGAGGAATATGGAAGCAAGGGGCATGGTGGCTGGGATGGCATGACCTGCTGCAAGAGAGTCTTTCAAAGATTTACGGTTATGGTAAGTTCTTACATAACTGTCCAATCTTCTTTGAGGCTATCTCTTGCAGCAGGTCAAACCTTACGAACGAGTCCGAAACAATACTGCAGGAGGGAACAGTCTGGGCGGTTAGAAGGCAACAGTCTATGAAAGGAAACCTTGTAGCACTGCTAGGCCAAAAATTGCCCTTCTCCTCAAGGCGAAGTCCAAACTGTAGTGTCTTGTGAAAGTGTGGACAGTACTCCAAGTTGCTGCAGCACAAATCTGAACTGCGGAGACCCCTCTAAAACAGGAAAACAGAAGCGGCCATGCCTCTGGTAGAGTGGCCCTTGACAGCCCCAAGAAGTTCCTTACCATACTTCCTATAGCAGAAAATAATACAACTGGGCAACCATTTGGACAGGCACTGTTTAGAGACTGGGACACCCTCTTTCCCAGGGGCAGAGAAACAGCTCAGGGACTTCCTGCAGTCCATTGTCGTGAACATAATAAATATTTAAGTACTCTATGAACATCTATAGTGTGGAGTAATGCTTCCCTGGACTGGCATGTCTCGAAATTAAACAGGCAAGTGGATGGCCTGATTCAAAGTAAACTCAGACACCACCTTCGGCAAGAACTTAGGGTTAGTATGCAAAGACACACTGTCTTTGTGAAAAATCAAATAAGGCTGCTCACACATGAGTACCTGTAGCTCTGAAATCTTTTGAGCAGAAGAAATAACTAAAAATAACGATTTCCATGACAGAAAGCGCAGCTCGCAAGTTGTGGCAGGTTCAAAGGGAGCCAAAATACGTTTTTCCAGAACAAAATTCAAGTCCCTGGCTGGGTCTGGGTTACGGAGAGAAGGCTTCAAGTGTAGGATGTCTCTCAGAAAGGCACGAGCCACGTCTAACTGGGCTACCATACAACCCTTGATGGGCACATGGAAGACTGATATGGTGGACAAGTGCACCTTTAGTGAAGAGTACTTTAGGCCAGTATCTGACAAGGACAGCAAGTACTCTAGAATTTGGTTCACCGGGAAGGTGAAGGAATTCAGATGATTGGAAGCCGCACACAAAGCAAAGCGCTTCCATTTCATGGAATAAATTGTCCTCATGGAAGGCTTTCTGGTGGCCATCAAGACATCAGCCACTGTAGAGGAGACACCAAACCTGGCAACAGCTATGTCTTCAGGAGCCAGACATGCAGATGAAATAACCGGAGATTCAGATGGATCAGGGTTCCCCGTTCCTGTGACAGCAAGCCCGGACACAAGGAAAGGGGCACCAGAGGCTCCATTGCTATCTGCTGTAGCAGGCGAAACCAAAGCTGTAGAGGCCATAAGGGGGCCACCAGAGTCAGGGCAGCATCCTCTATTTGGAACTTGATTAGGACTCTCAATCAGAAAGAAGGGAAGGAAGGCATAGAGGAACCTCCCTTTCCAAGAGAGGTGCAATGCGTCTCGCCAGAAAACTGCAGGCCCAGGATCAAACGAGCAGAAAAGCGGCAGTTTTGCACTGTGTGGGGATGCAAAAAGGTCCAACTCTGGGCGACTCCACCTGTCGAACAGTTCTACCACAGAGGTAAGCAGTTCCCATTCGTGCATTCCTGACTATAGCCTGCTTAGTTTGTCTGCCAGGGGTTTTTGGACACCTGGAACATGGATGGCTGACAGTTTGAGGCCGTGGTCCAGAGCCCAGTACCAAACCCTCATCGCCTCCCTGCACAGGGGGTATGAGTGAGTGCCCCTTGCTTGTTATTGTAATGCACAACACTGATATTGTCAGTCTGCAGGTGACCTAGGGTAGGTGGCACTGGAAGGCCTGCAGTCCATACAAGACAGCTCTTATCTTGAGGACGTTGATATGAAGCAAAGCCTCGAGCGGAGTCCATGTCAACAGAGTCTGGTAAGGGCCCAGATGTGTGCCCCAGCCCATCCTCGAGTCATCCATGGTGAGGATCTGATGAGGAGAGGGTACGAGGAGGGGAACCCCCTTAAGTAAGTGGCTGGGTTCCATCCACCATAGGAGAATCTTCTTTACTGGTGAAGAAACAAGAACCCTCTGCTCTAAATCATCGGTTCATTGATTCCACTGTACACATATATGCAGCCTTGCCAGGGGAACCATGGGGACGGCTGCAGCCATCAGGCCCAATAGCTGGACGTATGTCATGGCTGTGACATACTGGCTGTGATAGAGCTCCCTGCCTTGTGCTATGAGGTGCTCCGCCCTGTCCAGGGGTAGAAAGGTGCACCCCTGGGCCGGGTCTAGTATGGTTGCCCGTCATAAGTTTTCCTGACTCTTTATTGCCCGTGATTTGTTTCCCGCAGTTAAATTTGCCAACGCGATGTTTTCCCGAATGTTGTTTGCTCGACTGGCAGATTTTTAAATATGTACTGCTTGATTTACTTATTCATTATTATCTGACTAGCGAGGATTCGCGATGAAGGTGGCGCTTGGATGGATTACTGCAAGAAGTGCTTGGTATACAGAACATCGGCAGCCCCTCAAGATCTTATCTGCAACTTAGAACTTTACCGGCAAGGTATCGCGCTCAGCACATCTGACAATTTCTAATTTCTGTGTCCACTCATAGATGTGGAAGTACATTCAGGACTGAAGGACTGTGTAAGCTTGGTCTAAGACATGGTCTCCTTAGTTTACTTCTTATTTGGATGTTTCCTTTAGCAGGTTAGATATAATTCAATCGGGACTACATTAGGGGCTTTTCCTAGGTCCCTTTCTTTTAATTTTGTGGGATTTGCTTGTAACAGAAAATCTTTAAATGGGAAAGCTGTATTTCTAATCCAGAGGTTTGAAACCGTCATAAAGTTTAAGGTATAAACTCAGAGCATCCTGCCATTTAAGAAGGTTTCCAGAGGTAAATAGACATCTTCACAGAGAAGTTATTTGTTGTTTCGACAAGTGTACTTCACGCAATCAACTGCAGACTGGCAGTATATCACCTGTAGTGACACGCCTAAGTTTGAAAGGTTTGAGGCAATTTGTATATTCAGGATGGATTTTCGTGTGTAAGAAACGCTTAATTGAAGTCTGAAATTGGGCTCCAGAAAGTTAGCTCATCAGAAGCCCTCCTTAAAATAATGCCTGTAACTCAAGACTCTTACACAGTTAGGCATTAACCTATAAACCCATCCGAAGCTTTTATTTTTACATTCACTCGTTGATGGATAAAAAGATCTCAATTTAATCTTTATTTTGTGTTTTCTTTTACAGAGTAGATATAGAGCGTACAGGATGCTATTAGCGATTCTGACGCCGTTCTTCTCCTCATAGTGGTCGCGGCCAACTGGTAGATGCAGCTACCTGAAGCTGGCGATGGTGGGGTCTGGTGCAGAGTAAAATTCAGGAGGGAACCTCAGCTTCTTTAACAGTGGCTTCTGAATACCTGCACTGCGCCCATGGTGGAGTCTGGTGCAGAGTTGTGTTTTGGACTAATGTGTTGTGCTACTTGTTTGCCGATTTCACTACTGTTAATGTCAGGAAAATGGCAAGCGGATTTCATATAATGGGGAAAGCCTATGACAGGAAACTGGTGTCGGTACACTGCTTGTCGGGCAATGTCATGCCGGGCAACTGTCACGGATCCCCAGGCCACGTCCAGTGTGTCTTGTAGTACTGGAGCTGCTGGCCCAGAGTCAACACACAGACTTGGTAAGAGACAACTGCTCCTGACTGAGCCTTGAGCAACCAGTTGTCCAAATAAGGGAAGATGTAAGTACCTCCCTCCTGAGGGTTGCTGCCACCACAGCTGGGCATCTGGTGAAGGCCCGATGTGCCAAAAATAAGACAAAGGGGAGGACCGTAAACTGGTAGTTGTCCCCGTGAAAGAGGAAGGAACAGTTACATAAGAACTTACTGTAACAGCAGATCTTTGAGGGGATCTCTGTCATCAGGTAACAACATAGGAACGTCACCCTTGGTGAAGGGGAATCCACACAAGATTTTCAGCAATACAACTTGGGCCGCCAATGCCATTGACATCTACCGCCGTCATCAACTCTATAAAGGCGTGAGCGGCCCCTGGGCTCCTCCTCAGTTCTTTCCTGAGATTAAGGGAGCCAGGGTCTATGTTATGGGGACGAGGAGAGAGAAAGAGGGAGGTATCCAGGCCTATAAGAAAGGCTGGATACACCAGACAGCCAGTTCCTAGACACGAGCCCCAAGAAGGGGACAGTGGAGGGGATTACCATGACTGAGATCCCCTCAAGACCTACAGTTATGGTAAGTTCTTATGTAACTGTTCTATCTGCTTCGGGGTATCACAGTCATCAGGTAATACAGGGAACGAGTTCCAAGCAGTTACAGGTGCAAACAGACAGTCTGGGAGGAGGGCTCACCATAAACTTAAGACAGGAGGTCCTGCAGCACAGCTCTGCTAAAACCTGCATGGCCTCTTGAGGCAATGTCCGGACTGTAGTGCTGGTGAAAGTATGGACAGTACTCAAGTGGCTGCTGCATAAATGTCAGTGGCTGAGACCCTTTGAAACATGCCAGAAGTAGCCATGCCCTTGTGGAATGAGTTTGAGAGCACCAGACAATTCTTTGCTGTACTTATTGTAGCAGAATACAAAGCAATTTGCCAACCATTTGGATAAACATTGCTTAGAAACTGAAATGCCCTTCTACCTGGAGCGAAAGAAACTAACTGTTTCAACTTTCTGCATTCCTTGGTCACGCAGGTAGTATTTTAAAGTTTTGGATATCTAACGCATGGAGCTGTGCTTCTCCTGATTGGCATGCTCTGGAAAATAAATAGGAAGGCGATAGATTGGTTGAGTGTAAACTCAGAGACCACCTTAGGAATAAACTTAGGATGTGTGCACAGACACCCTGTCTTTGTGAAAAATCAAATAAGGCTCCTTGCACCAGAGGGCCTGAAGCTCTGAAATTCTTCAAGCAGAAGTAATGGCAACTAAAAATAACACTTTCCAAGAGAGAATGCATAAATCGCAAGTCGTGATTGGATCAGAGGGTGACAGGGTCAGTCAGTTTCTCCAAAACAAAATTCAAGTCCCAAGCCGGGATAGCAGAATGTATTGGGGGTTTCAGATGCAGGATGCCCTTTAGAAAGGTACGGGAGACATCCAGCTGAGCAATCGTGTGGTCACCCACGGGCTCATGAAATGCAGAAACAGCTGAAAGGTGCACCTTGAGGGAGGAGTACTGGAGACCTGAGTCAAAGAAAGAGATCAGATAGTCCAGAATATGGTTCACCAGGCAGGTGAAGGGATCTAAACTGTGTCTGGCAGACCCCCAGA
Source organism: Neoceratodus forsteri (assembly GCA_016271365.2). NCBI lineage: Eukaryota > Metazoa > Chordata > Ceratodontiformes > Ceratodontidae > Neoceratodus > Neoceratodus forsteri. The sequence goes on along the minus strand of CM057449.1, from coordinate 174,211,929 downwards.
CAGATTCAGACAGCCCATCTGCAGGCTTCCTGCTGCTCCTGTGGCCCTGTCTCTCCGAGCAGGCTACAGCTAACAGACCACCAATGACCCCGGACAGATTCAGATAGCCCATCTGCGGGCTTCCAGCTGCTCCCTGGCCCTGGCTTTCTCCTGAGCAGGCTACAGCTAACAGACCACCCAACTTGACCCCTGGACAGATTCAGACAGCCCATCTGCAGGCTTCCTGTTGCTCCTGTGGCCTGGCTCTCCAAGCAGGCCACAGCTAACAGACCACCCGACTGACCCCCGGACAGATTCAGACAGCCCATCTGCGGGCTTCCCAAGCTGCTCCTGTGGCCCTGGCTCTCTCCGAGCAGGCCACAGCTAACAGACCACCCGACTGACCCCCGGACAGATTCAGGTACGCACCGGACCTCCGAAACTCGTGGGTTTGAATGCCGCTGTTTTGACTGGATGCCCAATGGAGCAGCCAGGCACTGATTGGTAGCTTTGCTCCTTGGCTGATTTTCCAACGCTTGGCGCTTCCTGATCTCAGGGAAATCTCTTTCTGTACTGTGTTCTGGACACAGCACAGAAGCAGGAGCAGGCCGCAGCTAACAGACCACCCGACTGACCCCCGGACAGATTCAGACAGCCCATCTGCGGGCTTCCCAAGCTGCTCCTGTGGCCCTGGCTCTCTCCGAGCAGGCCACAGCTAACAGACCACCCGACTGACCCCCGGACAGATTCAGGTACGCACCGGACCTCCGAAACTCGTGGGTTTGAATGCCGCTGTTTTGACTGGACGCCCAATGGAGCAGCCAGGCACTGATTGGCAGCTTTGCTCCTTGGCTGATTTTCCAACGCTTGGCGCTTCCTGATCTCAGGGAAATCTCTTTCTGTACTGTGTTCTGGACACAGCACAGAAGCAGGAGCAGGCCACAGCTAACAGACCACCCTCACCCTACTGACCCCCGGACAGATTCAGACAGCCCATCTGTGGGCTTCCCAAGCTGCCCCTGTGGCCCTGGCTCTCTCCGAGCAGGTCACAGCTGTGTTCTGGACTGAATTTTTCGCCCACCCCACCTCCTCACAGTATTAAATAGACCTTACTCCACCCCTTCCTCAGCCTAGCAGCTGATTGGTCACTCCACTGCTGCACATTTTCATGCTATTGGCCTCCCTGTCAATACCTGACTTGACCCACTTTCTCACCGCCCTTTTAAAGCAGTCCCACCACAGGATCATACATTTGCTCTCAACTTTTCTCCAGCCACTCCATCTAACTCCTCTCAATTACTGCTCTACCTGCCCTACTGTAAGGACCTCACCCTAATTCGACTATATACCCTTTCAACTATAAACCAGCTAGCAGTTAAGCAGGCCAGCAACACCAAACAAACTACCATGGGGTGCAACCACCTACTACTACTCCTCACTACCTGTTTTGGCATTACTGGTACCATATACGAATTCAGAGCCCTACCTCCCCACTCTGAATCCCCACTGGGTGCAAGCTGGAAGAAAAGCATACACATGGCCACTACCACTTCCGGTAACGATAGGCCCTTTATCTTCCCGCACCTCCCACGCACAGTTATCGCCAAGCCAATCTTCCTGACCGTAACCTTAATGGTTAGCTTTCCCCCTAATTTAACACAAGTGTATAGACACCTCCTCCACCTGAAGCGCAGGCGACGGAAGACACGAGGGAAGATAAACATCACCCTATCTGCCAGAAAGGTTATCTTTCTGCTACTGCTACTCTCTGGCAATGTTCACCTAAACCCTGGACCAACAACCCTGAGGAGCAGGGGGGTCCATACAGTAAACTGCCTAAAGATAGCATCACTAAACATTTGCAGCCTAACTGCCAAATTCGACCAGCTCCAGGCTTGGATGACCATTCATGCCCCTGACATACTCTGCCTAACTGAAACCTGGCTATCGGGTAGGATCAAAGACGGTGAAGTGGCCATCAAAGGATTCCAAACATTTCGACTTGATAGAATAGGCAGGAAAGGTGGTAGCTGCCTCCTATATGCCAGAAACTCACTGAGTTGCTCCGTCCTCCCCATCTCCAAATTTGTGGAGGATTATGAGCTACTAGTGGTAAAAATACAAGTCAGGCTGAAAGGCAAGACCCTTACCATCGCCACAACCTACCTGTCCCCCAAGACAGCTAAGGAAGGCCTTCTTCCTGTTATGGAAGAAATTACCACACCTCAGAAAGGGCTCAGAACTCATCTTGACCGGTGACTTTAATATTAACTGGTTATGTAAGGAGGCACACCCTCCAGAGACCTAATCACCTCCCACAATCTCACGCAACTCGTAACTCACCCCACCAGGCAGAACTACAAGGCTGGTACCAGCACCCTCATTGACTGGGTCTTAGCTAGCTCACCGACAGGATTCTCGAACTCGGGGTTCTCCCGGACGTGCTGAGTGACCACTCCCAATCTTCCTTTATATGGACCACTAAACCTGTTAAAGCCCACCCTGCCTCATCGAGAGCAGGGTTCTCAGAAAGACAAACTTGGATCCCTCAAATTGGCCCTGTCTGCCTACAACTGGTCCCCATCAACAAGGCATCCACGCTGGACCAGGCCCTTAGTTTTTCACTGAGGCTTCAATTCCATCTGTGATATCTATGCACCACGACAAAACAGAAAATTCGGGTGGAGGTTAACGGTTGACTGATGGCAAGTCCTCTCCTTCTTAAAGGAGAGGGACTGCCTCTGGAAAAAGCCTTAAACTCAGGCAGCAAGCATGACCTACAGTGCTACAAAATGGCTAGAAATTGGTGCACCAAACTTATCAGGCTCGCAAAAGCCAATTTCCATAAGACCCAACTTAACAACACATGGGGAGATGGAAAGAGGTTTTGGGACAACATCAAGAACATCCTTGGTAAAGATCAAAAGAAGCACCCTAAGATCCTCAACATTAATAACTCATCCCGCCTCAGATCCGCTTAGCCATTGCTGATGCCTTTAACCAGGCCTTTACAGACCTGTCCTCAGTGCTGCCTCAGACTACCTTCTGCCTGTGGAGGACCAAGGTTGCGCCAACCTGCTCATAACTAACCACCCAGCCTTCTACTTTAAGAAGGTGATGGTGAAGGAGGCCCTAACGATGGTCAGGAAAGTCCTAGGCAAAACCAGATTGGGGAGTGACGGGATAGACATGAAGTTACTATCTCTCACCCTTGATGTTCTTATCATGCCCATAACAATGCTATTTAATAAATCCTTGGCCCTAGCTCAATTTCCAGAGGTATGGAAGCAAGCCCTGGTAACTCCAGTGCACAAGAATGGTGACAAGGCACTGGTGTCAAACTACAGGCCAATATCTATCCTCTCCCCACTATCCAAAGCTTTGGAAAAAAATTGTGGCAAGTCAAACTCACAGAATACCTGAATAAGTACAATCTGCTCTGCCCAAACCAACATGGCTTCAGGCAAAAACACAGTACCACCACGGCACTGCTGGAATACACGGACTATGCACACAAGGCGCTGGATGAAGGCAAATTGGTGGGGTCCATCTTTATTGACCTCACCAAAGCTTTTGACACCGTCAACCACCTTCTACTAGTACTCCAGCTCCAAAGATTGGGTGTGGCACCAAACGCCGTGAATTGGTTCAATGACTACCTAATACACAGGAGCCAGTGAGTCAAAATCGGGCAGACGTTATCCAGCTCCAGAGATGTACTCCTAGGAGTCCCTCAAGGATCAATTCTAGGGCCCCTGCTTTTCAGTCTCTTTGTAAATGACCTACCCACAGCCTGTGACACCAAACTTATTCTGTATGCGGATGATGCCGTGCTGCTGAGCAGCAGCACCTCTCAGGTTGCCCTACAAACAGAACTACAGAACTCCTTCAATAAACTCGAGGACTGGTTGAGTAGGCAAAGGCTGCTACTAAATTACAAGAAAACCAACGCCATGCTACAATCCAGCTCCTACAACAAACACAAGCATGCTCCCCTCGTAATCACCAACAAGGCTGGTGAGCAGATTGAGCAGGTGCACTTGTTGAAGTACCTTGGAGTCACCATTGATGACTCTCTCACTTATACGCACCACGTAGACTCCCTTGTCAGAGTGGTAAACACAAAGATCGGGGTGCTCTGTAGGGATAAGAAATCCCTCACCCCAGAAGCACTCCGAATCTCAGTCTCCAGCTCCATGTTTTCTCCACGACAGACTTCAGGCTGGTGGTCTATGGAGCTGCTACTGATACAGTGCTCAAAAGGGTCCAAATTGCACTCAATAAGGCATGCCGCTCACCCTGTGTGCAGATCACTACACTCATACTTGCACCCTGTATGAGTGTACAAACTGGCTTAACCTAAAAGACAGGATCAAATACCAAACTTGCCTCCTGGGAAAGAAGGCACCTCAGAAAACCCCACCCTGTATAGGAAACCTGCTTGAAGCTTCTCTCTCAACACACATCACCAGACAGAGGAAGAATGGAGCACTTTCCATACCATTCCATCGAACCTCACTAGGGCAGCGTGCTTTCTCCTATCAGGCACCCCTCTGGATAAATGAACTCCTGATGAAATTACAAACAAACAACAGCGTGTCTCAATTCAAAGTAGGCCTCAAACAGAACCTAATGTCTAACTCAAAATGCACCTGCTTCTCAGGCCCCACTTGAAAGACAGGCCTACCCCCAAGGTAATATAACAGCAGGGCTACCTAGAGAACCCTGCCCATTCCAGCTCAGCTAAGGGCTTAAGTAAGCTATCAGTCCTCTTTAAACGCACCTGGTACTGCCCCTCCCAAACCCCTCCTCACACACACAAACCACACTCGACAAAGCCTCTGGAGCTGCCCCCTGCTTCACTATCCCACCACCTCTCGCCTCTGCAGTTGGTTCAAACCCTATCCCCTTGTTTCACTGTCACCCAGCCTCTCGCCATCTGGGATAGCGTTAAACCCTATGCAGTTACTCTGCCATAGTCTATCAACGGATGTGGAGGGTTCCAGGGGTGTGCTTCCCAGGGCAACCGATTAGAAATAGCTTAGTAATCAATTACAACTGCTCAGTTTTTTTCTCCTATGTGTCTAATGGTCATGTAATCGCTCTTTAATGCCTAATGATCAGGCCTCTGTAACCACTGAATATGTGTACTGTCTTATTGTCCACCCTGACGTGGAACCTTTGTAAAAGAGCTCACGCTCAAAGGTCTTTCCGAAATACTAATTAAACAATTAAATTAAACAATTAAACAACTAGATGGCAAACCACTTCCACTTCATAGCGTATGTGGCTTGAGTGGAAGGCTTTCAGGCGGCCACTAGGACGTCTGACACTCTATTAGAGACCCCGAACCTGGTGATGACTATGTCCTCAGGAGCCAGGCGTGCAGATGGAAGGATTTAAGGTTGCGATGGACCAGGGTACTCTGAGCCTGGGTCAAAAGGTTCCTGCAAAGAGGGAAAGGGACTGGAGGTTCCTCTGCCAGCTGCTGAAGCAGAGAGAATCAAATCTGTCGGGGCCAGAAGAGAGCCACCAGGATCATGCTGGCCCCCTCCATTTGCAACTTGATTAGCACCCTCTGAATTACAGGTAAGGCATAAAGAAACCTCCTGCACCAGAAAACTCCAGGCCCTGGATCTAGCGAGCATAAATTGGCCAATATTGCATTGAGTGGGGATGCAAAAAGGTTCAACTCTGGACAACCCTATCTGTCAAACAAGCCTTCTGAGACAGATGGGAGGAGCTACCACTCGTGCATGCTGGACTGAGTCCTGCTGAGACTGTCCGTCACAGTGTTTAGCACACCTGGCACATGGACTGCAGAGAGTATCAGACTGTGATCCAGCGCCAGTACCACACTCCATGGCCTCCTGCAAAGAGAATATGAATGAGTCCCCGCTTGTTGATGTAGTACATTATACGAGAGATTGTTGGACGGCACCAGCAGCCGACCAAGTAAGGTGTTCCTGAAAGGCTTGCATGGCGACAGCACCACCTTCATCTCCAGAACACTGATATGCAGGGAGGATTCCCACTGGGACCAAGAGCCCTGGGTCTGGAAGGGACCCAGATGTGCTCCCAGACCTGAGTCATCTGTGGTTAGAATCTGTTGTGGGAGGAGATCTGAATGGGACGCCTGAAGCAGATTCAAGGCCATCCACCACTGTAGTACTCTGCGTACTGGGGAGGAGACCAGGACCAGTTGGCCTAATTCATCCGATGCTGGTCCCACTATACCTGGAGGGTCCATTGGAGAATGCGCATATGAAGTCTGGCAAGTTAAGCAGTGGATATGGCAACTGCCATCAGGCCCAGTAATCAGAGGTATAACCTGGCAGGAATGTATGACTTTGGGCTAATTTCCTGAGCTATGAGGCACTCTGCCCTGTTTTGGGGCAGGAAGGCCTTCCTCTGTACGGAGTCCAGAACCACCCTATATAGTGTAATCTTTGGACCAGTATCAGAACTGACTTGGTCACACTGACAGTGATGCCCAGGGAGTGGAAATGATTCCCAGGGAGTGGAAGAGCTGGAGAGTTGGCTCCAGAGTCAGCAAAGCTGTTCCCTGGGCGGGGCCTTTAGGAGCCAGTCATCCAGATAAGGGCAAACATATAGTCCTCTCTTCTGAGAGCACCTCTCACCTCACTGTGTGCCCAGCTGACTGAAACCGGTGCAGGGATGGGGTTACTAGCCCCAACCAAATGAACAAGTCCAGAGATGCTCTGCACTCCCAGGTGTAAATAAAGTGAAGAAACACTGTGGAGAACTGTTTTGGAAAGTCTGTACCAATACATTTTGGAAAGTCTGAAGAGAACATTTCTTCTTTATTTGCACCTGGGAGTGCAGAGCATCTCTGGACTTCCTCCCTTCTGAGAGCTGCTGTGACTGCTGCCAAGCATTTGGTAAAGACTCATGGTGCAGAGTACAAGCCAAAGGACTGCACTTTGAACTGATAATGCTTGCCCTGAAAGGCAAAATGGAGAAACTCCATGTGAGGAGGAAAGACCGAGATGTGCATGTAAGCACCCTGCATGTCCAGTGAGCAGAGCCAGTCCCCCGCTCCTGAAAAGGGCATCAGGCCTGGCAAAGTTACCATCCGAACGCTCTGTACTGGACATACAGATTGAGGTCCTTTAGAACAAGAATAGGCCTCAGATTGCCAGACTTTTTGGGGACAAGGAAAAACCTGGAGTAAAACCCCTTGTTTCTCTGGCGCCTGGTCATTGGCTCGATGGCCTGCTTGCGCAGAAGGGACTGCACTTCCTCCCGTAGAATAGAAAGGTGAGCTGGGGGATAACTGGAGGGCGGAGGTGGGATTACTGGAGACTGCTTGATGAGCTCCAAGGTGCTTCCCCTTTCTAAGATCTGCAGAATTCATGCATCCAAAGTTATGGTTCTCCATTGATTCAGAAAGAGGGAGAACTGATCTCCGACCACTGCCTCCTGATCTGGGACCAGGAGAGGGGGGGGTCCGGCAAGGAGTCAAGCAGAGGTGGAGCCAGCCACAGGGGCTGGTCCCTCACTTCTGGAGCGCTTGGCCGTGGCTCTGGCACTGAAGGGATGGGCAAGGAGCCTGGGTTCTGCATTTTCTTCTGCGATGGAAGCTGTCCAATGCCTATTGTTCATTTTGTGAAAAGAAAGATGCCCTCTACCCCTTGGCTAAGTTTGGTAGCAGGAGACTTGCAGATCATTAATGATGTCCTGGACATCAGGACGAAACAGCTTGGTGCCATTAAAGGGGGCATTAAGCACTTTTGTTTGCACATCGGTCGCAAACCCTGATACTCTGAGCCAGGAGTGCCTATGTAGGCATATGCCCGTGGTAGCTGCCCTGACAACGGTGTCAGCCATGTCATACAGGGCTCTGAGGAGATGCTTACTAACATCCTCAGCAGCTTGAAGGCACTGAAGCAGTTCCCGCTTTTCAGTGCCCTCTGGAAGGGCTCTGACAGCAGTCTCACTTCTTCCAGTTGGCATTCTGGAATTTTACCATGTGCAACATATAGTTTGCAATCCTCAAACCTAGAGTACAGGAGGCATAAACCCTCTTACCCTAGAGGTTGATTCTGCAAGACTCTTCGTCTGGGGGGAAGGGAACTAAGGTGCTTAGGTGCCTTAGACCTGGCATGAGCTGCCTGGATAACCACTGAGTCTGTCTCGGGCTGGGCAGCATAGCAGGGGAGACACTGGGGAGCATAATAAAGTTTGTCCGCCCTGCGAAGAGTAGCTGGCACGTCTGGTCTGTGCCAGGCTGCCATGGCTACATTCCTCAAAGCTGGTAAAACTGGAGGAATGATATTTGGGGCAGAATCAGTAATCTCCAGGAAGGCCATCAGCTCTTTCCTGGTGGCATCCTCTTCCTCAGTGTGGAAGCCCATGTACGAGGACAGATGGAGACCTGGGGGTATGCTTTACCAAGTCCTCACTGACAGAAGAAGTTGTAGATCTGTCAGACAGCAGGCTCTCTTCTTCCTCCTCATCATCATCAGGAAGAATGAGGTCTGGGTGGTACTTCTCCTCGACGTTGACCTCTTCAACATCTGTGACAGACGTCGGATGTGCTGACGGCCCACGGGGAGCTTCCTGGGGCCAATGAGGAGGCGTCGATGATGAAGCTGCCATTGATGGCGTAGGCAAGCTGTGAGGCTGAAGGCGCCCAGCTGCTGCACAATCACGTTAGTGAACTTGAGCAGGACTCGCTCAAGTCGATGGTGGTCTTCGATGGAGAGGCACAGGTGTCGGGACCTGCCTGATGGATCCTGGGAACCCGAAGAGCCTGCTGCTCTGGAGGGAGAAGGGGCAGGTCTCAACGAGAGAGTCATCGATGATGATCCTGTTGTTGATGGAGGGGCCGACAACCCAGGAGGTTGATGGCCGTCTGCCGAGAATCGGGGGAGGTGCTGTGGGTATGGGTCTGGTGGGCACAGAGACCTGGACAGCAGATTTCTCCAGTGCAGCCACAGCTGACTAAGATCCCCCAGAAGAAAGAGGCCAACGGGAACAAGAGCGACGTCAGGGGGACCGGTCACAACCCTGGTCTTTTTTGTGACCCCCCCCAAGCACTTGTCTCGTGCCTTGAGGCCTGGGAGCTCGCAGAACCGGTCAGCGACTGAGTGGCCGGGACCCCGGAGGAACCTTGCCCAGAACTGGCTACCTGTTAATCCATTAGAAAATTTTTCACAGTCTTTCTGCATCGCCTGAGTGCTATTTGGTTAAACTTCTGGCAGAGCTCACAGACAGAAACTTCATAGTCAGGCCCGAGACAGCAGACACAGAGCAAGTGTTCATCTGTGGAGGAAATCTTCTTTCCGTAGCTGTGGTGACGGAAGAGAGAAAGCGAAGGATTAACTCTCGATATAAACAAGTTGAAGGAATCACTTTAAAAAAGAGATTCTAAAAAGTAAGGTCAGAAAAGCCGCAGGTGAAAAAAGGTGCGAATACTGCAACGGAGACCCATGCGAGCAAGTCAATGGCGGGAAAGAACTTAGGAGGGAGTGAGGCCGCTCATGCCTTTATAGGGTTGATAATGTCAGCGGATGTTGACAGCGTGGACGCCCCAGTTGTACAGCTAAAATCTTCTGTGTGATTCCTTCACCGACTGTGAAGTTCCTACAGTGTTACCTGATAACTGAGATAACCCTGAAAACATCTGTAGCATGGGTGGGGGAGAGAGAAAGAGAACGGTTCACATATACCATCATTTTTAGCTTTTGAAGTGGATCTGGAGGCCTGGCCACCAGAGACACCATCTCCACTGTCATCAGGATGGCTGCCCCTGAGTTTTACTGTAGGAGTTAGGGTTGAGTGGTGTTGCTCTACTGCTGTCTATTGCTGCTGACCCTGTGAGCCAAGAAAGAAAACACTAAAGAAGTTTTTACAGATGCTGCTTAACAGTTTGCTAAGAAATAATGACCAGGGTTAGGATGAAGTTGGACTTCTCAATACTAGTTAGGTGCCCGTTGATCCAGGTCCAGACAGAGCAGTTCCTATAAAGAGGAGATTTTCACCCCTCTTTTGTGTTTTCTGGTATAAAGGGTGAACGACACAGCCACACCCAGTACAATATGGAGACCACAGCTGTCATTGCCCTGTCTGACACAATGGCTGAATCAAATGTCACCTGCAGCTGGTGTTTTGCCAAAGACGGACCTATTTTCTGAATGCCCAAAAGGTCATGCTTGCTACCCTCTTCAGAAGAGGCCAGAAATTTGAAAGACTTTTAAAAACTTCATTAAAGTCTGAACCTGGTTACAACAGCACTGTATGCTGACAAGCTAAGAGGACCATCCATTCAGCTGGGATGATCTCTACTGAGAGGACATGGAGCAACTCCATCCCAGGACTGGAATCCCTGGCCAGTGCTCCCCTGCACATGCAAAAGCAGAGGCTGGACAGGAATATGTAGCTAAGGCGCTGCTGGCAAGGCTGGGGGTGGCGCAGTCAGGCACGTCACTGGGGTCAGAGCCAGGAGGGGCAGACAGCTGCCTGGCCAATCTGACCAACTGTGCTGCCCACGGCCTAGGTTATACATGTTAAAAGCGACTCAAGGGAAGATTCTAGGATGCCCTCTGCCCTAAACAGCCATTGTAAAGTGCAGACCTGGCAAGTCACTCTCTGATGACATCACAACATCCTATGGAAAATAAGAAAGCCTGCACACTTGTTCAGTTAATGTGCTACGATTCATTTACCCTCCACTCTTAACCAACTCCAACATTTTGTGGCCAACCACTTTGTCAGGAAAATGGTGGTACTTCTATTATTAATGCCTGCATCTCTTCTGAAACTCTGTATAGTTCAATTCCTTTCTTAAGTCAGTATACAGCTTGCCTGGTTCAGATCTCCTGTACGTCATTTACATCTCTTTCTGATTTTCACCTTGCATTCTAGATTTAGTGTTGTGCATTGGACTGCAGCCTGTTCCTGTGCTGAGGGGAGCTGCTATAAAGGGGAGCAGATGTATACAGCGTAAAGGAGGTCTGAGCCAGGCAAGCCATACTACTTAAGGATGGAACAAAGCTATACAAAGTTTCAGGAAAGATTCAAGTATTAATAATAGAAGTACCGCTGCTTCCTGATGAAGTGGTTCACAATGGAGTTAAAGGCGTGGAGAGAAAGGCTATAACAGATTACCCAAACAGCCTCTGTTTTTTTTTCTTTCCTTTATACACTTCATAAGCCCATTACTGCCATGCAGTCTTCTCCTACATCCCATGAGCTCAATGGTTAGCACTCTGTGCCCAGTGGCGAGCAGAAGGAACTGGACTGCACCAGAAGGACTTGTGGCAGTGCTGTCATGGAGATGACCAGAATAGGCTAACCAGGTGGAGATTCGACTGGCAGCTTGCTCAAACCTGCCCCCCCGTTTGGGTGGGGCCTTTGTCAGAACAGGGGTCCGCAAGACAGAAGATTCTTCTCCCCTAAATGAGTCATCACCGCTCAAGACTGATGGCTCAGCAGACTCTTCAACTTATGTCGAAGTCTCTGGCTACATAGATGGAATCTCCACAAGCAGATCACCGGGTCCCATGGGAGTTTTTACCACCTTAAAGGGAGATCAACCTCTTGTGCCTGTGGTGCCAAAAAGGAGACTCAGACTCCCCTTTCAATGGCTGAATTATATAAATTCATGAAACCCTTTGTCAGCACGAGAGGAATTATCCAACTTCATTCTCTTCAATGTCAACACAGTTAGTGCCATTAGCTGTTAGGACGGTACTGCTCTATTGTCCTCTGGCTGCTAACTGCATGGTTGAACCTGCTGCAGCTGATGGCCCTGCGCAGTCTCAGCCTACTTCCAAGCATCCGCAACTCATGATCCTTTATCACCTGTAAGTGCATGGCCTGGCACCACTGGCAGTTATCCACGTAACAGAAAATTATAACCAGTGAACACAGGCGTCATGGCTGTCAGTAACAGACATGGTGAACCTGCAAACTACACCCCCTAAAATCCTGGCTTCTTTTTCTGTTCCACGGCAGCATCAGAAAGAATAGCGAGTCAGAGCTGACGTACATATGAAGAGCTGACAGAAGACTCATATACTGTACTTTAAAGAAATTATGAAAAGTCTTCAAAACTTTGCTGAATCCAGTTTCACACACAGTAGCTAAAAATGTGGAGACCCGTTTGTTCCAGCACAAGAAAAGATCAAAGTCGTGGGGCGTAGCTGGAGGACCACATGGTAGGAGAAGTCAAACCTGGAGACTTACAATGACTAAACACACTCAATCAAAGATTACCTTAGTGTGACTAGTGAACTGAAACTAGGTAGTTTGAAACTCAGTCACGAGCCAAAAATGACCATTTGCCAAGTACATGACGGGAGAGGTAAAGAAGGCCAGTTAGACTTAGCAGTAAAATAGTAACAGACTGTAGTGACAAAGGGACTTCAGGTACATTTTCCCCACCCACCCTCTGGCAAGGACCACACAAATATGACTTACATACTACAACCAAGTCAATGCTACTCTACTCATGCAGTCTTACATACTCCCTATAGAAACTGGAGACGGATGGTTTGTCAGCTGTGTATGTTTGAAGTAAGTGTGTGTGTGTGTGTGTGCATACAGATGAAAAATGCCAAATGACTAGGCTGTTGGAGGTGGTGACTATTTACTGGTGTCGGGGGCTGAAGAATGCTCACAGCTACGAACTCAGAGGTGGTGAATGTTTCGACTACCACCACATGCAGGCAACATCTCAGTTCAAGCACATCACATGGCACTGGAAACAGCTGAAGTGCTCTGTGTGTGTGTGTGTATATGCGTGGGAGAACACAGCAAAAACAGGCAGCATGCAACACACAACATGCTGCGTGTTTGCAGGTGTAGCATGGCATGCAATCCCCTCTCAAAAAAAAAAAAGTCCACAAAGGAAGAAATCACAGCACAAGCATCACTTATTTTCATGTTCCCTTATCAATTTCATGCTCACCAAAGTGTGTAAATGCGTGTGCAAGCACGTAGTTTATGATAGATGGTTGCTGAATATAATCAGCCAGGTACAACAGTGCTAGGAACTGCAGAGCAACTTTCCTGGAGTGCCAAACCAGTCATGCATCATTGTGGGGATAATCTTGAGGCACTCCACATTCATGACATCGTGGATTGTATACACCTGATAGGTTGCCTGATGCACATGCGACTTCTAAAGAAGTCCGACCCCTTTCCTGGGACCTGCTTCCACTGTATCAATTTCAAATGTGCATCTAAAGAGGTTGCAGCACAACCATTAGCTCCAGCGAGCAACATCCTTTAATTTGTGGACAAGAAATCTTAAATATACAAGGTAAGAGGATGCAATAGTCAGTATATTATGTCAAAATGCAGATGTTGGCTCAGACAGACCAGAAAAAAATTTACTCACCATAGTAATGTTGTTTCTTCTAATGGAGTCTTGTTGTATTCTGACTATATGCAGTTAGCCCCAGCACTTGATCTGCCCCAGAGAGTAAAGGGTTAACTCTATGCAAAGGCATAGAATGTTGAGCTCAAGCTCGGTTTTCAAACCTCTGTCTGTGGTACTCTGAAGTGTAACCGGCAGATTCTTACGAGCACTAAACTAACTCAAAGAAATTGTTTCCAAAATTTTGTGCCAAATGGCAAAACAAAGCTTTAGGGTCAGAAGACTCAAGTCGAGAACACCCAAAAAGAACAGAACAGGTAGTGGTTTACCAAAATACTTAATAACAAACAAAAAGAAACCCCCTAAGAGATGGAGGCATGACCAGTACACCTCTGGGGTGCAGCACTGTGCCTGCCCCACCACATCCCAAAACTACTAGGTTCCAGGAGGGGAGGCAAGGAGGGAGGTCAGAATACAGCAAGACTCCATTAGAAGAAACAACATTACTATGGCGAGTCATTGTTTTTTCAAACAACATGAAGTCTTGCTGTATTCCGACTATATGCAGACTACCAAGCAGTACCCCATTGGAGGAGGAAGTTAGAGAACCTATTTTAGGAACAGGCTGTGCAACACAGCCGTCCCAAACCTAGCATCACTTTGTGACAGAATGTCCAAACAGTAATGCTTGGTAAAGGTGTGAACAGATTTCAGTAGCTGCTTTACATATCTCTGCTAATGTATATCTCTAGCTGCTACGATAGAAGCAGCTGTACCTCTGGTAGAGTGAGCCCTCAGGCCTGAGGGAGGCTCCTTCCAAGTTTGGAATAGCAGAATTGAATGCAAGAGACAATTCACCTGGCAATAGACCTCTTAGTAGCAGGCTTGTCTTCCCCACCTCACCACAGGTGAGAAATAATTGAGAACAATCCTTCCTATGGGCTTTAGTATGCTCAATATAGTAACCGAGAGCCCTTTTCACATCTAGACTGTAGCCTCCTCTCCCCAGGGAAGAATGATCAATAAAAGACAGGCAGGGACAAAGACTGGTTCAGATGAAAGTTTGACACCACCTTAGGAAGGAACTTTCTACTGGTACAAAGGACCACCTTAACCCTATGAAAGGAAATGAAATCAGGTTCCACTGATAAGGCCTGTAGTTCACTGATCCTCCCAGCTGACGAATGACTACCAGAAATACAGTTTTCCAAGTCAAATATTACAGCTCAGCTGAAAATAAAGGTTCAACAGGGGGCTGCATAAGCTGTGCAATACAGATGTTCAGATCCCAAGAAGGAGTAGGCTCCCAGAAGGGAGGACTGACATGGACCAAGCCTTTGAAGAACTTCTTGAACACTGGATGAGAAGCTAGGAAGAGGTCTTACCAGCCAAAAGAAAAATAGACACAGCTGCCAAGTGTACTTTAAGAGTAGTAGACCAGAGGCCAAATTGTTAAAGTGCACCAATAGTCCAGGACAGTGGCAATGTCAGCCAGCTCTGGCTTAACATGCCTACTGGAACACAAGAAACCAAACCTCTTCCATTTGGAGTTGTATGTCTTCCTAGCCGCAGGTTACCTGCTACCTTTTAAAATATCGAAGACTGATCAGGACAGATGAAAACTTGCATATTCTAGCTCTTCAAGAGCCAGGCCTTGAGCCTGAGAGTCTGAAAGTTGGGGTACAGAATCCTCCCCTGAGAGGAGGTGAGCAGATTGTACTGCTTGGGAAGACACAACGGCATTGCTACTGACAGTGACACCAGAAGAGGATACCAAGGCTGTTTGGCCCAGTCTGGAGCCACCAGAATCATCTTGCAAGGCCGGTACCTGATCTTTAACAGGATCCTGAATATCAGAGGAAAAGCATACACAAACTTGTTCATCCAATCTAGTAAAAGAGTATCCTGAAGAACAGAACCCAGAAGGGGTGGTCTGCAGCAATACAGAGGGAGTTGATGATTGTCTGGGGCTGCAAACCGATCTATCTCTGGGGTGCCCCATCTCCTGAAAATGACTTGAAGAATGACAGGATTCAGGGTCCATTCGTGGTGACCCTGAGAAATCCTGCTGAGAGCATCTGCTAGAATGTTGTCTTTCCCTGGGAGGTACACAACCATCAAGGAAGCCTGCAGGGAATAAGCTAGAGAAAAAATGTTCATGGCCTCTGTGCACAAGGCTGAGGACAGAGTGCCTCCCTGCTTGTTGATGTACCACATGGTTGTGGTATTGTCCATTCTGATCCGCACCATTTTCCCTTGGACAACTGTTGAAATGTCTGAAGTGCCAGAAAGACAGTTCTTGACTCAAGAAGATTTATATGCAGAAAGAACTCTGTGTGACCAAGTTCCTGAGCTGTGAGATGATCAAGGTGGGCCCCCACCCCAAGAGAGAGGCGCCTATAGTGAGAATCACAGAAGGGACCTGACTTATGAAGGGGACCCCTTGTCGAAGATTGTCCTTGTCCAACCACCACTGAAGGGCCTGGACCAGGGTTTTGGAGACTGGAACCAATTTGGAGAGAGGGTCCTTTTTCTGAGACCAGAAAGATCTGAGATGAAACTGAATATCCCTCATTTGAAATCTTGCTCCCTGAACTACTGCTGTGGAAGCTGCCATGTGTCCCAGCAGCTGTAGAAAGTGTCTGGCTAGACGAGACACCAGAGGATGAAAAGAGGAGGCCAGAGTGACCAGAGACTGAACCCTTGAAAGAGGAAGAAATGCTCTTGCTTGAACTGTATCTATTTCCACTCCTACAAAGGTGAGAAGCTGGGCTGGTTCTAGAACAGACTTTTCTAAGTTCTGAATGAAGCCCAAGGATTCTAGAAGTCTTTGGGTGACCTCCAAAGTTGATTTGACTTGGTCTGAGGACCAGCCCACTAGAAGCCAATTGTCCAGATATGGGAACAGAAGGATGCCCTGCCTCCTGAGGAATGCCACCACCACTGTGAGACACTTGGTGAACACCCTTGGAGCAGATAAAGAAATAAGGGCGTGGCCCTGAAACTGTTAATGGCCTGAGGGCAACTCAAACCTGAGGTGCTTTCTGTGGGAATGTCTGATAGGAATGTGGAAGCAGGCATCTTTGAGATCCAGGGAAGCTAGCCAGTCTCCTGGTCTCAGAGAGGAAGAATTACTCCCAGAGTCACCATTTTGAACTTTGGTTTTGTCAAATATTTGTTCAGGTACCTTAAATCCAATATGGGTCACCACTCCCCTGTCTTTTTGGGGTTAAGGAAGTATCTTGAATGCAGTCCTTTTCCCCTGTGACAAAGAGGTACCTTCTCTACTGCTTGCAGAAGCAAAAGAGAGGAGACTTCTGCCTCTAAGGCCTTTGCAAGGGAGAGGGAGGACTGAAAGACTTTGCTCTCATGTTTGGGAACCTTTTGAAATTGACAGCAAGTCCTTGGCTCACTACTTCCAGGACCCATTTGTCTGAAGTAATAGACTCCCAGGCCTGGGAGCAGTGAGCCAGCCTAACCCCTACTGGGATTAGGGAGGCGACCCTGACTGACACCTCAGGGTGTCTGCTTGGCAGGGGGCTTGGACTGAGTAGTTGATGGGGTCCTGGTCACCCCACATCTACCTCTTCCCCTAAAGAACCCCCTCGGCTGGAAAGAAGAGGAGGAGGAGGCCTGAGCTTGGTAAAAAGGCCTGCCCATGCCCCTAAACTGCTGTCTCTGAGGAGTGGTCTGCTTCTCTTTGGCTGCAGCACTTCTATAGGTGGTCCTGTACTCATCCATTTTCTTCGTGTAGTTCTCTGTTTGCTCCCCAAACAGAGAATTACCAGTTACAGGAATGTCCATGGCCTTAGCCTGGGTATCCTGAGAGACGCTGGTATACCTAAGCCAAGCAAATCTCCCCATGGAGATAGATGTAGCCATGACCCTGGAATGAACATCACTGGAACCAACAGCAGCGTGGAATTGCACCTTAGATGTCTCTATACCATTTGCAGCTACCTGCTCCAGCTCCTTGGCCAGCTGGGGAGGGGCATCTTTAGCCAGTTCCAGAACCGTATCCCACATAGATTTCTGGTACCTGGCAGTGTATGCCATGTAATTAGATTGCTTGAGTCCCAAAGAGGATGCCAAATATACAGGTTACTCACCTGTAACAGGAGTTCTAGGAGTGGTATATGTTATTCATCCACACACTGTCTGGCAGGTTCCTTGCCGCTTTAATTCTTGCCGGAAGGTCTTCAAGCTGGCTCCTCCCACCCACCGGATGGTAAAACCTCGGCTCCACCCCATGACACCAGATCTAGCCCACTGGAAGCCAGGTTGCATGTCAAGCTGGAAGGTCGGTGAGTCGTGTGGATGAACAACATATACCACTCCTAGAACTCCTATTACAGGTGAGTAACCTGTATTTCTAGGGATGCGATATGCTGTTCAATCCACACTGTCTGGCAGACTCTAGCAGCTCTCCGCGAGGAGGAGGCAAGGCGATACCCTCGATACTTACTTGGGGAATAAGGACTGGAGAACCGAGGTCCCAAAACCAGCATCCCAGCATGATTCTAGGTCAATGTGGTAATGGGAAATAAAGGTGTATGCTGTTCGGTTCCCCTTCATGCTGCACAGTCGTTGGACACGAGAGCTACGACCCCTCGGGAGATTAAAACTTTTAAAAATAAGCATACCCCGATACTGAAGGTTATTTTCCACATTGTGGATTGTAATCCTGACCTGCATCCTCTGAAATGTCTCCTAAATCAAGAGCGAAGGACTCATTAATCCAGGGTTTTAAATAATTGATTAGCAGTTTCTTTCTTGGGATAATACTAACTGTACAGAAAGTATTTATATAGATTTTCTAGAAGTGCTGTGTTTGTTAAACACAGTGAGGCAAGAGCTATGCATTTTCAGAAAGTTTAGCACTTTTATGAGCAAACGCTAATCAATTTTTAGAGTTAAATAAAACCCTGTAATCGACTACCTTAAACCAACAACAGCTCTGGAGACACGGGATCCCAAGGCTCAAAATAAACCTCATCCTCTTGATTTATGCCACAGTCAATAAGCAGACAGAGACCTCGAGGAAAAATTCACGATCACTTCTAGGAGACTGTTTCAAGAATTAGCCAAACTAACAGATACACTAGGGAAAACTGAGAAGTCCACTTCTGAGAAAAAAAAAAAAAGCATACTTGCAGTGGAACAGCGAGCAGCTGACTTGGAAGAAGGCCTATCGAACGTGGAAAAGAAAGTGGATCGTCATGACAAAATCCTTCATCACCTAATGCGCAGAAAGAGAGAATTATCGGATAAATTAGACAGAAAATCTTGAACTCCGATCTAGAAGGGACAACATACGTATTTATGGAGTACCAGAAGATACAGAGCAGGGCAGGATGGAGGACTTTCTTAATTCCTTTCTGAAGGAGTTGTTGGACCCGCCTGCTGACCTCCCCCTGAACACTGTTCAGGCACATCGAGCTCTGGCTAAGAAGCCAACTAGCCCCAATGCAACCCCGAGATCCACAGTGCTAACATTTTTGGATTATAGAATTAAAACTAGAATACTGCAAGTTGCCTGGGCGAAGAGAGAAATCTTTGGTGATAAATGTCTCTATTTTGACAATGATTACACACCTCTGACTCAACAGAAATGAAGGGTGCTCCTGAAGATCAAGAAATGGCTGGCTTCTAAAAATATCTGCATGCACTTAATTGCACCAGCGCAATTAAAAATTTTCCTCCCAGAAGGCCCACAATTTTTTCGATCACTTGGGGCCGCAAAAAGCACCCTGCTGCGGTTGGGGGTTCCCCAAGATATGCTGTCCAAACCATCAGGAATAGAGGACTCCCCCCTACATAGAGAAGAGCCCTGGTCCAGAGCAGGAAGTAACAGGAAGAGAGGCTGCTTGCCGTCCTGTGACCCCTTAGAGACTGGCTGTTCTGCTGCCACGAAGGAGCAGACTCCTCAAGTGAACTTGCCACCTGCCCCTCATTGACATTGTACAGCACTTTGAAATGGATTGGTATATATGGGAGGTGGTTATATGCTATCCCACAACCGGACTATGGTTATGGTAATGGTAATGTGTTCCTGTAAATGCTTAAAACTTCATTGAAGGTAGCTGAGTAGATGCTGGCTGCAATTCACACCCCTCGGATAATTAGGGGAGGGAAGGGGAGGGCTTGAAGACAAAACACCCGATAAGTTACTGAGAGCGGTTCGGTGGCTGAACACCCCCACCTCCTGATTTGCCCTGATAAGCTTTGGGTAAGTTGCTTGGGTGTTGTTCACCCTACATGCTTATAGGGTCAGGCAGGGGGGAATCAGCAAGAGGTCTCAGAAGAGGATGCTAGGTGGGGAGAGGCTTCTGTTCGTATAGTGAGAAGTAAGGGATTGAGAGACCACACAGTAATGTGAAAGACCTCTGCTACTTGGTTTTAGGAATTTCCCCCCTCCATGGAGAACTCCTGGTCTTAGGTTAAATGAAGACTATTAGTGGGTGGAAAAAGGAAGTGGTTTGGCAGCCATGGGGAAAGACTTGCTATTCCTCGAATGTGTTGACAGACCCAAACTTAATTACACTCCGCAGGGAACTTTGGTTAACCATATACAGACCAAGGAGGTGAAAGAATGGGTTAATCTTAAAGTGAACCGAAGGGTTCCTAATTGACCACTGAGGCGCCTATAATTCTTAATATGGAGGCAGAATATAATTCTTCCTGGGCCACCCAGGCCATTCTTTCTCTTGGCCCCTTACACACTGCTGTCTCCCCGGGGGGGGGGGCTCGAATTACCAACAGGCAGTCTTTGGTTTCATTCCAAACGACTCACTCCATATTGGATAAGCGGGAATAATGGGTTAGACACGAGGGCACAAGCTCGGGTGCCCTTTCTGCACTAGGTCAGCGCGAGTTCTGCATATGGCTCCATTTTGGGATGCCCCACCTGTTGGGCTGATGCCACTTGAACTACCCACTGGGTGGACATATTTAACCTTGGAAGTTTTCCAATTGTCTGTTGTACAAAGTTTAAATGTTTTTACTTTTTGTTACAAGGCTCATACTGTAGGTTGAGCAATGGAAGATCATGCTACGGGGAATACCGGGAGAAAGTGGGGTTGGATGGCAGAGGGAAGGAAAGCCACATATAATGTGAGGAGACTGAGCAATCCCATGAAAAGGAAGAGGGTTTCGAACGAGCTGCACAAGGTACACGTGGAAATAGTGCTCATCCAAGAGACCCATCTTGATCGTAAGGAAAGTAGTAAGCTCAAACGGGCGTGGGTTGGACAGGCGTATTACTCTAAATATGAGCTGCACCCACGTAGAAGGGGGGTTGCAACACTAATTCATAAAAATTGCCCTTTTCAGCTGTCCAGCATAAAAGAGGACAAAGAGGGGAGATTCCTGTGGTTGAAGGGTAATTATAGGGGAGTTCTTGCTCCATTCTAAACATTTATGCTCCCAATCAGGATCGGGAAAACAGTGATTTCCTGAAGGGGGTGCTCCTTCGTGCACCCCCTTCCAGAAAAATGTTCATTGTGGAGAGTTTAATACCGTCATCAACCCTAAGGTAGACAGGTCAGGGGTGTTTCGCGACCCTCCTACATGAGCAGCCCGGGTCCTAGACCGGGACGGGGAGGGAGCTGGGACTGGCGGAGGTCTGGCGTTGCCAAAACCCGAGGGTATGGGATTATACTTGCTGGTTGGCACCACATAATGCCTATTCAAGGCCGGATATGCTATGGCTGTCTACAGATTGGCTTCATAGGGTGGAGGACTCCCGAATACACCCCCGGACCATTTCAGATCATAATATGGTGTCAATATTCTTAAGGCCACACTCTCAAATTAAAAATTCCACATGGTGGTTGAATGTATCCCTTCTAAATAGAGGGGAGTATAAAGAATTATTAAAGGAGACCATAAGACAATATGAGCGGGACAACCCTACCCAGGACACTACAACGGCCATCTGGTGGGATGGTCTGAAGACAGTCATAGCAGGGGCCACCATTGGGTATGCATCTAATCTTAAAAGGAGGCAGCAGAAAGAGATTCTAGAACTTGAAAACCGTCTCTATGACCTCAAGGTTGAACATAAAATCTGGCTAAATGAGCAGGTTAGAGATGCACAGATGAGACTAGAGGAAACTAAACTTCTTGATGAGAAAGGTTAAGGGACAACTTAGATATTCCCAAGAGTTTTTTGAGCGGGTAGACTCCTGGCATGGCAACTAAGAAAGGACTGCATCTCTGAACATCTTACGTTTAAGGCCCTCCACTGTCCAGGGCCAGTACATCACAGCCCCAGAGGCCATCGTGGAGCAGTTTCAGCAATTTTACAAATCACTATATTGCCAGGAGTCAATTGTAGATTATTCAGATAAATTAGAACAATTCTTTAAAAAAATTAAAATGCAGAAATTATCTAGGGAAGAGGGGAAAAACTTGAAGCCCCCATATCAGAAGCTGAACTCCGAAAGGGCTTTCGGGGTCTGAAAACTGGAAAGACCCCGGGCCCAGACGGGTTACAAGGGGAGTTATATAGGGCCTTGGAGCCTGAACTAGTTCCCTTGCTAGGCAGAGTTTGCCGAGAGGTAGGAGAGGGTA
Organism: Neoceratodus forsteri; assembly: GCA_016271365.2. NCBI lineage: Eukaryota > Metazoa > Chordata > Ceratodontiformes > Ceratodontidae > Neoceratodus > Neoceratodus forsteri. The sequence continues at coordinate 174,190,028 of CM057449.1, read as the reverse complement.
AACTGGTCCCTCCTAGTTGGCAGTATGCCCAGATCTTGGTCATCCCTAAGGAGGGGAAAGATCCTGAACTTTGCAGGTCCTATAGACCCATCTCCCTCCTCAATGTAGATCTAAAAATCTTTACATCGATATTGGCATATAGATTACAGGGATGAGCGGGGGCTCTGGTCCACCCGGATCAAACTGGTTTTATTAATGGAAGGTTGATTCATGACATCAGACGCATTTTAAACATCTTATTGCATCAACAACGGCAGGGTGACCCATCTTTATGGATGCGGAAAAGGCTTTTGACTGGGTGGACTGGAGGTTCCTGCACAGAACCTTGGAGGAGGTTGGGATGGGCCCTAGATTCCGGGATGAGATCTGGGCGCTCTACGCAGCCCCACAAGCCACGGTGAAAGTGAACGGCTTCACAATTGAAAGGTTTGTGCTATATAGGGGGACCAGGCAGGGGTGCCCGCTCTCTCCCCCCTCCTTTTTGCTCTCTGCATAGAACCCCTGGCCAGGACAGTCAGAGACAACATGGATATTAAGGGCATTGAAGTGGGAGAGAGGGAGCACAAAATGTCCTTGTATGCTGACGACTCACTGTTTTTTGTGGCTTCTCCCAGGACCACCATTCCGGCTTTGTCTGGGCTTCTCCGAGATTATGGGCAGGTGTCAGGATATCAGATCAACTGGGACAAATCGGAGGCAATTAAGTTTGGCGGGACACCTCCCACAGGTTGGGTGGAGAACTTTCCCTTTAGATGGGCGGTGAACAATACCGTGAGATACTTGGGAGTTAAGATATCTCCAAATTTGTCTTCGCTTTTGACGGATGAACTTCAGTAAACTGTGAGGAGAAATAAAATCTGATTTAGCCAGATGGAACCTCCTCCCATTATCACTAGGAGGCAGGGTGGACTCAATTAAAATGAACGCTCTCCCGAGGCTGCTGTTCCCGTTTCAGGCCCTACCCATCCATATTCCCAATTCCTTTTTTAAGACAATTAGGTCGTCCCTCCTGACTTTTATTTGGCTACACGGTAGGAGACGAATTAGTTATAATCTTCTCACACAACCGAAGGGGCGGGGAGGCTTGGCCTTACCCGATTTCAGATTATATTATCTTGCGGCCCAGCTAGCCCCAGTGGTGACGTGGATGAAGCAGCAGCAGGACACTGGTTGGACAGAGACTGAAGCGCAGCAGATGCAACTGATCTCCCTGGCGTCTCTTCCACATGCCCCACTCATGGCGGAACTCTGGAAAACTATATACAATCCCTGGACAAGGCATACCCCCTCGATACTAGTAAGGGTGAGGAAACTTACCCAGACTCGGAGGTGTTGGCCCCTGACTTCCATCTTGGGAGATCCAGCTTTGTCCCCCGGACAGACCCCAGATTTCAATGGTGGAACAGACGCTCTTTAATCGCTTTGCAGAACTTGTCCAGAGTAACGTGGTAATTCTATTTATGTCACTTCAAGACAAATATTCCCTCATTAAAACGACTTCCATAGATACCTACAGATCAGACATTATTTGTATACAAATAATCTGATTGCAGAGGTGGTCAGGAGGCGAACAGCCCTACAGAACTTTATTTATTGGTCTGCACGCTTGGCAGAGAGAGAAGTTTATTTCTGGAGCATACAAGATGCTACAAGGCAGGGGTAGTGCTCACTTCGAGGACCTCTGACAAAAATGGGAGGTAGAGAGTGGTACTCTCCTGCCAACAGTATCATGGATCAAGACCTGGGGAAGGGGATGGAGGATGATGTCCTCTCCAGGGTGGAGGGAGTTCTGTTGGGAATGTTTATCACGCTTTTCATACTCCCACAATTACAAAATACTTTAAAGAGGCACGTCAGACCTGTGTTGGCGTGGTTGTGGGCAAGTGGGCACCCACTTCCATATATTCTGGGCCTGTCCACAGGTGCAGGATTTCTGGAGCGGGTTTATAGCAGATTGCAGAGGGTTGGGGCCCAAGCTTCCTAGAACCTTCCAGATGTTGGTTCTGGGGTTTGGACACCCAGCACTGGGCCCTGCTAGATGGCAGAATCTTTCAGGACCCTATGCTTAGCGGCCCAAAAGAAATCACGTCAAACTGGTTGGGAGCTTCCCCTGGAGATTGTATCCTGGAGATCTCGAGTATATATCATCAGGAGAATGAAGGAGCTCACAGCAGAACTGAGGCTTTCCCTAGAATCCCACACAGAGAATTGGAAGACTTGGGATGCCCTCTGGAAACAACTGAGGGATCTTGGTGAAACAGGTCATCAGGATCAGGATTCTGGCCCTTGCTGAGATTGCCTCTTATTCTGCGTGCCGCCTCCTAGTGAGACTTCTCCTGAAATTATATATTAAAGGTACAAATAGGGGTAAAAGCCTTAGGGTTTGGTAGCATGGTCTTCAAGTTTGTTGATGGTTTTTACTGATCCGGTTCCCACTGAACAGCTGACCAATGAGCAAAGGTGTATGTTGACACTTTCATACCATTAGCCTAAAACATTTGTCTATTAAAGGTCTTAGTCAAGGCACTAATATCTAGAGTCTTGGTAGTCACAGCTGAATAGAAATGAAGTGGAGCTAGACATTTGCTGTATGACCTTAGACGTCATTCAGTCCTGTAAATGTTTGTGAACTTGATTATGCTCTCACCTGTCTTGCGGGTTCTTATGTACTAATGTATGATTTCTATCAATTTCTATGTATCAAATGCGCTGTGACATGGTAATAAAGATGAGTTTTAAAAAAAAAAAAAGGTGTGTGCTAACTTCCAGGTAGCAGCCCTGCAGATTTTCTGGATAGGGACGATGCTAGAAGCAGCCACCGAAGCAGCGGTATGGCGGGTAGAATGAGCTCTTATCCCTTTGGGTGGCTCCATGCCTGCCAACCTATAGCAGAGATCTATGCAGGAGGTGACCCACCTGCTTATCGTCCCCTTGGCTGCAGGTCTGCCAGGTGCGGCTTCAGCATAGGTGACAAACAGCTGGCGAACCTCTCCCCGAACTTCAGCCGTCCACTCCTTATAATAAGTGAGTGCCCTTCCAGGGTCCAAAGTATGGAGCCTATAATCGGCCTCAGAGCTGTGATTGGGGTAGAACACTGGCAGAGGCAACACCTAGTTAAGGTGAAACTCCGACACCACCTTCGGAAGGAACTTCGGGTGGGGGCGAAGAACAACTTTGTCCCTGTGGAAGATCAGGTAGGGAGACTCGATGGAAAGCACCTGGATCTCTCTCATCCTTCTGGCCGACGTGATAGCCACCAAGAAGGCAGTCTTCCATGACAGGTGAGAGATGTCACACCTCTGCATCGGTTCGAATGGCTTGCCCATGAGCTTAGCCAATACCAGCAGTACATCTCACGGAGGTGGAGATTCTCGCACCAGAGGGGATATGTGGTCCAGGCCCTTGAAAAAGCACCCGACCACCTTCTCCTGTGCCACCGACTGCTTACCGGCCCGCACTCGGTAGGCAGAGATGGCTGCCAGGTGCACCTTAAGGGTCGTCGACCAAAGCCCTAGCTGAGAAAGGGACCACAGGAAGTCCAAAATACTAGCCAATGGACAGGAAGAGGGGTGCAACCCCTTGTCCTGGCACCAAATGGAGAATCTCTTCCATTTGAAGGCATAGCATTTTCTGGTCGACTCCTTACAGGACGCCTCAACGACGCTGAGGACCTCGTCGGAAAGACCCATGGCCTGGAATTCTAGCTGCTCAGGAACCAGGCCGTCAGGTGCAGGGATTGAAGGTCCAGATGGAGAACCTTCCCCTTATTGACTGAGATCAGGTCCGGGCGGGCTGGAAGCCGCCTCGGGAGCCTGGAGCTGAGGCTGAGGAGATCTGGGTATCAGAACTGGCGAGGCCAGTCTGGGGCTACCAGAATCACTTGCGCCTTGTCCCTCTTTGCCTTGAGAAGCACCTTGTGGATCAAGAGAAATGGAGGGAAGGAGGAAGAGGCCCAGGGTCCACGGGCTCGAGAAGGCACCCCCTAGTGAGCCCTGCTGAGGGGAGGCATGGAACAGCCTCAGCTCGCATTCTCCTGGAGGTGAACAGGTCCACCTGAGGGGTGCCCCAATGGGAGAACAGGACTTACACTACCTCCGGCAGGAGAGACCACTAGTAGATGCAGCGCCTATCCGGCTGAGGGCATCGGCCACAGTGTTCGAGGCTCCTGCCACATGGATGGCTAGGAGATCCACCTCCAAGCTTATCACGAGTGACCAAATGTGGAGAGCTTCCTTGCACAGAGGCAAGGAGAGCATCCCGCCCTGATGGTTGAGATAGTACATGGTCGTGGTGTTGTCCATCTGGACCTGAACCATCTGACCCCGTACTAATGGAGCGAAGGCGGTGAGGGCTACCCGAACCACTTGAAGCTCCAGCAGGTTGATGTGGCATCGAGACTCTGGAGGGGACCAGAGGCCGTGGGCCCGGAGTTCCTCAAGATGGGCACTCCAACCCATCAAAGAGGTGTCAGTCGTAAGAGTGACCGTCGGCTCGGGCGGACAAATGGGATACCCTTCTGCAGATGAGCTGGGATGAACCACAACTGCAGGCCATCCCACATCTTCTGGGTTACGGTCACTAGCTGGTCCAAAGGACCGGAGTGCTGTGACCACTGGCGGGCCAGCCCCAACTGCAGGGGACGCATATGCCAGCAGGCCCAACAGACCACTCTGGTGCAGGCCGCCATGAGGCCTAGAAGGTGCAGGAAGTCCCGGGCAGGGTGCAATTGCCCAACCAGAAATGATTGGGCAAAGGAGGAAAGGACCTCGGCCCTGTCCGGCGGGAGCCAGGCTCTGGCTCGAAGAGAGTTGAGCTCTGCCACGATGAACTGAATCACCTGCGATGGCACAAGTTCCAATTTGGCCTTGTTGATCAGGAGTCCAATTTGAGAGCAGACCTGGAGGGCCAGATCCCTGGACCGCTCCACCTCCAACCTGGAGGGGGCTGCAATCAGCCAGTCGTCCAGGTAAGTGTACCTCCGGACCCCTCGATGCCGCAGGAATGCTGTCACCACTGCCGTGCATTTGGTGAAGACCCTGGGAGCTGGAGAAAGGCTGAAGGGCATGGCCGGAACTCGTAAGTGATCCCTCTGCTCTGAAGTGGAGGAATCGCTGTTGCGGATGGATTGGGCGTGAAAGAACGTGTCCTGGAGATCCAGAGAGCAGAACCACACACCTAGTTCCAAGGATGGAATGATCTGAGCCAGAGTTACCATCCTCAAGGTGCCGGGCCTTAGGAACTTATTCAGGTCGTGCAGATTGAGAATGGGGCACCAGACCCCTATACGCTTTGGGACCAGGAAGTACCTGGACACAAACCCTGGGTTTGGAGGAGGATCCGCCCTGCGGAGCCCAGAGCCCCCCGTGGGGCAACGAATCGACAGGGAGGGGACTGCTCGAATTCCAGAGGCACACCCCTGCCGACCACTTCCAGCACCCAACGGTCCGTGGTGATAGCGGACAAGGCGGAAAGGAAGTGGCAGAGCGGTCTCCCCACAGGGGGAACCCGGGAGGAGTGACGAGGTTGGGGGCAACACCCCTCAACCCGTCACTGGGCAGGCTTGGGGAAGGGCCGGCTGAGGGGCCACCTGGACCCTTCCCTCCAGGCTTCCTACTGCAGGAAGTGGCCAACTTGGTCTTGGGGCACCAAGTGTGAGCCTGCTGGCCCTGTTGCTGGTGCTGCTGGGCCAGATGTGCTGCAGGGGTGGAAAGACAAACAGGCTACGTTGCTGCTGGCAGCCTTTGTCCTTCTCGGCAGATGTGACAGAGTCCAAGGTGGCACTGGACTTCTTGATCCTCTGGAAATGGCCTTCCACCCCGGCCAGCGTTGGTGCCCAGAAGCGAGCGTCTGCCAGCTTGTGCTGGGTATCCACCGTGAAGGTGGAGATCCGCCAACAAGCTCTGCGGGCGCATGGCTACTGCGGCCGCTACTGACCGGGCACAAGAGTCTCCAATGTCCAAGACAGTTTGGAGCTGTTTGGCCACCGTCCTTCCTTGATCCTGCACCTGCTTGACCATCGTCTGAAGGTCAGCCAGGAGATGAGGAATCACCTCATCCAGGGAACCCATAAGGGTGTGTGAAAAATGTGCCATCAGCACGGACGAGCTAGCCTGTCGAAAACCTAGGGAGGAAGCAGCGTAAACTTTTCACCCCAAGTAGTCCAGCTTTTTGGACTCCTTTTCGGGTGGTGTGTCCATGTCCTCAGCATTTCCGGAACGCCGGAAGATGCTATCTGTTACCAGTCCCTCTGCAGAGGGGTGCTCCAAAAAACTGGAGAGGGAACCGATGGGGACTGTGTACATGCGAGTCATCCTGGCTGAAGGCGCAGGACGGGATGCAGGCCGCTGCCACAACTCCAGGACTGGGCCAACAATGGCTTAGGCCACAGGGAAGGCCTCCGTGGGGGAATCCCCTCGGTTCAGTATCTCCATGAGGGGATATCTGGCCCATTTTTTTACGGGTTCGACCTGCATCACAGTGGACTCTGAGATGAGCCGAAGGATTCCTAGGAACGAGGATGGGCTCTCGTCCACCGACTGACCCCCGGTAGATTCCAGGTCAAGGGGCCTGGAATACAAAGAGTTGGACTCCAAGGAGTCCGCGAACAGCTGTCGAGCACCTGAGCAACCCTCCACTCGCCGAGGCCGATCGGGGGTGAGGGTGACCAACAACCTGTGGGGCAAGCCCTGACCTGACCAAGAATCCTTAGTCGGGGCCTCAGTCTTAGGTTGTGGAGGCGGTGGTTCCACCACAATGGGTGGAGCAGCCAGCTTCGGCCAAGCAATCGGTGCAGATCGGCTCCTGGGCAGCGAGGGGTTGCTTCGGTCGCTCGGGCGACAACCACTTAATGGCTGTGGCGACAGAGTCAGCTATTACCGGTTATCAAGAGCAATCTTGATATAATCTTCATCCTCCTCCCAATCGCCCTCATAGTATGCCTCAGGAACCAATTCTTAAGCAAATACCTCCGACCAAACCAATCAGCTCTGAACCGAGACCGTTTCGGTCGGAACCAGGCAAAGCGACTGAACAACTGAAATCGCTTTCGCTATTTCATCAGCAGTCAGACCGTGGGAAGCTGAATCCGAACCAGCTGATTTCCTTTTTCTTTTAGTCAGAACCAATTCCGCAGAATTGGCTTTCAGTTTGCTCGAAGAGGTATCGCCCAAGTCAGTGGGCACCTCCTCAGGTTTGGCCGGAACCGAACCGGGCTGGCCATCCGGGTCAGCGGACTTCTCGGCCTCCCTCTCCCTTAGTCTACTTAAATGTTTTTCCAGAGTGACTTTGGGAAAGTTCTTACATATTTGTCAGTCTTCCTTGAGGTGGTCAAACCCCAGACAATACACACATACGAGGTGAGGGTCAGTCTTAGCAAAGGCTTCCTTACACTTGGTACAGTGCTGAAACCCAGTGGGTCCGGTTTTCTTTTTGGGTTTCTCAGACATGCCTTCCAATATAAAGTCACCTCAAACAGCGGTTAAGCCAGGCAACTGCAAACTTATCGGTTCCAACCGTGTCATGGGTTGGTTAAAAAAATCCTAAAACTGGATTTTTTTAGGAACTGGTAAGTATCGGAAAAAAAACACAGTCAAACACAAAATATATAAACAGAATAGGTTTCGGTTACAAACCGGACCAACCAGCAAAGAACCAAAAAATAAAACAATTTCTTTAAGAAAAACTACCACTACGTACAACTACCACTTACTGGTACCGAGACAGAGGCAAGAATACAGATTTTCTAACGAAGCGGGTTGAAAGAACCGACCGATTCGAACTTTTACCGAACTGAAGTGCAGGAGGATCTCCAGAGCGACTTTACAGTTAGGCAGAGTAAGAAATCCGACAGTTACACTTCAGAGTACCACAGACAGAGGTCTGAAACCGAGCTCGAGCTCAACGTTCTATTTCTTTGCATAAAGTTAACCCTTTACTCTCCAGGGCAGTTCAAGTGCTGGGGCTAACTGCATATAGTCAGAATACAGCAAGACTTCATGTTGTTTGAATTGAAATGTATGCCTTATATACATATTTAATATAGGACAGAAAACACAATGGGCGACAGTACAAGCACAAAAATACAGAGCATATTACAATAGCTCTGATGTTCAGTGCAAACCTAATCCAGATTTTTATGTTGATACCACAGCTGTAAGTTACCTGGAATCCCTACCAGCAGTCCCAGGAACTCAATACAACAAGGGCAAAAGCATAACAAATCAGCTATGGCTGTAAATACCCACTGGCACTCTTTCTAGCAGTCCAGAGTTTATGGGAATACAGAAACTGCTTTTTTTCCTCTCCGATGACCTGGAACTCCTGCCAGCAGTTCCAGAGTCAGTCACATGCAAGTAGAACAGGTTTTGCACAAAGGAATGTCCTGATTCATCTGCTAACAATCCAGGACTTCCAAAACACTGATTTCTGCCCTACCAATAATTAGTGAGCAAAAGCCCTTTGTTTTCTGTGCATGTGGTTTGTGATAGATGGTTACTGAATATAATCAGCCAGGTACAACAGTGCTAGGAACTGCAGAGCAACTTTCCTGGAGTTCCAAACCAGTCATACATCATTTACAGCATATCGGCAGAGTGAGGGCTGGAGTTAGAGTTGGGGGGTAGAGAGAGATGAAGAAAGCGGACAGAATACTTCTCAACTTTTGTCATTGAAACACTATAGAAACTAGTGCCTTTACTTATACCAAGTTCAATTTTGATTTGGCATCATAGATAATTAACAATAATGCACAACAGGGTTGTGTTGTGCTGAGATAACATCATGGCTTAGGTGGTTCTGCAGGCCAGTGCATCCAATACCAGAAAGTGACATTATCCAGCACAACACACTCTTCATGCATATTGCTACTATCAGATAGTTCATTTAAAAGAAAAAAGATGGAAAAACTACATTTAAAACCATTTTTTTCCAAAGGGCATGTGTACTTTAAAAAAAAAAAAAAGTGCAGATTTATTGTTTTGACTAGTAGGCGTAACTGCTGTGTGGCTCTGCACCACCACCACCTTTCTGTCTGTATTTTCTCCCCCATTTACGTCTCTCTCTCTCTGTTATATCATGCTGCTGCTCGCTAGGAAGTTAGACATCCACCCCCCACCCCCATGATCGCAGCTGTGACTGTTCTGTGTGCCTTCTCCCAGCACGGTAGGCATGTGTTTGTACCGGTAGAATGAGAGAGAGAGAGTGTGTGTGTGTGAGAGAACAGCACTTGGTGAATCAGTAAAGTGCAGTGTGCTTCTGAAAAGCATATGCACTCACTTTGTTCAGGCAAAGAATGGGAATTGGTTTCTAAGGCAGTTTGGTGTTTGCAGTCGTCACCCCCCCCCCGGCTCTCTTCTGCTCAGTGTAATTTGTTTCTCTCTGTACAGTTTGTACTGGAGGAAGATTCCAACAAAAACAGAGGGAAGTCAGCAACTGGTGAGTACAGCGTGCTGTGCTGTTTAAAAGCACACATGCTCGTAGTATTAAGGGTACAGCAGGGACTGCCAGCAGTGAAGACAACTGCACTGTGAGGAGGAAACACTGAGATGTTCAGGTAAGCATCCTGCATGTCCAGAAAACACAGCCAATCACCTTTCTTGAGAAGGGGCATCAGGCCCTGCAAAGTTACCATTTGGAACTTTTTGTACTGGACATACAGATTCTGGTCCTTTAGGCCCAAGATGGGTCTCAGATCTCCGGTCTTTTAGGGGACCAGAAAGAACATGGAATAAAAAAAACAGGTTACTCACTGGTAACAGTAGTTCTAGGAATGGTACAGGATATTCAACCACACTTATAGACAGTGTCCTTTAAGATGTGCCAGAAAGTCTTCAAGCTGGCTCGTCCCACCCACCTGGGTGGTAACTCCCTCAGCTCCACCCCATGATGCCAGATCTGGCCCGCTGGAAGCAGTGTTGTGTGCCAAAGTCAGGGGAGGTCGGGTGGGCTCGTGGGATGAACATCATATACCATTCCTAGAAAGTACAGTCACGTAAGACCTTACCGTAACAGCAGATCTTTGAGGAGTGTCTCTTGCAGCAGGTAATACTCTTGGGTCGTCACCAGAGGTCGCCAGGCACACAGCTGCTCTTCTAGCAGTCTTTTCAGGGGCTGCCCACACATGACATCAGCTTCCTGTTAACTATACAAGTATGGGCGGTCCCTGGTATCCTCAGTTTCCCCGCTGGATTCAGCTCACTAAGCGAGGACTGAGGAAGCCGAGGTACCACAAGTATCCCAACCCATAAGTCACTGGACCAGAATTTGTTCTCCTAGAGAAGGAGGGGATGGAGAGTGGATTGTACCTGCTGCAAAGACACTCCTCAAGATCTACTGTTACGGTAAGGTCTTATGTAACAGTACTATCTTCCAGGAATGGTCTCTTGCAGCAGGTAATACAGTTGGGATGAATCCCAAGTAGTAAACCCAAGAAGGGTGGTCATTATGACAGGAGGCCTTTTAGGACCGCTCAGCCAAAGGCCATCCTACAGTGTGAAGCAACGTCTAAGTTGTAATGCTTTGTGAAAGTATGACTTGTGGACCAGATAGCTGCGTTGCAGATATCTGTGATAAAGACCCCTTTAAAGCAGGCCTACTGTGGTGGCCATAGTTCTGGCAGAATGGGCTTGGACAGATCCTGGTAATAGCTTGTTGTATTTTGTGTAACAAAATGTTATAGAATGAGCTAGCCAATTGGAGAGGGTCCGTTTAGTGACCGGGAGACCTTCCCTTCTTGAGGCGAAGGTAACAAAAAGTAGAGAGGTCTTCCTAATCGATTTAGTTTGATTAGTATAGTATCGTAATATACAAAGGACACCTAAAGTATGTAAGAGGTATTCACCTCGATTGGAGTGTTCAGGATAATATACTAGTAACTCCAGGGACTGATTTAAGGTGTGTTCAGACACTACCTTAGGTAGGAAAGAAGGGCTGGTACGAAGTGCCATTCTGTCTTTGTGAAAAATCAAGTAAGATTCTCCACACGAGGGCATGAAGCTCAGAAATATGCCGAGCTGAAGTGACAGCCACTAAGAACAGTGTTTTCCAAGAAAGAAAATGGAGGTCACAAGTGGCCGCTAGTTTGAAGGGCTCAAGAGTTCATTTCTCTATAAGAAAATTGAGATCCCACGGAGGGGTGGGTCTTCTGATGGGAGGCTTAATACGTAACATTCCTCTTAGAAACATTTTGGCTTGATGATGCTGATACAGTAATCTGCCATCCAGAGGTTCGTGGAAGGCCAAATGGACTTTGATGGAGGAATAGCTTAATCCTGTCTCAGCAATTGAGGCCAGGTAATCCAAGACTTTCATCAGTGGACAGTAAGAAGACATTACTTACTATAGTAATCCTGTTTCTTCCACGGGAATCTTACTGTATTCTGACATATGCAGTATTGTCCCACCATAGTACTGCCCCAGAGCTGAAATGGTTAATAGAACCTATGCTGATGATGGAATGCTAGGCTCATGTTCGGTTTTCAAACCACTGTCCCAGGTAAACAATCTACAACTGTCAGATTCTTATGGGCGTGAATACTAACAAGCTATCTATACTAACTTTAGCAATTAAATAAACAGATAATAACAAACAAACCCTTCATTTAACAATGTGGGCCACACTAAGACTTCAGTCATTAAGCCCAACAACAGAACCACTCATGGGTATACAACAGCATGGACAGCTGTGCTGCAGTGCCCATAGGTTCTAGAACGGGAGGCAAGGTGGAAGCTCAGAATACAGTACGATTCCTTTGGAAGAAACAGGATTACTATGGTAAGTAATGTCTTCTTCTAACCCCAGGAAATCTTATTATATTCTGACGATGCAGACTACCCAAGCAGTACCTTTGGAGGAAGGTAGAGAACCTATTTAGAAACAAGCTCTGCAGTACTGCCGTGCCAAAGCTGGCATCACTTCTGGCCTGGGTATCCAGGCTGTGGTGTTATTAAAGGTGTGGACTGTTCACCAGTGACGCTTGACAAATTTCCTACAAAGAAATCTCTCTTGCAGCTGCTATCAGAGGCAGCTGTACCCTTTGTAAAGTGAGCCCTAAGGCCTGCAGGGTTCTTAACTACTTTGCTGTAGCAGAACTGAATACAAGCAATAATCCAGTGGGCAACAGACTCTCTGGGGCAGGCTTGCCCATTCCCACTTTTCCATAGGTCAGGAAGAGCTTAGTGCTATTCTGCATGTGGCCCCTTTGTGTGATGCAAGTGGCAGCTTATAGCTCACTTGACAGCTAGGCTATGCAGTCTACGTTTCCCTGAACTACAGTGGTCAGTGAAAAAGACTGGCAAAGTAATGGACTGATTTAGGTAGAAGTCTGATACCACCTTGGGTAGAAAGTTTCTGTTAGTCCTGAAGACTACCTTGTCCCTATGGACTGATATGTAATCTGACTCAGTGGACAAAGGCCTGGAGCTCACTAAACCTCCTAGCTGAGGTGATGACTACCAGAAACACTGTTTTCCATGTCGCATACTTAAGCTCTGCTGAAGACATGGGCTCAAACGGTGGTTGCATTAGCTGCCACACTGCATACACTGAGGTCCCAAGTTGGGGTGTGTTCCCTTTGAGGGGGATGCAAATGCATGAAGCACTTAAATAACTTCCTAAACATTTGATTAGCTGCCAGAGATGACCCTTAGCATCTGAGAGGTAAGCAGAGACAGCTGCTAAGTGTACTTTGAGGGTGGAAGGCCTAATGCCAGAAAATGAAGGTATGCCATATAGTCTAGGACAACTGACAAGCCAGCCTGAGAGCAGCCTAGCTCTTTTTTCTGGCACCAAAGGAAAACTCTTCCATTTAGGGATGTAAGTCTTTCTGGTAGAGTGTTTTCCAGAAACCCTAAGAACCTCTAGCACCCCTTCGGAAAGGTGCAAGTTAGCATACTCTAAGTGTTCATGAGCCAAGCCCTGAGCCTAAGAGACCGGAGATTGGGGTAAAGGACTCTGCCCTTTGAGGAGGTCAACAGGTTGTGCCTCCTGGGTAGAGAGATTGGCCTGTAAATTGACAAGGTCAGCAGCAAAGAATACCATGGCTGTTTGAACCCTGAGATTGCTCAGCACTCTGAGCACAGGGGAAATGGAGGAAAGGCATACCGGAACTTCAGTGTCCAATTCAACAGCAGTACGTCCAGAGGGACTGTGGCCACTGAGGGGGCCTGCAACAGCATTGCAATAGCTGATGATTGTCTGGGGTTGCAAAGAGGTCCACCTCTGACATGCCCCACCTTCTGTACACCACTTGCACTCACGCTGGTTTTGGTTGATCCTGCTGAGAGCATCTGCCAGGATATTGTCCTTCCTGGAGGTGGACGGCTAAGAGGAGATTCCCAGGGAGTAAGCTAGAGTCTACACTTCCATGGCCTCTGCACAGTGGGGATGATTTTGTGCCCCCTGCTTGTTTATGTAGTACATTGTGGTTGTACTGTATGTCTTGATCTGAACCACCTTGCCTTTAAGCTCTGGATTGAAGGACTGAATGCCCAGATAAACTGCTCTGAGCTCTAGCAGGCTTTGTGTGAAGCAGGAACTCCCGATAGAGCCAGGTAGCATGTGTAGTGCGATCCCCCTGGTGTGCCCCCCCCCCACCCTAGGAGGGAGGCATCTGTTGTTAAAACTGCTGCTGGAGATAGCTGGAGGAAAGGCACACTTGAGGTTGTCTTTTTCATGCCACTATTGCAGAGCTTACGGCAGAGTTCCTGTGACTGGAACCATTTTTGATATGGAACCTCTTTTCTGGGACCAGTGAGACCTGAGGTGAGACTGAATCTCTCTCATCTGGAATATTGACCTCGACACTGTTGCTGTTGCTGCAGCCATGTCTCCTAACAGCTGTAGAAAATGCCTCACTGGTCTGGGGTATGCAGCTGGAATGAGCCTACCAACTGCACCAAGCTGTGTACCCTTCCCTGGGGAGGAAGGCCTTTCTCTCAGAGTGCCCAGCTCCACCCTATGAACTCCAGGCGCTGAACTGGTGTTAGCACGGACTTTGTCTGGTTTACCAGGAGGCCCAGCATACACAGGGTATCATGGATAGTGATCAGTGCATCTCAAGCCACTGAGGAGACTGGCCTACCACCAAACAGTCAGCGCCAAGTATGGAAGATTGTAACCCCTGTCCCCTTAGATGTGCTACCACCACTGCTAGGCACTTGGTAAACACCCTTGGGGCAGAGGTAAAGCTGAAAGGCATGGCTCTGAACTGGTAGTGGTCTGATGGCAATCTGAACCCGAGATACTTTCTGTGTGATTCCCAGACAGGGATGTGAAGTAAGTGCCCTTTAAGTCCAGAGATGCTTGCCCAATCCCCCTTCTTGACTGTAGGGAGGATGGTAGCCAGAGTGACCATTTTGAACTCTGGCTTTGTTAAATGCCTGTTCAAATGTCTGAGATCCCATATGGGTCACCACTTCCGTTTTTTGTTTTTTTTCTTTCTTTAGTGAGGAAGTATCCTGAGTAGAGACCTCTTCCCTGTGGGCCAAGGGAACAGGTTCCACTGGTTTGTCTTGAATTAGTTTTGCTACTTCCTCTTCCAACAGAGTTACTTTTGATAGACTGGCAGGTCTGAAAAACATTGCCCTCAGTTTGGGCAGGATCCTGAACCTGAGGACAAGCCCCTGGCTCACTACTTCCAGGACCCATCTGTCTGTAGAGATGGATTCCCAAGCCTTGAGGTCGTGGGCCAGCCTGTCTCCTACTGTGGGGAGGAAGCCCTGGCAGACCCCTCTGGGGTCTGCTTAATCTGTGCACTTGGCTGAGTGCTGGGACCAGAACAAGTGCTGCTCCTTCTGCCTCTGTCTCCGAAGTACCCTCTCTGAGGTTGATATGTAGGCGATGCCCAGGCCTGGAAAAAGGGTCTGTAATGGGTTCTACCCCTACTCCCTCTATCTTGGTATTTCGTGGGTGTTGCTGCTTCTCCTTTACAGCAGCACCTTTATGAACCCTTGTACCCATCCATCTTTTCCATGTAAGCCTTGGTTTGTTTACAAAAGAGGGATGTGGGCTCACAAGCGAAGTCCAGTGCTTTTGTCTGGGTGTCCTGAGACAAATTAGTTGTCGTTAGAGACACTGAAGTTGCCATCTGCCTGGCAACAATATCACTGGCATCCACTGCTACTCTGCATCACCTGTTCATGGCTGGGGTGTCCAAAAGGAACTATGCCCAGCCACCCAATACTTCCTGTCCATCCTCTGTGCTACTGGGAAAAAGGAAGTGTTGTTATTCGCTTTTTTTTAACCTATAAGCCTGTCTCTTCAGAGACTTGTGGATGGGCAGTAACAGTCTTGTTGTCACTGGCACATCCATCCTTCCCATATAGTCAAGCTCCTCTTCCTCCCTTGTGGATTTCAAGGTGGAAAGGTTCTGTGTCTGTGTGCTTCATGATGAAAAAACCCCAGCTCCCTTCTCAGGAGAGTCAGGATGTTAAAGATCAGGGGATACACCAGGTTCAAACTAATCCCCTCAGAAAACTGTTCAAGTGAACCAGGAACTGAGGAGGAACCCAGGTTCTAAACCAAGGTTCTGCAGACCGGGCGCTAAACCAGAACCATGGTACTGGTTTGCAGGTGCCTGTACAATTTTTATAGTATTTGCTATTTCATCTGCGGTTGGAACCAACGGTTTTGTAGGTTGTGGTTCCTGAATCATGTGTTTTCCCATCCTCTTTTCTTAGCAGAACTTGCCAGTTCAGCAGCAGTGTCAGTGGATCATTTCTTAACCGAGGAACCATCACCCTGGTTAAAGGGTTGTTCAACCGGTTCCTTTGGTTTCTCCTTATGAGAGGAGGAAGTTTTGTCCGCAGCTGGGTCAGCAGCCTTCCTGGACATTTTTCTCTCAGTCGCTTAAAACGCCTATTAAGCACCAACTGAGGAAAACATTTTTGCTTTTACAGATTTCACATTCTGCCTTCAGGTGGTCAAACCCTAGGCAAAAACACAAATAAAATGAGGATCTGTTTTCAAACAGTTCCCCCACACTCTGTACAAAACTGAAAACCCACTGGGCTGGTTCTTTTCTTGAGTTAGTGACAAAACATTAAAACCCCAAGAAGTGGGTCTCTGAGAATCAGAAACCCACACACATGAACAAGGCTTAAACCTTTATTATTATTTTAATTACTTTTACTTTGCGGTCGGTTCAGCAACCCCTGAGAGAAATACAGGTTACTCACCTGTAACAGGAGTTCTAGGAATGGTATATGTTGTTCATCCACACTCATTGCAGGTATCCTTGCCACTTTAAATCTTGCCGGAAGGTCTTCAAGCTTGCTCCTCCCACCCACCCGGTGGTAAAACCCTGCTCCGCCCCCCATGACGCCAGATCTGGCCCGCTGGAAGCTCAGGCTGTGTGTGGCAGCCGAGGTCGAGGAATGTAGGATGAACAACATAACCATTCCTAGAACTCCTGTTACAGGTGAGTAACCTGTATTCTAGGGACATGGATATGTTGTCCATCCACACTCATTGGCAGACTCTAGCAGTTCTCCGGGAGGAGGGAGGCAAGACGCACCCCAATACTTACTTGGGAAAGAGAGACTGAGAACCGAGGCCCCAAAAGCAGCATCCCGGTGACTCAAGGTCCCATGTGGTAATGGGTAATGAAGGTGTTTGCTGACTCCAGGTAGCAGCCCTGCAGATTTCCTGGATAGGGACGTCCCTGGAAGCAGCCACGTGCAGCAGTATGGCGGTAGAATGAGCTCTTATCCCTCTGGGAGGCTCCATGCCCACCAACTTATAGGCAGAGATCTATGCAGGGGTGACCCACCTGCTTATCGTCCAGCTTGGCTGCAGGTCTGCCAGATGCGGCTTCAGCGTGAGGTGACAAACAGCTGGCGAACCTTCCTCTCGACTTCAGCCGTGGCGCTTCTTTGTAATAGGCGAGCGCCTTCTAGGGTCCAAAGTATGGAGCCTATATTCGGGCCTCTGAGGTGTGATTGGGGTAGAACACCGCAGAGTCCAACACCTGGTTAAGGTGAAACTCCGACACCACCTTCGGAAGGAATTTCGGGGAAGAGGACAACCTTGTCCCTGTGGAAGACCAGGTAAGGAGACTCGATGGAAAGCGCCTGGAGCTCTCCCCATCCTTCTGGCTGACGGATAGCCACCAAGAAGGCGGCCCTTCCACGACAGGTGAGAGAGAGCACACCTGTGCATAGGTTCAATGGCTTGCCCATGAGCTTGCCAGTACCAGCAGTAGATCCCACGGAGGTTGGGGTTCCCGCACTGAGGGGAAATGTGATCAAGGCCTTTGAAAGCGCCAGACCACCTTCTCCTGCGCGCACCGACTGCTTCCCAGCCCGCGCCTGTAAGCAGAGATGGCTGCCAGGTGCACCCTTAGGGTCTCTGACCAAGCCCTTGATTAGAAAGGGACCATAAATAGTCCAAGATGCTTGCCAAGGAACAGGAGGAAGGGTCCAAGCCTTGTCTCTGACACCAAATGGAAACCTTTTCCATTTGAAGGCATAGCATTTTCTGGTCGATCTTCACGGGACGCTCAACTACATTGAGGACCTCGCCGGAAAGACCCAAGGCCTGGAACTCTAGCAGCTCAGGAACCAGGCCGTCAGGTGCAGGGATTGAAGGTCCGGATGGAACACCTTCCCTGATTGACTGAGAGCAGGTCCGGCGAGCTGGAAGCTGCCATGGAGTCCTGGAGCTGAGACTGAGGAGATCTGGTACCAGAACTGGCGAGGCCAGTCTGGGGCTATCAGAATCACCTGCGCCTTGTCCCTCCTTGCCTTGAGAAGCACCTTGTGGATCAAGGGAAATGGGGAAAGGCGAAAGAGGCCCGGGGTCCACTGCTCGAGAAGGCATCCCCTGCAGCGAGCCCCGCTGAGGGGGCGGGCATGGAACAGTCTCAGCCTGCTTCTCCTGGAGGCGAACAGGTCCACCTGAGGTGCTCCCAATGGGAGAACAGATGCTGTACTACCTCCGCAGGAGAGACCACTGTGGGATGCAGCCCCTATCCGGCTCAGGGCATCGGCCAGGGTGTTGGAGGCCCTGCCACATGAATGGCTAGGAGATCCGCCTCCAGGCTGCGAACGAGTGACCAAATGCGGAGAGCTTCTTGCATAGAAGCATGGAGCGCCGCCCTGCCCTGGGCGGTTTAGATAGAACATGGTCATGGTATTGTCCGGCCTGACCGGACCACTTGACCCCGGAGGAACAGAGCAAAGGCGGTGAGAGCTAGGCGGACCGCTCGGAACTCCAGCAGGTTGATGTGGCATCGACTCTGCGAGGACCAGAGGCCATGAGCCCGGTGGTTCCCCAGAGATGGGCACCCCAACCCATCAGAGAGGCATCGGTCGATAGAGAGACCGCCGCTCGGGCGGACGAACGGGATGCCCTCCTGCAAATGATCTGGAACGGTCCACCACTGGAGAGCGTTCCACATCCCTGAGTCACCGACACAAGCTGGTCCCAAAGGATCGCAGCTGCTGTGACCACTGGCTGGCCAGTCCCCATTGAAGGACGCATGTTCCAGCGGGCCCAACGGACCACGCTTGGGCAGGCCGCCATGAGACCCAGGAGGCGAGAGAAGTCCCGCAGGGTCGCAATTGCCCAACCAGAAATGATCGGGCAAAGGAGGAAAGAACCCCGCCCTGTCCGCCGGGAGCCGCGCTCTGGCTCGAAGAGAGTCGAGCTGCGCCCCGATGAATAGAATCACCTGCTTTGGCTCGAGTTCCGACTTGGCCCTTTGATAAGGAGGCCCAGTTGAGAAGACCTGGAGGGCCAGATCTCTGACCACCCGCCTCCTTCCTGGAGGAGCTGCTATCAGCCAGTCGCCCAGGTAAGGTCACCGGACCCCGGCGCCATGAAAGAATGCTGTCACCACTGCCATGCATTTGGTGAAGACCTGGGAGCTGGAGACAAGTCAAGGGCATGGCTTTGAACTCAAAAGGGATTCTTCCCGAAGCGAAGGAATCTCTGGTGAGACGGACGGATAGGGACGCGAAAACGCCGGCCCTGCAAGTCCAGAGAGCAGAACCACACCGCTCCTCCAAGGATGGTATTATCTGAGCCAGAGGACCATCCCAGAAGGTTCGAGACCTTAGGAACTTGTTTAGGTCGTGTAGGTCGGGAATGGGGCGCCAGCCCACCGTCCGTTTCGGAACCAGGAAGTACCTGGACACAAACCCTGGGTCTGAAGGAGGGTCCGCCACCTCTCTTATCACCTCCTTCTGGAGGAGGAGAGCGATGTCGGCTCGACGAGCCGCCAGTGAGGCTGGGGACTCCCGGTTCCCTCGAGGCCACGGCCTGAAGGGTGGTGCCTGCTCGAATTCCAGAGGCAGGCCTCTTCCCACCACCTCCAAGACCCACCTGTCCGTGGTAACAGCAGACCAGGCGGAACGGAAGTGTTGAGCCGCCTCACGGGGGACCCAGGGAAGGTGATTGAATGGGGGGCGACACCTCAGCCCGTCACTGGGTGGCTTTGGAGGAGGGACCGGCCGAGGGACCTCCTGGGCCTTTTCCTCCTGCCTCCTGTTAGAGGAAGCCGCGGCTTGGGTTTGGGATGCCAAGGCCGAGCCTGCTGGCCCTGACGCTGTCGGGTCAAGGCCTGGGGCACAGAAGGACGAAGGGCTTACGCTGCGGCTTATGCCTTTGTCCTTCTGAGCGAAGAGACCCAGTCCAAGGTAGCATTGACTTCTCATCTTCTGCAGGTGACCTTCCACCCCAGGGCGAAAAAGGTCAGTCCCCAAAAGGGAACATCCGCCAACTTGTGCTGGGTATCCAAGTAAAGGTGGATATCCTCAGCCAAGCCTCGACCGACGAAGCCACCGCGGCCGCCACCGATCTGGCACATGAGTCCCCTATATCCAAAGCAGTCTGGAGCTGCTGTTTGGCCACTGCCCTGCCCTGGTCCCGCACCTGCTTAACCGTAGTCTGCAGATCGCGGAGAAGATGAGGATGACCTCATCCAGGGAGCCCAACAGGGCATGAGAAAAATGTGCCATGAGGACGGCCCGAACTGGCCTGACGAAGGCCGAGAGAGGACGCAGCGAGACTTTCGCCGACATAGTCCAATTCTTGGACTCCTTGTCAGGAGGTTTGTCCACATCCCTGCGCTAGCCGGCGCCGGAAAACGCTGTTCGCAACCAACCCCTTAGCAGAGGGGTGTTCAAAACCGGACAAGGAACCGGTGGGACCAGATACTCCTGGCCATCCTGGCCAAGGCGCAGGGCAGGAAGCAGGCGCTGCCAAAGCTCCAGTGCCGACCCACTATGGCCTCGGCCACCGGAAAGGCCTCCGTCGGAGAATCCCTCGGTCCAGAAATTCCGTGAGGGGATACCTGGCCCTGTTTGGAAGCGGTTCGAGCTCCATCCCAGTGGACTCCGAGATGAGCCAAGCAGTCCTAGGAAGGACGGCGGGCTATCGGTCCATTGACTGACCTCCTGAAGACTCCAAGTCCAGTCGCTTGGAAAAAAGGAGGAATCATCTTCGGACCTCGGAAGAGTCCTCAAAGAGCTGCTCTGGCCTGAGCTACCCTTCACCTGCCGAGGTTGGTCGGGAGTGAGGTAACTGACAGCCGATGGGGTAGACCCTCAGCGAATGAGAATCCTTGGTCGAGCCCCAATTGGTGGCTGTGGAGGCGGAGGTTCCACCGGAATCGTGGAGCAGCTGGTTTGGCCGAACAACCGGCCTGGGTATAGGCCTCGGATAAGTCGAGGCTGTGTCGCCGCCCGTGACAGTTAATTTTAATGGCCGGGAAGGCGACGGGGTCGCCTTACTCCCGCCAGGAGGAGCTGTTGCAACATAAGGTCCTCGTACCGTCGACGTAATTTACGCCGAAGCCTCCCCTCATCCGAGGAGGAGGACGAGGACGAGCGGCGACGCCGCTTACCTCGGTGCCGAGACCGAGACGCCTATGACGGTGGGATCGGCTGGACCGCGAAGAGGTCCGAGACAGAGACCGAGAGTCCCGGAATTTCCGAGGTCGGTGCGGGGAGGTGTCGGCCGGAACCGGCACTCCCTTCGGCTCGGATGGTCCATCCGAGGGCTCCGGAACCGGAGGCACAGGCGAGCCCACGGGATCCCCAACTCCTCCCGGGGGAACCGGGGAGAGGGGAATCTCGGCTGCTAAAGGCGACAGCCCATCCAACGGGTCGAGAAAATCTCGACTCGCCGGTGGGAGTCTCGTCAACTGACCTGACGGGACAACGTGAGGCCAGTGGTCGAGCTTAACGGTCGAACCGAAGCCGACGGTCGACGACTGGGAGAGGGACCTTTCCCGCCTCCCAAGAGCGCCGACGGAGGACTTACCCTGTCCTTCTTTTGGACCGAGAATAAGGTCCAGCAGACGAGGCCCTTCTCCCTTAGTGGAGGAACAGACAAAACTCCTTAAAAAGAAGCCGTGTAGGAAGAACCCAGAGAGCAGGATAAATGCTGACTCGAGGAAGATCGGCCCGTGCCAGCCTCCTTCGAGGGCGATCATCCGCCGAAGCTGATCCCCACACCCGCTGACATCACTAACCGGGCTTCCTTGACTTCACCGAGGGAAACGCTTCGGACGGCCTTCCAGTTGCAATCCGGGCAGCACGTCTTCGAGGACGAGGCCGAGAAAGATGAGCACAGGTCGCAAGCCCGCGGTCGTGCTCAGGCCTAAGCAGTAGACACACGTGGAGTGTGGATCCGTCCGAGACATCTTCTCACCCGCATGGGCATCTCCGAACCGTAGTCGATCGGTCCATCGTGAGTCAGCGAGGATCAAGATCAAAGTCTTTTCGCAAAATTTATTTTAAACCGCAAACGGAGAAATAGGAACCAGTCTCAAACGCAGAGCGTTAAGGAGGGAACCTGAGCTCCAAGCGGTAAGGAAGATCTGCGCCATGGGTGGAGAGCCGAGTTATACCACCCGGTGGGTGGGAGGAGCAAGCTTGAAGACCTTCCGCAAGATTTAAAGCGGCAAGGATACCTGCCAATGAGTGTGGGTGAACAACATATCCATGTCCCTAGAACTGAGAGTTACTCCAGTTTCCTTTAAAATAAATTAAGCAACTGGCCCAGGGAAAGAATAAAATACAGAAACTTACTTTTAAAAATATAAATAAAAGTTTGGTTCCCTCCCAGTTAAATGAACTGAAAAACTTACCAGAGAAACGCTAAACCTAAATTAGTTTACCTGTAAACTCAAGGACAGTGCTTTAAAAACGAACAAGAATAAATATCTTCAAGAAAGATGAAGGAGAGCTCTCAGCAGTGTCTGTATTGTTCAAGTGGAGTAAAGAATCTGACAGTTATAGAATGTTTACCAGGGACAGTGGTTTGAAAACCGAGCATGAGCCTAGCATTCCATCATCTACATAGGTTCTATTAACCATTTCAGCACCGGGGCAGTACTATGGTGGGACAATACTGCATATGTCAGAATACAGTAAGATTTCCTGGGGTTAGAATTGGGATCCAATGACCGGGAAGCAGCCCAGATGGAAAAGCATTTCCATTTGGCATTACATGTTTCTCTGGTCGCTGGTTTACCTGAGGCGAGTAATATACTGGCAACAGGGGAGGACACTTGTAAACGTGCTTTGAAAGTGTCCTTAGGAGCCAAGAGTGAAGGGGTAGTGCCTTCAGGTTGGGATGTAGAAGGGTCCCTTGATTCTGAGTCAAGAAATCTGGTCTGATTGGCAACGGAATGGGTTCCTCCACTGAGAACTGCTGAAGGAAGGGGAAACCACACCTGCCGAGGCCACAGAGGAGCAATGAGAATCATGGTGGCAGGTTCGAGTTGTAATTTCAGTAGAGTCCGTTGCAGGAGTGGGCCGGCGGCGGGGGGCATATAAGAAGAGTCCTGCCCATGCTTGGGATAGGCCATCCCTTTTTGCTCGGGATAATGGAATGGTATCTGGGGAGATGGTGGTTGACTGGGGAGGCAAACAGATCCAGTTGCGGGGTCCCCCATAGATGAAAGATTTTCTGAAGCACTTTGTGATGAAGTGTCCATTCATGTGTGGATGACTGGTGACTGAGGTCGTCAGCCAGGAGGTTGTGATGTTCTGGTAGATGGACGGCTGTCAGTACAAGGTGTTGCTGAATGGCCCCCTGCCAGACTGCAAACAGCTCTTTGCATAGAGTACGGGATTTCGCACCTCCTTGTTTGCTGAGGTAGAATACTACTGTGGTGTTGTCTGACTGAATCAACAACGGTCCCAGAGGCAAGTGAGGTTGAAAGGCCTGGAGGGACAGAAACCTCTCATCTCCAGGAGACTGATGTATGGATGAGGACAGAATTGGTCCACTTGCCTTGTGTCCTGTAAGGACTCAGGTGCACCCCACCATCCAGGGATGTATCCGTAGTCAACATCTGTTGGGGTGGTGGTGGGGACTGGAAGGGCATGCCTTGACATAGGTTGGCTCGGAGGGTCCACCATACTAGGGTGGACTGCAACAAGGAAGCGACTGATTTTGCCTTCAAAATTTCCTGTTCTTTGAAACCACTGGTTCTGGAGAACCCACTAAACTGGTCTCATGTGAAGATGGGCAAATGCTACCATAGGGATGGTAGTGGCCATGTGTCCTAGGAGGCATAACATGTGTCTGGCTGTGACTACTTTCTGGGTTTGTATCTGAAAAGCCAGAGATAGAAGCTTGTCATGTCTGCCGGCTGGGAGATAGGCCCTGGCGAAGACGGTGTCTAGGACCGCTCCTATATATTGGAGCGACTGTGTAGGGGTCGGATTGGACTTCGGTCAATTGACCGTAATCCCCAGAGCTTGGAACAGAGTTAGGGTTGCTTCTAGGAAAAAGCAGAGAGGCTTTGACTCTGCTTTGATGAGCCAGTCATCCACATGGAAGACAAAGTGCCCGTTCCGTCGAGGGCTGTTGCTACTACTGCTAGGCACTTGGTAAACACTCTGGGTGGAGGAGAGGCCGAACGGGAGTGATTGAAATTGGAGCGTTGACCCAACTGGTGACAATGAAGGAACCTGTGGTCGGCAGGATGGATAGGGATATGTAGGTAAGCATCCTTCATATCTAGGGCACATAGCCAATCCCTGTTTCAACACTGGCATGATGGAATTTAGGGTGACCATGTGGAACCTTTTGTACTGGACGTATAGGTTCAATTGTCTCAGGGTCCAGTATTGGTCTGACATCTTTAGTTTGTTTGGGTACCAGGAAGAAGTGGAAGTAAAACCCCTTTTGGTGTTCTGTAGGGTGTACCAGGTAAGTGGCCTTCTTGGTTAGAAGAGCCTGTAGTTCCTCCTGGAGAATAAGAATATGGACAGGTGGGAAACGGACAGAGTGGGGGGATGCAGGGAGGTTTGGAAAGTAGTTCCAGAATGTGACCGATCTGAATAATCTGAAGTACCCACTCGTCCGATGTGATCGTTTTCCAAGCCTTCGAGTGAAGGGCAAAATTACCACCCACGGCTTCTGAGGACAGGTTGAGGAAGCTTGGACAGAGCCCTAGTTGGTCACTGGGAGGCAGGCTGACCAGCCTCACCAGGAGGGTGGGAGCAGGAGCCCCTGGCAGCAGAGGTGTTGGTTCTGGTAGACTGGGAATGACCTCAGAATCTGCCCCTTTGTGAGCCTCTGTATTTTCTATCTCTTTTGGAATAAAAGAGGATTGAGGGACGGTATGAAGGCTGGGATGTAAGGTACATGCCATGCATTGTGTGTAGAGTTCTTCTTAAAGACTGGAGATTATCTATCAGTGTTGGGGTACCTGGACTGAATAGTTTGGACCCATTAAAGGGGCATTAACCACTCTATGTTGTACATCAGGTGTAAAACCTGGGACATAGATGCCAAGCATGGAGAAGCAACGTAATGCAGTTGCTGACATGCGGCCGAAGTATCAACCGCATCATATCCCAAATGAAGTAGGTGTCGGGAAATGGAGTTGCTAGTAGATATTGTAGCTAGTAATTGCTCCCTTCCTGAGAAGGGAGTGTACTGACTAATCCTATGGCCGAGGACCAGAGTGCACGATGGTATTTGATCATATGTCCCATATAATTTAGGATTCTGAGACTCATTGTACCTGCTTGGAATATCTTTTTTTCCCCAGATAGTCCATCCTATGGGACTCTCTATCTGGAAGTAAAGAGCTCATGTGTTTTGGTCATTTAGTACGATCATGAGCGGCAGCAATCACCACTGAATCTGCTTCAGGAGTGGTGGATAGAAAAGGATGATCCACAGGAGCCTGGTAGAGGCGATCCGCCTTACGGGGAATAGCTGTAACAGTGGAAGGCTGGTTCCAGGCTGCAAGCACAGCATTTTGGTAGGTTTGGATTAGTGGGGTACCACTACGACTGGATCCTCTGGTAACTCTAGATAATCTACCATATCCTTACGTTGTTTGTCATGTTCGGTAGTAGAGAATTTCATGACTTTCTGAATTTGGACCATCATCCCATGGAAGGATGGGTCATCTGGAGGACAGGCAGCTGCCTGCTTGGATAAAGCCCCATTTAGACAGGAGACATCTGATAGGGAGTCTGGGGCAAACAACATGAAGTCTTGCTCTATTCAGACATAATAACGAGACTACCAAGCAGTTCCCTATGGAGGAGGGAATGCAGAACCTACTCTGGGAAGAGGCTCTGCAGTACTGCTGTACCAAACCTGGCATCACTCCTAGCCTGGATGTCCAGGGAGTAATGCTTGGGGAAAGTATGTACTGTTTTCCAGCTGGCTGCTTTACAGATCTTTAACAAAGGTATATCTCTGGCTGCAGCTGGAGAAGCAGTTGTACCCCTAATCGAGTGAGCCCTCAGACCTGAAGGGGGCGTCCTACCCAACTTGTCATAACAAAATTGTATACAAGAAACAATCCACCTGGCAATAGTTCTCGTAGTGGCAGGCTTACCTTTCCCCACTTCACCATAAGTGAGAAACAATTGAAGACAGTCATTTCTATGTGCCTTAGTATGCTCAATGTAGTAGCTAAGGGCTCTCTTAATGTCCAGACTGTGTAACCTTCTTTTACCTGAAGAAGAATGGTCAGTGAAAAACATAGGGAGAGATATAGACTGGTTCAGATGAAACTCTGATACCACTTTGGGCAAGAACCTCCTATTGGTTCTTAGGAAAACTTTGTCCCTATGGAAGGAGATGAAGTCAGGTTCCACTAACAGAGCCTGTAACTCACTAATCTGCCTGGCAGAAGTAATAGCTACCAGGAACACAGTTTTCCAGGTCAAGTACTTCAGTTTGGCCGAAGCCAGCGGTTCAAAGGGTGGCTGCATTAGCTGGGCTATGCAGGCATTAAGATACCGAGGTGGAGTGGGCTCCCTAAAGGGAGGGTTAATGTGAACCAGACCTTTGAAAAATTTTCTGAAAACAGGATGAGATGCCAGGGAAGAGCCGTTCCCTGCTGAGAGGAATGCAGAGACAGCTGCTAGGTGAACCTTCAGAGTGGCAGGCCTAAGGCCTAAACCATTGAGATGAACTAGATAGTCTAAGGTTGTGGAAATGTCTGCAGAATCAGGCAGGATGCCTTTCTGAGAGCACCAAATACTGAACCTTTTCCATTTGGAGTTGTAAGTTTTTCTAGTGGAAGGTTTCCTGGAGACCTTCAGAATATCCAGAACTCCTGAGAAAGATGTAGAGCTGCATATTCTAACTCTTCAAGAGCCAGGCCTTGAGATTGAGAGACTGGAGGTTGGGGTACCAGATCCGCCCCGGGAGGAGGACAGGAGATTATATGTCCTGGGCAGAGACAGGGGACGTGACACTGACAAGGACAGCAGTAGAGGATACCAAGGCTGTCTGGCCCAATCTGGAGCCACTAGTATCACTGTGCAGGGTTGAGTCATGATCTTGATCAGAACTCTGAACAGCAGAGGGAAGGGAGGGAAGGCATAGAGAAACCTGCCCTTCCAGTCCAGAAAGAGGGCATCCTGGAAAACCGTCCCCAGGACTGGAGGCCTGCAACAAAATAGAGGAAGTTGATGACTGTCCGGTGCTGCAAAGAGATCTATCTCTGGAGTGCCCCACCTGGAGAAGATGACCTTCAGGATGTGAAGATACAGGGACCATTCGTGGTGTCCCTGTGAAATTCTGCTCAGAGCATCTGCTAGTACGTTGTCCTTCCCGGAAAGGTGAACTGCTACCAGAGAAGTCTGAAGCGAATAGGCCAGAGACCACAGCTTCATGGCTTCTGTGCACAGGGCCGAGGACTGAGTGCCTCCCTGCTTGTTGATGTACCACATTGTGGTGGTGTTGTCGGTTTTGACTTGGATCACCTTGCCCTTGACTGAATCCAAGAAGCTCTGCAGGGCTAGGAAAACTGCCCTGAGTTCCAGGAGATTGATATGAAGGAAAGACTCCTGTGGAGACCAGAGCCCTTCAGCTGTCAGGGCTCCCAGGTGGGCTCCCCACCATAGGAGAGAAGCATCCGTAGTTAGAACTACTGACGGGACTTGAGGGAGAAATGGAATCCCTTGTCTAAGGTTGTCCTGGTTCAGCCACCACTGGAGAGCTTGGACCAGAGTCTGAGTCACTGGAATCAGTTTGGTAAGTGAATCCTTCTTTTGAGACCAAAAAAGGCCTCAGATGAAACTGAATGTCCCTCATCTGGAACCTTGCTCACTGCACCACTGCTGTGGAAGCTGCCATGTGGCCCAGGAGCTGGAGGAACTGCCTTGCTGGGTGGGAGACCTGAGGTCGAAA
This sequence comes from Neoceratodus forsteri, assembly GCA_016271365.2. Classification (NCBI taxonomy): domain Eukaryota; kingdom Metazoa; phylum Chordata; order Ceratodontiformes; family Ceratodontidae; genus Neoceratodus; species Neoceratodus forsteri. Next base: position 174,162,406 of record CM057449.1, on the reverse strand, counting down.
GGAGGAAGTGAGATCCACTAGGGCCTTTACCCTTGCCAGGGGAAGGAAAGCTTTTGCTTGTACAGTGTCCAACTCTATGCCTATAAAGGTGAGAAGTTGAACTGGTTTGAGTACAGACTTTGGAAGACTGAGAAGAAACCCCAGGGAGCTGAGCAGGTCCTGGGTAGTTTGAAGAGCTGACTTGACCTGTAAAGGTGACTGACCCACTAAAAGCCAGTCATCCAGATACGGGAAGATGGCGATACCCTGTCTTCTGAGGTAAGCCACCACTACTGCAAGGCACTTTGTGAACACCCTTGGAGCTGATGTTAGGCCGAATGGCATGGCTCTGAATTGGTAATGGCCTGAAGTCAACTCGAACCTGAGGTATTTTCTGTGGGAGCACCTGATAGGAATATGGAAGTAGGCATCCTTAAGGTCCAGAGATGCTAGCCAATCCCCTGGCCTTAGAGAGGGAAGGATTATTCCCTGAGTTACCATTTTGAATTTGGGCTTTGAAATGTGTTTGTTCAGATACCTTAGGTCTAGGATGAGTCGCCACTCCTGTTTTCTTTGGGGTAAGAAAGTACCTGGAATACAGTCCTTTTCTCTTGTGCTGAGTAGGAACTTTCTCTATAGCTCTGAGAGCTACAAGAGAGGAAACCTCTTCCTCTAGGGCAAGGGTTTCTAAGACTGATGCAGGTGGAAAAGTCTTGGCCCTCTTTTTTGGAAATTCTTTGAAGCTGAGGGCCAGTCCCGGGCTTACTACTTTCAGGACTCACTTGTCTGAGGTCACAGACTTCCAGGCCTGGAAGTAGTAAGCCAAACTGCCTCCTACTGGAAATGGGGAGTCGACCCGGGCTGACACATCAGAGTGTCTGCTTAGCAGGAGCCTTAGACTGAGAGGAGGAGGAGGGAGAAGCCCTGCTCATCCCCCTCCTACCCCTCCCTCTGAAGAACCCTCTCTGTGGGAAGGGAGAGGAGGCCTGGGCTTGGTAAAAAGGCCTTTGAAAGGGCCTGTCCCTTCCCCTAGACTGCTGCTTGTTAGGGTTACCACCTTTTCAGAAACCCAAAGTGGGACATTTCTTACTGAAATATGATTTTTCGTAGGACAGTACGTAACCTTGACCGATACAACAGACTTGTTTTCTCTATATAATCAGAATTAAGGCTAAGTGCAGTAGTTTCCTAGTTGCTTCCACTGTTTCTTATCATTTTAAGTTGTTTTAATTAAGGTATTGTAGTTTTCTGCAACATTTAGTGGAAATTCAGAAAATATATTTTCTACTATAAAAATCAGGACATTTAGTATTTTTCATGTTTTTTTGCAGGACACAGCTGCCCAAATCAGGACTGTCCTGTGAAAATCAGGACAGGTGGTAACCCTACTGCTTGTGCGGAGTGGCCTGCCTTTCCTTGGCCTGTGCACTCCTGTATGTGGGCCTGTATTCATCCATTTTCTTCATGTAAGCCTCTGTCTGCTCCCCAAACAGAGAGTTACCTACCACAGGAAAATCCATGGCCTTAGTCTGGGTATCCTGTGAAAGGCTAGTACATCTGAACCAAGCATGTCTTCTGAGAGACACAGATGTAGCCATGACTCTAGATGCCACATCACTGGAGTCCAGAGCAGCATGAAACTACATTTTGGATGCCTCAATTCCATCAGCATCCATCACCTCCAGCTCCTTGGCTAGCTGGGGAGAGGCCTGTTGAGCCAGTTCCAGAACCGTATCCCATCAGGATTTCTGGTACCTGGCTGTGTAGGCCATATAAGTAGCCTGCCTGAGTCCCAAACAGGATGCCAAATACTGTTTTTTGGCCACGGCATTCACTTTCCTGGAGTCCTTATCCGGGGGTGTGTGTGTGTGTGAAGCCAAGGAATGTTAGCCCTGTCACAGGCTGCAGCCTGCACTACTAACATGGCTGCAATGACTATAAGGAACTCCGCAGCTGAGCCTGATATGAATACCTCCTGTCCATTCTCTTATCCACAGGAGGTACTGAATTAGGGGTTTGTAAAATTTTGTGCGTCTGTTTCCCCAAGGATTTATGAAGAGGGATAGACAGCTTTTTGGACACTGGGATGTCCATCATTTCTACAAAATCAGGCTCTTCATCCTCCTCTGCAGCTTCAACCAAGGGAAGCTGCAGGGTTTGTGCCACCTTTTCATAGAACAAAAAGTGTGAAGGGGACTCACAGAGCCTGGGAGGACAGATGAGGGCCTGTCTGGGGAGATGTCTGGTTCAATGGGCACATCAGACCCCCTCATCGTTATCATCATCGCCATCATCACGGAATAGTCTTGGTCTCCCTCCACTCCTCATAATGAGCATCTAGGTCATAATCCGGAGGAGACGGATCCGACTGAACCGACCCCCGAACCGGTAGTACCGGTTCGGACGGAACCGGTCTAAGCAACTGGACAATACTAATCGCTTTGGCTATTTCGTTCGTGGTTGGAGAGTGGGATACAGGATCCGAACCGGCAGACTTGTGCTTTTTCTTTGACAGAACCGACCCCATAGGGTCGGCTCTCCTTTGCCTGAAGAGGTATCACCTAGGTCAGTAGGCACCTCCTCAGGTTCGATCAAGAACCGAACCCGGCTGGCCACCCGGATCTACGGACTTCTCCACCTCTCTTTCCTTCAACCTACTCAGTCTTTTATCTAGAGTGGATTTAGGAAAGTTTTTACATATTTGGCAGTCTGACTTGAGGTGGTCAAACCCCAGACAATAAACACAGATGAGGTGGCGGTCGGCCTTAGCAAAGGCCTCCCCACACTCAGTACAGTGTTGAAACCCAGTGGGACCGGTTTTCTTCTTGGGTTTCTCAGACATGGCCAACCTAACAAATTACCCTATTGCAGCTTTCAAGCCAGGTAATATAACAACCGATCTGTTACAAACCGTGTCATGGGCTTTTTAAAAGAATCAGCATCAGTCCGGTTCTTTTGAAACCGATTGGTACTGGAACACCACACTAATCCCAGAAAAGAGAGAAATTAAATTTAACAAAGTTGGTTCCAAACCGGACCGACCGGGAAGAAACCGAAGAAAAGATAATTTCCACTTTTTCAAAATAAAACAGTCACTACCTATCTACACTACCTGTACCAAGACAGAGGCTGGAAATCGAAAATAACAAAAAATGTCACGGTTTAAACCAAGCGCTCACTTTTACCGAACGAGGCCGAGAAATCTCCGGAGAGACTTCACTGTTAGGCGGAGTAAAGAATCTGACGGTTACACTGGAAAGTACCACAGACAGAGGTTTGAAAACAGAACTCGAGCTCAACGTTCTATGCTTCTGCATAGAGTTAACTCTTTCCTCTCTGAGGCAGTTCAAGTGCTGGGGCTAACTGCATTATGTCTGAATACAGCAAGACCTCATGTTGTCTGAATTGTAGTTCTAGGAGTTGTATATGGTTCAAATCTGCACACTGGCAATTCTTCCTTAAGAACTGTTTCACCAGAAAGTCTAATAAAAGCTCTTCCCACCACCTGGATAGTATACCCCTCAGCTCCACCCCGTGATGTCAAATCTTGGCTGCTGGAAGCAGGGCTCCAAGTGTCACCTGTCAAGGGAGATCGAGTGGGTGATGTGGATGTAAATCATATACCACTCCTAGAACTGTGATTATGGGTGAGTAAAGTACAGGTACGTAAGAACTTACCATAACAGTAGATCTTCAAGAGAGGCGCTTGCAGTAGGTATTCACAAATAGGACTAAGCCACCAGGTGTCAGGACCACACAGAAAAAACTTTAGCTAGCAGTCTCTGGCAGGGGACCAACCCCACGTCAGGTGACCGGCATCAGATGATGTCCATATAAAGGGGTGGTCCCTCATGCCTGCCTTCCAGTTCTTTCTCGCCAAAGGCCTAAAGAGGCAAGATGAGAGAGAAGAGGATATGCCCCCATGGAAAAGGAGAAAAGAGAACTAGGGGGACGGAGGGCAGGAAGGTAATACCTACTGCAAGAGCCTCTCTCAAAGATCTACTGTTACGGTAAGTTCTTATGTAACTGTGCTATCTTACTTCTCGAGAGGGCTCTTCCAGTAGGTATTCACAAACAGGACTGAGTGCCAAGCAGTCTGGAACAAAGAAAAACCTGGGAGGATTGTCATCCACAACAATAAAACCTCAGGGCTGAGCAGGTCTCATGAAAGGAGACCCTTCAGAACAGCCAACCCAAAGCCTGCTCTACAGCGAAAGGCAAAGTCCAAACTGTAGTGTTTCGTGAAAGTATGGATGGAAGTCCAAGTTGCGGCTGTGCAGATGTCTGCCGCTTACACATTCTTGAAACAAGCAGCAGAGGCAGCTACTCCTCTAGTGGAGTGACCTCTGACTTGACCCGGAAGGGTCTTGTTGTATTTGTCGTAACAGAAAGTGATACAATTGGCCAACCACTTGGAAAGGCTTTGTGTGGAGACAGCATTGCCTTCCCATTTGTGAGTGAAAGAAACAAAAAGCTGATCAGTTTTCCTGAGATCCTTCGTCCGGTTAGTGTAGTATCGCAGGATTCTGTGAACATCCAGGGTGTATAAGAGGTACTCTCCTTGATTGGAGTGTTGCGTAAAGAAAGCTGGTAACTCAATGGATTGATTCAGCATAGATTCAGCCACCACCTTAGGAAGAAATTTAGGGTTGGCGAGTAAGACCACACGTTCCTTGTGGAAAATCAAATACGGGATTTTGCACGTCAAGGCTTGGAGCTCGGAAATGCGATGAGCTGAGGTGATGGCCATCAGGAAGACAGTCTTCCAAGAAAGGAACTTTAAGTCTGCCGGGTCGAAGGGAGGCAGTGTAAGCTTTTCCAGGATGAAATTCAAGTCCCATTGGGGGGGTGGAGAACCCCTTTAAGAAAAGTGTTACAGACTTCCAATTGAGCAAAGGTCCTGTCTCCAAAGGGAATGTGGTAGGCTGAAATAGCTGCCATATGGACTTTTAAAGAGGAATGGCTGAAACCCAGGTCGAAGAGGTGACGCATGTAATCCAGAACTTTGTTAGCTGGGCACGAGAAGGGCCCCAAACCTTTAGAGCTTGCCCAGATGAAAACTGTTTCCACTTCATAGCGTAGGTGGGTCTGGTGGAAGGCTTTCTACGCCTCCATCAAAATGTCCGCTACTAAAGAGAGACTCAGTGGGCCTTGGCTACATCTGAAGGAGCCATGCATGAAAGATGAAAGGATTTGAGGCCTGGGTGAACTAGGATCCCTGATCCTGGGTCAACAAGTGCTGCGACAGAGGAAGAGGTTCCTCGGAAAACTGTTGCAGAAGAGAACCAAACTTGCCTGGTCCAGAAGGAGCAATAAGGATCATTCGAGCATCCTTTTGTTCTGAGTTTGTTCAAGACCCTCGGAATCAAGGGAATGGGAGGAAGGCATAAGCGATCTGTCCCTCCAACACAGAGACAGAGCGTCCCTGAAAACGTCTGTGGGGCGAGCAAGCAAAAGCGGGAAGTTTTGCATTTTGAGGGGTGGCGAAAAGATCTACCTGAGGTATCCCACTGCCAAAAATATGCTTTCGACTTGTTGGTCTAACTCCTCATTCGTGAGCCCTGGCTGAGGATTGACTGAGCTCGTTCTGCCAGGGTGTTTTCCACTCTCAGAATGTGAACCGTGGTCAGGTGAAAGTTGTGCTGAGCTGCCCAGTACCAGACTCTCCCATCGCCTCCTGGCACAGGGATGGGAACATGTTCCTCTCTGTTAATTGAGGTACCAGACTACACACATATTGTCTGAATGGATCAGAAGATGACCGGGAAGAATGAAGGAAGAAGAGCCTGCAGGACATATAGGACTGCTCTCAGTTCAAGCACATTTATGTGCAATTTCTGCTCGAAAAGGACCAGCTGCCTGTGTCCTTTGAGACCCTAAGTGGGCTTTCCCACCCTCTCCCAACCATCTGTTGCCAATGTCTGGAAAGGAGGAGGCAGATGCAGACAGGAACTCCCAGACACAGGTTCTCTTGAACTATCCACCAGTGCAAATCCCTGCTCATGGGATCCGACACTAGCACCTCAGTCTAGATCGTCCATGGTTTGGACCCATTGTGGCTGAAGCATCCATTGAGAGATCCTCATTTGGAGCCGAGCGAATGGAACTGTCGGAATGGCAGCCGCCATAAGCCTGAGGAGGCAGAGGACTGACCTGGATCCGACTCGTCTGCGACCAGACAGGAAACAAGCATGATTCTGAAGGGTCTCGACCCTGTCCGGGGGCAAAAAGGCTTTGCCTAGGGTCATGTCCAGTATCACCCTTATAAATTGATGGCATTGGTAAGGGACCAAGTGTGACTTGGCCTGGCTGATGGCAATACCCATGCTGGTAAAACCTGCAGGGTAATGGAAAGGGAGTGCAGAAGTTCTTCCCTGGAAGGGGCAGCAATGAGCCAATCGTCCAGGTACCAGAAGACCTGCACACCCTGAGTATGCAGGTGGGCCGCTACCACTGACAGGCATTTGGTAAATACTTGGGGGGCCAAGAAAAGACCAGATTGGAGGGCCTTGAACTGGTAGTGGTCCCCCAAAAGCAAAAAAGGAGGTATTTGCGGTGGGAAGGGCATATTGGGATATGCAGGCAAGTATCCTGCATATCCAGAACGCATAGCCTCTGTCCCAGCCGAAGTAAGGGTAGAAGGCTCTGCAAGTAGAGCATTCTGAAGCGTTTGTACTCCACGAACATATTCAGGGAGCTGAGGTCTAGGATTGGCCTCAAGTCTCCCGTCTTCTTTGGAACTAGACAGAAATGAGAATAGTGACCCGTCCCCCCCAAAATGAGTGGGGACTGGTTCTATCGCTGCCTTTGACAGAAGGATAGGATTTCTTCTAGAACCAGAGAAAGATGTTGCGGGGAGTAGGACGACTGGTGGGGGTGGGGGGGAGGTTCGAGGAGGTTTCTGAAGAAGCTCTATCAAGTGTCTGGCAGATATTAGATGGAGCACCCAAGCGTCTGACATTATCCTCTCCCAACCCGGTAGATGGGAGGAGAATCCCCCCCCACCGATTCCTCTGGATGGCCAGAGGCAGAGGCGGAAAGTCAGGAGGTGTGGGGGCAGCGCAGCAGCCAAGGCTCCAGTAGATTATTTGCTGGGGGGAGTCTTGGTTGCTAGAGGGGCCTGACGTTTGTTGGCACACTTTCCTTGATTGGGCTTTTGTTGGTTTTGGCGATGAAAAGGACGTCGCTGCCCCTGAGGGGGCCTGTACAAAGTCTGGACTGACTTGAGTGCAGTGCCCTTCTCCTGTAGTTCGGTTAAGATGTCCTTGACATCACCCTCAAACAGCACCGAAGCCCTGAAGGGAGCATCCTGGATAGCGGACTGCACTTCAGGGACCAATCCAGACACATGGAGCCAGGCATGACGCTGTAAGCCTACGGCGAAAGCCAAGCTCCTGCCAGCTGTGTCCACCGCATCGTAGATGGCACGAAGCATGTGCCTACAAGCCGAACATGCGGAACGGACCAGGTCTCCCAGTTCCTGCCTAGTTTGGGAATCAGGAAGGAGTCCAGTTTGGATTACACCTGGCTGAGAATGGACTTCTGAAATCCCCCATGTGGCCGACGTAGTTGAGGGCCCTGATGCCTAGGGTCGAAGAGGAGTAAATCTTCTTCCCGTACTGATCCAGAAGTCATGATTCTTTGTCAGGTGGGGACAAGCTTAGGTGTTGGCAGAGCAGCCTTGAACCGCGCTGATCACAACAGAGTCCGCCTTGGGGTGAAGACTGTGAAAGTCTTTACCTTCCGGAGTCTGATATAGCTTATCTGCCTTCCACAGAAGGGGATCTAGAGCGGATGGTTGTTTCCAAATAGTGGAAACAAGATGGCGTGAGGCTCTATCCAAGGTAGTATCTGTGTGGGAGCGGTCTCCGGCAGATCCAGATGAGCAGTGAGCTTCTTACACTGTGGGTCTGGCTCCACTGATTGCCACTGACATGTCTCCTAGATTTTTCTCAAGAGCTCCAGAAAGGAAGTATCCTCCGGAGGGGACTTAGGAGGGTTCCTCGGCCTTGGGCGTTCTGGAGTATGAGGCTCATCTACATGATCAAAGTGATCTGACTCGGTATCCGAGTCGGATGGTTCTGAGGAAGATGAAGAATCCTCTCTGGGAGGGGGAGAAACAACCCCTCTGGGGAGTCCCCAGGGGAGCGTGTCCTCCCAACCCCGGGAGCCAGAAGGATCTCCTCTGGCATCAGGTAAAGGGAGGGGTCTGGTGTAGGGACCATCGACAGAAGACAACTCTCAACCTCCCTGGTGAGCTGAGCCTTGGTCTCAGCCTCAGCCCCAGGAGGCCGAGGTCTCCTTCAAGTCCGCCGGCAGTGGAGGAGGGCTCGGATACAGGTAGTGAGGGTACCCGTAAAGAGAGTATCCATAATCTGACAGCGGGAAACCTGGCGTTGGGTACTGAGGTGCCGGGTACTGCGGCGCAGCAGATACTGTGGAGCCGGGTACTCTGGCACCAGGGGCTCTGACAGAGCAGAAGGTCTTGGCGAAGGACCTACTGGCGGACCGATGGTGGAATAATCAGTCCAGAGAGCAATTGGGCCCAGCGTAAGGAGACCGAACGATCCTGATGGAGGGCCAGATCCTCCGTCGGGTCGACCAACGTCTGAGGGTCCGGCGTTGGAGGGGTGGGGGCTCTGACAGCAGCGTCCCTAGGTCCTCGGTCTCAGCCGGGAATGAGGTTAAAATCCCTGTGGGACCCAAGGGATGTGAGGACCTCAGAGAGCAAAGGGTGGATCCGTTCGGAGAGCCTGGGACATCAGGCGTGATGTCTGGGTCCGATGCAGGCAAGTCTGCTGGGTGGTCACTGGAGGGATCAGCACCGTCTGGGTGGGACGTCGGACGAGCCAGCATCAGACTTATTGGATTCACTATCTGTGGAAGGCTGTGAAGAGGGTGGCCTTGCCAGAAAGGGGGTGGGCTGGGCGATCACAAGAGGAGGTGAGCGGCTTATCAGCCTTGTCTGTGCGGGCGTCGGTGGTACTGGCATCTGACTTACGGGACCCACTCGGACCAGAAGGCCACATTGGAAGAGCAGCCTTGGTGGAAGCGGAAGCCTCCTTTACCCCGGAGGTTCCCAAGGGGCCCAAGCGCGAGCCCGACAGGAGGGGCAACGCCTTCTTGGTAGCCACCACGATGGCCTTCGAGGAGCGATCTCCCAGAGGGGAGGATACCTGTAGGGCTGCGACTCTAGCCGAAGTCACGGCTGCTGTGGATGAGGAATCCCAGTCCCGGTGCCTCTCCTTCTCACGCTTCTTTTTATAGCCTTCTGGGGAGGTTGACGCCTGCCTAAGCTTCTTCAGCTCCTTCTCTGTGGATGCCATTTTCTTTTTCAGGAGATGGGTCTCCAGGGACTGCTGCCTTCACTTGCGGGTAGCTGAGTTACACTTTTGGCAGTGCTGGCACTCCTCCACGCGGTGGTCCGGGCATAGGCAGAAGAGGGCACAAGGAGTGGCCGTCCTTGTGTGGAAGCTGAGAACCACACGAGTCGCACTTGTTTTTATGCGATTCGGAGGGAGTAAGGAATGACATACACAGCAGATGATGTGAAGAAATTTCAAAGAAAATCGAGAAAATAAGCCAGAAAGTCAAAAACTTTAAATCGATGAAAGTACTGACGAGCGCTGTTCAACTGTGAGGAACTTTCTCAAGCCGGCCAGCGGAAAGAACTGGAAGGCAGGTGTGAGGACCACCTTTATGGATGTTGTCTGGCGTAGTCACCTGGCGATGGGGTGGTCCCCACCAGAGACTGCTAGCTAGATTTTTCCGCGGGATCCTGACGCCTGGTGGCTTAGTCCTATTTGTGAATACCTACTGCAAGTGCCCTCTCGAAGTCAGTTCCTATTTTTCTAAGGACGTGGATATGGTTATGGGGAAACAATTTCAATAAATAAATACTGAACTGGGAAGCCATAGAGAGGACAAGGAAAGGGAAGAGCAAAGGGGCTGCTTACCAAGGACAGAAGGGGAAAAAAGTGGGACTAAGAAAGGGAAAAGTACATAGAAACTGGAAAAGGCAGAAAAGAAAGGTGCAACTAGTCACAGAAGCAGGTATGAGAGGAGAATGTCACGGAGGAGGGCTTTGAAAGAAAGGAGAATTTGAGGAGGTTATTCCAGGGCAATAAGAAAGAATCGGGTCCTGGAGATGAGGCAGCCAACATTTACTAGCAAAGGGTCCTGTAGGGCTGGTAGCCCTAAAGATTGATAAGCCCCAGAACCAGATGGGTTGCATGTGAGGATACTCGGGAACTGGCAGCAGAACTGACTAATCCCATGGCAGGTCTATTCAACAGCTCTCTAAGGACAGGGTGGTTCCGAAGGACTGGAGGGTGATGAATGCAGTTCTGCTCCATACTTGGGGAGCCAAGGAAGAAGCGGGAACTACAGATCTATCAGTCTTACCTCTACAGTAAAAAACTGATGGAGTCAGTGGGCAAGAGGATCTTGTTGATTACCTGAAAAGCAACAGTCTCTAGAACAGTAAGCAGCACAGATTTGTGGCAGACAGGTCTCATCAGACTAAAGTGATACTTTCTATGACTGAGGATTGGATACTGGTCATGCTGTGGATTTTCTTTACTTTGACTTCAGCAAGGCTTTCAACTCAGTACTCCACAAACACTTGCTGAAGATGGAGGATCTGGATGCAGCTACGGTCATAGTAAACCAGGTAGGTAACTAGCTAAAAGGGAGGCAGCAGAGGGTAGTGGTTACCGGAGTTAAACCAGAATAGAGGGAGTTTACTAATAGGGTTCCCACAGGGATCTGTCCTGGGCCTGGTCCTCTTCAACACATTTATCAGCAAGACTGGTGGAATCCAGGGCAGGCTGTTTCTCTCTGCAGATGACACTAAGCTCTGGGAGAGGGTGGATAGTGACGAGGAAATTACAGAAATGCACAGACACTTGTAAAAGCTAGAGGGGTGGTCAAGGGATTGGCAGCTGAAATTCAATGCCAAAAAGTGCAAGGTGAGGCACCTAGGTAACAAGAACCCCAAAACAGAGTGCTGGATGGGTGGGGTGAGACTCAGTATCACGGCTGAGGAACGAGGCCTTGGAGTTATCATCAGCGACTCCCCAAGCAATCGAGTCAGTGCAATAAGGCATATAGGAAGGCAAACAGGATGCTTGCATGTATCAGGAGGGGTACTGATAACAGAAAAAGGAGGTAATACTTCCCCTGTATAGATCCTTGGTGAGGCCACACGTACAATACTGTGCCCAGTTCTAGGGTCCTCACCTTAAGAAACATAAGGATACATGAGATGGTGCAGTGTAGGGTAACAAAATGATTGGGGCCAGCAGGGCATGTCCTAAGAAAGTGCATCAAGGCACAGAACATGTACTCGCTGGAGACCAGAAGGAGGGAGATATGATAGAGACCTTCACATTCTTAAAAAGATTTAACAGGCGCTGACCCGGTGGTGCTGAGGGCTGAGGCACTGGATGCCTCACTTCATACCATGCCGGCAACCCGTGTTCGGGAGTTAGCATGGGCTGCCGGGGGTTGGCAGGGGTGGAGAACGATTGAGCGTCTGATGGACTGCTCTCCTTCTCCGGGGAGGGGGTGTCTCACCAGTCAATGCTCGGGGGACAGGGCGCCGGGGTGACAGGGTAGGGAGGAGTTTGGGCAGATGCCTGGAGGGAGCACGTGCTGACGCGTGTGTGCTTCCCTCCGCTGGCATCATTGCACACCCTAGACTCCAAGGGACAAGGAACAGTAAAAAACTGGCACCTCTCGAGCCGCTTAATGGCAGTCCGTAAGTGTTCGCCGTGGTAACATGAGGCACCCGAAACAGGATCCTTGTTGGGTGGGGAGTAGGGGCTCCCTGCCACCCTGCTACGGGGGGTAAGCCACAGGGTTATAGAGTGCTGACGTGTGGCTCCGGTAGAGGCGGACAGATTCCCACCAAGGATGCGATGGACAGGGAAGCAGAAGGTGGCCAAAGGAGGTAAAAAAGCGACAGCAAGATTTAACAGGGTGAACTGCGGGAATTATTTGATTTGAATACTGGCTTGTGGTCACATGGTCACAAATGAAAACTAATAGGAGGGAGGGACATGAGGAAGTACTATTTTGCAGAAAAGGTAGTAGAGATGTGGAACAGGTTACTGGTCAAGATGTTGGGTGCGAAAACCATTAGAGGTTTTAAGCACAACTGGGACAAAATAAATGGTATTGTGGTGGCTAGAGATATCAGACACAGGGAGGAGAATGGGAATGAGGATGGGAGGGCCAGCATTCTGAAGGATCAGTAGATCCTAAGGCAAAATAGGGAACTAAGGCAGACTGGAGCGGACCTTTGGTCTTTTCTGCCCTCACTGGCTATGTTTCATGGTCTGACACGTGTGCAAAGTCAATCCTGGTGTGTCCCTGTATTGTGTCCCCACAATCCACCATGACCACCACAGCCCGAGTCCTGTAACACCTATAGGTGGTGGCTAACTGCTCATCTGTATTGTACAGACGTTGAAGGAAGTTTTGCGTGTACTGCTCATTTTGGCCAGCCTGGGCTGCAGGTCAAGGCCGTGGTCTGGGCTTCATATAGTCTCCAGCACTCCCCCTACATCCCTCCCTGTTGCTGGGACATGCATGTCAACATGCACATTTGGAGGCATGCGCATGTTGTGGGGTCCCGCAGCATCCTCCCGACTGCTGACTTCCCTGACAAGCACTGCCCTCAGGCCTCCACCACGTGGTAGTCACTCAGCGGGACTGCCAATCCACCCTCCCCTGGAGAGGAGAGTAGAGCTGTCCTCCGGAGTTCGGACGTTTGATCCACTCTGTCCCTGGCCGACCCTCAGTGACCCGTTCGCACTGTGAAAATGGGTCGCCGGCGTGGCTGGAGGTAAGGCTTGGATGCCTCAGCCCTCCACACCACTAGGCCCGCCCTACAAAATGATCTTTCTAATGATGGTAGGCTAGCTCATGTAATCATTTTAGTTTTTTCTATACCTTGAGAAATATCCAACAAGTGATTTTTGTTCTCAACAAAATGCACCAGGGCAATGCAATTTTTGGCAAAATATAAGGCATATGTAACCCAAACTACACATGCACAAATAGTACATATGTAAATGTCTCTCTGCAGACGACACGAAGATCTACAACAGGGTTCACACTCCAGGAGGGTTAGAGAAAATGATGAAGGGATCTAAGCAGACTTGAGTAGTGGTCAAGGTGTGGCAGCTAAGATTCAATGCAACAAAGTGCAAGATCATGCACTTAGGGCACAGAAATGCAGAGGGGAGTACATGATGGGGATGGGGGACTGCGGCCACCAAACAGGAAAAGAACCTTGAAGTAATCATATCTGATGATCTAAAGGTTATCAAACAATGAGAGAAGGCTGTGAGGAGAGCCAGCGGAATGCTGGGGTACATAGGGAGAGTATCTTCAGCAGAAGGAAGGAGGTGGTGATGCCACTGTGTAAGAACATTGGTGAGACCTCATCTAGAGTACTGTGTCCAGTTCTGGAGACTGCATCTCTGGAAGGACATAAGTAGGGCGGTTCAGAGAAGGGCGACAAAATGGTCATGAGGGCTGCACCAAGGGAGACTGGAGGATCTCAATATATATTCCCTGGAGGAGGCGGGGGAGGGGTTATGATAGAGACTTTCAAAAACATCAAGGATTTAAAGGTACAACAGGGTAGCATCTTAAAAAAACAAAGGTTCAAGAACAAGGAGCCATGATATGAAAACAGAGGGGGGTTGATTTAGGGGTAACATGAGAAAGTATTTTTTCACGGAAGGGGTGGTAGATCCATGGAACAAGCTCCAGGCAGAGACTGTAGGGGCAAAAATGGTAGAGGAATTCAAAAATGCATGGGACAAACATGAAGGAACTCTATCGACAGAAAAGAGAGGGTAAGTCGCACTTCATTTAGGATCTGCGCTATATGAAACAGGTAGGGAAAATAAGGGCAAAGTAGATGGGCCAAGCAGTCCTAACCTGCTGTCAAATTCTAGGTTTCTAAATATACAGGCATGTGCAGTTTGGGTTTGATCTGTCTTACATTTTATAAAAAGAAAGTACAGTTGCTGCAGCAGGTCATAACATACAGGAATGTCCAGTTGCAGGTGTAATTTCCAGATGATTTCTCAGCAGTCAACCTGGAACCACCCCCGATGGTACCATGTGTTGTGTCCTGGCAGCATGTATTTCTGCTCAGTCTTTACTGAGGAAGAGGAGGGTAATGGGTCTGAACGGAGTACAAGGAGTGAGAATGGTGCAGAAATGGACACAAGTCCCTTTACACGAGAAAGGGTCCTGAAGGAACTGGAAGTAATAAGAGCTGATAAAGCAATGGGGCCAGATGGGGTGCACCCCAGGGTCCTTAAAGAACTAAGAGAGGTGGTGGCTGAACCTCTTGCTATCCTGTTTAGCCGATCACTGGAAACAGGGGAGGTACCCAAAGACTGGAGGACAGCAGATGTAGTCCCCTTATACAAAAGTGGGAACAAAGAGGAAGCAGGGAACTACAGACCAGTCAGCCTCCACCTCAGTAGTGGGGAAAATCATGGAAGCACTACTGAAGGAAAGATTGGTGGAACATCTGGTTGTCAATGGACTACAGGACCCAAGGCAGCATGGTTTCACCAGGGAAGAGTCATGTCAGACCAACCTCATTGAATTTTTGACTGGGTGACTAGGGAGGTGGATCAGGGAGGGCAGTGGATATGGCCTATCTGGACTTTAGCAAGGCCTTTGACACTGTGCCACACAGAAGACTATGTGCCAACTGGGAATATGGTGTGGGCAGTACAGTAGTGCGGTGAGTAGGTAACTGGCTGGGCAGCAGGACACAGAGGGTGGTGGTAAATGGCTGTCACTCCACAGAGGGAAGAGTGACCAGTGGGGTACCACAGGGATCAGTGCTGGGACCAGTACTATTCAATATCTTCATCAGTGACATTCTGCAGGACCTAGAAGGCAGAATTTCACTGTTCGCTAATGACACAAAGCTCTGTAACAGAGTAGACACACCAGAGGGTGCAGACAGAATGAGAAGGGACCTGCAGAAACTTGAAGAATGGTCAGAGGTTTGGCAGTTGAAATTCAATGCAAAGAAGTGCAAGATAATGCATATGGGGCACAAAAACCCTGGCACAATATATCAGTTGGGGGGTGAGGATATAGCATGCACCAAGCAGGAAAGGGATCTTGGGGTTATCATCTCTGATGACCTCAAGGCAGGAAACTGTGTGTCAAGGCAGCAGGTAAAGCAAATAGGATGCTGGGATGCATAGGCAGGGGCATCACCAGCAGGAAAAGGGAGGTCATAATTCCACTATACAAGACACTAGTGAGGCAGCACCTGGGTACACTGTGCAGTTCTGGAGACCTCGTGCGTGGGACATAGACAGGGTAGAGAAGGTTCAGAGGAGGGCAACAAAGATGGTGCATGGATTGCATCACAAGTCCTATGAGGACAGGTTGAAGGCACTGAACATGTACTCCCTGGAGGAGAAGGAGGGAGAGGGGATATGATAGAGACATACAAGTATCTTACAGGGAGGAACAGGGTGCAGGAATGCACTATTTTTAGCGAAAAAGATGTTCCAGGACTAGAGGCATGGGATGAAGTTGGAGGAGGATGATTCAGAGAAAGCGTGAGGAAGAATTTCTTCACAGAGCGGGTGGTGGACAAGTGGAACACCCTGCCAGAGGAAGTTGTGGGGGCTGAAACAATCACGGGATTTAAGAATGCATGGGATAGACATAAAGGAATTCTGGAGGTCAGGGATAAGGGGCAACAGACTTCTTGGAAAACATAAACTGAACTTACAGACTGAAATGGGCAGACTGGGTGGGCCATAGGCCCTTATCTGCCGACACTGTCTACGTATCTATGTAACAAAAGAGGGATGTCCTAGAAGCTCCTCGGTTCTTTTCCACCTCAGTGACCAAAATGAGAATATAATCTAACTAGCCTCAGAGGGAAACCGAGGAGGAAAATGGAGTAGCCTAATATATTTTGGAGAGAATAGGAGCATGTCATCCTCCTGAAGCAGGAAGCAAGGGGGGGGGGTGCAGTGAGGGGCAGCATGACCTGCTGCAAGAGATTATCTCTAAGATCTACTGTTATGGTAAGTTTTTATGCAACTGTACTATCTTCTTAGAGGAAATCTCTTGCAGAAGGCCATAAGAACAGGTTACTCACCTGTAACAGTAGTTCTACAAGTGGTATATGTTGATCTTACTTCGAGTGGGAGCTCTTGCAGCACACTTTCACAATTAGGACTATGCCGCAGGCACTAGGACCCTCCGTAAAACTTCTCAGCCAGCAATACCTGGCAGGGACTGCCCCCGACATCGGCTCCATCCCAGCGTCAGCTCTGGTACAAAAATGGGGTGGACCCAGCTCCACCCCAGTTCTTTTCCCACTGCATCCTGCGCACGTGAAGAGTCCCTGCTCATCTTGGCTTACCAGCCCAGCTAAAGAACCTCATTTTTCGTTCGTTTTGCGATTTTCTCCTCAAAGTTTTGACAGTTTCAGTGCCTATTGACGCATGTCTTTGCCATCATCGGTCTCCTCGATGGGACCCCACGTTAACAAGTGCGGTTGCGGCCGCCAAATCCCGTCTAAAGACGGTCATCGGCAGTGCGTTTTTTGCCTGGGGCCTGACCGCGACACCGTGGCCTGTTCGGCCTGTCAGAAGTTCACCAGCCGAACCCGGATCCGCCGCTTGAAGGCCCCGAAACTGTATCTGCTGGAACAAAAGATGGATCTGCACACCTCAGGGGAGAAACAGATGAAAGAGGATAAGTCAAAGCGGTCCCGCGATAAAGACCATAGTTGGTCTAGGCACTGGTCCAGGTCCTGGTATCGCTCCGCTCTTCTCCCAAGACAACCCGTGGATCCAAGGGCTCAGGTGAGCATCCCAAGTCTAAAGACCAGGCTAAGGCTGGACCTTTGGGGGAGAGGCCAGCGAAGCCCAAGATGACTCCGCTTAGGGTCACTGTTAAGCTCTCGGAGGTGCAACCTTCGGCCCTGCTTTCCAAGGCCCAGGCGCCGCCAGTCAAGAGCACGCCTACAGAGTCCAAGGACACTCCCGTGCCTCCCAGTCGGGTCCCGTCGCCGGTTCCCTTACGACACTGGGTGGTGGGCAGCGGATCGGGCGCAGCCAGTGAGGGGCTCGTCATCATCTAAGTCCCCGGGGCTCAAGTGGTCTCTCCTGCTAAGGTTGGCGTCCCGAATATTCCGTTCCCGGAAAGTGGCCTCTGTTTTTCAAGGATGAGCTCAGGATCTGTTTTCCTTCTGGTGGGGGCAGATCAGAAGTAGCCCCCCCCCAAAGCTGGCCCAGCCACTGGTCCTGGACCGTTTGGGTGAACCACAGCCAGGAGGGACCTCTTCCCCGAGGAAGACCCCCAACAGGCCGCCACCTCCTACTAAGGTTTGTTCCAGGTCCATTGATCAACACCGGCGCTCTATGAGATCAGGTAGCAGACGCCGGGTCAGGTCTTACACTAGGAGCCGTTCCCGTTCTGCTAGACGGGACTGCTTTCGACGTTGGCCCCCTGACTGGCGTCGGTCTCCGCTCTGTTGGTCGGTGAGCCACCGGCGGCTTGAGTGGGGCTAGCTAGCCATAAGGACAGGTCTGGCTACTCGTCACCCAGTAGCCGTTCCTCCTCTTCCTCTTCATCCTCTACCTCTTCCTTTTCGGAATTGGGGTTCCTCGGGAGAAGGACCAGCCCTGCTAGCCTCTTGACAATCCCACTTTCATGGGCGTCATGAGCCATCCAGGCCTCAATGAGTGGGACACGGAGGACCTGGATCTGGAAGCATGTGATTTGGCTAAGTACCTGAGGCAAAGGAGCCCAAACCATTGGTGGTTCCTCCTTTAGTGGACACTTTCCAAGACCTCACCAGAATAACCTGGAGCGTCCGACTTCAGTCCTGGCAGTTCCGAAGAAATCAGACAGGCCGTATAGTGCCCCGAAGGATGAACCATTCTTGGCTGAACATCCTCAGGCGGACTCTTCAGTTATTACGGCTGCTCACGACAAATCTAAGCAGCCTAAACATCTCAGCTCACAGGCTCCCGACCTGGAATCCCACTACTTGGACCAGGTGGGCAAGAAAGTCTATTCTGCCTCCACCTGTTCTATTAGGTCCCTGAATTTCCTTACGGACATGGTCCAGCACCAGAATGCATTATGGGAGCGGGGACAAGAGCTGGTTAATGCCTTGTCAGACTCCGAGAAGAAAACAGAGATTCTGGACCTTCTCAAATCGGGCTCGGACGTAGGCACACGTTTTGCGTGCCTTATGCGACACTGCGGATACCTGACAGCCAGGCGGCAGCATCAGGTGTCTGCCTCAGGCGCCATTCCTGGTTGAGTCTTGGGCTTTCATCAGGATCTGCAGTCCGAATCCGGAGTTACCATTCCAGGGTTCCGTGTTGTTTGGGCCGGAGATGGAGTCTTTGATCTCTCGCCTCCAAGAGTCAGGCAAATCCATCTGATCTGTCCGCCAAATGTACCGTGGTGACCAGCAGAGACAGCAAAAGCGGCCATTTCGGAAGCTCTCAGGTGGTCAAGCCCGTGGTAACCAAGAAGGCCAGAGAGGAGTCTTTCGGAGGAGAGCCGGCAACTAGCAGCCTGGAGGCACTCCTCCCCGTGGCCTCAAGTCCTCCCCAGGCCTTTCTGCCCACCCTAGTTCCGCCCAAGCTGACTCCCTTCCGACACCCCAGGGGAGGGTGGTAGGGAATTAAGCTTCTCCCTGTAGTTTCAGGGCTGGAGCTCACTAACTAGGGACAAATGGGTCCTAGGCGTCATAAGGACAGGATGCACCTTAGAGTTCCACGGAGATTCCTCCAGACCTCCACCAAGGTTCTCCAGATATCCTCCTTCTCATATTCCTCTCATAGAAGGAGAGTACAGGCCCTCTTGCAAAAAGGGCAATAGAACCAGTCCCTCTGAGTCAACGGGGAAAAGGTTATTACTCCCACTTCTTCCTGGTCCCAAAAAGACTCAGGACCTTCGTCCCATTCTGAACCTAAACTCGCTAAATCTTTATATAGAGTACAATAGGTTCCGAATGGTGACCTTCTCTAGTCTTCTTCCTCTGCTGCACCAAGGGGACTGACTCTGCTCCCTGGACATGCAAGATGCGTATATGCATATCTGGGTCTTTCCCCTCACAGAAGTTCCTGAGGTTCCACTTCCAGGGGGAGCATTATCTGTTTTGAGTTCTTCCGTTCGGCCTCTCATCCGCTGCTCAAGTCTTCAAAAAATGTTTGGCAGTAGTGGCTGTGGCTCTAAGGTGTCAGGGGCATTACGTCTTGCCTTACCTGGACAACTGGCTGCTAGCGGCCCCATCAAGGTCATGCCTGCTTCAAGCTCTCGGAGATACCTATACTCTCTTCCGAGACTTGGGGATCACCCTGAACCTTCAAAGTCTTCCCCAGAACCCAGCCAAAGACTCGTCTTTATTGGTCCGGTCCTGGATTCGGTCCAGGGCATGGCTTTTCTACCCCCGGAGAGGGGCGATCGCTTGCAAGAGATAGCCAGATCGGTTCGAGTAACACCTCAGGTCTCAGCAAGGACCTTCCTCAGACTTCTGGGGCACATGGCAGCAGCCATTCTAGTTACACCTCTGGCCCGTCTCCACATGAGAATCCCACAATGGATGCTCAGGGTGCAGTGGGATCAGTACTCAGATGACTTCTACCACATGGTCAGAGTCACAGAGCCAGTTAAGAGAACGCTTCTTTGGTGGATGGATCCACTCAATTTGGAAAGAGGGGTCCTCTTCCGTCCGGAGCCCCCAAAATCAGACCCTTACGACTGATGCCTCGGATTTGGGGTGGGGGGCGCACCTAGGGACTCCCCAAACACAAGGCATTTGGACCCCCGAGGATCGCGAACTCCATATCAATGTCCTGGAGATGCGAGCGGTCCTCAATGCGCTACACGCTTTTCAGGAGGACCTCATGCCAGGCTCTCTTCTGGTTCAGACGGACAACATGGCAGTTGTCTTCTACATCAACAAGCAAGGAGGAGCTCATTCTTACCCCCTGTGCAAGGAGGCCATGAGAGTCTGGTATTGGGTGCTGGAACGGCACATCACTCTCTCTGCGGTGCACGTTCCGGGTGTCCTCAACGACTTGGCTGACAGTCTCAGCAGATCTCGGTCCAGGGCGTACAAGTGGGAACTATTGCAGTCAATAGCGGAACAGCTGTTCGACAGATGGGGTCATCCAGACCTGGACCTGTTTGTGTCACCATGCAACACCAAACTGCCGCTATTCTGCTCGCGAGAGCCCACACCTAGTGTTTTCTGGCCAGACGTGTTGTCCCTATGTTGGGCAGGGAGGTTTCTTTACGTCTTCCCTCCCTTTCCTCTTGTCCAGAGGATTTTGTCGAAGTTACAGGACGAGGGGGTACGAATGATTCTGGTCGCCCCGCTGTGGCCTCAGCAGATTTGGTTGCCACTACTTCAGTGGCTTTCCATGGACTCTCCAATTCCGCTGCCAATATGCTTGCAGTTGCTGTCCCAGGATCAGGGCTCGCTGGTTCATCCCGATCTCCGATCCTTGTGCCTTTATGCATGGCTCCTTCAGACATAGCAAAGCACAGGTACAAGGTATCGCCAGAGGTGGCGGAAGTTCTTGTGTTGGTGAGGAAGCCCTCTACGTGCTCCACTTATGCTATGAAATGGAAGCATTTTTGTTTGTGGGCCTCATCTCACCATCTGGATCCAATTTCCTGTCCAGTGAACTCAGCTCTTCAGTATCTCCTCTCCTCATACCCAATACCCACTGGGCTATGCCTTCCACATCTAACCACCGCCAGGACAGGCTTGCACCACTCCTGGAATCAAGATGGGGTGATTTATGTTTGCCTGTTCCCACTCTCACTTCTGGCCTACGTCACCACTTACTGGGATCATCGTTTACAGAGCAGTTTTCTCTCCAATAATAAACAGTCGAATAAAATCTCTGTCAAACAGCTTGCCGGAGTCGCCCACGCCAATAGGCTGTGAAGCTACGGCCAAACTGGGGGCGGAGGCCTCCAGTGCCCGGAGGGCCAAAGAGCCAGGCGTGGGCCAGGCAGGTGGGCTGTGACACCTCGGAAGCCTCCGAGGCGGCAAATCAGGAAGCCGGTCCCCAGAGGGGCGTTACCTGAGTCCCGCGACTCCCAAGGAGATCGCGGTGGAGAAGCCCTTGTTCGGTGCCTCTCCTTGTCTTTCTTCTTCCGATGGCCTGGGAAGTGGGCGCCTACCTGTTTTGAGCTCCTTCTCCACCTAACTCATCTTTTCTTTAAGATGTGGGCTTCCAGGGATTGCTGCCGCCTTTTCGGGTAGCCACGCTGAAGCTGAGGCAGTGCTGGCACTTCCGACTGGGTGATAGGGCCTAGACAGAACAGGCACAGGAAAGGCAGATCCTTGTGTGGGAGTTGGGCTGCGAGTGCCACTTATTTTTATTACTTGGAGGGTGTAGGGATGACATACACCGGCGATGAACTGGCAATGTCGAAAAGGCAAAATTATTCGGTAAAAACCGATGAAGGGAGGCTGACGAAGCAACAAACTTTCTGCGGCTACTGCGAGCTGTTGAGGAAAGAACTGGAAGGTGGGCGTCAGGGACCGCCCCTTTAAACCAACGTCTCCTGACGCCGGTCACCTGACGTGGGGGCGGTTCCTCGCCAAGGACTGCTAGCTAGAAATTTTTCCGTGGGGTCCTGCCACCTGTCCTATATGTAATTACCTACTGCAAGAGCCCTCTCGGAAGTAAGATCTCTTGCTTCTACTACTACTTCTGTCTGGCAATATTCACCCTAACCCTGGCCCCACAATCCCAAGCTCCGACCTCCAGCAGAGTCAATCTGGGGAACTCACCTTTGCAATGATTAACATCTGTAGCCTTCTACCCAAACTTGATGCCCTACAATTTCTGCAACACCAACACAACCCTGATGTTCTTGTGATTGTCGAAACCTGGCTCACTCCAAAAATACCTGACAGTGCAATTACCCTACCAGGATATAACATATTCAGAATTGACAGGACCACTAAAAAAGGTGGTGGATGTGCTGTTTACCTCAAAGACTCTCTCCTGGGGCACCGTGTTTCAATCCCCGCCTCAGTCTCTACCGCCCAGATACTACCCATCAGAATTCTACTTGGGGTT
The DNA here is from genome assembly GCA_016271365.2 of Neoceratodus forsteri. Lineage (NCBI taxonomy): Eukaryota > Metazoa > Chordata > Ceratodontiformes > Ceratodontidae > Neoceratodus > Neoceratodus forsteri. Next base: position 174,140,285 of record CM057449.1, on the reverse strand, counting down.
CGCAACAAGGCACTGACTATTGCTGCTGTCAACATCCCTCACAAGCATCAAGGTAAAGGTCTCAACTCTGTCCTTGACCTTGTCTGTTCCAAACCACCAGGCACAGAGATAATCCTAATGGGCGATTTTAACATCAATTGGTTTGCATCAGATACAGGTGGCTACAAGAATGTCATCTCAGCTGCCAACCTCGCTCAGCTGTTCGTCTCCCCCACTAGACTCAACTATAAGACTGGGACAAGCACCCTTCTAGACAGGATACCGACCAGTCACCAATCCCGCATCTCAAAAGTCTCCATTCTCCCAGATACGCTAAGTGACTACTCCCCAGTCGCATGTGAATGGTCTAACAAATTCAGCCCACCACCACCCAAACTAATAAACAGCAGACTCCTTCCCGTGGTGAATTGAAGCACCTCAAATTACTCCTTAGACAAGAAGACTGGTCACCTATCTTCCATGCATCAGATGTCAACTCTGCGCTTGACTTCTTCATCAGCTCCTTCAATGCTGCCTGTGACGTTCGCCCCTTGAAAAGAAAAAGTAAAGGCCTTAGCAAGCCATTGCTTCGCTGTTGATCTTCTTATATTGCTGAAAGCTAGGGACCACCTCTGGTTTCAGGCCCAGGCCACTGGTAGGCAAGTAGATATACAAAACTACAAATGTGCCCGAAATGACTGCACCAAAGAAATACGCCTGAAGAAAAGTAACTATTACAAAGATGCCCTCACAAACATACCTCTCAACCTCCTGCCTCATAAATCAGGGACAAGGCTTAAAAAAATCAGGGACGAAGGACCAAAATCAGGGACACATCTTAAAAATTACAGATATCCACCAGAAAGCTGGTAGAATATAGGACTTAGTGCAAAATGCTTTTTCTAAAGAAAAACAAGTCTGTAACTTTAATGCTTGACATTGTTTCGTGCTTACAGTCCCCACTGTTTAGCCACAAAAACACAAATTTTAGGAGGGACAGAGTAAAATTTTGAGGCAAAATCAGGACATCCCTGAAAATCAGGGACACTTGAGAGGTATGCTCACAAACACCTGGGGAAAGGGGAAGTCCTTCTGGAATAATCTCAAGGAAGTTACAGGAATACTGCCCAAAACATCACCTTCAATGCTGGACATGGATGGGACTATAATTCTTGACCCTTCCACTATAGCTAACACGTTCAATAACGCATTCACTGATCTCAGTAGTGTTCTTCCTCCAGACTTCTATGATGAAGACCTCCCTCCTGCACCCTCCCCAACCCCCTTTTTCAAGTCACCCCTTTTTACTTCAGAGCAGTCAGGACACATGAAGTCCATAGATAAGTCTCTAAAGCAATTGCTGGATCTAGAATAAGTGGCAACTCACTTGACCTCAAACTGCTGTCCCTTACTCTTGATGAAGTGCTATCTCCTCTAACCTGGATTTTCAATCTCTCCCTCACCCTTGGCCAGTTCCCCGACAGATGGAAATCTGCCACCGTGACACCAGTCCACAAGAGTGGGGATAAGGCCCTTCATGGAAATTATAGGCCTATGTCCATACTACCCCCCAAGCTAATGAACATCTGGTATCTGACCAACTAATGGAATATCTGAACAAGTACGACATCCTATGTAAACAACAGCACGGCTTCAGAAAAGGCCACAGCACCACATCTGCCCTACTTGAATTCACAACTCCTGGACAATAATTACCTCACTGGTTCGGTCTTCATAGATCTGACCAAGGCTTTTGACACCGTCCATCATCGAATACTCCTCACAGAACTGCTAAAAGCTGGGCTCTCCCCTGAGTCTACAACTTGGTTTAAGAGCTATCTGGAAAACCGTTCCCAAGGAGTGAAAATTGCTGATATCCTCTCAGATGCTAGACCAGAACGCTCAGGAGTCCCCCAGGGATCCATTCTTGGCCACTCCTCTTCAGCCTGTTTTTGAACAATCTTCCACAATCCTGTCCAGAACACATCCTACTGTATGCTAACGATGCTGTCATTCACATCACCCAACAGGATCCCTACCTACTCCAAAAAAAAGCTTCGGAAGGGTTTAACCTCCATTGAAACATGGTTTCGTAGTCAAAAGATGATTCTCAACTATAAGAAAACAAAGTCAATGCTTTTCTGTGGCTCCGACAACAAACACAGGCTTCACCCCCTTAATATTACAACATGCCTTGGTGCTGTCCTCGAACAGGTTAACTCCTTTAAATATCTGGGGATCACCATAGACAGCAACCTATCCTATAGCATCCACATAGATAGTGTCGCCAAAGCTGCAAACACACACACTGGTCTCCTCTACAGGCATAGGCAATGCCTTACCTCGGATGCCTTAAGGATAGCAGTACAGAGCTCGGTGGTGTCTCTGACTATGGTTAGATTATTTATGGCTCTGCAACTGACACAGCCCTCAGGCGCTTATCCTTGGCTCTAAACAAAGCTTGCCGACTCATCACAGGATCCCACCGACTCACCCATATGTGTGACCTCTATGCCAAACAGGGTGGCTCCAGCTATCAAACCGTAGCAAGTACCAAACTTGTCTAATGGCTAAGAAAATTATGCTACATCTTGCTCCCCCCGGAGTCCAAAGTCTTCTCCATACAGGACGCAACCCCTGCCTCACCAGGGCTTCAGAAAATGAAATGCTGCACATTCCTCAGTACCGCACCACACAGGGCCAAAGATCCTTTGCATACCGAGCTCCTATCTGGATTAATGGACTCAACAAAGACATCTCCTCTCTGCAAAAGCTAGGCCTGTTTCAAAGCCAACCTTAGTCTCCACCTAGCTGCCCCTAGCTCCTGCGACTGTCCCTCATAATCTCATCTCCCTCCTAGCACTTCTACTCCTATCCCTCTCTTCCTCTTCCTACAGCCTACCCTACCCTCCTGTTTTTGCCCCCTACCCCCAAGCACTTTTTGAGGCCTGACAAATGCCCATGGCTGCACAGCTTTTTGTGTCAATTCCAAGCCTCAGTTACCTCTGGCTACCCTGCCCCTGATATTCACTTTCCTCAATGTAATGTATTTGAGCTGCTTAAAAATGTGCACTATTTCTGCACTGTTACTCAACTCTATGCAATATTTGTATTGTACCTCAATTAACGTGGTACCTTTGTAAAGAGCCTTGACTCAAAGGTACTTGTAATCCTAGACTCTAAATAAATAAATAAATTATACCAACAAGGCTTGAGCTACCCCTCCATTAAGGTGCACATGTGGGCCATCTTGGCTTATCACGCCCTTTCGGGTGACAGAACCTTAGCCCAACTGGACATGGCACGCACATTTTTACGGGGGATTCTTCATATGAGACCTCCCATTTGGGATCCTATCCCACCCTGGGACTTCCTTTTTGTGTTGGAGAAGCTTACCCTTCCTCCATTTGAAACTGCAGAGGATTGTGAGCTGCAATACCTGTCTTGGAAGGTTTGTTTTTTAGTTACCATTACTTCAGCTCAAAGAGTTTTCGAGCTTCAGGCTCTGATGTGTAAAGAGCCGTACTTAATTTTGTACAGGGAAAGGGTTTCTTTCTGAGGACGAACCCTAAGTTTCTTTCGAAAGTGGTCTTGGAGCTGACCCCCAACCAGTCTGTGGACCTTCCAGTTCATTTTCTTTCACCCTCTAACAGAGGGGAAGCTCTCCTTCAAACTTTGACTGTTCTGGGGCGGCTTAGGTATTACCTTAAGCGTCTGACTAATCTGTAAATGGAGCAACTGTGTGTGGCCTTTGCACCGTAATACTTGGGTAGACGGTGTCCAAGCAGATAATTTATAAATGGATTGTCCACTGTGTCTCTTTCTGCTATGAAAAGCTAACAAGCCCCTTCTGGGTCGGTTAGGGGTCACTCCACCAGGAGTGTCTTCCCCTTGCAGCTAATGAACATATTCATTAAGGACATTTGTGCGGCGCTACCTGGAATTCAGTGCATACTTTCATGAAGCACTACAGCTTGGACACTGCCTCCAGACGCCATGCAGGCTTCGGCCTGGCAGTCCTTCAGGGACTACTGTCCTGAGCCTCTATGTTCAGCTCCATCTCCACTTCCCGGGGTCAGTTACCTCCTTGGTGAGGGACTGCTTGGGATTCATTTCTAATTTTGATAGCCTGCTGCAAGAGGTCCCACTTGAAGTAAGACAGTACAGTTATGCAAGAACTTACCGCAGCAGTAGATCTTCGAGAGGAGCTCTTGCAGCAGGCTAGCACAATAAACCGAAGCCCCAAAACCAGTTTCCCGGCATGACTCAAGGTCGATGTGGTAGTGGGTGATAAAGGTGTTTGCTGACTTCCAGGTAGCAGCCCGACAGATTTCCTGGATAGGGATGTCCCTGGAAGCAGCCATCAATGCAGCAGTATGGCGGGTAGAATGAGCTCTTATCCCTCTGGGAGGCTCCTTGTCCGCCAACTCATAGCACAGACCTATGCATGATGTAATCCATCTTGCTATGGTCCGTTTGGCTGCAGGTCTGCCAGAAGCGGCTTCAGCATAGACGACAAACCACTGGCGAACCTCTCCACGAATTTCCGCAGTCCTCTCCTTGTAGTAGGATAGAGCACATCTCAGGTCCAAGGTATGGAGCCTGTACTCTGTGTCCGCGGTGCAATTTGGGTAGTATACCGGTAGAGTCAACACCTGGTAAAGGTGAAACTCTGACACCACCTTCGAAAGGAATTTTGGGTGGGGGCGCAGGACAATTTTGTCCCTGTGAAAGATCAGGTAAGGGGAGTCCTCCGAAAGCGCCTGGAGCTCCCCTGTCCTTCTGACTGACGTGGTAGCCATCAGGAAGGCAGTCTTCCACGACAAGTGTGACAGCTCACTTTTGTGCATGGGTTCAAATTGTTTGCCCATGATCTTTGCCAAAAACCAGCAACAGATCCCACGGAGGTGGAGGATCACGCACCGGAGGGGATATGTGATCCAGGGCTTTGAAGACGCGCCTAACCACTATCTCCTGCGCCAATGTGGGCTGACCGCCCACGACTGGTAAGCAGAAATGGCTGCCAGGTGCACCCTAAGGGTCGATGACCATAGACCCTCTTTGGAGAGTGACCAAAGGTAGTAGAGAATGTTAGCCACAGGACAGGATAAGGGATCAAGACTCTTTCGGACACCAAATGGAAAACCTTTTCCATTTGAAGGCATAACATTCCTGGTCGATTACTTTCAAGATGCTCCACAGACGGTGAGGACATCTTGAAAGACCCAAAGCCTAAAACTCTAGCACTCAGGTACCAGGCTGTGAGGTGCAGGGATTTAAGGTCAGGATGGAATACCTTCCCTGGTTCAGAGATATCAGGTCCGGCATGTACAAAGCCGCTCCAGGGGCCTGCAGCTGAGGCAGAGGAGATCTAGGTACCAAAACTGGCACGGCCAGTCCGGGGCTACCAGAATCACCTTTGTCTCATCCCTCCTCACCTTGAGTAACACCTTGTGGATCAAGAGAAGGCGTAGAGGAGGCCTGTGGTCCATGGCCTTGAGAAGGCATCTCCATGCAGCGAGCCCTGCTGAAGGGGGCGGCATTGTTTTCCTGGGAGGCAAACTGGTCCATCATCAGTTTGCCCCAGTGGGAGAACAGGCTGTAAGCTACCTCTGGATGGAGAGACCACTGTGGGATGTCTGCCCTATGCTGAGAGAGCATTCACCAGTTGGTTCAAGGCTCCTGCCACATGGATGGCTGGAGATCTGCCTCCAACAGGCTTACGAGAGTCCAGATGCGGAGCCCCTTGTATAGCAAACAGGAGTGCATGCCGCCCTGCTTGAGGCAATACATGGTCGTGGTATTGTCCATCTGGACTTGAACCACTGGACCTCAGAGCTGAGGAGCGAAAGCTGACAGTGCCAGTCTGACTGCTCTGCGCTTCAGCAGGTTGATGTGGCATTTGGACTCCTTGGGGTCCAGAACCCATGGACCCTGTTGTCCCCCATGTGGCTTCCCAGCCCATGAGAGAGGCATGGGTCTAAGGACGACCGTCGGCTCGGGGCGGACAAATGGGATCCCCTCCTGCAACCGATCTGGGGCGGTCCACCATTAGAGAGTGTCCTACATCTTCTGGGTTACAGTGAACAGCTGGTCGAAGTGACCATATCGCTGAGTCCACTGGGCGGCCAGCTCCCACTGAAGGGGGCGCATGTGCCACCGGGCCCAATGGACCACCGAGGTGCACGACGCCATGTAACCCAGAAGGCACAGAAAGTCCTGGGCAGGGTGCAAATGCCCAACCAGAAATGATCGGGCAAAAGAGAAGAGAACCTCCACCCTGTCTGCTGGAAGCCGAGCTCTGGCTTGACAAGAGTCCAGCTCTGCCCCGATGAAGCCCATCACCTGAGAAGGCACGAGTTCCGACTTGGCCTAGTTGATCACAAGGCCAAGTTGGGAGCAGGTTTTGAGGGCCAGATCCCTGGATCTCTCCACCTCCTGTTGGGTGGAACCTGCCAAGTGCCAATTGTCCAGATAAAGGTAGATTCTGACTCCTCGACGCGGAGGTGGCTGCCACCACTGCAAAGCATTTGGTGATGACCCATGGGGCTGATGACAGGCCAAATGGTATTGCTCAGAACTCGTACAGGGTCCCCTCGACCCTGAAGCAGAGGAACTGCTGATGGGACTATGGATTGGAACATGAAAGAAAGCATCCTGTAGATCCAGTGAACAGAACCACATGTTTCGCTCCAGGGATGGTATGATCTGGTTCAGAGTGACCATCCGAAAGGTGCGGGACCTGAGATATTGATTCAGGTCCTGGAGATCTAGGATGGGGCATCAAACCCTCGGCCGCTTGGGCACCAGGAAGTACCTGGAAACAAAGCCTGGGTCTGTCGGAGGATCCGCACTGGAGCTACTGCCTCCTTGCAGAGGAGCTGGCCACGCTGCCTCAAGAGCCAGTTGGGTGCATGCGAAACTGCTCTCCCGAGGGGTGCGGGCTGGGCTGAGAGGGTACTGCTAGAATTCTAGAGGCAGTCCTGACCGACCACTTCGAGAACCCATCTGTCAGAAGTGATAACAGCCCAGGCGGAAAGAAAGCCGATCCCCCCACGCTGGCGTGACAGGTGTAGGGGTGTTCACCCCCAACCCATCACTGAGCAGACTTAGAGGAGGAGGAGGCTCCTCCAGGACCTGAGCTTCGGCCTCCTTTACGGGGCTACTGAGGACCCTGATTGGGCCGAGGGCGCCAAGCTTGAGCCTGCTGCTGCTGTTGATGTTGCTGTCCTTCTTTCCTTCTTGATAGGAGGGCTGCCAGACAGCAAGGGAAGAGTGCTGAAATGGCTTCTTCTTTCTTCTGCTGGTTCTGCCCAAAGAACCCTTGGCAGAAGTAGCATCTAAGGTGGCATTGGACTGCTCTATATGCTGAAGGTGACCAGCCACTCCTGGACCAAACAAGTCGGTACCCAGGAAGGGCACGTCAGCAAGCTTATACTGAGTATCCGCTGGAAAGGAGGAAAGCCTCAGCCAAGCCCTGCAGCGAGAGGCCACTGCGGCTGCCAGCGAGCAGGCACAAGAATCCCTGATAGTCAAGGCCATCTGGAGCTGCTGTTTAGCAACAGCACGGCCCTGGTCATGGACCTGCTTGACCGAGGTCTGCATGTCCTGTGGGAGATGAGGGAGGACCTCGTCTAATGACCCAAGAAGAGCATGAGAGAAGTGTGCCATAATAACAGCTGAGCTGGCCTGACGAAGGCCAAAAGAAGAGGCCACACAGACCTTATGGGCAGTGTGGTCCATATCCTTGGACTCCTTGTCTGGGGGTTGGTCAGTGCCGGCCGAATGACCAGTACGCCTGATCACAGAGGCGGTCACCAGGCTCTCAGCCGAAGGGTGCTTTGTGAATTCCGCAAGGGACCACATGGGCACCGCGTACTTGCAGGCCATGTAGGCAGATAGTGCTGGGCAGGATGCTGCCAAAGTTCAAGAGCCATGCCAACAATGGCCTCGGCCACTGGAAAGGCCTCCGTCAGGGTATCCCCTCTCTCAAGAATGTCGGTGAGAGAGTACTCCACCTTTTTCTGGATAGGCTCCAGGGGCATTCCTGTGGAATTGGAGATAAGGCGGAGAATGCCCTGGAAAGAGGAAGGGCCGTCCTCCATCCTCGCGCCGACCGATGACCATCATCCCCAGGATGTGAGTGCAAGCCGGTGACATCCAAGTTCAAGAGTCGTGATACAGCGGTTCACCACCCAAGTCACCCCCGATCTGATGAGGGTGGTCCGGGTGACTGTTATCAACAGACGCTGAAGAAGCCGTGTCCTGTCGGTCCTCTTTGAGGCGCCCTCCCTCAGGCTGTTTAGGCAGTGGTTCCACCCGAATCGGTGGAGAGACCAGAGCAGGCCTAACTGGGAAGTGACCCGCCCCACGGGTGGAGGAACTGAGGGCTTCGTTCGGAGGGTCGGCTTCGCCTGGGAGGCGAGAGCCAAGTGACTGCTGGGGTAGGCGGCGGAGCCGGCTTCTGCCCGTCAAGATCAGCTGCTGCCACATCAGGTCTTCATAGTGCCTGAGTTTCGCCTGATCCTCTCTCCTCACCGAGGAGGATGAGGACCTGTGGCGTTGCTCTGTTTTAAGCGCTTATGGCTCTTCCTCGGTCGATCGTCTGAGGGAGTCCTGGACTGAGACTGAGATCGGGGAGGCCAACTCGGTCGATTGAGAGCCAACGGGATCTGTGAGACCCGGGGATCCGGGACCAGGTCCTTGATGGGGACACCAGCAGGCTGGGTCTCCTCATCCAGGAAGACCAGGACCAGTCCTTTCCAATGAGTTGTCGGGCACAGCTGGCAACAAGGGGTCGATGGGGTCGAGGATAATTTCAACCTCATTGGCCACTTCCTTGGTCCCTTGGCCAGATGGAAGGTCCAAAAAGCCAGCGGCTGAGGATGCGATCTCGACTGAGGTCGAGACCGCGTGTTCTTGGGGCTCGGACTTCTCCCGGTCACAAGAGCACCTCCATCGAGACAGACACCGGGTCTTTCTCCCTCTTCCGAGAGCGGGAGGAGTGCGAGCAGGGTGCCTCACCCGCAGAGGGAGACAAGCACGTCTCCCTGAAGGAACCCGTAAAGGTAGAAAACCCAAGTCAAGTGCGAGAAAAACTCCTGAGCCGCTGTCAAGCTGGACAGAGCCACAGGCGAAACGCCCCCTAACCTCCTTCGATTTCACCGCGGGTTCCTTTCCGGTCTCCCCAGCAATCGCCGTGCCTTGCGGCCGTCCAGGACGTTGGGATGGAAGGCCAAGCAAAATCCACACAACGAGGTGTCCTGTCCGACACCTAGGCAGTAAATGCACATGAGGTAGGGATCGGTGCATGACATCTTCTGGACGCAGGGGCACTGGTGAAATCCCGGGGAAGATGTTTTCCTCCATAGTCAATGCGACGAAAGCGTGATCGCTAACTTGAACGAGTTTGATTTTTGGTAAAATCGACAATTTGAAAGCCAGGGCCTACGAAATACCGAGAGCACGGGGGAACCTGCATCTTCCAGCTGAAAAGAAGATCTGGCGTCATGGGGTGGAGCTGAGGTATATACCACCTGGGTGGTAGAAGCCAGCTTGAACACTTCCGGCAAGATTTAAAGTGGAAGGGGACATGCCAAACAGTGTGGAAGAACAACATATCCACGCTCCTAGAAATGAAAATTATGTACCTACTGTAATTCTTGATCTTTCTGTGTATCTTTACCATTCATCACTGCTGGGTGTCTGGCCGGAGACAGGCACCCTGCAGGGAGATTTTTTATTTTGGGAGAGGAGCCGCACCACCCATGAGACCGACGATGCATTGGCGCTTGTGAGTTGGCCAGAACAGACGATGGATCCTCCTACACCTCAGTTCTGCATGCCAGGGAGATAGAAGGAAAGAAGGTATAGAAAATAAGGGCAGGGCAAGGCAGCCCAAGAGATAGCAAAAGGAAAATGAGCAACTGAAAAGAATAAGCCGATGACAGGACAGAGAAGAAGAGGGACCTGAAGGTTATGGGCCGAGAAGGCCCCAGTCCCTGAATGTCCAAAGATAGGAAGAGAGAAAAAGAGAGGAGTATAGAAAAGGAAGTTTTAGGGAGAGCAGGATGAGAGAGAGAGGCCAGGACCAATCAGGAAGAGGGCTGATCGAAGACCACCGAGAGATGGGTTCAAGGGAGGCTCCGAAGATTTGGATAATCCTGATGGGTAAGGCTCTCCCCCTAGCCCTGATCCTAACTCCCGAGGGGGAAAATCCTGCTCTTCCCTCCCCCCATGCAGCTACCAAAAGAAGAAAACATGTTTTCGAGGAGGGGGGAGGGGAGAGAAGAACCCCGTAAAATAATACCACTTCCACAGGGGAAAGTAAGAGAGAAAGACAACAAGGGGCAAGGGAATTATGGTCAGCCCCAGAACCACCCCATCTTGGAAGACTGAGAATAGAAGCTGAGGGATGGCCGCATCCCATAGATCAGTTCAGGATAGAAGAGGGGCCCACCACAAGACTCTAAGGAAAAAAAAAAACCCTAAGGGGTCCTACTTGCCCATTTCCAACACCCCCCTTTGAAGGCCTCCTGGCGCCCTGCCAAAGAGGAGAGAAATAACCCATGGGGGGGGGGTGGTACGGCTCAGAGACTGAGGTCTCGTGAGGGGAATGTGCAAGGGATTCAGTGATAAATGGTGAAGATACACAGGAAGATCAAGAATTATGGTAGGTACATAATTTTCATATCTTATCTGTGTCAATCTTTACCATTTGTCACTGTTGGATGAGTACTGAGCTCCCCGGAAGGGGGACCAAGAGACCCTGAAGGAATAAAATCTCAGCCTCCCCCCGGAGAAGAACGGGGGAGAGACACCTCCACTAGCCGGTTAGGCCTGGGATTGTCAGATGAGGCGGGTCCCTGAACCCTAGGGGAAGGAAGACGCCCTGACGTTCCTGTCTTGCCTCAGGGAGAAGAGATGGATCCCTGAAGGAGGGAGTCCAGTAACCCGCGCTGGGCCAAAGGTGACAACCTCGAAAGGCGAAGCCATGCCGTCCGACTAATGCAGATCGCTGTCCCGCAAGCCATGAAGTGACCTCACTGGCATCATAAGATGCCCTTGACTGGTGCCCGCCAACTCCAGGCCTATCGCTGAAGGGGGCTATGGCTTCCTGGGTAGCCTCAGAGTCGGTAGCGATGCTAGTGCCTGGCCCAGCATCACCCACAGATGCCAGTTGTAGGCAGTGTGGTGCGCTGATGTGAAATGATAGCAAGCATCATCCATGCAGAGAAGAAACTATCCGCCCCAGCTGGTCAAACTCCCAGAGTCTGGATCAGGGGCTGGTCGTGAACCTGGCGTCTATGCCCGGACGGGGTGCACAGATGCGTCAGTCCAAAAGATGGATGAGGCAAAGAGCCTGGAGACCCCCGGGTTGCACAATACCGCCTCCAGCAGTCCATAGGGGCTGGTTCTGAGGAGCATGGAATCTGCCAGGCACTGTACGATGCCTGCCGGAGAAGAACCGGCCAGGATGGGACCACCAAATGATGTGCCTCGCATTCGCCTAGAAAGGCTTGAGTCGCATGGTCGGTATTGTCTCGGGTATAACGAGAGATATGCAAGTCCCTGACCAGCCTCGAAAGGAAGCGCTGATACTGGGCCTGATCAGCGTCTGAGGACAGATGGACAGAGGGCTCCTCTTCCTTGTGGAGGAATATGAGGAGGTCGAGGAACTTGTAGAATCAGACTGGCTGTGGAGGAGGAACTGGCTGGAAGACCTGCTCATCCATTGCCCTATCACACTGTGGGAAAGCCGCAGCCTGAGATCTGAACTGTTCCCAGGTCAAAGGCCCCAGAGAACCCTGTGGCCTGGGAAAGGGGAGCTGGTCACAGAGGCACGGGCAAACCTGTCACCTGATGTGACGTGTCTCTGCCAGGGCTAGAAGAATCTACAGGAGAACCTGGCATCAGCGGGATCCGCAGGTCTGTAAATTCACTGACCTGTTAAGGAATACAAACTGGTTGGGACTTAACCCTGTAGGGTGAGCTACCCTATAAGGGGACTGGGGCCGAATGGATCCAGAAGGGTGGTCCCCAGCCCCACCCAATGAAAACTACCTAGAGGAGGACGAAAGGAGGAAACGGGGCTCAACACTACGGCTCCTGCCCCAACCCCGGAGGGCCACGAGAGTGTGCCAATATCCTTCACCCTGTTCCATCAACCCCGCTGACTCTGAGGAAGCTCTCTTCCCCACACCCTGTACCAAAGAGCCCCCCAACTCACGTGACCACCCGAGGGAGGCCGCGAGGGGGGGCTTGATCTTGATTCTGAGAGGGGGGATAGTACTGGGGACGGCAGCTACCCCCTCACTCAGGAACCTGGTCACCACGCCGCAGCAGTGGGACCACCAACCCGCACCTAACCCTCTAAGCCGCCATCGGCTCTAGAGTCAGCACGAGCCACAGTCACCAGAGCCATAGGAGGGAGCAAGTGGGGAGGCATAAGGGTGCTAGGCCGTGGAGAATCCTCAGACTCCGAAGTATCAGGCCTCCAGTCTGGATCAGCCTCCAAATCTTCTGGCTCCGAAAAGTGGACGATCAAGAAGTGCTCTGGACCGGCGGACCCAGAAGTTCCCCCAATCATGGTGCTGCGACCCAGCCCCGCACCCCCTGCAGCGCCGTCCCGATCACTAGAGCCACGAACAGCCCCCGGGGTCCAAGATGGCACCATTAGGCGGCACCAAGGAATGCCCTGCACTGGGACCCGCAGCCGTGGGCCCCAACAATGGGGGAGCCTGCACTGAAGAGGACTGTCAGAGTGGTGCTCCCAGCCCCGACCTCTGGCACCACGGCAGGAGCACCTCTATGGCAAGGAATGAAGAAGAGGAGGCCCCCCCTTCACTGGACCATGTGGGACAAGTGATGCTGCCCCCGAATGTCGGTGGAACCCTACCAACTTTTAATGCATGGTGCTCTAGAACTCAGCAGTCCATAGAGAAGCAGGCATCGCAGGAATCCATGTCATGCTGAGTTCCAAGGCAGGAAAGGCAAACGTCATGCTGGTTGGTAACGGAGATCTGTCGGCTGCAGGGACACCGATGCATGGGAGGCCAACCCGTTTTCTTCGACCATTTCTTGTCCCAAGGACCTGGCATGACACGAACAGTAACTTAAAAAACAAACCAGAAAAGACTCGATGCCATATTAATAAAAAGCAAAGATCTTTCCGGTCTGGAACGGCATTGAGTAGGTAGCAGAACTGAGGCAGAGTCGATGGAGAATTGAAGAACGGCGCTTGAGACTCTCAACGTCGACTAGGCTGCACAGAGAACTCGAGTGAGGGTGCTGTCTCAATGGTGGGAGAAACCGAACTGAGGTAGAGGAGGAGCCAATGGTCGTTTCTGGCCAACCCACGAGTGCCACGGAATGCGTCGGCCCCTCCTTCCAAAAAAAAAAAAAAAAAAAAATTCTCCCACAGGGTGCCTGTCTCTGGAGAGACACCCAACAGTGATGAATGATGAAGACTGACACAGGTAAGATCATATAGGAATGAGTCCCCAGCAGTTGGGATGCATCGGGGAGGAGGTAGCGAGCAAAAACTTAGGACAACAGGCCTTGGAGAATGGCCAATCTAAAATGTGTTTGCTTTGGAAGTAATGTCCAGGCTGTAATGCTTAGTAAATGTATGTACAGTAGAGCAAGTAGCAGCTTTATAAATCTCAGTTGCTGAAACGCCTTTAAAGCATGCCACTGAGGCAGCCATGCTCTCGTGGAGTGAGGTTTTATCATCCTGGGAAGTGGCTTATCGTGACTTTTTATAACAGAAAGTAATGCAGTTGGCCAACCAAGTGGACAAGCACTGCTTGAAACAGGAATGCCCTCTTTACCAGGGGCAAAGGAAACAAAAAGTTGCTCAGACTTGTGCACTTGTTGGGTGCAAAGAAGATAATATCATAAGATTCTATGTACATCTGATGTGTGGAGCAGGGATTCTCTTGGACTAGCAGACTCTGCATAATACACAGGTTAACTGTGTATTTTGATTTAAAGTAAATTCAGATACCATCTTTGGGAGAAATTTAGGATTGGTACTTAAGGATACCCTATCCTTGGGAAAATTTAGGTAGGGCTCCTTGCACATTAATGCATGCAACTCCGAGATATGTCAGTTTGATGTAACTGCAACCAAAAACAGAGTTTACCAGGAGAGAGATTGCAGCTCGCAGGAGGCTGCAGATTCAAAAAGACAACTTCAGTTTTTCAAGAACAAAATTCAAGTCCCAAGAAGGGACAGGGTCCCAAATGGGGGGGCGTGAGATGAAGAATACCTTTCAGGAAGGTCCTCATTACTTGTAGTTGGGTCAACGGTTTGTTGTCCACAGGCAAATGAAAAGCTGAAATGGCTAATAAATGGACTTTGACAGAGGAATATTTAAGACCATTGTTAGGGAAAATAAATAATCCAGGCTGCACTGCGGAGGCGAGAGTTACAATTGCAAACTGAAATAAATCTATAAAAACAGATTTCTCAAATATACAGAATTAATTTCTGTTAGTACAATGAATAATTACATATGCATGTGTAGTTTGATTATATACCTTATATTTGACAAAATACTGTGTTATTTTGGTGGCTTTTGTTGAAAAAAAAATCTTTTTTTTTTGGGGTAACAGAAACAGACTGACGGCAGGTAAGAACCGCTTGGCCCACCTAGTCTGCCCATTTTCCTACCTACAGGATAAGCTGCAGATCCTAGTTAACCAACAGCCTACTTCTTCCTGCCCCCCACCAGAATTGCCTTATGTCTGTCCCATGCATTCTTGAATTCCCCCACTGTTTTTGACCCCATGACCTCCTCAAGAAGGCCGTTCCATGTGTCCACCACCCTCTCTGTGAAAAAATACTTCCTCACATTGCCCCTGAGCAGTCTCCCTCCATCTTCAAATTGTGCCCCCTTGTTCTTGCACATCTCTTTTTCTGAAAGATGCTTAACTCTTGGACTTTGTTGATTCCCTTGAGGTACTTGAAAATTTCTATCATGCCCCTCCTCTCCTTGAGGGTATATATATTAAGCTCCTTTAGTCTCTCTCTCTCTTCGTATGGCTTCTGTTGCAGACCCTGCACCATTTTAGTTGCCCTCTTCTGGACTGCCTCCATCCTGTCTATGTCCTTGCGGAGATGGGGTCTCCAGAACTGCATACAGTACTCCAGATGGGGTCTCATCAACTGTCTGTACAGAGGGATAACAACTTCCTGTTTTCTACTGGTGCTGCCTCTCCCTATATATCCCAGTATCTCCCCAGCCCTCCTTACTGCCTTCTCACATTGCTTGCTTACCTTTAGTCATCTAATAAGACTGACTACCCACCCCCAGGTCTCTTTCCATTTTTGTTAATACCTCCCCCCATTGTGTACTCTTCCCTTGGGGTTTTGTTTCCCAGGTGGTATTTCACAAGGTATAGAAAGAAATGGAAATGACTGCACAGATTTATTTACAATCTTTAGAAAGATAATTTGTCAGGAACAACTCTGCTGGAGTAGTCACCAGCCCCTTTACAAAAGAAAGGGTCCTTGGTAGCTGTCTAAATTAAAGGTGGACAAGGCAAAGGGGTCGGATGGGAAGGAATACACCCAAGAGTTCTGAAGGAACTGCAAGAGGAAATCGCAGACTCTTTGGCTTAACTATTTAACAAGTCACTGGATGAGGGCATAGTGCCACAGGACTGGAGAAGGGCCACAGTTGTGCCACTGCACAAGATTGGTAGCAGGAAGGTAGCAGGAAATTACCGCCCAGTCAGCTTGACCTCAGTGGTGAGTAAAGTAATGGAGACATTGCTTAAAGAATGGGTGGTGTAGTACCTGAAAGAAGTGGGAAGCATGACCCAAAGCAGCATGGCTTCAAGGCAGGACGCTCATGCCAAACAAACATGATAGAATTCTTCGACTGGGCTACAAGAGCAGTGGACCAAGGTGCAGCTGTAGACATAGTATATCTGAATTTTAGCAAAGCCTTTGATATGGTTCCACACAGAAGGCTATCAAATAAATTGGAGCAAACAGAAATAGGCAGAAAGTGGTCAACTGGATACAAAGCTGGCTACAGGACAGGACTCGGAGAACAAAGGTAAATGGCACCTAGTCGCAAGAAGGGAGAGTAACCAGTGGCGTTCCACAGGGATCAGTGCTTGCATAATCCTTTTCTACATATTCATCAGCAACATCGCTGAGGGACAGAAAGGGAAAATCTGCCTGTTCGCAGACAATACAAAGCTCTGCAACAGGCTGGACACACACGGTTAGGAATCCAAGAAATGGAGGCAGATCTAAGAAAGCTGGAGGAATGGTTCAAGAACTGGCAGTTGAGATTCAGTGCCAAAAAGTGTAAGGTAATGCACTTGGGTAAGAGGAACCCAGGAAATAACTATGTCCTGGAAGGGTAGCAATTGGAGAAAAAGATGGAATGGGATCTAGAAGTTATGATATTGGACGATTTAAAGGTAGGAAAGTAATGTGAAAAAGAACTAAAGGCAAGCGGTATCCTTGGATGCATAGGTAGAGGTATTATTAGCAGAAATTGTGAAATTATCATCCCACTCTATAGGTCCTTGGAGACCTCACTTGGAGTACTGTGTGCAGTTCTGAGGCCACACCTAAAAAGGACAGAGACTGTCTGGAATCTGTGCAGAGGAGAGCCTTTCAAGATGGTCCAGGGACTACACCATGAACCTTATGAAAATAGCCTCAGCCAGTTAAACCTATTCTCCCTAGAGCAGAAAAGGGACAAAGGAGACATGACAGAAACATTTAAATTTGTTAAAGTGATAAACGCAGTACATACCAGTAACCTCTTTCAGGAAAATAGGACTGCGCATACAAGACGGCACAACTTACGCCTGGTAGGCGGTAAATTCAGAACCAGTGTTAGGAAGTACTTTTTTGCAGAGAGGGTCATGGACCCTTGGAACAGACTGCAACCTGAGGTGGTGGTAGCTAAGACTGTCAGAGAATTCAAATAGGCAAGGGACAGTCAATGTAGTCACCCCAACAAGAGCAGTAGATAAGGTGGGGGTTAGACATCTCGGCAGACTAGATGGACCGCACAGTCTCCTTCTGCAGGCTAATTATTATGTTCTGTTGCTCACACTTTGTGTGCAGCTATTATGGTTTGTGAGATATTTGCATTTGTTTGACGATGGCATGTTGAACTGCATTCTGGCTGTATTGCTCGAAATAACACCTGTAGTGTGCTGCAGACACGAGGGCTGAACACTCAGAGCTGTACTCTAGAGAGAATGAGTTGATGCTTCTGGAGAGAACACTGGCATACCATCTTCAGTTGAATATTGTACATGGCTGAAACAAAGGGCCAAGCTACAGGCTGTGCCTTCCCATTCTGAACCAAAATAGGAGCGTCACTCACGTTCTAGAACCACTAGAAACAATTTTCAAACTCAACTCACCACAACCTCCCTACAACATTTGTTGTGTGTGTGTGTGTAGGGTCGAAGGGTCTTCTTGACGCTGCAGAACAGTGCAGGAACTGAAACTGGTAGTGAAACTTGTTAAAGTTATCACCCTGTCACTGGAAATTTATTAGGGTGCTGCTAGGGTTTATGAAATCCTTACTCCTGTGGAAAGGAAAGGGTTGGAAGTTTTTATAATCTGTGGAGCAGCAGGTTTGGAGATCAGAGAATCTAGATCCACCAAAGCAGCATTAGGTCCCAGGAATGATTCTGGCGTTTTGCGGGCAGCAGGGGTAGGCTTCGAGCCAGGCATTTCAGTTAGAGATCCACTTATACTGGTCATATCAAAAACGTCTGGACTCCTGGAACCAACAGAGCGGGACAAGGGCACCTCACCGGCTAACAGGTCTAGCTCACCTGGGAAAGAACAGAGGTTATGCATATCAGTAACACAAATGCTGAGCAGATTACAGAGTTTTATAACCACACTGTTTTTTGTTTTTGTAAGTTGCCATTTGGAGCTTTATTACATGATTTGGAGGTGGGGACTGATGCTTCCTCCCCAAAGAATGGGCTGAATCTGACATACTAGTAGGAGAAATTAGGGGCACTGTATTTATTCCCTATCATAACTTTGTCTAAATTATTCTAATAGCCTTTAATAATTAGGAGATGTGGTTTATACCACTGACTAAAAATCCTCCATCAATACTGGATCCCTTCTTTCATTCTTTCTGTTGCTTTGCCCATAAATGTTCTCTATTCCACATACAGTATTCTAACCTTTCCCTATCCTCCCTCGAGGAGAGTTGTCTCTATCACAGTGATAACTTTTTCTCTAAATTCTCCCTCCCCTGCTAGAGTAACGCTCTTCATACTGCTCTCCTCCCTTATTTTTCTCTCCTAGGAATGTTGGATGTTTCTCCTTCTTCCTTCCTCGCCCCAAGATCAAAGCTAGACAGGCAGCATTCTCCTACAGACTTCCCTTTCTCTGCCCCCCCCCCAACCATTCTTCTTCATCTTCTTTCAATTAAAAAAGTACCGACCCATGAATTTACTACTCATACTTGTTCCTCATAATATGCCCTCTTCCTTTACCTTCCATCCCTCTTTCGCTTTCATTCTTGAATCCTTCCTCTCACTTTCCATTCCACTAACTCCTTCCTACCACCGGTCTCAGAGACTGCTGTACTTACTGTACTGGTTAAGGGAACTATATATAAATTTAATATTTTCATGTAAATTTTGTTCTATCAGGACGATCATGCCCACAGAGTTTACATTTAAATAATGTTTTTTTGGAGTGAGAAAGGGCTGTTAAAATATAATTTAGTGCC
Organism: Neoceratodus forsteri; assembly: GCA_016271365.2. Taxonomy (NCBI): domain Eukaryota; kingdom Metazoa; phylum Chordata; order Ceratodontiformes; family Ceratodontidae; genus Neoceratodus; species Neoceratodus forsteri. The sequence goes on along the minus strand of CM057449.1, from coordinate 174,121,560 downwards.
CTCTTGGTTGATTTTTAACTGTGCTCCCCAAAATTGTACTGGCATGATGACACCGGCTCCACTTTATCCCATCCCCAGGATGCATCTGAAATTAGCTAAATCGCATGCTCTTCCTGGGGAACAATTTCATGTAATAAATGAATATCAAAAACTTAATATGTTGATCCTGAGATTTTTTTTTCAGGGCATTTTCATAGAGTAGCAAGTGAAATTAATTTGAATGTTAGAACAAAAACTGGTTAGTTACTCATCAGTAACAGCAGATTTTCAAGTAATTACCTCAATAAAGCCACACCTTTGGATTTGTAAGCCGCTGGTGTCAGGAACACTCAAATGTTTGCCTAGCTGGGGCTGCACATGTCTGACATACGACTGTGCTACCTACTGTACATTTATTTAAAAAGTTTTACCAAGAAAGACATACTGAGCTAGTAAGACATTGTTTCCACATGCTTTCCGGGTTTGGGGGTTACACCATGCACGAGCAAGAGAAAAAAGAAATACAAAAATACAATAAGGTGCAGAGTAATAAAATGTCTTACAGTTGAGTGGTCAGAATATTCAGACAGGAAGACCAGTGCAACCCAAAACAAAAAGTGCAAATACAAAATACAATAAGGTGAGCACAATACATTACCGGCTGTGGTACAAGTTTTCGAACAGATTAGTACCACCCAGACTTTACAAGGTGCAAGAGAAATCAACTGCAGTGAGTGGACAGCCTATTTCTCCTCAGTTCCCACCTAGAGACAAGCTCGGTGTAGTACCATACCAACAGGAATGGGAGTGCAGAAAACTTACAAGGCCGACAAAAGAGGTGGAATTTCCAGGACAAAAGCACAATGGAAGGGGTACAGAACAGCAGAAGACCAAGTGTGCAGTAATGGGCATGTCTTCCAGAGTGTACCACCTCAAAATGCAGAAGTAGGTAGGACGGAAGGTGAGCTGTGGCTCTGTGGAGGAGATTTAATCGAAGATCTACTTTTATTGGTAAATAAACTATCTTCTTCATGGACACCTCCCTCGATAAAGCCACACCTTTGGAATAATTTCAAAAGCAATACAAGATTGCAAAGAAGGAGGAAGACCACACTGGAGGGACATAACGTCCCTTTAGACAGCAGGTCTTTGAGAATGGCAAGGCCAAAGCAAGCCCACTTACAGGACATGAGTCAAATTGTGATAGAACTCCATGTGACGGCAGAGCATATATCTACTGTATGTATCTACATTTCTGTCTATGTATATATATTAATTATAGAGGCACGACAGCGGCATGTTTCATGTTAACCCTCAAATTTTGCACTTTAGTAACTTTGCAACTGATCAGTGGATTTTCTCAAAATCTGGTATGCGCTGTCCCGTGGGGTAGATCTCTTGATGTGGCAAGTTATGCTCTGGTTGAATGTATGGATTCTGAGACAGACAGTGCAAAAAGTCAAAGTGGCAATTTTTGCAGTTTTTTCCTCATCGCTTAAGCGTCCAGACGGTATGGAATTTTGGTATGATTTTTTACTGTTGAAACAGCTTGGGTAACAGAACAGGCATGCGTTTGTTTTGTGAAAAATATTAATCTGTTGCAAAGTTATTCAACTTTTTATAACCCATGAAAAAGAATCCTTTTCTGGTATCACGAGTCACGAAATAGGATCTTTTCAGCACTCCAGAATCATTGTTTGTCCTTTCCATTACCCTCCCTAGTACTCTACTGTTTTCCTGGTGTCCTAGTGGCCCCATCCTCCAAAACCCCTGCCCCTTCATTTTCCTGGTGTCTAGTGGCACCCCCACCTCTGAACGCTGTCCCTGTAATAAAATAATTTCCTGTTGTCTAATGGCACCCCCACCCTCCAACGCTGCGTCTGTAATCAAACCAATTTCCTGGTGTCTAGTGGCACCTCTACCTCCGGATCACTGTCCATGATGTTTCCTAGTGTCTAGTGGCACCTCCACCCTCCTATCATTGTCCCAATGTTTCCCTGGTGTCCAGTGGCACCCTCACCCTCTGATCGCCATCCACTAGTCCTTGTTTATTTATACAGAATCTGACACGTATCCCCCGGCAGCCCATCGCTTTATTTATTGGCTGATATCGGGTGCTGAATCCTCATGTCGGCATTTAGAGCCCCAGCAGTGGGGGACACTGGGAGCCCACTCCCAGTGTTCCTAAATGCTTTATTAATGAAATCCTGTAAAAGAAAATAATTTTCGCCTTTTTTAAACCTAAAAAAAAAAAAAAAAAAAAATAGTCCTCATCGTCCCTGCTGTCACCCTCCCCATCCCGACCCTCCCAATAAGCACCCACCCCCACCCCATATTATACTTACCACTGGAGGTCATAGGCTACCATTTTCTGTGAATTGAGACACGTCTACACTCTACAATCCAAACTGTGAACTGAGGAATCAAGGTAAGTGTTGTATAATGTATTTCAACTGCGTTTTAAACTTGTGTTCATAACTTTGCAAATTTTTGGACTTTTTCATCAAATTTTCAACACAGCCTTTTTGGGACCCCATGTCATGAACACTCACACTGTCATTTCATTAATTGGGCCCGGAAGGTGATTTCATGGTCGCTGTGTTAAATCACCTTTCAGGACAGAATACTGAAATTTCACCACCAGTGTTTATAAGGTGGGATCTTAAAATGGCCATGTTAAAAAATTGGTGAAAAAAATTCCTAAAAATGGGTGAGTTATGTGAGTTCATAGGAATTTTTCTAGGCACGTGTATAACTTTGGTAATTTTCAATATTTTGAGTCCAAATTTTCAACATAGCCATTATTTCACACCACCTCATAAACAGTACAATTGTCATGTTTCACATCCTGTCCAAAACGTGTTTTTGCACCTGTGGCACAGAATATAGTTTTGAAACAGATTTGAACATTTTCACCTATAGTTTATGAGGTAGAGTCATAAGAAGACTATGTTGAAAATTTGGTGAAAATAAAAGTTATTAACATATATTGTAATTTCTCGCCTGCTCATAACTTTTGAAATTTTAAATCTTTTGACCCCAGATTTTCAACATAGCCTTTTTATTACCCCACCTCATGTATGTCACAGCTGTCATTTTCAAATCCTGCCCAAAATGTGTTTTGCATCTGTGACGCAGAATAAGCGTTGCAGTTAAGCAGAGTGCGTTTGATGAGAGTTCAACAATTTCTGTAATGGGTACATAAGGTTGGGTAATAAGAAGGCTATGCTGACAAATTTGGTCACTGTTGTCCTATAAATGAAAGTGCAGGGCTACATATATATATGCATCTACGGAGGATAGAAGCACAGGGTCCAAGGGACCCTGTACTCCTAATAAAATGAGGATACTACTATACTATTTCAAAAAGTAAGGAAATAAATTTGCAAAAAGCGTTGTTTATGCTCCAGTTAGGGTCAAAGTGACAGAAGTTGGGAAATGAGGTGGGGTTTCCCCAACACCCCACCCTTCAAAACCAGGTAAGACAACAGGTGTGGAGTGTGCCTGGGCTTCTCAAACCTAATGCTCACCCCATTCTCATAAAGTCTACATATCTGACCTTATCTACGGTTGAATGGGTGAGGTTAATGACAAACAAGGCACACCCCACACCCGTCTCCTGCCTGGTTTGGAAGGGTGGGTGTCAGGGAAACCTTAATGTTCATTTCCCAACTGTTGTTGCTTTGACCCTAACTGGAGCATAAACAAAGTTTTTTACATCATCATTCATCCATTCATCCAGGAGATGCCACGGCCCTACCAGAAATATTGCTGATATTTCTCGAGTGCAGTTTGAGCTAATGACATCATGAATAACGAAGAGGTGCAGTGCTTTCATGCTGCACGTCGACGGAGCGGTCAGTGGATCGAGAGTGTTGTCAGTGAAGCGGGGGCTCTGAAGAGGACCGCGGGCCTGTTGGGGAAGGAGTGGAGAAAGTGAGTTGTGGAAGTTGGGGCAGAGAAACTGGTCTGGGCATTCGCTGTGAGTTGCTGTAAGGAGAAGAGAAGTTAAAAGCACAGTAGGACAGAATGTTCCTCGAATTTGAAGGAAGGTACTGGCAAAGGTACTGGCTTTTGGTTGATGCCCTGGGAGAACAAGATGTTGAGAAGTGACAGGAAGAAAAAAATTGCTCACCATAGTAATATTGTTTCTTCTAATGGCAAAATAGCGAGACGTGCAACTACTGAATTGGCCCCCCACCTCACACCACATCCTGGTATTCAAACAACATGAAGTCTTGCTGTATTCAGACATAATGCAGTTAGCCCCACCACTTGACCTGCCCCGGAGAGGAAAGAGTTAACTCTATGCAGAAGCATAGAACGTTGAGCTCGAGCACGGTTTTCAAACCTCTGTCTGTGGTACTTCCCAGTGTAACCGTCCAGATTCTTACGAGCACACTAACATACTATAGTATGGAAATTGTTCAACATATAGCCAAAGGGCAAAAGATTCTTTTGGGCCCAAAAGACTCAAGTCGAGAACCCAAGAAGGAAAGGTAGTGATAATGTTTAAGTATAAAACACCAGAAAAAATAATTACATCATCCACCCCACCCAAGAGGAAGGGTACAAGGTACACCCCTGAGGTGCAACACTGTACCTGCCAGCCCACTTCCCAAAAACCAGGTTCTGAGAGGGGAGACGGGGGGTAGGTCTGAATACAGCAAGACTCCATTAGAAGAAACAACATTACTATGGTGAGTAATTTTTTATTCAAACAACATGAAGTCTTCCTGTATTCAGACATAATGCAGACTACCAAGCAGTTCCATACGGAGGAGGAAATGCAGAACCTACTTTGGGAAGAGGCCCTGAAGTACTGCTGTGCCAAACCTAGCATCACTCCTAGCCTGGATGTCCAGGGAGTAATGCTTGGGGAAAGTATGCACTGTTTTCCAGAAGGCTGCTTTACAGATCTCTAACACAGGTATATTTCTGGCTGCAGCTAGAAAAGCAGTTGTACCCCTAGTCGAGTGAGCCCTCAGGCCTGAAGGGGGTGTTCTACCCAACTTGTCATAACAGAATTGTATACAAGAAACAATCCACCTGGCAGTAGTTCTTTTAGTGGCAGGCTTACCTTTCCCCACTTCACCATAAGCGAGAAACAATTGAGACAATCATTTCTATGTGCTTTAGTATGCTCAATGTAGTACTAAGGGCCCTCTTAACATCCAGACTGTGCAACCTTCTTTCACCTGAAGGAGAACGAACAGTGAAAAACACAGGGAGAGATACAGACTGGTTCAGATGAAAATCCGATACCGCTCTGGGCAAGAACCTCCTATTGGTTCTTAGGAAAACTTTATCCCTATGGAATGAGATGAAGTCAGGTTCAACTGACAGAGCCTGTAACTCACTAATCCTCAAGGCAGAAGTAACAGCTACCAGGAACACAGTTTTCCAGGTCAAGTACTTCAATTCGTCCGAAGCCAGAGGTTCAAAGGGTGGCTGCATAAGCTGAGCTATGCAGACATTAAGATCCCAAGGCAGAGTGGGCTCCCTAAAGGGAGGGTTAATGTGAACCAGGCCCTTGAAAAACTTTCTGAAAACAGGATGAGATGCAAGGGAAGAGCCCTTCCCTGCTGAGAGGAATGCGGAGACAGCTGCTAGTTGAAGCTTCAGAGTGGCAGCCCTAAGGCCTAGACCATTCAGATGAACTAGATCATCTAAGGTTGTGGAAATGTCTGCAGAATCAGGCAGGATGCCTTTCTGAGAGCACCAAATACTGAACCTTTTCCATTCTGAGCTGCGTTTTTTTCTAGTGGAAGGTTTCCTGGAGACCTTCAGAATATCCAGAACTCCTGAGAGATGTAGTGCTGCATATTCTAACTCTTCAAGAGCCAGGCCCTGAGATTGAGAGACTGGAGATTGGGGTACCAGATCCACCCCTGGGAGGAAGACAGGAGACTGTATGTCCTGGGCAGAGACAGGGGACGTGACATTGACAAGGACAGCAGTAGAGGATACCAAGGCTGTCTGGCCCAATCTGGAGCCACCAGTATCACTGTGCAGGGTTGAGTCCTGATCTTGATCAGAACTCTGAACAGCAGAGGGAAGGCATAGAGAAACCTGCCCTTCTAGTCCAAAACGAGAGCATCCTGGGGAACCGTCCCCAGTACTGGAGGTCTGCAAGAAAACACAGGAAGCTAGTGATTGTCCGGTGCTGCAAAGAGATCTATCTCTGGAGTGCCCCACCTGGAGAAGATGACCTTCAGGATGTGAGGATCCAGGGACCATTCTTCATGTCCCTGTGAAATTCTGCTCAGAGCATCTGCTAGTATGTTGTCCTTCCCTGGAAGGTGAACTGCTACCAGAGAAGTCTGAAGAGAATAGGCCAGAGACCACAGCTTCATGGCCTCTGTTAACAAGGCTGAGGACTGAGTGCCTCCCTGTTTGTTGCTGTACCACACTGTAGTGGTGTTGTCTGTTCTGACTTGGACCACCTTGCCCTTGACTGAATCCGAGAAGCTCTGCAGGGCTAGGAAAACTGCCCTGAGTTCCAGGAGATTGATATGAAAAACAGCCTCATGTGGAGACCAGACCCCTTGAGCTGTCAGGGCTCCCAGGTGGGCTCCCCACCCTAGGAGAGAAGCATCCATAGTTAGAAATACTGATGGGACTTGAGGGAGAAATGGAACCCCTTGTCTGAGGTTGTCCTGGTCCAGCCACCACTGGAGAGCTTGGACCAGAGTCTGAGTCACTGGAATCAGTTTGGTAACTGAATCCTCCTTTGAGACCAAAAGACCTTAGATGAAACTGAATATCCTCATCTGGAACCTTGCTCCCTGCACCACTGCTGTGGAAGCTGTCATGTGGCCCAGGAGCTGGAGGAACTGCCTTGCTGGGGGAGACCTGAGGCTCGAAAGGAGGAGCAGAGATCCACCAACGCCTTCACCCTTGCCAGGGGAAGGAAGGCTTTTGCTTGTACAGTGTCCAACTCTATGCCTATAAAGGTGAGACGTTGAACTGGTTCGAGGACAGACTTTGGAAGATTGAGAAGAAACCCCAGGGAGCTGAGTAGGTCCTGGGTAGTTTGAAGAGCTGACTTGACCTGTAAAGGTGACTGACCCACTAAGAGCCATTCGTCCGGATATGGGAAGATGGTGATACCCTGTCTTCTGAGGTAAGCCACCACTACTGCAAGGCACTTTGTGCACACCCTTGGAGCTGATGTTAGGCCGAATGGCATAGCTCTGAATTGGTAATGGCCTGAAGGCAACTCAAGCCTGAGGTATTTTCTGTGGGAGCACCTGATAGGAATATCGAAGTAGGCATCCTTGAGGTCCAGAGATGCTAGCCAATCCCCTGGCCTTAGAGAGGGAAGGATTATTCCCAGAGTTACCATTTTGAATTTGGGCTTTGAAATGTGTTTGTTCAAATACCTTAGGTCTAAGATGGGTCGCCACTCCCCTGTTTTCTTTGTGGTAATGAAGTACCTGGAGTACAGTCCTTTTCCCTTGTGCTGAGTAGGAACCTTCTCTATAGCTCTGAGGGCTAGAAGAGAGGAAACCTCTGCCTCTAAGGCAATGGTTTCTGAGAGTGATGCAGGTGGAAAAGACTTGGCCCTCTTTTTTGGAATTTTTTTGAAGCTGAGGGCCAGTCCCTGGCTTACTACTTCCAGGACCCACTTGTCTGAGGTCACAGACTCCAGGCCTGGAAGCAGTAAGCCAGCCTGCCTCCTACTGGAAATGGGGAGTCGACCCGGGTTGACAGAGCAGGGTGTCTGCTTGGCAGGAGCCTTAGACTAAGAGGAGGAGGAGGGAGCAGCCCTGCTCATCCCCCTCCTGACCCTCCCTCTGAAGAACCGCCTCTGTGGGAAGGGAGAGAAGGCCTGGACTTGGTAAAAAGGCCTTTTAAAGGGCCTGCCCCTAGACTGCTGCTTGTGCGGAGTGGCTTGCCTTTCTTTGGCCTGTGCACTCCTGTATGTGGTCCTGTATTCATCCATTTTCTTCATGTAAGCCTCTGTCTGCTCCCCAAACAAATAGTGAGCTACTACAGGAAAATCCATAGCCTTAGTCTGGGTATCCTGTGAAAGGCTACTACATCTGAGCCAAGCATGTCTTCTGAGAGACACAGATGTAGCCATGACTCTAGATGCCACATCACTGGAGTCCACAGCAGCATGAAATTGCATTTTGGATGCCTCAATTCCATCAGCAGCCACCTTCTCCAGCTCCTTGGCTAGCTGGGGAGAGGCCTGTTTAGCCAGTTCCAGAACCGCATCCCATCTGGATTTATACATAGATACATAGACAGTGTCGGCAGATAAGGGCCTATGGCCCACCCAGTCTGCCCATTTGAGCTTGTAAGTTCAGTTTGTTTTCCTAGAAGTCTGTTGCCCTTACCCTGACCTCCAGAATTCCTTTATGTCTATCCATGCATTCTTAAATCCGTGATTGTTTCAGCCCCGCCACTTCCTCTGGCAGGGTGTTCCACTTGTCCACCACCCATTCTGTGAAGAAATTCTTTCTCATGTTTCCTCTGAATCGTCCTCCTCCAACTTCATCCCATGCCTCTAGTCCTGGAACATCTTTTCGCTTAAAAATAGTGTTTTCCTGCACCCTGTTCCTCCCTGTAAGATACTTGTATGTCTCTATCATATCCCTCTCCCTCCCTCCTCTCCTCCAGGGAGTACATGTTCAGTTCCTTCAACCTGTCTTCATAGGACTTGTGATGCAATCCAGTGCACCATCTTTGTTGCCCTCCTCTGAACCTTCTCTACCCTGTCTATGTCCTTACGTAGGTATGGTCTCCAGAACTGTACACTGTACTCCAGGTGAGGCCTCACTAGTGTCTTGTATAAGCGGAATTATAACCTCCCTTTTCCTGCTGGTGATGCCCTGCCTATACATCCCAGCATCCTATTTGCTTACCTGCTGCCTTGTCACACTGTTTCCACCTTGAGGTCATCAGAGATGACAACCCCAAGATCCCTTTCCTGCTTGGTGCATGCTATATCCTCACCCCCTGGCTGTGTAGGCCATATAAGTAGCCTGTCTGAGTCCCAAAGAGGATGCCAAATACTGTTTTTTTGGCCATGGCATCCACTTTCCTGGAGTCCTTATCCGGGGGGTGTGAAGCCAAAGGAATGTTAGCCTGGTCACAGGCTGCAGCCTGCACTACCCCAATATGGCTGCAATGACTATAAAGGAACTCCGCAGCTGAGCCTGATGACAAATACCTCCTGTCCATTCTCTTATCCACAGGAGGTATTGAATTAGGGTTTTGTAAAATTTTGTATGTCTGTTTCCCCAAGGATTTATGACGAGATAGACAGCCTTTGGACTCTGGGATGTCCATCATTTCCACAAAATCAGGCTCTTCATTCTCCTCTGCAGCTTCAACCAAGGAAGCTGCAGGGTTTCACCACCTTTTGTAGAACAAAAAAAATGTGAAGGGGACTCAGAGAGCCTGGGAGGACAGACACCTGAGGGCCTGTCTTCGAGAGATGTCAGTTCAATAGGCACATCCAGACACCCCAGTCATCGTCATCATCACCGGGATAGTCTTTGTCTCCCCCACTCCTCATAGTAAGCGTCTGGATCATAATCCGGAGAAGAGGGATCCGACCGAACCGACCGCCTAACCGGCAGTACCAGTTCGGATGGAACCGGTCTAAGCGACTGAACACTGTTAATCACTTTGGTTATTTCGTCCGCGGTTGGAGAGTGTGATACTGGATCCGAACCGTCAGACTTACGCTTTTTTTTTTTTTTGGTTATTCTCTTTTTATTTAATACTCATCGGCATTATCATCAGGTATAGACTTTACAATACATACATTCACTTCAGCAGTCTCCTTAAATAGATACAGAGAAAAAAAATTCCATGGAATTCACTTAGTGCCAACTGGTACAGTAAGGTTATGGACATTAGGTCTATTCATATTACCAAGTAGTACAAATTATCTGGACACACATGTATAGTTACATAATATAAACCTACTTTCCCTTATCCCAATTCATCAAGGAGCTTATTCTCTTTGAAAGTAAACTGAAAGAGCTGTTGTGGTAATATGTCTCTGAAGGGACTAGGCGCAGAGATATTGCTAGCCCTCAGAGAATCTTTCAATAATGCTCCATTGATTCTTCCATAGTTGTCAGGAGTATAGGAATCTATTGCATTTTCGGGAAAGGGGGAGGGAAGGAAATCGGGAGTTATTCCCATCTTTCAACTAGGGGACAAATGCTGAATCTTTTAATGCATAGTAAAAAAGCCACCTGTTCCATCTTGAGTTAAAGGCCTCTACGCGGTTGTTCAGTTTATAGGTTATTTTTTCTGTGTGATAGATTTGCTTTGTTATATTATGCCAGTCCTCTGAGGTTGGAGAGGCAGGGGCCTTCCATAATTTAGTTATAGACTTTTTCCCTGTCGTAAGACGAATAGATAGTAGATATCGAATGTTTTGGTCCTTAATGTCCTTGGGAAAGATCAAAAGAATAAAGAGTTGCGGAGAGAGTTGGAGGGGGAATCCAAAGATCAGTTGAAGTTCGGACTGCAAGGCCTGAATAAATGGGGTCAATTTAGGGCAGCCATATATCACATCGTTAGATGGGCCTTATTCTCACGATAATCGCCAGCAGGATGCTGTACCATTCTGCTTAAAGTGGCTAGAAATTTCTGGTGTATAGAAATATCTAACCAGAAACTTCCACATACTCTATGCCATTGATGAGAGCTAGTGGTGCGGGCAACCTGCCGACAGGCTTGCTGCCATTGCTCTAATTCTATATGTGCATCCAGTTCACCTTGCCATTTCTGGAGGTTGTCTTCAAATTTTCCTGGTGCAGGGTTGTTAAGGATTTATAAAGGTAGAAGTTAAGTGTCTCTGATTTGGGGAGGAGAGCATGGATTGTATGGAGGTAATTAACTGGGGTAGCTAGGGTGTGCACTAATAGTGGTAAGGAGTTATAGTAGTGCCTGAGTTGTAAATACCTATAGAGATGTGAGTTGGTAAACCAAACTTTGCTTGTATTTCCCAGAAAGTCCATAGCCTCCCACCTGTCATAATCTGAAACAGATACCTAAGTCCATATCTTGTCCATCGCTGAAAGGCATCATCTAGCGTCCGTGGCAAAAGCTGGGAGGACAGCTATTGGACATATTAATGGAATAAAGGGGAGATCAGGGGCTGCTTTCTAAGTTGATGCCAGGCCAGGACCCTATGTTTAATTTCCGGGGGCAGTTTCTGATAGTCTTCCGTTCGGGGGGCCTCACAGAAAAGCGGACTGACATAATCAGTATCTGAGATGATGAACCTTTTGAGATCCACCCAATGTGGATCAGCATCTAGGATCTGTCTAGCTAACGTATGGAGTAAATATGCAGCCTGGTAGTAGCCATATAGATCAGGAAGGGATAAACCACCCAGATCTCTTGGGATAGTCAGTATTTTGAACTTAACTCTGGGTCTACGCCCAGCCCATATGAAGCGTGCTATGACTATTCCAGTCTCTAAATACAGATTGAGGAAGTAAAATGGGGATGTTATTAAATAGGTACAGTGCCCTCGGAAGAGTGACCATGCGAAGAAGGTCTATTCTTCTAGACAGATTTAGTGGGAGAGTAGCCCAGTTTGCTAGGTCATCTTTAAAATGTGCGGTAAAGGGAATATAATTATATTTATATGCATCTCTCAGGTTTCTAGGAAGAGTTATTCCTAGGTATTGAAGCTTGTTAATATCCCATCTACATGGAAACTGTTCCCTAATTTTTGGGTCAGGAGCATATTGAAAAGTTAGAATTTTAGTTTTAGTTATATTCACTTTATAACCTGAAAGCTCTCCAAACTTATCAAGTAAATGGCCTACCTTAGGAAGTGAGTTGGCTGGGTCTCAGTAGGTAGAGGAGGACATCGTCCGCATGAGAGAACAATGCAGTGCTCCTCCACCTGCCACTACCCGGGGGCGTCCTTTGCTTGCCCTAATCGATTGGGCCATTGGTTCCATAAATAAAGGCGAATAGTAGGGGGACAAAGGGCACCCCTGCCTAGTGCCTCTATGGAGGGAAATGGGGGTGGAGTGATGTCCAGCAACCTTAACCCAGGCTTTAGGTGAGGTGTAGATATTGGAGATGACTTGGATTAGTGTTGCAGGGAATGCCATTGACTCCATAGCTGCATATAGAAAGGGCCAATAAACTCTATCGAACGCCATCGCGGCGTCGAGACCTTACGCTTCTTTTGATGGAACCGACCCCTCGGAGTCGGCTCTCCTTTTGCCTGAGGAGGTATAGCCTAGGTCAGTAGGCACTTCCTCAGGTTCGGCTGCAACTGAACCGGCTGGCCATCCGATTCACGGACTTTCGGCCTCCTTTCATTTAGCCTACCAGTCTTTTGCCTAGAGTGGATTTAGGAAAGTTTTACATATTCGGCAGTCTGACTTTAGGTGGTCAAACCCCAGACATTAAACACAGATGAGGTGGGGTCAGCCTTAGCAAAGGCCTCCCACACTCAGTACAGTGTTGAAACCAGTGGGACCGGTTTTCTTCGGTTTCTCAGACATGGCCTACCTAACAAATTACCCTATTGCAGCTTTCAAGCCAGGTAATACAATAACCAAACGGTTACAAACCGTGTCATGGGATCTTTAAAAGAACCGGCAAAAGGTCCGGTTCTTTTAGAAACTTCGATGCGGAACACCACTCTAATCCCAGAAATAAAATTAAAAATTAAACAGAATGTGACAAGGTTGGTTCCAAACCAGACCGACCGGAAAGAAACCGAGGAAAACAAAAATTTCCACTTTTTCACAAAAATAAAACACAGTCACTACCTATCTACACACTACCTGTACCGTAGACAGAGGCTGGAAATCCGAAAATAACAAAAAAATATGCGGTTTCAACCGCACGCTTTACTTTTACCGAACCGAGCAGAGGAGATCTCTGGAGCGACTTCACTGTTAGGCGGAGTAAAGAATTTGACGGTTACACTGGGAAGTACCACAGACAGAGGTTTGAAACCGAGCCCAAGCTCAACGTTATATGCTTCTGCACAGAGTTAACTCTTTCATCTCCGGGGCAGTTCAAGTGCTGGGGCTAACTGCATTATGTCTGAATACAGCAAGACTTCATGTTTGAACAGCAGATTAGAATAGTACAAGCCGTAGGTGGGAGAGAGATGCAGATAACTTCTCTAGCGTGGCTTTTTAGCTAACCTGCAGTTGCACTTTAAAAATCAACTGTTGAGAAACTTTTATTTTGTTACAGAAAACTACACGCTCATATCTTGAAAATTGTGTTTCCATGTCAGCAGACAACTCTTTTCCTGTACCTGATGGGGACATACTTATGTGTTTGCTTTAGTTTGTTCATGCTATTCCCTGTAACTATACCGGGGTCTCCATTTTAAGGTTATTGAAATCCCATTGTTCATGAGAGCTGCACTAGCATATGAGAACATTATATCACAAGACCCATTTATACCATGTATCTCTGTGCTGAAAGTACAAACATCCTGAACAAACCTCTGTGTAAACACAAACTGAATGCCATTTAAAGGTAAAAACTCTGTATCACAACTCAGTTTGCAAAGCTAACTGAAGGTATATGTGGTATTTCACACCTTGCTGCAACTTGTTTTGCTGAAATCTAATTAAAGCAGACAGGCATACTGTGGCGTCTAAAGGGTGCAGATACATAGATCAAGGACAATGTGATTTCAACAGCCCAAAAATGGAGACCCCTCTCCCCTCAAGGATAGTACAGGGACTAGTATAAATAGTGAAAATAAACTAAAGCAATCCCTATAATATATGTATATATTTATATTATATATAAAACAGCTACACTAACAGAATTGGCTGCTGTTATGGAAACAAATTTACAAGATATGAGGGTGTAGTCTTTAAAGCATTGAGCAGAGTTCTGTGGACAGTGGGCAGAATGAAGTGTAAGGCTTCAGTGGGAACTGTAAGAAGAGGTACACGGTGGAAGAAAAGTAATGAAACTACTAGAAGTAGTGCTGGCGGCAGGTTTACTACATGTATAAATCTTGATGATGAGTTTACATAAGCAATAAGCCCGACTGGGTGTGCATTAAAAAATCTTGATGACGAGTTTACGAAGTTATAAGTCAGAACTGGGTGTGCATTAAAGGATTTTAATGCATGCCCCATCTCATCGTATTCCTGATGGAATGGGTGAACATAAGGGCCAAAGACCCCAAGGCACACTGTGACACTTGTCGGTGTCTGCAGGGTAGGGTGTGGTAAAATGGCATGGCTGTTAGGCCTGACGACCCAAAGGCACACCCCAATGCCTGTCAGTATCTGCAGGGTGGTAGTGAGGTTGGCTTCTGTTCAATACTTCACTGCCATTCCTATTATGCAGCTCTGTAACTCCTACACTATCAATGCCAGCAAGCAAACATTCGGCATTGCTTTACGGTATCCTGTGCTGCCATTTTCTGGTTTAACATTTCTCTCCCCTCTGATGTAGTTCAGAGACCTGAATAAAACTGTTTAAACCCCTCCACCCACTCTGCGGAACGCAGCTCGTCTGCAGCTTAGGAATGCCACCCCCCCCCCCTGTAGTGCAGAACACCACTCCTTTGGTGTTTGACATTACCCCTGTGCCGACTGTTTGCCAGTTTTGTCAGAGCCCTTGTGGAAGTGATAGCAGAGCTCCCTGCTTTGTGGTAGACCATGCTGATGGAATTGGCCCTTCCTCCCTCTGTCTGCTGATAGGCTCCCTCCCTCTGCTGCAGTCCGCACAGCTCTGTTGTGCCTGTTACTTCAGTGAATGATGAGGCCTCAAACTGCTTCACTAGAGACACCCTCTATAAACTGTGAATGTTTCAAATGAAAATGCCAGGTTTTTCTGTATTCGTTGCCCCAGTAAACAGAAACAGTAGCAAGTGTTTTTGTTTTGTAGAGAACAGACAGAGCACCAGGAGGAAGGAGCTACTGGTATAACTAAACTTCTCTACTGGGACTATATTGCCCCCTTCCTCTCCACCCTAAACCAGTTCTATTTTTATAGGCACAGGATTTAACTGACAACAGGAACTTCCTGTTTGGGAGCAGGAAGTGAGTGATCACAGAGCCACCAAAGACTCACCGTCCTAGAAGGGCAAGTAGCCCCCCCTCAGCTGCTGGAGGTCTGACTCTGAGCAAGTAAGGAGACTACTGAGAAATATAGGAACTTCTTGTCTCAGAACAGGAAGATCAGGAGCTAAAAGGACACAGAGGCAGTAAGTAAGTAGGGAGAAAAAAAAAAAGAAATAAACAGAGGAAAGAGTAAGTATTCAAACAACAGTTAGGGAAAGAAAAAGACATGATGGGAGTGGTGCAGTGCAGTGGCTGTGGGCAGCGGTCTTCGGGAGAGCGTTCTGGAGGATGCAGTGTTGTCCCATCTGCATGCACCTCTCTGGGCTGAGAGAGAGGTTGCTCATCTCCAGGCTGAGTTGGCCAGGATTGAAGGACCTCCTCCCACTGGGACCACCAGGGCCACTGCCGTTGCCTCAGAGGTTGCCAAGAAAGAGGAGCGGTTGGATCACAGTGGGCACAGGGAGGGTGAGGGTGGTGGAACAGAGGCGCATCCCTCCAGCTGAACCTCTCCACAATTTCTATGCCATTCTGGAAAAGTGTGGTTCCTCTATGGAGGCACCCACAGGGGAGACCAAGGAGGATGCTGGGAACCTCCACAAGGGAGACCCACAAGAGGGTGGCATGGGACCCCACAGGGGAAGGAAACAACTCCTGGTGGGGGACTCCATTGTTAGGAAGGTAGAACTGGGGGAGGAAGGGGAGAGGGAGGTAAGGTGCCTGCCTGGCGCCATGGCTTGGAGGGACAGGGAGAGAATCCTCAGGATCGTAGAAGCAGCTGCACAGGGGAGGCAGCTGGATGTCATTGTCCACCTAGGGACAAATGACCAGGCTAAGAAAGGGATCAGAGTAGTGCAAGAAGCATTTGTGGAGATGGGGAGGGGCCTTAGACAAACAGCACACACGGTAACCTTCTTGGAGGTGCTGCCTGTCTATGGCAAGGATGAGGCTAGGGTGCTCCACACCATGGGATTCAATCAGTGGTTGAAAAACTGGTGCAGAGCTCAGGGATTTGGCTTCACTGTGGACTGGGGGTCCACCTGGAGGGATGCAGGCCTATACTTGCATGATGGGCTGCATCTGTCCAGGAGGGGAACCAGGATCCTAGGTGACAGGTCTAAATACTTCATTGGCAAGCATTTAAACTAGCCAAGGGGGGAGGCACTGGAAAGGAGCAGGGAAATCCTAGCTGCCCCCCAAAAAAATCAGGGTACTAAGTGAGGTAGACACCAAGATAGAGATATCGATAGGGAGAAGGGCAGGGGTAAATGGACAAAGTGACAAACGCAGTAAGGACAAGGATGGGGCAAAAAGGGGTAGGGACATCAAGAAATGGAGGGCAATGAGTACCAACGACCATAGTCTGGGCAACAAGCTCCCTGAACTGGTGGCTTTGATGGAAGAGGGATGTCTGGATATAATAGTAGTCACAGGAACATGGTACAGAGAACCATGACTGGGATGTTAACATACCAGGGTACACAACCTGGGAGAGACGGTGGGGGAGTAGCTCTCTATGAGGGAAGGGATAAAAGCAACTGAACAGGAGAGTAAACAGGAGGAGAGGAGGCACTGTGGGTCACCTTAGAGACTGGAAATGGCACCACAACCGCATAGGGGTTGTATACAGACCCCCATGTCAGGGGGAGGGAATGGACAAGAATATGATAGAAGGCATCCTTAGGATGGCAGAGAAAGGGGAGATACTGTTGATGGGGACCTGAATATGCCAGATGTTAACTGGAGCACCTTTGCTGCAGCCACACCCAAAAGCAGGGCCATTCTCGATGCCCTACAGGGGGCATGCCTCAGACAGCTAGTTTTGGAACCCACTCATGAGGGAGCAATCTTAGACCTCGTACTCTCAAATGGGGATGGTTTGAGGATCTCAGATCTAGAAGTGAGTAGCCATCTGGGAACAAGTGACCACCAAACCAGTGTGGTTCACGATAAACTCAGCTACAGAGTCAAGCCATACAAAAGTGAGGGTTCTGGACTATAGGAGGGCTGACTTTGGCAAGATGGGAATAAAGATTAGGAAGTGTGTGACACTCAAATTTAATGCACCCCTCAGTGTGGATACTTTAATAAACCCCTTGAGCTCGTCCTTGGGGTTTATGTAGTGTGTGTGTGTATATATATATATATATATATATATATATATATATAGTATATAAATGACCAAAACTATCAGAACGATATATATCATATTACGAAAACAAGCCACAGAAGTGGCCTTGCCACTGATAGCATGTCCACAGATGGGACCATGAAGCTTGTTATCTTGCTTCTAGTAACAAAGAAATGTAAGGTGCCAGTCATTTATAAAGGCGCTGCTTAGAAACAGGGGCATCCACTTTCCTAGGGTGAATGAAATGAAAAGCTGCTAAGAACTTTCTGAAGTCAAATAGAAGCAAATGGCTCTACAGGCCTTCTAGGAAATGCGGAATAACATCTCTGTGATTCTGAAGGGGAAGGAAAAAATAAAGAATCGTGGATAGTCTGGTTCAATGTGAACTCAAAACAACCTTAAGAAAGAAACGAGGACAAGTGTGCAGTAAAACCGATCTTGGTGAAAAATAAAGGTGTGGAGAGCAGCACCCAAAGCCTGCAGCTGGGTAACTCAGTGAGCTGAGGTAACAGCCACCAAAAAACAGAAACACATTTCACAAGTGGCATCAGGTTCAAAAAGAAGCTTGTGAAGAGCTCCAGAACTAAGTTAAAGTCCCACATCAGAACCAGCGTATGGACTGGAGCACACAGAAGCAGGAGCCCTTTGAGAACCTGCAGAACACCTTCAATTGAGCTACAGTCCTGCCCCGAGAGGGCATTAGCAGGATGGCCGGCCAAAATGAATATCTTTCACAAAAGAGTACTGAGGCAAGAGTCCATAAGGACAGGAGGTAGTCCAAGATGTTTTGTATTACAGGAGAGCAAGCAGAGAGAGAGAGAGAGAGAGAGAGAGAAGGTTAAATGAATGAGAGGAGCACAAAATACTAAAATGTTTCCATAAAGTGAACCTGTATGCCATGCAGAAGCCTTATATGACTACTAGAGCACGCCAAACTGCCTGGAAAACCTTGAAGCAGACAGTTTCTACATCTTCAGAAGCTAGGCATAAAGCTGTAGGGACGGATGGTCCGGGAACAATATACTGCTCGGTCCTGTGACAAAGGAACCCACTTGTAGAGGGACAGGACAGGATTAAATGTAATCTACCAAAGGAGAAGGAACCATATTTGTCTGGGACAGAAAGGCCACCAGTACCACTATGGCCCCATCTGCCAAAGCCTGAACAATACCCCTGAATCAGAGTTTGGTGGAAACAGTACAAAAATCCCCTTCCCAGAGAGGGACATGCTTGCCAAAAATCTGCAGGCCCTGGAGCAAGCCAGCAAAAAAGCGGCAGTTTCACACTGTGAGAGGACACAAAAAGGTCCAACTCTAGATGTCTCCAGTGAGTAAAAGGTTTTGTGATCACATCAGCCAGGAGCTCCCACTAGTGGGACTCAGCAACCAGCCTGCAGAAACAGTCTGTCACGATGTTCAGTGCCACACAGAAAAGTGGCAATGATGTGTAAGTCATGTGTCAGGGCTTATATCAACACCTGTATGGCTTCTCTACAAAGGGGTAGGAAATGAAAATTATGTACTCCCCGTAATTGTTGATCTTTCAGAATATGGTCACCATTTATTTACACTTAAGGGTTTAAGCCTGATGTGCCAGGACCCAGCAGGAGCAAAGTCTTGCAGCCTGGGGACCAACGTTGTGTCAGCACTGCCCATGTGGCAGACGTAGTGATGTCATGCTCATTGTTTGGTCAGTAACCAATGCTAGCCCCTTAGCTCGACACCTGGACAGTGAAGAAGGAATAAGGGATATGCAGAGGAACCTACAAAAGCTAGAGGGTGGGCACAGGTCTGGCAGTTGAAATTCAACTCCAAGAAGTGCAAAGTACTACATCTAGGGAAAAAGAACTCCAAGACAGAGTGCTGGATGGGTGAGAGAGACTTAAAACCACGGATGAGGAACGGGATCTAGGAGTTATCAGTAACTCCCTTAAATGAACGAGGCCAATATCAAGGCCAAAGGATGCTGGGACGTATCAGGAGGGGTACTGACAGCAGAAGAAAAGAGGTAATATTTCCCCTCTACAGATCCCTGATGAAGCCTCAACTGGAGTACTGCGCCCAGTTCTGGAGTCCTCACCTCAGAAAGGACAAGCATAGGTTGAGACAGTGTAGCACAAAAGTAACAAAATGATTTGGGGTCAGCGGGCAGATCCTATGAGGAGTGCTTCCAGGCACTAAATATGTACTCACTGGAGACCAGAAGAGAGAGGGAGATACGAGAGACCTTTAAGTTCCTTAAAGCAATTAACAAACCGAGTTACTAGGAATTATTTAGACTGAATAGCAACTCATGGTCACGGGGACATGAACAGAAATTAATAGAAGGGAGGTTCAGGAGGGACGGGAGGAGGAACTTTACGGAAAAGGTGGTGGAACCTTGGAACAGTCTGTCAGCTGAGGTGGTGGGTGTGAACACAGTTAGGGGTTTCAAGCAGGCCTGGGATAGAAGGAAGGGAATAGTGTCTGCTCAAGGTGACAAGACCTGGGGGGAGAATGGGGAGGGTTAGTACCCTGCAGGAAAGTACAGCTACGTAAGAACTTACCATAACAGTAGATCTTTGAGAGAAGCTCTTGCAGCAGGTCACACCTTAGGAACTATAGCCACCATGCACCAGTACCACATGGAAACATTTTTGCTAGTAGTCTTTCTGGGGCCGTCCACAGTGGCGTAGTTATGCAGATGTCCTCCCTATATAGCTGTGGGCGGCCCCACGCCCTCCTCAGTTTACTGCCAGAAACCAGCCACAGAGGATGAGCTCCTGAGGGAACCAAGGGAGAGCCAGAGAAATCTGCCCGAATGAGGATGTAATGCAGAAGGTTCACCATCCTGTAAAAGAGAGGACAGGGAAGAGGAATATGGAAGCAAGGGGCATGGTGGCTGGGATGGCATGACCTGCTGCAAGAGAGTCTTTCAAAGATTTACGGTTATGGTAAGTTCTTACATAACTGTCCAATCTTCTTTGAGGCTATCTCTTGCAGCAGGTCAAACCTTCACGAACGAGTCGAAACAATACTGCAGGAGGGAACAGTCTGGGCGGTTAGAAGGCAACAGTCTATGAAAGGAAACCTTGTAGCACTGCTAGGCAAAAATTGCCCTTCTCCTCAAGCGAAGTCCAAACTGTAGTGTCTTGTGAAAGTGTGGACAGTACTCCAAGTTGCTGCAGCACAAATCTGAACTGCGGAGACCCCTCTAAAACAGGAAAACAGAAGCGGCCATGCCTCTGGTAGAGTGGCCCTTGACAGCCCCAAGAAGTTCCTTACCATACTTCCTATAGCAGAAAATAATACAACTGGGCAACCATTTGGACAGGCACTGTTTAGAGACTGGGACACCCTCTTTCCCAGGGGCGAGAGAAACAGCTGCGAGGACTTCCTGCAGTCCATTGTGCGACGAACATAATAAATATTTAAGTACTCTATGAACATCTATAGTGTGGAGTAATGCTTCCCCTGGACTGGCATGCTCCGGAAATTAAACAGGCAAGTGGATGGCCTGATTCAAAGTAAACTCAGACACCACCTTCGGCAAGAACTTAGGGTTAGTATGCAAAGACACACTGTCTTTGTGAAAAATCAAATAAGGCTGCTCACACATGAGTACCTGTAGCTCTGAAATCTTTTGAGCAGAAGAAATAACTAAAAATAACGATTTCCATGACAGAAAGCAGCTCGCAAGTTGTGGCAGGTCTAAAGGGAGCCAAAATACGTTTTTCCAGAACAAAATTCAAGTCCCTGGCTGGGTCTGGGTTACGGAGAGAAGGCTTCAAGTGTAGGATGTCTCTCAGAAAGGCACGAGCCACGTCTAACTGGGCTACCATACAACCCTTGATGGGCACATGGAAGACTGATATGGTGGACAAGTGCACCTTTAGTGAAGAGTACTTTAGGCCAGTATCTGACAAGGACAGCAAGTACTCTAGAATTTGGTTCACCGGGAAGGTGAAGGAATTCAGATGATTGGAAGCCGCACACAAAGCAAAGCGCTTCCATTTCATGGAATAAATTGTCCTCATGGAAGGCTTTCTGGTGGCCATCAAGACATCAGCCACTGTAGAGGAGACACCAAACCTGGCAACAGCTATGTCTTCAGGAGCCAGACATGCAGATGAAATAACCGGAGATTCAGATGGATCAGGGTTCCCGTTCCTGTGACAGCAAGCCGGACACAAGGAAAAGGGCACCAGAGGCTCCATTGCTATCTGCTGTAGCAGGCAAACCAAAGCTGTAGAGGCCATAAGGGGCCACCAGAGTCAGGGCAGCATCCTCTATTTGGAACTTGATTAGGACTCTCAATCAGAAAGAAGGAAGGAAGGCATAGAGGAACCTCCCTTTCCAAGAGAGGTGCAATCGTCTCGCTTGAAAACTGCAGGCCCAGGATCAAGCGAGCAGAAAAGCGACAGTTTGCACTGTGTGGGGATGCAAAAGGTCCAACTCTGGGCGACTCCACCTGTCGAACAGTTCTACCACAGAGGTAAGCAGTTCCCATTCGGTGCATTCTGACTATAGCCTGCTTAGTTTGTCTGCCAGGGGTTTTGGACACCTGGAACATGGATGGCTGACAGTTTGAGGCCGTGTCCAGAGCCCAGTACCAAACCCTCATCGCCTCCCTGCACAGGGGGTATGAGTGAGTGCCCCTTGCTTGTTATTGTAATGCACAACACTGATATTGTCAGTCTGCAGGTGACCTAGGGTAGGTGGCACTGGAAGGCCTGCAGTCCATACAAGACAGCTCTTATCTTGAGGACGTTGATATGAAGCAAAGCCTCGAGCGGAGTCCATGTCAACAGAGTCTGGTAAGGGCCCAGATGTGTGCCCCAGCCCATCCTCGAGTCATCCATGGTGAGGATCTGATGAGGAGAGGGTACGAGGAGGGGAACCCCCTTAAGTAAGTGGCTGGGTTCCATCCACCATAGGAGAATCTTCTTTACTGGTGAAGAAACAAGAACCCTCTGCTCTAAATCATCGGTTCATTGATTCCACTGTACACATATATGCAGCCTTGCCAGGGGAACCATGGGGACGGCTGCAGCCATCAGGCAATAGCTGGGCGTATGTCATGGCTGTGACATACTGGCTGTGATGGAGCTCCTGCCTTGTGCTATGAGGTGCTCCGCCTGTCCAGGGTAGAAAGGTGCACCCCTGGGCCGGGTCTAGTATGGTTGCCCGTCATAAGTTTTCCTGACTCTTTATTGCCCGTGATTTGTTTCCCGCAGTTAAATTTGCCAACGCGATGTTTTCCCGAATGTTGTTTGCTCGACTGGCAGATTTTTAAATATGTACTGCTTGATTTACTTATTCATTATTATCTGACTAGCGAGGATTCGGCGCATGAAGGTGGCGCTTGGATGGATTACTGCAAGAAGTGCTTGGTAATACAGAACATCGGCAGCCCCCCCTCAAGATCTTATCTGCAACTTAGAACTTTTACCGGGCAAGGTATCGGCGCCTCAGCACATCTGACAATTTCTAATTTCTGTGTCCACTCATAGATGTGGGAAGTACATTCAGGACTGAAGGACTGTGTAAGCTTGGTCTAAGACATGGTCTCCTTAGTTTACTTCTTATTTGGATGTTTCCTTTAGCAGGTTAGATATAATTCAATCGGGACTACATTAGGGGCTTTTCCTAGGTCCCTTTCTTTTAATTTTGTGGGATTTGCTTGTAACAGAAAATCTTTAAATGGGAAAGCTGTATTTCTAATCCAGAGGTTTGAAACCGTCATAAAGTTTAAGGTATAAACTCAGAGCATCCTGCCATTTAAGAAGGTTTCCAGAGGTAAATAGACATCTTCACAGAGAAGTTATTTGTTGTTTCGACAAGTGTACTTCACGCAATCAACTGCAGACTGGCAGTATATCACCTGTAGTGACACGTCTAAGTTTGAAAGGCTTGAGGCAATTTGTATATTCAGGATGGATTTTTCGTGTGTAAGAAACGCTTAATTGAAGTCTGAAATTGGGCTCCAGAAAGTTAGCTCATCAGAAGCCCTCCCTTAAAATAATGCCTGTAACTCAAGACTCTTACACAGTTAGGCATTAACCTATAAACCCATCCGGAAGCTTTTAATTTTTACATTCACTCGTTGATGGATAAAAAGATCTCAATTTAATCTTTATTTTGTGTTTTCTTTTACAGAGTAGATATAGAGCGTACAGGATGCTATTAGCGATTCTGACGCCGTTCTTCTCCTCATAGTGGTCGCGGCCAACTGGTAGATGCAGCTACCTGAAGCTGGCGATGGTGGGGTCTGGTGCAGAGTAAAATTCAGGAGGAACCCTCAGCTTCTTTAACAGTGGCTTCTGAATACCTGCACTGCGCCCATGGTGGAGTCTGGTGCAGAGTTGTGTTTTTGGACTAATGTGCTGTGCTACTTGTTTGCCGATTTCACTACTGTTAATGTCAGGAAAATGGCAAGCGGGATTTCATATAATGGGGAAAGCCTATGACAGGAAACTGGTGTCGGTACACTGCTTGTCGGGCAATGTCATGCCGGGCAACTGTACGGATCCCCCAGGCCACGTCCAGTGTGGCTCCTATGTACTGGAGCTGCTGGCCCAGAGTCAACACAGACTTGGTAAGAGACAACTGCTCCCTGGACTGAGCCTTGAGCAACCAGTTGTCCAAATAAGGGAAGATGTAAAGTACCTCCCTCCTGAGGGTTGCTGCCACCACAGCTGGGCATCTGGTGAAGGCCCGATGTGCCAAAAATAAGACAAAGGGGAGGACCGTAAACTGGTAGTTGTCCCCGTGAAAGAGGAAGGAACAGTTACATAAGAACTTACTGTAACAGCAGATCTTTGAGGGGATCTCTGTCATCAGGTAACAACATAGGAACGTCACCCTTGGTGAAGGGGAATCCACACAAGATTTTCAGCAATACAACTTGGGCCGCTAATGCCATTGACATCTACCCATCGCTAGTCAACCTATAAAGGCGTGAGCGGCCCCTGGGCTCCTCCTCAGTTCTTTCCCTTGGAGATTAAGGGAGCCAGGTCTATGTTATGGGGAACCGAGGAGAGAGAAAGAGGGAGGTATCCAGGCCTATAAGAAAGGCTGGATACACCAGACAGCCAGTTCCTAGACACGAGCCCCAAGAAGGGGGACAGTGGAGGGGGGGGATTACCTGATGACTGAGATCCCCTCGAAGACCTACAGTTATGGTAAGTTCTTATGTAACTGTTCTATCTGCTTCGGGGGTATCACAGTCATCAGGTAACACAGTAGGAACGAGTTCCAAGCAGTTACAGGTGCAAACAGACAGTCTGGGAGGAGGGCTCACCATAAACTTAAGACAGGAGGTCCTGCAGCACAGCTCTGCCAAAACCTGCATGGCCTCTTGAGGCAATGTCCGGACTGTAGTGCTTGGTGAAAGTATGGACAGTACTCCAAGTGGCTGCTGCATAAATGTCAGTGGCTGAGACCCCTTTGAAACATGCCACAGAAGTAGCCATGCCCCTTGTGGAATGAGTTTTGAGAGCACCAGACAATTCTTTGCTGTACTTATTGTAGCAGAATACAAAGCAATTTGCCAACCATTTGGATAAACATTGCTTAGAAACTGAAATGCCCTCTCTACCTGGAGCGAAAGAAACTAACTGTTTCAACTTTCTGCATTCCTTGGTCCGAAGCAGGTAGTATTTTAAAGTTTTGGGCACATCTAACGTATGGAGCTGTGCTTCTCCTGGATTGGCATGCTCTGGAAAATAAATAGGAAGGCGTATAGATTGGTTGAGTGTAAACTCAGAGACCACCTTAGGAATAAACTTAGGATGTGTGCACAGACACCCTGTCTTTGTGAAAAATCAAATAAGGCTCCTTGCACCAGAGGGCCTGAAGCTCTGAAATTCTTCAAGCAGAAGTAATGGCAACTAAAAATAACACTTTCAAGAGAGAATGCATAAATCATAGTCGTGATTGGATCAGAGGGTGACAGGGTCAGTCAGTTTCTCCAAAACAAAATTCAAGTCCCAAGCCGATAGCAGAATGTATTGGGGTTTCAGATGCAGGATGCCCTTTAGAAAGGTACTGGAGACATCCAGCTGAGCAATCGTGTGGTCACCCACGGGCTCATGAGAATATGCAGACAGCTGAAGGTGCACCTTGAGGGAGGAGTACTGGAGACCTGAGTCAAAGAAAGAGATCAGATAGTCCAGAATATGGTTCACCAGGCAGGTGAAGGATCTAAACTGTGTCTGGCAGACCCCCAGACAGATTCAGACAGCCCATCTGCAGGCTTCCCAAGCTGCTCCTGTGGCCCTGTCTCTCTCCGAGCAGGCTACAGCTAACAGACCACCCGAATGACCCCCGGACAGATTCAGATAGCCCATCTGCGGGCTTCCCAAGCTGCTCCCGTGGCCCTGGCTCTCTCCGAGCAGGCCACAGCTAACAGACCACCCAACTTGACCCCTGGACAGATTCAGACAGCCCATCTGCAGGCTTCCCAAGCTGCTCCTGTGGCCTGGCTCTCTCAAGCAGGCCACAGCTAACAGACCACCCGACTGACCCCGGACAGATTCAGACAGCCCATCTGCGGGCTTCCCAGCTGCTCCTGTGGCCCTGGCTCTCCGAGCAGGCCACAGCTAACAGACCACCCGACTGACCCCGACAGATTCAGGTACGCAGACCTCCAAACTCGTGGGTTTGAATGGCGCTGTTTTGACTGGATGCCCAATGGAGCAGCCAGGCACTGATTGTAGCTTTGCCCTTGGCTGATTTTTCCAACGCTATGGCGCTTCCTGATCTCAGGGAAATCTCTTTCTGTACTGTGTTCTGGACACAGCACAGAAGCAGGAGCAGCGCAGCTAACAGACCACCCGACTGACCCCGGACAGATTCAGACAGCCCATCTGCGGGCTTCCCAAGCTGCTCCTGTGGCCCTGGCTCTCTCCGAGGCAGGCCACAGCTAACAGACCACCCGACTGACCCCGGACAGATTCAGAGTACGCACGGACCTCCGAAACTCGTGGGTTTGAATGCCGCTGTTTTGACTGGACGCCCAATGGGCAGCCAGGCACTGATTGGCAGCTTTGCTCCTTGGCTGATTTTCCAACGCTTGGCTTCCTGATCTCAGGGAAATCTCTTTCTGTACTGTGTTCTGGACACAGCACAGAAGCAGGAGCAGGCCACAGCTAACAGACCACCCTCACCCTACTGACCCCCGGACAGATTCAGACAGCCCATCTGTGGGCTTCCCAAGCTGCCCCTGTGGCCCTGGCTCTCTCCGAGCAGGTCACAGCTGTGTTCTGGACTGAATTTTTTCGCCCACCCCACCTCCTCACAGTATTAAATAGACCCTTACTCCACCCCTTTCCTCAGCCTAGCAGCTGATTGGTCACTCCACTGCTGCACATTTTCATGCTATTGGCCTCCCTGTCAATACCTGACTTGACCCACTTTCTCACCGCCCCTTTTTAAAGCAGTCCCACCCACAGGATCATACATTTGCTCTCAACTTTTTCTCCAGCCACTCCATCTAACTCCTCTCAATTACTGCTCTACCTGCCCTACTGTAAGGGACCTCACCCTAATTCGACTATATACCCTTTCAACTATAAACCAGCTAGCAGTTAAGCAGGCCAGCAACACCAAACAAACTACCATGGGGTGCAACCACCTACTACTACTCCTCACTACCTGTTTTGGCATTACTGGTACCATATACGAATTCAGAGCCCTACCTCCCCACTCTGAATCCCCACTGGGTGCAAGCTGGAAGAAAAGCATACACATGGCCACTACCACTTCCGCAACGATAGGCCTTTATCTTCCCGCACCTCCCACGACAGTTATCGCCTAAGCCAATCTTCCTGACCGTAACCTTAATGGTTAGCTTTCCCTAATTTAACACAAGTGTATAGACACCTCCTCCACCTGAAGCGCAGGTGACGGAAGACACGAGGGAAGATAAACATCACCTATCTGCCAGAAAGGTTATCTTTCTGCTACTGCTACTCTCTGGCAATGTTCACCTAAACCCTGGACCAACAACCCTGAGAGCAGGGGGTCCCACATACAGTAAAACTGCCTAAAGATAGCATCACTAAACATTTGCAGCCTAACTGCCAAATTCGACCAGCTCCAGGCTTGGATGACCATTCATGCCCCTGACATACTCTGCCTAACTGAAACCTGGCTATCGGGTAGGATCAAAGACGGTGAAGTGGCCATCAAAGGATTCCAAACATTTCGACTTGATAGAATAGGCAGGAAAGGTGGTAGCTGCCTCCTATATGCCAGAAACTCACTGAGTTGCTCCGTCCTCCCCATCTCCAAATTTGTGGAGGATTATGAGCTACTAGTGGTAAAAATACAAGTCAGGCTGAAAGGCAAGACCCTTACCATCGCCACAACCTACCTGTCCCCCAAGACAGCCAAGGAAGGCCTTCTTCCTGTTATGGAAGAAATTACCACACTCAGAAAGGGCTCAGAACTCATCTTGACCGGTGACTTTAATATTAACTGGTTATGTAAGGAGGCGACACCCTCCAGAGACCTAATCACCTCCCACAATCTCACGCAACTCGTAACTCACCCCACCAGGCAGAACTACAAGGCTGGTACCAGCACCCTCATTGACTGGGTCTTAGCTAGCTCACCGACAGATTCTCGAACTCGGGGTTCTCCCGGACGTGCTGAGTGACCCTCCCAATCTCCTTTATATGGACCACTAAACTTGCAAAAGCCCACCCTGCCTCATCGAGAGCAGGGTTCTGCGGAAAGACAAACTTGGATCCCTCAAATTGGCCCTGTCTGCCTACAACTGGTCCCCCATCAACAAGGCATCCACGCTGGACCAGGCCCTTAGTTTTTTCACTGAGGGCTTCAATTCCATCTGTGATATCTATGCACCACGCACAAAACAGAAAATTCGGGTGGAGGTTAACGGCTGGACTGATGGCAAGCTCCTCTCCTTCTTAAAGGAGAGGGACTGCCTCTGGGAAAAAGCCTTAAACTCAGGCAGCAAGCATGACCTACAGTGCTACAAAATGGCTAGAAATTGGTGCACCAAACTTATCAGGCTCGCAAAAGCCAATTTCCATAAGACCCAACTTAACAACACATGGGGAGATGGAAAGAGGTTTTGGGACAACATCAAGAACATCCTTGGTAAAGATCAAAAGAAGCACCCTAAGATCCTCAACATTAATAACTCATCCGCCTCAGATCCGCTAGCCATTGCTGATGCCTTTAACCAGGCCTTTACAGACCTGTCCTCAGTGCTGCCTCCAGACTACCTTCTGCCTGTGGAGGACCAAGGTTGCGCCAACCTGCTCATAACTAACCACCCAGCCTTCTACTTTAAGAAGGTGATGGTGAAGGAGGCCCCAACGATGGTCAGGAAAGTCCTAGGCAAAACCAGATTGGGGAGTAGACGGATAGACATGAAGTTACTATTCTCACCCTTGATGTTCTTATCATGCCCATAACAATGCTATTTAATAAATCCTTGGCCTAGCTCAATTTCCAGAGGGTATGGAAGCAAGCCCTGGTAACTCCAGTGCACAAGAATGGTGACAAGGCACTGGTGTCAAACTACAGGCCAATATCTATCCTCTCCCCACTATCCAAAGCTTTGGAAAAAAATTGTGGCAAGTCAAACTCACAGAATACCTGAATAAGTACAATCTGCTCTGCCCAAACCAACATGGCTTCAGGCAAAAACACAGTACCACCACGGCACTGCTGGAATACACGGACTATGCACACAAGGCGCTGGATGAAGGCAAATTGGTGGGGTCCATCTTTATTGACCTCACCAAAGCTTTTGACACCGTCAACCACCTTCTACTAGTACTCCAGCTCCAAAGATTGGGTGTGGCACCAAACGCCGTGGAATTGGTTCAATGACTACCTAATACACAGGAGCCAGTGAGTCAAAATCGGCAGACGTTATCCAGCTCCAGAGATGTACTCCTAGAGTCCCTCAAGGATCAATTCTAGGGCCCCTGCTTTTCAGTCTCTTTGTAAATGACCTACCCACAGCCTGTGACACCAAACTTATTCTGTATGGATGATGCCGTGCTGCTGAGCAGCAGCACCTCTCAGGTTGCCCTACAAACAGAACTACAGAACTCCTTCAATAAACTCAGGACTGGTTGAGTAGGCAAAGGCTGCTACTAAATTACAAGAAAACCACACGCATGCTACAATCCAGCTCCTACAACAAACACAAGCATGCTCCCTCGTAATCACCAACAAGGCTGGTGAGCAGATTGAGCAGGTGCACTTGTTGAAGTACCTTGGAGTCACCATTGACTCTCTCACTTATACGCACCACGTAGACTCCCTTGTCAGAGTGGTAAACACAAAGATCGGGGTGCTCTGTAGGGATAAGAAATCCCTCACCCCAGAAGCACTCCGAATCTCAGTCTCCAGCTCCATGTTTTCTCCACGACAGACTTCAGGCTGGTGGTCTATGGAGCTGCTACTGATACAGTGCTCAAAAGGGTCCAAATTGCACTCAATAAGGCATGCCGCCTCACCCTGTGTGCAGATCACTACACTCATACTTGCACCCTGTATGAGTGTACAAACTGGCTTAACCTAAAAGACAGGATCAAATACCAAACTTGCCTCCTGGGAAAGAAGGCACTCCTCAGAAAAACCCCACCCTGTATAGGAAACCTGCTTGAAGCTTCTCTCTCAACACACATCACCAGACAGAGGAAGAATGGAGCACTTTCCATACCATTCCATCGAACCTCACTAGGGCAGCGTGCTTTCTCCTATCAGGCACCCCTCTGGATAAATGAACTCCTGATGAAATTACAAACAAACAACAGCGTGTCTCAATTCAAAGTAGGCCTCAAACAGAACCTAATGTCTAACTCAAAATGCACCTGCTTCTCAGGCCCCACTTGAAAGACAGGCCTACCCCCAAGGTAACAGCCAGCAGGGCTACCTAGAGAACCCTGCCTCCATTCCAGCCTAGCCAAGGGCTTAAGTAAGCTATCAGTCCTCTTTAAACGCACCTGGTACTGCCCCTCCCAAACCCCTTCCCTCACACACACAAACCACACTCGACAAAGCCCTCTGGAGCTGCCCCCCCCGTTTCACTATCCCACCACCTCTCGCTCTCTGCAGTTGGTTCAAACCCTATCCCCCTTGTTTCACTGTCACCCAGCCTCTCGCCATCTGGGATAGCGTTAAACCCTATGCAGTTACTCTGCCATAGTCTATCAACGGATGTGGAGGGTTCCAGGGGTGTGCTTCCCAGGGCAACCGATTAGAAATAGCTTAGTAATCAATTACAACTGCTCAGTTTTTTTCTCCTATGTGTCTAATGGTCATGTAATCGCTCTTTAATGCCTAATGATCAGGCCTCTGTAACCACTGAATATGTGTACTGTCTTATTGTCCACCCTGACGTGGAACCTTTGTAAAAGAGCTCACGCTCAAAGGTCTTTCCGAAATACTAATTAAACAATTAAATTAAACAATTAAACAACTAGATGGCAAACCACTTCCACTTCATAGCGTATGTGGCTTGAGTGGAAGGCTTTCAGGCGGCCACTAGGACGTCTGACACTCTATTAGAGACCCCGAACCTGGTGATGACTATGTCCTCAGGAGCCAGGCGTGCAGATGGAAGGATTTAAGGTTGCGATGGACCAGGGTACTCTGAGCCTGGGTCAAAAGGTTCCTGCAAAGAGGGAAAGGGACTGGAGGTTCCTCTGCCAGCTGCTGAAGCAGAGAGAATCAAATCTGTCGGGGCCAGAAGAGAGCCACCAGGATCATGCTGGCCCTCCATTTGCACCTGATTAGCACCTCTGAATTACAGGTAAGGCATAAAGAAACCTCCTGCACCAGAAAACTCCAGGCCCTGGATCTAGCGAGCATAAATTGGCCAATATTGCATTGAGTGGGGATGCAAAAGGTTCAACTCTGGACAACCCTATCTGTCAAACAAGCCTTCTGAGACAGATGGGGAGCTACCACTGTGCATGCTGGACTGAGTCCTGCTGAGACTGTCCGTCACAGTGTTTAGCACACCTGGCACATGGACTGCAGAGAGTATCAGACTGTGATCCAGCTCAGTACCACTCTCATGGCCTCCCTGCAAAGAGAATATGAATAGAGTCCCCGCTTGTTGATGTAGTACATTATACAGAGATTGTTGGACGGCACCAGCAGCCGACCCAGAGTGAGGTGTTCCTGAAAGGCTTGCATGGCGTACAGCACCACCTTCATCTCCAGAACACTGATATGCAGGGAGGATTCCCACTGGGACCAAGAGCCCTGGGTCTGGAAGGGACCCAGATGTGCTCCCCAGACCTGAGTCATCTGTGGTTAGAATCTGTTGTGGGGAGGAGATCTGGAATGGGACGCCTTGAAGCAGATTCAAGGGGCCATCCACCACTGTAGTACCTTGCGTACTGGGGAGGAGACCAGGACCAGTTGGCCTAATTCATCCGTATGCTGGTCCCACTATACCTGGAGGGTCCATTGGAGAATGCGCATATGAAGTCTGGCAAGTTAAGCAGTGGATATGGCAACTGCCATCAGGCCCAGTAATCAGAGGTATAACCTGGCAGGAATGTATTGACTTTGGGCGACTTCCTGAGCTATGAGGCACTCTGCCCTGTTTTGGGGCAGGAAGGCCTTCCTCTGTACGGAGTCCAGAACCACCCCTATATAGTGTAATCTTTGGACCAGTATCAGAACTGACTTGGTCACACTGACAGTGATGCCCAGGGAGTGGAAATGATTCCCAGGGAGTGGAAGAGCTGGAGAGTTGGCTCCAGAGTCAGCAAAAGCTGTTCCCTGGACGGGGCCTTTAGGAGCCAGTCATCCAGATAAGGGCAAACATATAGTCCCTCTCTTCTGAGAGCACTCCTCTCACTCCTCACTGTGTGCCCAGCTGACTGAAACCGGGTGCAGGGATGGGGGTTACTAGCCCCAACCAAATGAACAAGTCCAGAGATGCTCTGCACTCCCAGGTGTAAATAAAGTGAAGAAACACTGTGGAGAACTGTTTTGGAAAGTCTGTACCAATACATTTTGGAAAGTCTGAAGAGAACATTTCTTCTTTATTTGCACCTGGGAGTGCAGAGCATCTCTGGACTTCCTCCCTTCTGAGAGCTGCTGTGACTGCTGCCAAGCATTTGGTAAAGACTCATGGTGCAGAGTACAAGCCAAAGGACTGCACTTTGAACTGATAATGCTTGCCCTGAAAGGCAAAATGGAGAAACTCCATGTGAGGAGGAAAGACCGAGATGTGCATGTAAGCACCCTGCATGTCCAGTGAGCAGAGCCAGTCCCCCGTCTTGAAAAGGGGCATCAGGCCTGGCAAAGTTACCATCCGGAACGTTCTGTACTGGACATACAGATTGAGGTCCTTTAGAACAAGAATAGGCCTCAGATTGCCAGACTTTTTGGGGACAAGGAAAAACCTGGAGTAAAACCCCTTGTTTCTCTGGCGCCTGGTCATTGGCTCGATGGCCTGCTTGCGCAGAAGGGACTGCACTTCCTCCCGTAGAATAGAAAGGTGAGCTGGGGATAACTGGAGGACGGAGGTGGGATTACTGGAGACTGCTTGATGAGCTCCAAGGTGCTTCCCCTTTCTAAGATCTGCAGAATTCATGCATCCAAAGTTATGGTTCTCCATTGATTCAGAAAGAGGGAGAACTGATCTCCGACCACTGCCTCCTGATCTGGGACCAGGAGAGGGGGTCCGACAAGGAGTCAAGCAGAGGTGGAGCCAGCCACAGGGCTGGTCCCTCACTTCTAGGCCAGCTTAGCCGTAGCTCTGGCACTAGAAGAGGATGGGCAAGGAGCCTGGGTTCTGCATTTCTCTGGGCAATGGAAGCTGTCCAATGCCTATTGTTCATTTTGTGAAAAGAAAGATGCCCTCTACCCCTTGGCTAAGTTTGGTAGCAGGAGACTTGCAGATCATTTAATGATGTCCTGGACATCAAGGGCCAGAAACAACTTAGTGCCATTAAAGGGGGCATTAAGCACTTTTGTTTGCACATCGGTCGCAAACCCTGATACTCTGAGCCAGGAGTGCCTATGTAGGCATATGCCCGTGGTAGCTGCCCTGACAACGGTGTCAGCCATGTCATACAGGGCTCTGAGGAGATGCTTACTAACATCCTCAGCAGCTTGAAGGCACTGAAGCAGTTCCCGCTTTTCAGTGCCCTCTGGAAGGGCCTGGGCGGCAGTCTTGCCCTTCTTCCAGTTGGCATTCTGGAATTTTACCATGTGCAACATATAGTTTGCAATCCTCAAACCTAGAGTACAGGAGGCATAAACCCTCTTACCCTAGAGGTTGATTCTGCAAGACTCTTCGTCTGGGGGGAAGGGAACTAAGGTGCTTAGGTGCCTTAGACCTGGCATGAGCTGCCTGGATAACCACTGAGTCTGTCTCGGCTGCTGGCAGCAGCAGGAGACACTGGGGAGCATAATAAGTTTGTCCGCCTATGAAGAGTAGCTGGCACGCCTGGTCTGTGCCAGGCTGCCATGGCTACATTCCTCAAAGCTGGTAAACTGGAGGAATGATATTTGGGGCAGAATCAGTAATCTCCAGGAAGGCCATCAGCTCTTTCCTGGTGGCATCCTCTTCCTCAGTGTGGAAGCCCATGTACGAGGACAGATGGAGACCTGGGGGTATGCTTTACCAAGTCCTCACTGACAGAAGAAGTTGTAGATCTGTCAGACAGCAGGCTCTCTTCTTCCTCCTCATCATCATCAGGAAGAATGAGGTCTGGGTGGTACTTCTCCTCGGCGTTGACCTCTTCAACATCTGTGACAGCGTCGGATGTGCTGGACCCACGAGGGCTTCCTGGGGCCAATGAGGAGGCGTCGATGATGAAGCTGCCATTGATGGCGTAGGCAAGCTGTGAGGCTGAAGGCGCCCAGCTGCTGCACAATCACGTTAGTGAACTTGAGCAGGACTCCGTTCAAGTCGATGGTGGTCTTCGATGGAGAGGGCACAGGTGTCGATGACCTGCCTGATGGATCCTGGGAACCCGAAGAGCCTGCTGCTCTGGAGGGAGAAGGGGCAGGTCTCAACGAGAGAGTCATCGATGATGATCCTGTTGTTGATGGAGGGGCCGACAACCCAGGAGGTTGATGGCCGTCTGCCGAGAATCGGGGGGGGAGGTGCTGTGGGTATGGGTCTGGTGGGCACAGAGACCTGGACAGCAGATTTCTCCAGTGCAGCCACAGCTGACTAAGATCCCCAGAAGAAAAGGCCAGCGGAACAAGAGCGGACGTCAGGGGACCGGGTCACAACCCTGGTCTTTGTGACCCCCCAAGCACTTGTCTCGTGCCTTGAGGCCTGGGAGCTCGCAGAACCGGTCAGCGACTGAGTGGCCGGGACCCCGAAGGACCCTTGCCCAGAACTGGCTACCTGTTAATCCATTAGAAAATTTTTCACAGTCTTTCTGCATCGCCTGAGTGCTATTGGTTAAACTTCTGGCAGAGCTCACAGACAGAAACTTCATAGTCAGGCCGAGACAGCAGACACAGAGCAAGTGTTCATCTGTGGAGGAAATCTTCTTCCGTAGCTGTGGTGCGAAGAGAGAAGCGAAGGATTAACTCTCGAGTAAACAAGTTGAAGGAATCACTTTAAAAGAGATTCTAAAAGTAAGGTCAGAAAAGCCGCAGGTGAAAAAAGGTGCGAATACTGCAACGGAGACCCATGCGAGCAAGTCAATGGCGGGAAAGAACTTAGGAGGGAGTGAGGCCGCTCATGCCTTTATAGGGTTGATAATGTCAGCGGATGTTGACAGCGTGGACGGCCCCAGTTGTACAGCTAAAAATCTTCTGTGTGGATTCCCTTCACCGACTGTGAAGTTCCTACAGTGTTACCTGATAACTGAGATAACCCTGAAAACATCTGTAGCATGGGTGGGGGAAGAGAAAGAGAACGGGTTCACATATACCATCATTTTAGCTTTGGAAGTGGATCTGGAGGCCTGGCCACCAGAGACACCATCTCCACTGTCATCAGGATGGCCGTTCCCTGAGTTTTTACTGTAGGAGTTAGGGTTGAGTGGTGTTGCTCTTACTGCTGTCTATTGCTGCTGACCCTGTGAGCCAAGAAAGAAAACACTAAAGAAGTTTCTGTTACAGATGCTGCTTAACAGTTTGCTAAGAAATAATGACCAGGGTTAGGATGAAGTTGGACTTCTCAATACTAGTTAGGTGCCCGTTGATCCAGGTCCAGACAGAGCAGTTCCTATAAAGAGGAGATTTTCACCCCTCTTTTGTGTTTTCTGGTATAAAGGGTGACGACACAGTACACCAGTAATATGGAGACCACAGCTGTCATTGCCCTGTCTGACACAATGGCTGAATCAAATGTCACCTGCAGCTGGTGTTTTGCCAAAGACGGACCTATTTTCTGAATGCCCAAAAGGTCATGCTTGCTACCCTCTTCAGAAGAGGCCAGAAATTTGAAAGACTTTTAAAAACTTCATTAAAGTCTGAACCTGGTTACAACAGCACTGTATGCTGACAAGCGAAGAGGACCATCCATTCAGCTGGGATGATCTCTACTGAGAGGACATGGAGCAACTCCATCCCAGGACTGGAATCCCTGGCCAGTGCTCCCCTGCACATGCAAAAAGCAGAGGCTGGACAGGAATATGTAGCTAAGGGCTGCTGGCAAGGCTGGGGTGGGCGCAGTCAGGCACGTCACTGGGGTCAGAGCCAGGAGGGGCAGACAGCTGCCTGGCCAATCTGACCAACTGTGCTGCCCACGGCCTAGGTTATACATGTTAAAAGCGACTCAAGGGAAGATTCTAGGATGCCCTCTGCCCTAAACAGCCATTGTAAAGTGCAGACCTGGCAAGTCACTCTCTGATGACATCACAACATCCTATGGAAAATAAGAAAGCCTGCACACTTGTTCAGTTAATGTGCTACGTATTCATTTACCCTCCACCTCTTAACCAACTCCAACATTTTGTGGCCAACCACTTTGTCAGGAAAATGGTGGTACTTCTATTATTAATGCCTGCATCTCTTCTGAAACTCTGTATAGTTCAATTCCTTTCTTAAGTCAGTATACAGCTTGCCTGGTTCAGATCTCCTGTACGTCATTTACATCTCTTTCTGATTTTCACCTTGCATTCTAGATTTAGTGTTGTGCATTGGACTGCAGCCTGTTCCTGTGCTGAGGGGAGCTGCTATAAAGGGGAGCAGATGTATACAGCGTAAAGGAGGTCTGAGCCAGGCAAGCCATACACTTACTTAAGGATGGAACAAAGCTATACAAAGTTTCAGGAAAGATTCAAGTATTAATAATAGAAGTACCGCCGTTTCCCTGATGAAGTGGTTCACAATGGAGTTAAAGGCGTGGAGAGAAAGGCTATAACAGATTACCCAAACAGCCTCTGTTTTTTTTTCTTTCCTTTATACACTTCATAAGCCCATTACTGCCATGCAGTCTTCTCCTACATCCCATGAGCTCAATGGTTAGCACTCTGTGCCCAGTGGCGAGCAGAAGGAACTGGACTGCACCAGAAGGACTTGTGGCAGTGCTGTCATGGAGATGACCAGAATAGGCTAACCAGGTGGAGATTGACTGGCAGCTTGCTCAAACCTGCCCCCCCGTTTGGGTGGGGCCTTTGTCAGAACAGGGGTCCATGAGACAGAAAGATTCTTCCTAAATGAGTCATCACCGCTCAAGACTGATGGCTCAGCAGACTCTTCAACTTATGTCGAAGTCTCTGGCTACATAGATGGAATCTCCACAAGCAGATCACCGGGTCCCATGGGAGTTTTTACCACCTTAAAGGGAGATCAACCTCTTGTGCCTGTGGTGCCAAAAAGGAGACTCAGACTCCCCTTTCAATGGCTGAATTATATAAATTCATGAAACCCTTTGTCAGCACGAGAGGAATTATCCACAACTTCATTCTCTTCAATGTCAACACAGTTAGTGCCATTAGCTGTTAGGACGGTACCGTTCTATTGTCCTCTCTGGCTGCTAACTGCATGGTTGAACCTGCTGCAGCTGATGGCCCTTGCGCAGTCTCAGCCTACTTCCAAGCATCCGCAACTCATGATCCTTTATCACCTGTAAGTGCATGGCCTGGCACCACTGGCAGTTATCCACGTAACAGAAAATTATAACCAGTGAACACAGGCGTCATGGCTGTCAGTAACAGACATGGTGAACCTGCAAACTACACCCCCTAAAATCCTGGCTTCTTTTTCTGTTCCACGGCAGCATCAGAAAGAATAGCGAGTCAGAGCTGACGTACATATGAAGAGCTGACAGAAGACTCATATACTGTACTTTAAAGAAATTATGAAAAGTCTTCAAAACTTTGCTGAATCCAGTTTCACACAGTAGCTAAAATGTGAGACCCGTTTGTTCCAGCACAAGAAAAGATCAAAGTCGTGGGGCGTAGCTGGAGGACCACATGGTAGGAGAAGTCAAACCTGGAGACTTACAATGACTAAACACACTCAATCAAAGATTACCTTAAGTGTGACTAGTGAACTGAAACTAGGTAGTTTGAAACTCAGTCACCGTAGCCAAAAAATGACCATTTGCCAAGTACATGACGGGGAGAGGTAAAGAAGGCCAGTTAGACTTTAGCAGTAAAATAGTAACAGACTGTAGTGACAAAAGGGACTTCAGGTACATTTTCCCCACCCACCCCTCTGGCAAGGACCACACAAAATATGACTTACATACCTACAACCAAGTCAATGCTACCTCTACTCATGCAGTCTTACATACTCCCTATAGAAACTGGAGACGGATGGTTTGTCAGCTGTGTATGTTTGAAGTAAGTGTGTGTGTGTGTGTGTGCATACAGATGAAAAATGCCAAATGACTAGGCTGTTGGAGGTGGTGACTATTTACTGGTGTCGGGGGCTGAAGAATGCTCACAGCTACGAACTCAGAGGTGGTGAATGTTTAGACTACCACCACATGCAGCAACATCTCAGTTCAAGCACATCACATGGCACTGGAAACAGCTGAAGTGCTCTGTGTGTGTGTGTGTATATCGTGGGAGAACACAGCAAAAACAGGCAGCATGCAACACACAACATGCTGCGTGTTTGCAGGTGTAGCATGGCATGCAATCCCCTCTCAAAAAAAAAAAAGTCCACAAAGGAAGAAATCACAGCACAAGCATCACTTATTTTCATGTTCCCTTATCAATTTCATGCTCACCAAAGTGTGTAAATGCGTGTGCAAGCACGTAGTTTATGATAGATGGTTGCTGAATATAATCAGCCAGGTACAACAGTGCTAGGAACTGCAGAGCAACTTTCCTGGAGTGCCAAACCAGTCATGCATCATTGTGGGGGATAATCTCTGAGGCACTCCACATTCATGACATCGTGGATTGTATACACCTGATAGGTTGCCTGATGCACATGCGACTTCTAAAGAAGTCCGACCCCTTTCCTGGGGACCTGCTTCCACTGTATCAATTTCAAATGTGCATCTAAAGAGGTTGCAGCACAACCATTAGCTCCAGCGAGCAACATCCTTTAATTTGTGGACAAGAAATCTTAAATATACAAGGTAAGAGGGATGCAATAGTCAGTATATTATGTCAAAATGCAGATGTTGGCTCAGACAGACCAGAAAAAAAAAATTTACTCACCATAGTAATGTTGTTTCTTCTAATGGAGTCTTGTTGTATTCTGACTATATGCAGTTAGCCCCAGCACTTGATCTGCCCCAGAGAGTAAAGGGTTAACTCTATGCAAAGGCATAGAATGTTGAGCTCAAGCTCGGTTTTCAAACCTCTGTCTGTGGTACTCTGAAGTGTAACCGGCAGATTCTTACGAGCACTAAACTAACTCAAAGAAATTGTTTCCAAAATTTTGTGCCAAATGGCAAAACAAAGCTTTAGGGTCAGAAGACTCAAGTCGAGAACACCCAAAAAGAACAGAACAGGTAGTGGTTTACCAAAATACTTAATAACAAACAAAAAGAAACCCCCTAAGAGATGGAGGCATGACCAGTACACCTCTGGGTGCAGCACTGTGCCTGCCCACCACATCCCAAAACTACTAGGTTCCAGGAGGGGAGGCAGGAGGAGGTCAGAATACAGCAAGACTCCATTAGAAGAAACAACATTACTATGGCGAGTCATTGTTTTTCAAACAACATGAAAGTCTTGCTGTATTCGACTATATGCAGACTACCAAGCAGTACCCCATTGGAGGAGGAAGTTAGAGAACCTATTTTAGGAACAGGCTGTGCAACACAGCCGTGCCAAACCTAGCATCACTTTGTGACAGAATGTCCAAACAGTAATGCTTGGTAAAGGTGTGAACAGATTTCCAGGTAGCTGCTTTACATATCTCTGCTAATGGTATATCTCTAGCTGCTACGATAGAAGCAGCTGTACCTCTGGTAGAGTGAGCCCTCAGGCCTGAGGGAGGCTCCTTCCCAAGTTTGGAATAGCAGAATTGAATGCAAGAGACAATTCACCTGGCAATAGACCTCTTAGTAGCAGGCTTGCCCTTCCCCACCTCACCACAGGTGAGAAATAATTGAGAACAATCCTTCCTATGGGCTTTAGTATGCTCAATATAGTAACCGAGAGCCCTTTTCACATCTAGACTGTAGCCTCCTCTCCCCAGGGGAAGAATGATCAATAAAAAAGACAGGCAGGGACAAAGACTGGTTCAGATGAAAGTTTGACACCACCTTAGGAAGGAACTTTCTACTGGTACAAAGGACCACCTTAACCCTATGAAAGGAAATGAAATCAGGTTCCACTGATAAGGCCTGTAGTTCACTGATCCTCCCAGCTGACGTAATGACTACCAGAAATACAGTTTTCCAAGTCAAATATTACAGCTCAGCTGAAAATAAAGGTTCAACAGGGGGCTGCATAAGCTGTGCAATACAGATGTTCAGATCCCAAGAAGGAGTAGGCTCCCAGAAGGGAGGACTGACATGGACCAAGCCTTTGAAGAACTTCTTGAAC
Organism: Neoceratodus forsteri; assembly: GCA_016271365.2. Lineage (NCBI taxonomy): Eukaryota > Metazoa > Chordata > Ceratodontiformes > Ceratodontidae > Neoceratodus > Neoceratodus forsteri. The sequence continues at coordinate 174,081,479 of CM057449.1, read as the reverse complement.
ACTGGATGAGAAGCTAGGGAAGAGGTCTTACCAGCCAAAAGAAAAATAGACACAGCTGCCAAGTGTACTTTAAGAGTAGTAGACCAGAGGCCGAAATTGTTAAAGTGCACCAAATAGTCCAGGACAGTGGCAATGTCAGCCAGCTCTGGCTTAACATGCCTACTGGAACACAAGAAACCAAACCTCTTCCATTTGGAGTTGTATGTCTTCCTAGCCGCAGGTTACCTGCTACCTTTTAAAATATCGAAGACTGATCAGGACAGATGAAAACTTGCATATTCTAGCTCTTGAGCCAGGCCTTGAGCCTGAGAGTCTGAAAGTTGGGGTACAGAATCCTCCCCTGAGAGGAGGTGAGCAGATTGTACTGCTTGGGAAGACACAACGGCATTGCTACTGACAGTGACACCAGAAGAGGATACCAAGGCTGTTTGGCCCAGTCTGGAGCCACCAGAATCATCTTGCAAGGCCGGTACCTGATCTTTAACAGGATCCTGAATATCAGAGGAAAAGCATACACAAACTTGTTCATCCAATCTAGTAAAAGAGTATCCTGAAGAACAGAACCCAGAAGGGGTGGTCTGCAGCAATACAGAGGGAGTTGATGATTGTCTGGGGCTGCAAACCGATCTATCTCTGGGGTGCCCCATCTCCTGAAAATGACTTGAAGAATGACAGGATTCAGGGTCCATTAAGTGGTGACCCTGAGAAATCCTGCTGAGAGCATCTGCTAGAATGTTGTCTTTCCTTGGGAGGTACACAACCATCAAGGAAGCCTGCAGGGAATAAGCTAGAGAAAAAATGTTCATGGCCTCTGTGCACAAGGCTGAGGACAGAGTGCCTCCCTGCTTGTTGATGTACCACATGGTTGTGGTATTGTCCATTCTGATCCGCACCATTTTCCCTTGGACAACTGTTGAAAATGTCTGAAGTGCCAGAAAGACAGTTCTTGACTCAAGAAGATTTATATGCAGAAAGAACTCCTGGTGTGACCAAGTTCCCTGAGCTGTGAGATGATCAAGGTGGGCCCCCCACCCCAAGAGAGAGGCGTCTATAGTGAGAATCACAGAAGGGACCTGACTTATGAAGGGGACCCCTTGTCGAAGATTGTCCTTGTCCAACCACCACTGAAGGGCCTGGACCAGGGTTTTGGAGACTGGAACCAATTTGGAGAGAGGGTCCTTTTTCTGAGACCAGAAAGATCTGAGATGAAACTGAATATCCCTCATTTGAAATCTTGCTCCCTGAAATACTGCTGTGGAAGCTGCCATGTGTCCCAGCAGCTGTAGAAAGTGTCTGGCAGGACGAGACACCAGAGGATGAAAAGAGGAGGCCAGAGTGACCAGAGACTGAACCCTTGAAAGAGGAAGAAATGCTCTTGCTTGAACTGTATCTATTTCCACTCCTACAAAGGTGAGAAGCTGGGCTGGCTCTAGAACAGACTTTTCTAAGTTCTGAATGAAGCCCAAGGATTCTAGAAGTCTTTGGGTGACCTCCAAAGCTGATTTGACTTGGTCTGAGGACCAGCCCACTAGAAGCCAATTGTCCAGATATGGGAACAGAAGGATGCCCTGCCTCCTGAGGAATGCCACCACCACTGTGAGACACTTGGTGAACACCCTTGGAGCAGATGTTAGGCCCGAAGGGCGTGGCCCTGAACTGTTAATGGCCTGAGGGCAACTCAAACCTGAGGTGCTTTCTGTGGGAATGTCTGATAGGAATGTGGAAGCAGGCATCTTTGAGATCCAGGGGAAGCTAGCCAGTCTCCTGGTCTCAGAGAGGAAGAATTACTCCCAGAGTCACCATTTTGAACTTTGGTTTTGTCAAATATTTGTTCAGGTACCTTAAATCCAATATGGGTCACCACTCCCCTGTCTTTTTGGGGTTAAGGAAGTATCTTGAATGCAGTCCTTTTCCCCTGTGACAAAGAGGTACCTTCTCTACTGCTTGCAGAAGCAAAGAGAGGAGACTTCTGCCTCTAAGGCCTTTGCAAGGGAGAGGGAGGACTGAAAGACTTTGCTCTCATGTTTGGGAACCTTTTGAAATTGACAGCAAGTCCTTGGCTCACTACTTCCAGGACCCATTTGTCTGAAGTAATAGACTCCCAGGCCTGGGAGCAGTGAGCCAGCCTACCCTACTGGGATTAGGGAGGCGACCCTGACTGACACCTCAGGGTGTCTGCTTGGCAGGGGGCTTGGACTGAGTAGTTGATGGGGTCCTGGTCACCCCACATCTACCTCTTCCCCTAAAGAACCCCCTCGGCTGGAAAGAAGAGGAGGAGGAGGCCTGAGCTTGGTAAAAAGGCCTGCCCATGCCCCTAAACTGCTGTCTCTGAGGAGTGGTCTGCTTCTCTTTGGCTGCAGCACTTCTATAGGTGGTCCTGTACTCATCCATTTTCTTATGTAGTTCTCTGTTTGCTCCCCAAACAGAGAATTACAATTACAGGAATGTCCATGGCCTTAGCCTGGGTATCCTGAGAGACGCTGGTATACCTAAGCAAGCCAAATCTCCCCATGGAGATAGATGTACATGACCCTGGAATGAACATCACTGGAACCAACAGCAGCGTGGAATTGCACCTTAGATGTCTATACCATTTGCAGCTACCTGCTCCAGCTCCTTGGCCAGCTGGGGAGGGGCATCTTTAGCCAGTTCCAGAACCGTATCCCACATAGATTTCTGGTACCTGGCAGTGTATGCCATGTAATTAGATTGCTTGAGTCCCAAAGAGGATGCCAAATATACAGGTTACTCACCTGTAACAGGAGTTCTAGGAGTGGTATATGTTATTCATCCACACTGTCTGGCAGGTTCCTTGCCGCTTTAATTCTTGCCGGAAGGTCTTCAAGCTGGCTCCTCCCACCCACCCGGATGGTAAAACCCTCGGCTCCACCCCATGACACCAGATCTAGCCCACTGGAAGCCAGGTTGCATGTCGAAGCTGGGAAGGTCGGGTGAGTCGTGTGGATGAACAACATATACCACTCCTAGAACTCCTATTACAGGTGAGTAACCTGTATTTCTAGGGATGCGGATATGCTGTTCAATCCACACTGTCTGGCAGACTCCTAGCAGCTCTCCGGGAGGAGGGAGGCAAGGCGCATACCCCCGATACTTACTTGGGGAATAAGGACTGGAGAACCGAGGTCCCAAAACCAGCATCCCAGCATGATTCTAGGTCAATGTGGTAATGGGAAATAAAGGTGTATGCTGTTCCGGTTCCACCTTCATGCTGCACAGTCGTTGGACACGAGAGCTACGACCCCTCGGGAGATTAAAACTTTTAAAAATAAGCATACCCCGATACTGAAGGTTATTTTCCACATTGTGGATTGTAATCCTGACCTGCATCCTCTGAAATGTCTCCTAAATCAAGAGCGAAGGACTCATTAATCCAGGGTTTTAAATAATTGATTAGCAGTTTCTTTCTTGGGATAATACTAACTGTACAGAAAGTATTTATATAGATTTTCTAGAAGTGCTGTGTTTGTTAAACACAGTGAGGCAAGAGCTATGCATTTTCAGAAAGTTTTAGCACTTTTATGAGCAAAACGCTAATCAATTTTTAGAGTTAAATAAAACCCTGTAATCGACTACCTTAAACCAACAACAGCTCTGGAGACACGGGATCCCAAGGCTCAAAATAAACCTCATCCTCTTGATTGTATGCCACAGTCAATAAGCAGACAGAACCTCGAGGAAAAATTCTATCACTTCTAGGAGACTGTTTCAAGAATTAGCCAAACTAACAGATACACTAGGAAAAACTGAGAAGTCCACTTCTGAGAAAAAAAAAAAAACTTGCAGTGGAACAGCGAGCAGCTGACTTGGAAGAAGGCCCATCTAACGTGGAAAAGAAAGTGGATCGCCAAGACAAAATCCTTCATCACCTAATGCGAGAAAGAGAGAATTATCGGATAAATTAGACAGAAAATCTTGAACTCCGATCTAGAAGGGACAACATACGTATTTATGGAGTACCAGAAGATACAGAGCAGGGCAGGATGGAGGACTTTCTTAATTCCTTTCTGAAGGAGTTGTTGGACCATACTGTTGACCTCCCCCTGAACACTGTTCAGGCACATCAAGCTCTGGCTAAGAAGCCAACTAGCCCCAATGCAACCCGAGATCCACAGTGCTAACATTTTGGATTATAGAATTAAAACTAGAATACTGCAAGTTGCCTGGTAAGAGAGAAATCTTTGGTGATAAATGTCTCTATTTTGACAATGATTAACACCTCTGACTCAACAGAAATGAAGGGTGCTCCTGAAGATCAAGAAATGGCTGGCTTCTAAAATATCTGCATGCACTTAATTGCACCAGCGCAATTAAAAATTTTCCTCCCAGAAGGCCCACAATTTTTCTCGATCACTTGGGGCGCAAAAAGCACCCTGCCGGGTTGGGGGTCCCCAAGATATGCTGTCCAAACCATCGGAATAGAGGACTCCCCTACATAGAGAAGAGCCCTGGTCCAGAGCAGGAAGTAACAGGAAGAGAGGCTGCTTGCCGTCCTGTGACCCTTAGAGACTGGCTGTTCTGCTGCCATGAAGAAGCAGACTCCTCAAGTGAACTTGCCACCTGCCCTCATTGACATTGTACAGCACTTTGAAATGGATTGGTATATATGGGAGGTGGTTATATGCTATCCCACAACCGGACTATGGTTATGGTAATGGTAATGTGTTCCTGTAAATGCTTAAAACTTCATTGAAGGTAGCTGAGTAGATGCTGTGCAATTCACACCCTCGGATAATTAGGGAGGGAAGGGAGGGCTTGAAGACAAAACACCCGATAAGTTACTGAGAGCGGTTCGGTGGCTGAACACCCCACCTCCTGATTTGCCCTGATAAGCTTTGGGTAAGTTGCTTGGGTTGTTCACCCTACATGCTATAGGGTCAGGCAGGGGAATCAGCAAGAGGTCTCAGAAGAGGATGCTAGGTGGGGAGAGGCTTCTGTTCGTATAGTGAGAAGTAAGGGATTGAGAGACCACACAGTAATGTGAAAGACCTCTGCTACTTGGTTTTAGGAATTTCCCCCCTCCATGGAGAACTCCTGGTCTTAGGTTAAATGAAGACTATTAGTGGGTGGAAAAAGGAAGTGGTTTGGGCCGCCTGTGGCGGGAAAGACTTGCTATTCCTCGAATGTGTTGACAGACCCAAACTTTAATACACTCCCGCAGGGAACTTTGGTTAACCATATACAGACCAAGGAGGTGAAAGAATGGGTTAATCTTAAAGTGAACCGAAGGGTTCCTAATTGACCACTGAGGCGCCTATAATTCTTAATATGGAGGCAGAATATAATTCTTCCTGGGCCACCCAGGCCATTCTTTCTCTTGGCCCTACACTGCTGTCTCCCGGAGGCTGAATTACCAACAGGCAGTCTTTGGTTTCATTCCAAACGACTCACTCCATATGGATAAGCGGGAATAATGGGTTAGACACGAGGGCACAAGCTCGGGTGCCCTTTCTGCACTAGGTCAGCGCGAGTTCTGCATATGGCTCCATTTTGGGATGCCCCACCTGTTGGGCTGATGCCACTTGAACTACCCACTGGGTGGACATATTTAACCTTGGAAGTTTTCCAATTGTCTGTTGTACAAAGTTTAAATGTTTTTTACTTTTTTGTTACAAGGCTCATACTGTAGGTTGAGCAATGGAAGATCATGCTACGGGGAATACCGGGAGAAAGTGGGGTTGGATGGCAGAGGGAAGGAAAGCCACATATAATGTGAGGAGACTGAGCAATCCCATGAAAAGGAAGAGGGTTTCGAACGAGCTGCACAAGGTACACGTGGAAATAGTGCTCATCCAAGAGACCCATCTTGATCGTAAGGAAAGTAGTAAGCTCAAACGGGCGTGGGTTGGACAGGCGACATTTAATATGAGACTGCACCCACGAGAAGGGGTTGCAACACTAATTCATAAAAATTGCCCTTTTCAGCTGTCCAGCATAAAAGAGGACAAAGAGGGAGATTCCTGTGGTTGAAGGGTAATTATAGGGAGTTCTTGCTCCATTCTAAACATTTATGCTCCCAATCAGGATCGGAAAACAGTGATTTCCTGAAGGGGTGCTCGCCGTGCACCCCCTTCCAGAAAAATGTTCATTGTGGGGGATTTTAATACCATCATCAACCCTAAGGTAGACAGGTCAGGGTGTTTGTGACCCTCCTACATGAGCAGCCGGGTCCTGAACCGGGACGGGGAGGGAGCTGGGACTGGCAGGAGGTCTGGCTGCCAAAACCCGAGGTATGGGATTATACTTGCTGGTTGGCACCACATAATGCCTATTCAAGGCTGGATATGCTATGGCTGTCTACAGATTGGCTTCATAGGGTGGAGGACTCCGAATACACCCCGGACCATTTCAGACCATAATATGGTGTCAATATTCTTAAGCCACACACTCTCAAATTAAAAATTCCACATGGTGGTTGAATGTATCCCTTCTAAATAGAGGGGAGTATAAAGAATTATTAAAGGAGACCATAAGACAATATGAGCGGGACAACCCTACCCAGGACACTACAACGGCCATCTGGTGGGATGGTCTGAAGACAGTCATAGCAGGGGCCACCATTGGGTATGCATCTAATCTTAAAAGGAGGCAGCAGAAAGAGATTCTAGAACTTGAAAACCGTCTCTATGACCTCAAGGTTGAACATAAAATCTGGCTAAATGAGCAGGTTAGGAGATGCACAGATGAGACTAGAGGGAAACTAAACTTCTTGATGAGAAGGTTAAGGGACAACTTAGATATTCCCTCAAGAGGTTTTTTGAGCGGGTAGACTCCTGGCATGGCAACTAAGAAAGGAAGCTGCATCTCTGAACATCTTACGTTTAAGGCCCTCCACTGTCCAGGGCCAGTACATCACAGCCCCAGAGGCCATCGTGGAGCAGTTTCAGCAATTTTACAAATCACTATATTGCCAGGAGTCAATTGTAGATTATTCAGATAAATTAGAACAATTCTTTAAAAAAATTAAAATGCAGAAATTATCTAGGGAAGAGGGGAAAAACTTGAAGCCCCCATATCAGAAGCTGAACTCCGAAGGGCTTTTGAGGTCTGAAAACTATGAAAGACCCGGCCCAGGCAGGTTACAAGGAGTTATATAGGGCCTTGGAGCCTGAACTAGTTCCTTGCTAGGCAGAGTTTGCCGAGAGGTAGGAGAGGTAAACTGGTCCTCCTAGTTGGCAGTATGCCCAGATCTTGGTCATCCCTAAGGAGGGAAAGATCCTGAACTTTGCAGGTCCTATAGACCCATCTCCTCCTCAATGTAGATCTAAAAATCTTTACATCGATATTGGCATATAGATTACAGGGATGAGCGGGGCTCTGGTCCACCCGGATCAAACTGGTTTTATTAATGGAAGGTTGATTCATGACATCAGGACGCATTTTAAACATCTTATTGCATCAACAACGGCAGGGTGACCCATCTTTATGGATGCGGAAAGGCTTTTGACTGGGTGGACTGAGGTTCCTGCACAGAACCTTGGAGGAGGTTGGGATGGGCCCTAGATTCCGGGATGAGATCTGGGCGCTCTACGCAGCCCCACAAGCCACGGTGAAAGTGAACGGCTTCACAATTGAAAGGTTTGTGCTATATGGGGGACCAGGCAGGGTGCCCGCTCTCTCCCCCTCCTTTTGCTCTCTGCATAGAACCCCTGGCCAGGACAGTCAGAGACAACATGGATATTAAGGGCATTGAGGTGGGAGAGGGCACAAAATGTCCTTGTATGCTGACGACTCACTGTTTTTGTGGCTTCTCCCAGGACCACCATTCCGGCTTTGTCTGGGCTTCTCCGAGATTATGGGCAGGTGTCAGGATATCAGATCAACTGGGACAAATCGGAGGCAATTAAGTTTGGCGGGACACCTCCCACAGGTTGGGTGGAGAACTTTCCCTTTAGATGGGCGGTGAACAATACCGTGAGATACTTGGGAGTTAAGATATCTCCAAATTTGTCTTCGCTTTTCCGGATGAACTTCAGTAAACTGTGAGGAGAAATAAAATCTGATTTAGCCAGATGGAACCTCCTCCCATTATCACTAGGAGGCAGGGTGGACTCAATTAAAATGAACGCTCTCCCGAGGCTGCTGTTCCCGTTTCAGGCCCTACCCATCCATATTCCCAATTCCTTTTTTAAGACAATTAGGTCGTCCCTCCTGACTTTTATTTGGCTACACGGTAGGAGACGAATTAGTTATAATCTTCTCACACAACCGAAGGGGCGGGGAGGCTTGGCCTTACCCGATTTCAGATTATATTATCTTGCGGCCCAGCTAGCCCCAGTGGTGACGTGGATGAAGCAGCAGCAGGACACTGGTTGGACAGAGACTGAAGCGCAGCAGATGCAACTGATCTCCCTGGCGTCTCTTCCACATGCCCCACTCATGGCGGAACTCTGGAAAACTATATACAATCCCTGGACAAGGCATACCCCCTCGATACTAGTAAGGGTGAGGAAACTTACCCAGACTCCGGAGGGTGTTGGCCCCCTGACTTCCATCTTGGGAGATCCCAGCTTTGTCCCCCCCCCCCCCGGACAGACCCCAGATTTCAATGGTGGAACAGACGCTCTTTAATACGCTTTGCAGAACTTGTCCAGAGTAACGTGGTAATTCTATTTATGTCACTTCAAGACAAATATTCCCTCATTAAAACGACTTCCATAGATACCTACAGATCAGACATTATTTGTATACAAATAATCTGATTGCAGAGGTGGTCAGGGAGCGAACAGCCCTACAGAACTTTATTTATTGGTCTGCACGCTTCCTGGCACGAGAGTAAGAAGTTTATTTCTGGAGCATACAAGATGCTACAAGGCAGGGGTAGTGCTCACTTCGAGGACCTCTGACAAAAATGGGAGGTAGAGAGTGGTACTCTCCTGCCAACAGTATCATGGATCAAGACCTGGGGAAGGGGATGGAGGATGATGTCCTCTCCAGGGTGGAGGGAGTTCTGTTGGGAATGTTTATCACGCTTTTTTCATACTCCCACAATTACAAAATACTTTAAAGGAGGCACGTCAGACCTGTGTTGGCGTGGTTGTGGGCAAGTGGGCACCCACTTCCATATATTCTGGGCCTGTCCACAGGTGCAGGATTTCTGGAACGGGGTTTATAGCAGATTGCAGAGGGGTTGGGGGCCCCAGCTTCCTAGAACCTTCCAGATGTTGGTTCTGGGGTTTGGACACCCAGCACTGGGCCCTGCTAGATGGCAGAATCTTTTCAGGACCCTATGCTTAGCGGCCCAAAAAGAAATCACGTCAAACTGGTTGGGAGCTTCCCCTGGAGATTGTATCCTGGAGATCTCGAGTATATATCATCAGGAGAATGAAGGAGCTCACAGCAGAACTGAGGCTTTCCCTAGAATCCCACACAGAGAATTGGAAGACTTGGGATGCCCTCTGGAAACAACTGAGGGATCTTGGTGAAACAGGTCATCAGGATCAGGATTCTGGCCCTTGCTGAGATTGCCTCTTATTCTGCGTGCCGCCTCCTAGTGAGACTTCTCCTGAAATTATATATTAAAGGTACAAATAGGGTAAAAGCCTTAGGGTTTGGTAGCATGGTCTTCCAAGTTTGTTGATGGTTTTTACTGATCCGGTTCCCACTGAACAGCTGACCAATGAGCAAAGGTGTATGTTGACACTTTCATACCACTTAGCCTAAAACATTTGTCTATTAAAGGTCTTAGTCAAGGCACTAATATCTAGAGTCTTGGTAGTCACAGCTGAATAGAAATGAAGTGGAGCTAGACATTTGCTGTATGACCTAGACGTCATTCAGTCCTGTAAATGTTTGTGAACTTGATTATGCTCTCACCTGTCTTGCGGGTTCTTATGTACTAATGTATGATTTCTATCAATTTCTATGTATCAAATGCTGTGACATGGTAATAAAGATGAGTTTTAAAAAAAAAAAGAAAGTGTGCTAACTTCCAGGTAGCAGCCCTGCAGATTTTCTGGATAGGGACGATGCTAGAAGCAGCCACTCAAGCAGCGGTATGGCGGTAGAATGAGCTCTTATCCCTTTGGGTGGCTCCATGCCTGCCAACCTATAGCAGAGATCTATGCAGGAGGTGACCCACCTGCTTATACGTCCGCTTGGCTGCAGGTCTGCCAGGTGCGGCTTCAGCGTAGGTGACAAACAGCTGGCGAACCTCTCCCCGAACTTCAGCCGTCCACTCCTTATAATAAGTGAGTGCCCTTCCAGGGTCCAAAGTATGGAGCCTATAATCGGCCTCAGAGCTGTGATTGGGGTAGAACACTGGCAGAGGCAACACCTAGTTAAGGTGAAACTCCGACACCACCTTCGGAAGGAACTTCGGGTGGGGCGGCAACAACTTTGTCCCTGTGGAAGATCAGGTAGGGAGACTGATGGAAAGCACCTGGATCTCTCATCCTTCTGGCACGTGATAGCCACCAAGAAGGCAGTCTTCCATGACAGGTGAGAGATGTCACACCTCTGCATCGGTTCGAATGGCTTGCCCATGAGCTAGCCAATACCAGCAGTACATCTCACGGAGGTGGAGATTCTCGCACCAGAGGGATATGTGGTCAGGCCTTGAAAAGCACCGACCACCTTCTCCTGTGCCACCGACTGCTTACCGGCCCGCCTCGGTAGGCAGAGATGGCTGCCAGGTGCACCTTAAGGGTCGTCGACCAAAGCCCTAGCTGAGAAAGGGACCACAGGAAGTCCAAAATACTAGCCAATGGACAGGAAGAGGGGTGCAACCCCTTGTCCTGGCACCAAATGGAGAATCTCTTCCATTTGAAGGCATAGCATTTTCTGGTCGACTCCTTACAGGACGCCTCAACGACGCTGAGGACCTCGTCGGAAAGACCCATGGCCTGGAATTCTAGCTGCTCAGGAACCAGGCCGTCAGGTGCAGGGATTGAAGGTCCAGATGGAGAACCTTCCCCTTATTGACTGAGATCAGGTCCGGGCGGGCTGGAAGCCGCCTCGGGAGCCTGGAGCTGAGGCTGAGGAGATCTGGGTATCAGAACTGGCGAGGCCAGTCTGGGGCTACCAGAATCACTTGCGCCTTGTCCCTCTTTGCCTTGAGAAGCACCTTGTGGATCAAGAGAAATGGAGGGAAGGCGTAGAAGAGGCCCAGGGTCCACGGCCTCGAGAAGGCACCCCCCCGCAGTGAGCCCTGCTGAGGGGGGAGGCATGGAACAGCCTCAGCTTCGCATTCTCCCTGGAGGTGAACAGGTCCACCTGAGGGGTGCCCCAATGGGAGAACAGGACTTACACTACCTCCGGCAGGAGAGACCACTCGTAAGATGCAGCGCCTATCCGGCTGAGGGCATCGGCCACAGTGTTCGAGGCTCCTGCCACATGGATGGCTAGGAGATCCACCTCCAAGCTTATCACGAGTGACCAAATGTGGAGAGCTTCCTTGCACAGAGGCAAGGAGAGCATCCCGCCCTGATGGTTGAGATAGTACATGGTCGTGGTGTTGTCCATCTGGACCTGAACCATCTGACCCCGTACAAATGGAGCGAAGGCGGTGAGGGCTACCCGAACCACTTGAAGCTCCAGCAGGTTGATGTGGCATCGAGACTCTGGAGGGGACCAGAGGCCGTGGCCCGAGTTCCTCAAGATGGGCACTCCAACCCATCAAAGAGGTGTCAGTCGTAAGAGTGACCGTCGGCTCGGGCGGACAAATGGGATACCCTTCTGCAGATGAGCTGGGATGAACCACAACTGCAGGCCATCCCACATCTTCTGGGTTACGGTCACTAGCTGGTCCAAAGGACCGGAGTGCTGTGACCACTGGCGGCCAGCCCCAACTGCAGGGGACGCATATGCCAGCAGGCCCAACAGACCACTCTGGTGCAGGCCGCCATGAGGCCTAGAAGGTGCAGGAAGTCCCGGGCAGGGTGCAATTGCCCAACCAGAAATGATTGGGCAAAGGAGGAAAGGACCTCGGCCCTGTCCGGCGGGAGCCAGGCTCTGGCTCGAAGAGAGTTGAGCTCTGCCACGATGAACTGAATCACCTGCGATGGCACAAGTTCCAATTTGGCCTTGTTGATCAGGAGTCCAATTTGAGAGCAGACCTGGAGGGCCAGATCCCTGGACCGCTCCACCTCCAACCTGGAGGGGGCTGCAATCAGCCAGTCGTCCAGGTAAGTGTACCTCCGGACCCCTCGATGCCGCAGGAATGCTGTCACCACTGCCGTGCATTTGGTGAAGACCCTGGGAGCTGGAGAAAGGCTGAAGGGCATGGCCCGGAACTCGTAAAGTGATCCCTCTGCTCTGAAGTGGAGGAATCGCTGTTGACGGATGGATTGGGGCGTGAAAGAACGTGTCCTGGAGATCCAGAGAGCAGAACCACACACCTAGTTCCAAGGATGGAATGATCTGAGCCAGAGTTACCATCCTCAAGGTGCCGGGCCTTAGGAACTTATTCAGGTCGTGCAGATTGAGAATGGGGCACCAGACCCCTATACGCTTTGGGACCAGGAAGTACCTGGACACAAACCCTGGGTTTGGAGGAGGATCCGCCCTGCGGAGCCCAGAGCCCCGTGAGACCCGAATCGACAGGGAGGGGACTGCTCGAATTCCAGAGGCACACCCCTGCCGACCACTTCCAGCACCCAGACTCCCGTGGTGATAGCGGACAAGGCGGAAAGGAAGTGGCAGAGCATCTCCCACAGGGGAACCGGGAGGAGTGGCCGAGGTTGGGGGCAACACCCCTCAACCCGTCACTGGGCAGGCTTGGGGAAGGGCCGGCTGAGGGGCCACCTGGACCCTTCCCTCCAGGCTTCCTACTGCAGGAAGTGGCCAACTTGGTCTTGGGGCACCAAGTGTGAGCCTGCTGGCCCTGTTGCTGGTGCTGCTGGGCCAGATGTGCTGCAGGGGTGGAAAGACAAACAGGCTTACGTTGCTGCTGGCAGCCTTTGTCCTTCTCGGCAGATGTGACAGAGTCCAAGGTGGCACTGGACTTCTTGATCCTCTGGAAATGGCCTTCCACCCCCGGCCCGAAAACGTTGGTGCCCAGGAAGCGAACGTCTGCCAGCTTGTGCTGGGTATCCACCGTGAAGGTGGAGATCCGCAGCCAAGCTCTGCGGCGCATGGCTACTGCGGCCGCTACTGACCGGGCACAAGAGTCTCCAATGTCCAAGACAGTTTGGAGCTGTTTGGCCACCGTCCTTCCTTGATCCTGCACCTGCTTGACCATCGTCTGAAGGTCAGCCAGGAGATGAGGAATCACCTCATCCAGGGAACCCATAAGGGTGTGTGAAAAATGTGCCATCAGCACGGACGAGCTAGCCTGTCGAAAACCTAGGGAGGAAGCAGCGTAAACTTTTCACCCCAAGTAGTCCAGCTTTTTGGACTCCTTTTCGGGTGGTGTGTCCATGTCCTCAGCATTTCCGGAACGCCGGAAGATGCTATCTGTTACCAGTCCCTCTGCAGAGGGGTGCTCCAAAAAACTGGAGAGGGAACCGATGGGGACTGTGTACATGCGAGTCATCCTGGCTGAAGGCGCAGGACGGGATGCAGGCCGCTGCCACAACTCCAGGACTGGGCCAACAATGGCTTAGGCCACAGGGAAGGCCTCCGTGGGGGAATCCCCTCGGTTCAGTATCTCCATGAGGGGATATCTGGCCCATTTTTTTACGGGTTCGACCTGCATCACAGTGGACTCTGAGATGAGCCGAAGGATTCCTAGGAACGAGGATGGGCTCTCGTCCACCGACTGACCCCCGGTAGATTCCAGGTCAAGGGGCCTGGAATACAAAGAGTTGGACTCCAAGGAGTCCGCGAACAGCTGTCGAGCACCTGAGCAACCCTCCACTCGCCGAGGCCGATCGGGGGTGAGGGTGACCAACAACCTGTGGGGCAAGCCCTGACCTGACCAAGAATCCTTAGTCGGGGCCTCAGTCTTAGGTTGTGGAGGCGGTGGTTCCACCACAATGGGTGGAGCAGCCAGCTTCGGCCAAGCAATCGGTGCCGAAGTCGGCTCCTCGACTACAACGAGGGGTTGCTGCGGTCGTTCGGGCGACAACCACTTAATGGCCGGTGAAGGCGACAGAGTCAGCTTATTACCGGTTATCAAGAGCAATCTTGATATAATCTTCATCCTCCTCCCAATCGCCCTCATAGTATGCCTCAGGAACCAATTCTTAAGCAAATACCTCCGACCAAACCAATCAGCTCTGAACCGAGACCGTTTCGGTCGGAACCAGGCAAAGCGACTGAACAACTGAAATCGCTTTCGCTATTTCATCAGCAGTCAGACCGTGGGAAGCTGAATCCGAACCAGCTGATTTCCTTTTCTTTAGTCAGAACCAATTCCATAAGAATTGGCTTTCAGTTGCTCGAAGAGGTATCGCCCAAGTCAGTGGGCACCTCCTCTCAGGTTTGGCCGAACCGAACCGGGCTGGCCATCGGGTCAGCGGACTTCTCGGCCTCCCTCTCCCTTAGTCTACTTAAATGTTTTTCCAGAGTGACTTTGGGAAAGTTCTTACATATTTGTCAGTCTTCCTTGAGGTGGTCAAACCCCAGACAATACACACATACGAGGTGAGGGTCAGTCTTAGCAAAGGCTTCCTTACACTTGGTACAGTGCTGAAACCCAGTGGGTCCGGTTTTCTTTTTGGGTTTCTCAGACATGCCTTCCAATATAAAGTCACCTCAAACAGCGGTTAAGCCAGGCGACTGCAAACTTATCGGTTCCAACCGTGTCATGGGTTAGTTAAAAAATCCTAAAACTGGATTTTTAGGAACTAATAAATGTCGGAAAAAAACACAGTCAAACACAAAATATATAAACAGAATAGTTTGGTTACAAACCGGACCAACCAACAAAAGAACCAAAAAATAAAACAATTTCTTTAAGAAAACTACCACTACATAACTACCACTTACTGGTACCGAGACAGAGGCAAGAATACAGATTTTCTAACAGGCGGGTTGAAAGAACCGACCGATTCGAACTTTTACCGAACTGAAGTGCAGGAGGATCTCCAGAGCGACTTTACAGTTAGGCAGAGTAAGAACCGACAGTTACACTTCAGAGTACCACAGACAGAGGTCTGAAACCGAGCTCGAGCTCAACGTTCTATTTCTTTGCATAAAGTTAACCCTTTACTCTCCAGGGCAGTTCAAGTGCTGGGGCTAACTGCATATAGTCAGAATACAGCAAGACTTCATGTTGTTTGAATTGAAATGTATGCCTTATATACATATTTAATATAGGACAGAAAACACAATGGAGCGACAGTACAAGCACAAAAAATACGCAGCATATTACAATAGCTCTGATGTTCAGTGCAAACCTAATCCAGATTTTTTATGTTGATACCACAGCTGTAAGTTACCTGGAATCCCCTACCAGCAGTCCCAGGAACTCAATACAACAAGGGCAAAAGCATAACAAATCAGCTATGGCTGTAAATACCCACTGGCACTCTTTCTAGCAGTCCAGAGTTTATGGGAATACAGAAACTGCTTTTTTTTTTTTCCCTCTCCGATGACCTGGAACTCCTGCCAGCAGTTCCAGAGTCAGTCACATGCAAGTAGAACAGGTTTTGCACAAAGGAATGTCCTGATTCATCTGCTAACAATCCAGGACTTCCAAAACACTGATTTCTGCCCTACCAATAATTAGTGAGCAAAAGCCCTTTGTTTTCTGTGCATGTGGTTTGTGATAGATGGTTACTGAATATAATCAGCCAGGTACAACAGTGCTAGGAACTGCAGAGCAACTTTCCTGGAGTTCCAAACCAGTCATACATCATTTACAGCATATCGGCAGAGTGAGGGCTGGAGTTAGAGTTGGGGGTGACAGAGAGATGAAGAAAGCGGACAGAATACTTCTCAACTTTTGTCATTGAAACACTATAGAAACTAGTGCCTTTACTTATACCAAGTTCAATTTTGATTTGGCATCATAGATAATTAAGCAATAATGCACAACAGGGTTGTGTTGTGCTGGGATAACATCATGGCTTGGGTGGTTCTGCAGGCCGAGTGCATCCAATACCAGAGAAGTGACATTATCCCAGCACAACACACACCCTGTCATGCATTATTGCTACTATACAGTAGTTCATTTAAAAGAAAAAAGATGGAAAAACTACATTTAAAACCATTTTTTTCCAAAGGGCATGTGTACTTTAAAAAAAAAAAAAGTGCAGATTTATTGTTTTGACTAGTAGGCGTAACTGCTGTGTGGCTCTGCACCACCACCACCTTTCTGTCTGTATTTTCTCCCCCATTTACGTCTCTCTCTCTCTGTTATATCATGCTGCTGCTGCTAGGAAGTTAGACATCCACCCCACCCCCATGATCGCAGCTGTGACTGTTCTGTGTGCCTTCTCCCAGCACGGTAGCATGTGTTGTACAGTAGAATGAGAGAGAGGTGTGTGTGTGAGAGAACAGCACTTGGTGAATCAGTAAAGTGCAGTGTGCTTCTGAAAAGCATATGCACTCACTTTGTTCAGGCAAAGAATGGGAATTGGTTTCTAAGGCAGTTTGGTGTTTGCAGTCGTCACCCCGGCTCTCTTCTGCTCAGTGTAATTTGTTTCTCTCTGTACAGTTTGTACTGGAGGAAGATTCCAACAAAACAGAGGAAGTCAGCAACTGGTGAGTACAGCGTGCTGTGCTGTTTAAAAGCACACATGCTCGTAGTATTAAGGGTACAGCAGGGACTGCCAGCAGTGAAGACAACTGCACTGTGAGGAGGAAACACTGAGATGTTCAGGTAAGCATCCTGCATGTCCAGAAAACACAGCCAATCACCTTTCTTGAGAAGGGCATCAGGCCCTGCAAAGTTACCATTTGGAACTTTTGTACTGGACATACAGATTCTGGTCCTTTAGGCCCAAGATGGGTCTCAGATCTCCGGTCTTTTAGGGGACCAGAAAGAACATGGAATAAAAAAAACAGGTTACTCACTGGTAACAGTAGTTCTAGGAATGGTACAGGATATTCAACCACACTTATAGACAGTGT
This sequence comes from Neoceratodus forsteri, assembly GCA_016271365.2. NCBI lineage: Eukaryota > Metazoa > Chordata > Ceratodontiformes > Ceratodontidae > Neoceratodus > Neoceratodus forsteri. The sequence continues at coordinate 174,064,502 of CM057449.1, read as the reverse complement.
CCTTTAAGATGTGCCAGAAAGTCTTCAAGCTGGCTCCTCCCACCCACCTGGGTGGTAACTCCCTCAGCTCCACCCCATGATGCCAGATCTGGCCCGCTGGAAGCAGTGTTGTGTGCCAAAGTCAGGGGAGGTCGGGTGGGCTCGTGTGGATGAACATCATATACCATTCCTAGAAAGTACAGTCACGTAAGACCTTACCGTAACAGCAGATCTTTGAGGAGTGTCTCTTGCAGCAGGTAATACTCTTGGGTCGTCACCAGAGGTCGCTGTGGCACACAGCTGCTCTTCTAGCAGTCTTTTTCAGGGGCTGCCCACACATGACATCAGCTTCCTGTTAACTATACAAGTATGGGCGGTCCCTGGTATCCTCAGTTTCCCCCGCTGGATTCAGCTCACTAAGCGAGGACTGAGGGGGAAGCCGAGGTACCACAAGTATCCCAACCCATAAGTCACTGGACCAGAATTTGTTCTCCTAGAGAAGGAGGGGGATGGAGAGTGGGATTGTACCTGCTGCAAAGACACTCCTCAAAGATCTACTGTTACGGTAAGGTCTTATGTAACGGTACTATCTTCCACGGAATGGTCTCTTGCAGCAGGTAATACAGTTGGGATGAATCCCAAGTAGTAAACCCAAGAAGGGTGGTCATTATGACAGGAGGCCTTTTAGGACCGCTCAGCCAAAGGCCATCCTACAGTGTGAAAGCAACGTCTAAGTTGTAATGCTTTGTGAAAGTATGACTTGTGGACCAGATAGCTGCGTTGCAGATATCTGTGATAAAACCCCTTTAAACAGGCCTACTGTGGTGGCCATAGTTCTGGCAGAATGGGCTTGGACAGATCCTGGTAATAGCTTGTTGTATTTTGTGTAACAAAATGTTATAGAATAGAGCTAGCCAATTGGAGAGGTCCGTTTAGTGACAGGAGACCTTCCTGCTTGGCGAAGGTAACAAAAAGTAGAGAGGTCTTCCTAATCGATTTAGTTTGATTAGTATAGTATCGTAATATACAAAGGACACCTAAAGTATGTAAGAGGTATTCACCTCGATTGGAGTGTTCAGGATAATATACTAGTAACTCCAGGGACTGATTTAAGGTGTGTTCAGACACTACCTTAGGTAGGAAAGAAGGGCTGATGCAAGTGCCATTCTGTCTTTGTGAAAAATCAAGTAAGATTCTCCCACGAGGGCATGAAGCTCAGAAATATGCCGAGCTGAAGTGACAGCCACTAAGAACAGTGTTTTCCAAGAAAGAAAATGGAGGTCACAAGTGGCCGCTTAGTTTGAAGGGCTCAAGAGTTCATTTCTCTATAAGAAAATTGAGATCCACGGAGGGTGGGTCTTCTGATGGGAGGCTTAATACGTAACATTCCTCTTAGAAACATTTTGGCTTGATGATGCTGATACAGTAATCTGCCATCCAGAGGTTAATGGAAGGCCAAATGGACTTTGATGGAGGAATAGCTTAATCCTGTCTCAGCAATTGAGGCCAGGTAATCCAAGACTTTCATCAGTGGACAGTAAGAAGACATTACTTACTATAGTAATCCTGTTTCTTCCACGGGAATCTTACTGTATTCTGACATATGCAGTATTGTCCCACCATAGTACTGCCCCAGAGCTGAAATGGTTAATAGAACCTATGCTGATGATGGAATGCTAGGCTCATGTTCGGTTTTCAAACCACTGTCCCAGGTAAACAATCTACAACTGTCAGATTCTTGCGGAGCGTGAATACTAACAAGCTATCTATACTAACTTTAGCAATTAAATAAACAGATAATAACAAACAAACCCCTTCATTTAACAATGTGGGCCACACTAAGACTTCAGTCATTAAGCCCAACAACAGAACCACTCATGGGTATACAACAGCATGGACAGCTGTGCTGCAGTGCCCATAGGTTCTAGAACGGGAGGCAAGGTGGAAGCTCAGAATACAGTACGATTCCCTTGGAAGAAACAGGATTACTATGGTAAGTAATGTCTTCTTCTAACCCCAGGAAATCTTATTATATTCTGACGTATGCAGACTACCCAAGCAGTACCTTTGGAGGAAGGTAGAGAACCTATTTAGGAAACAAGCTCTGCAGTACTGCCGTGCCAAAGCTGGCATCACTTCTGGCCTGGGTATCCAGGCTGTGGTGTTTGTTAAAGGTGTGGACTGTTCACCAGTAACGCTTGACAAATTTCCTACAAAGAAATCTCTCTTGCAGCTGCTATCGAGGCAGCTGTACCCTTTGTAAAGTGAGCCCTAAGGCCTGCAGGGGTTCTTTAACTACTTTGCTGTAGCAGAACTGAATACAAGCAATAATCCAGTGGGCAACAGACCTCTCTGGGGCAGGCTTGCCCATTCCCACTTTTCCATAGGTCAGGAAGAGCTTAGTGCTATTCTGCATGTGGCCCCTTTGTGTGATGCAAGTGGCAGCTTATAGCTCACTTGACAGCTAGGCTATGCAGTCTACGTTTCCCTGAACTACAGTGGTCAGTGAAAAAGACTGGCAAAGTAATGGACTGATTTAGGTAGAAGTCTGATACCACCTTGGGTAGAAAGTTTCTGTTAGTCCTGAAGACTACCTTGTCCCTATGGACTGATATGTAATCTGACTCAGTGGACAAAGGCCTGGAGCTCACTAAACCTCCTAGCTGAGGTGATGACTACCAGAAACACTGTTTTCCATGTCGCATACTTAAGCTCTGCTGAAGACATGGGCTCAAACGGTGGTTGCATTAGCTGGCCACTGCATACACTGAGGTCCCAAGTTGGGGTGTGTTCCCTTTGAGGGGGATGCAAATGCATGAAGCACTTAAATAACTTCCTAAACATTTGATTAGCTGCCAGAGATGACCCCTTAGCATCTGAGAGGTAAGCAGAGACAGCTGCTAAGTGTACTTTGAGGGTGGAAGGCCTAATGCCGAGAAAATGAAGGTATGCCATATAGTCTAGGACAACTGACAAGCCAGCCTGAGAGCAGCCTAGCTCTTTTTTCTGGCACCAAAGGAAAACTCTTCCATTTAGGGATGTAAGTCTTTCTGGTAGAGTGTTTTCCAGAAACCCTAAGAACCTCTAGCACCCCTTCGGAAAGGTGCAAGTTAGCATACTCTAAGTGTTCATGAGCCAAGCCCTGAGCCTAAGAGACCGGAGATTGGGGTAAAGGACTCTGCCCTTTGAGGAGGTCAACAGGTTGTGCCTCCTGGGTAGAGAGATTGGCCTGTAAATTGACAAGGTCAGCAGCAAAGAATACCATGGCTGTTTGAACCCTGAGATTGCTCAGCACTCTGAGCACAGGGGAAATGGAGGAAAGGCATACCGGAACTTCAGTGTCCAATTCAACAGCAGTACGTCCAGAGGGACTGTGGCCACTGAGGGGGCCTGCAACAGCATTGCAATAGCTGATGATTGTCTGGGGTTGCAAAGAGGTCCACCTCTGACATGCCCCACCTTCTGTACACCACTTGCACTCACGCTGGTTTTGGTTGATCCTGCTGAGAGCATCTGCCAGGATATTGTCCTTCCCTGGGAGGTGGACGGCTAAGAGGGAGATTCCCAGGGAGTAAGCTAGAGTCTACACTTCCATGGCCTCTGCACAGTGGGGATGATTTTGTGCCCCCCTGCTTGTTTATGTAGTACATTGTGGTTGTACTGTATGTCTTGATCTGAACCACCTTGCCTTTAAGCTCTGGATTGAAGGACTGAATGCCCAGATAAACTGCTCTGAGCTCTAGCAGGCTTTGTGTGAAGCAGGAACTCCCGATAGAGCCAGGTAGCATGTGTAGTGCGATCCCCCTGGTGTGCCCCCCCCCCACCCTAGGAGGGAGGCATCTGTTGTTAAAACTGCTGCTGGAGATAGCTGGAGGAAAGGCACACTTGAGGTTGTCTTTTTCATGCCACTATTGCAGAGCTTACGGCAGAGTTCCTGTGACTGGAACCATTTTGATATGGAACCTCTTTTCTGGGACCAGTGAGACCTGAGGTGAGACTGAATCTCTCTCATCTGGAATATTGACCTCGACACTGTTGCTGTTGCTGCAGCCATGTCTCCTAACAGCTGTAGAAAATGCCTCACTGGTCTGGGGTATGCAGCTGGAATGAGCCTACCAACTGCACCAAGCTGTGTACCCTTCCCTGGGGGAGGAAGGCCTTTCCTCTCAGAGTGCCCAGCTCCACCCCTATGAACTCCAGGCGCTGAACTGGTGTTAGCACGGACTTTGTCTGGTTTACCAGGAGGCCCAGCATACACAGGGTATCATGGATAGTGATCAGTGCATCTCAAGCCACTGAGGAGACTGGCCTACCACCAAACAGTCAGCGGCCAAGTATGGGAAGATTGTAACCCCCTGTCCCCTTAGATGTGCTACCACCACTGCTAGGCACTTGGTAAACACCCTTGGGGCAGAGGTAAAGCTGAAAGGCATGGCTCTGAACTGGTAGTGGTCTGATGGCAATCTGAACCCGAGATACTTTCTGTGTGATTCCCAGACAGGGATGTGAAGTAAGTGCCCTTTAAGTCCAGAGATGCTTGCCCAATCCCCCTTCTTGACTGTAGGGAGGATGGTAGCCAGAGTGACCATTTTGAACTCTGGCTTTGTTAAATGCCTGTTCAAATGTCTGAGATCCCATATGGGTCACCACTTCCGTTTTTGGTTTTTTTTCTTTCTTTAGTGAGGAAGTATCCTGAGTAGAGACCTCTTCCCTGTGGGCCAAGGGAACAGGTTCCACTGGTTTGTCTTGAATTAGTTTTGCTACTTCCTCTTCCAACAGAGTTACTTTTGATAGACTGGCAGGTCTGAAAAACATTCCCCTCAGTTTGGGCAGGATCCTGAACCTGAGGACAAGCCCCTGGCTCACTACTTCCAGGACCCATCTGTCTGTAGAGATGGATTCCCAAGCCTTGAGGTCGTGGGCCAGCCTGTCTCCTACTGTGGGGAGGAAGCCCTGGCAGACCCCTCTGGGGTCTGCTTAATCTGTGCACTTGGCTGAGTGCTGGGACCAGAACAAGTGCTGCTCCTTCTGCCTCTGTCTCCGAAGTACCCTCTCTGAGGTTGATATGTAGGCGATGCCCAGGCCTGGAAAAAGGGTCTGTAATGGGTTCTACCCCTACTCCCTCTATCTTGGTATTTCTGGGGTGTTGCTGCTTTCTCCTTTACAGCAGCACTCTTATGAACCCCTTGTACCCATCCATCTTTTCCATGTAAGCCTTGGTTTGTTTACAAAAGAGGGATGTGGGCTCACAACGAAAGTCCAGTGCTTTTGTCTGGGTGTCCTGAGACAAATTAGTTGTCGTTAGAGACACTGAAGTTGCCATCTGCCTGGCAACAATATCACTGGCATCCACTGCTACTCTGCATCACCTGTTCATGGCTGGGGTGTCCAAAAGGAACTATGCTCCAGCCACCCAATACTTCCTGTCCATCCTCTTGCCTACTGGGAAAAAGGAAGTGTTGTTATTCGTTTTTTTTTTTTTTAACCTATAAGCCTGTCTCTTCAGAGACTTGTGGATGGGCAGTAACAGTCTTGTTGTCACTGGCACATCCATCCTTCCCATATAGTCAAGCTCCTCTTCCTCCCTTGTGGATTTCAAGGTGGAAAGGTTCTGTGTCTGTGTGCTTCATGATGAAAAAACCCCAGCTCCCTTCTCAGGAGAGTCAGGATGTTAAAGATCAGGGGATACACCAGGTTCAAACTAATCCCCTCAGAAAACTGTTCAAGTGAACCAGGAACTGAGGAGGAACCCAGGTTCTAAACCAAGGTCTGCGAACCGGGCCGCTAAACCAGAACCATGGTACTGGTTTGCAGTGCCTGTACAATTTTTATAGTATTTGCTATTTCATCTGCGGTTGGAACCAACGGTTTTGTAGGTTGTGGTTCCTGAATCATGTGTTTTCCCATCCTCTTTTCTTAGCAGAACTTGCCAGTTCAGCAGCAGTGTCAGTGGATCATTTCTTAACCGAGGAACCATCACCCTGGTTAAAGGGTTGTTCAACCGGTTCCTTTGGTTTCTCCTTATGGAGGAGGAAGTTTTGTCCGCAGCTGGGTCAGCAGCCTTCCTGGACATTTTCTCTCAGTCGCTTAAAACGCCTATTAAGCACCAACTGAGGAAAACATTTTTGCTTTTACAGATTTCACATTCTGCCTTCAGGTGGTCAAACCCTAGGCAAAAACACAAATAAAATGAGGATCTGTTTTCAAACAGTTCCCCCACACTCTGTACAAAACTGAAAACCCACTGGGCTGGTTCTTTTCTTGAGTTAGTGACAAAAACATTAAAACCCCAAGAAGTGGGTCTCTGAGAATCAGAAACCCACACACATGAACAAGGCTTAAACCTTTATTATTATTTTAATTACTTTTACTTTGCGGTCGGTTCAGCAACCCCTGAGAGAAATACAGGTTACTCACCTGTAACAGGAGTTCTAGGAATGGTATATGTTGTTCATCCACACTCATTGGCAGGTATCCTTGCCACTTTAAATCTTGCCGGAAGGTCTTCAAGCTTGCTCCTCCCACCCACCCGTGGTAAAACCCGGCCCGCCCCATGACGCCAGATCTGGCCCGCTGGAAGCTCAGGCTATGTAGTAGTCGCCGAGGTCGGGAATGTCGGATGAACAACATACCATTCCTAGAACTCCTGTTACAGGTGAGTAACCTGTATTTAAGGACATGGATATGTTGTCCATCCACACTCATTGGCAGACTCTAGCAGTTCTCCGGGAGGAGGGAGGCAAGACGCACACCCTAATACTTACTTGGGAAAGAGAGACTGGAGAACCGAGGCCCCAAAAGCAGCATCCCGACGTGACTCAAGGTCCATGTGGTAATGGGTAATGAAGGTGTTTGCTGACTTCAGGTAGCAGCCCTGCAGATTTCCTGGATAGGGACGTCCCTGAAGCAGCCACCGCTGCAGCAGTATGGCGGTAGAATGAGCTCTTATCCCTCTGGGAGGCTCCATGCCCACCAACTTATAGCAGAGATCTATGCAGGAGGTGACCCACCTGCTTATCGTCCAGCTTGCTGCAGGTCTGCCAGATGCGGCTTCAGCGTGGGTGATACAAACAGCTGGCGAACCTCTCCCAACTTCAGCCGTGGCGCTCTTTGTAATAGGCGAGCGCCTTCTAGGGTCCAAAGTATGGAGCCTATATTCGGGCCTCTGAGGTGTGATTGGGGTAGAACACGCAGAGTCAACACCTGGTTAAGGTGAAACTCCGACACCACCTTCGGAAGGAATTTCGGGGAAGAGGACAACCTTGTCCCTGTGGAAGACCAGGTAAGGAGACTCGATGGAAAGCGCCTGGAGCCTCCCATCCTTCTGGCTGACGGATAGCCACCAAGAAGGCGGCCTCCACGACAGGTGAGAGAGAGTACACCTGTGCATAGGTTCGAATGGCCTGCCCATGAGCTTGCCAGTACCAGCAGTAGATCCCACGGAGGTTGGGGTTCCCGCACTGAGGGGAAATGTGATCAAGGCCTTGGAAAAAGCGCCAGACCACCTTCTCCTGCGCCACCGACTGCTTCCCAGCCCGCCGCGGTAAGCAGAGATGGCTGCCAGGTGCACCCTTAGGGTTCGACCTAAGCCCTTGATTAGAAAGGGACCATAAATAGTCAAGATGCTTGCCAAGGAACAGGAGGAAGGGTCCAAGCCCTGTCTCTGACACCAAATGGAAACCTTTTCCATTTGAAGGCATAGCATTTTCTGGTCGATCTTCACGGACGCTCAACTACATTGAGGACCTCGCCGAAAGACCCAAGGCCTGGAACTCTAGCACTCAGGAACCAGGCCGTCAGGTGCAGGGATTGAAGGTCCGGATGGAACACCTTCCCTGATTGACTGAGAGCAGGTCCGGCGAGCTGGAAGCTGCAGGAGTCCTGGAGCTGAGACTGAGGAGATCTGGTACCAGAACTGGCGAGGCCAGTCTGGGGCTATCAGAATCACCTGCGCCTTGTCCCTCCTTGCCTTGAGAAGCACCTTGTGGATCAAGGGAAATGGGGGAAAGGAGTAAAAGAGGCCCGGGGTCCACTGCCTCGAGAAGGCATCCCCTGCAGCGAGCCCCGCTGAGGCGGGCATGGAACAGTCTCAGCCTGCTTCTCCTGGAGGCGAACAGGTCCACCTGAGGGTGCCCCAATGGGAGAACAGATGCTGTACTACCTCGCGGGAGACCACTCGTGGGATGCAGCCCCTATCCGGCTCAGGGCATCGGCCAGGGTGTTGGAGGCTCCTGCCACATGAATGAGCTAGGAGATCCGCCTCCAGGCTGCGTACGAGTGACCAAATGCGGAGAGCTTCCTTGCATAGAAGCATGGAGCGCGTCCCTGCCCTGGCGGTTTAGATAGAACATGGTCATGGTATTGTCCGTCTGGACTCGGACCACTTGACCCCGGAGGAACAGAGCAAAGGCGGTGAGAGCTAGGCGGACCGCTCGGAACTCCAGCAGGTTGATGTGGCATCGGGACTCCCGCGGGGACCAGAGGCCATGAGCCCGGTGTTCCCCCAGATGGGCACCCCAACCCATCAGAGAGGCATCGGTCGATAGAGAGACCGTCGGCTCGGGGCGGACGAACGGGATGCCCTCCTGCAAATGATCTGGAACGGTCCACCACTGGAGAGCGTTCCACATCCCCTGTGTCACCGACACAAGCTGGTCCAAAGGATCGCAGCGTTGTGACCACTGGCTGGCCAGTCCCCACTGAAGGGGACGCATGTTCCAGCGGGCCCAACGGACCACGCTGGTGCAGGCCGCCATGAGACCCAGGAGGCGAAGGAAGTCCCGGGCAGGGCGCAATTGCCCAACCAGAAATGATCGGGCAAAGGAGGAAAGAACCCCGGCCCTGTCCGCCGGGAGCCGCGCTCTGGCTCGAAGAGAGTCGAGCTGCGCCCCGATGAATAGAATCACCTGCTTTGGCTCGAGTTCCGACTTGGCCTCGTTGATAAGGAGGCCCAGTTGAGAGCAGACCTGGAGGGCCAGATCTCTGGACCACTCCGCCTCCTTCCTGGAGGAACTGCTATCAGCCAGTCGCCCAGGTAAGGGTACACCGGACCCTAAGGCGCCAGGGAATGCTGTCACCACTGCCATGCATTTGGTGAAGACCCTGGGAGCTGGAGACAAGCTCAAGGGCATGGCTTGAACTCGAAAGGGATTCCTTCCTCGAAGCGAAGGAATCTCTGGTGAGACGGACCGGATAGGGAAAACGCCGTCTCTGCAAGTCCAGAGAGCAGAACCACGCCCTGCTCCAAGGATGGTATTATCTGAGCCAGAGTGACCATCCTGAAGGTTCGAGACCTTAGGAACTTGTTTAGGTCGTGTAGGTCGGAAATGGGGCGCCAGCCCACCGTCCGTTTCGGAACCAGGAAGTACCTGGACACAAACCCTGGGTCTGAAGGAGGGTCCGCCACCTCTCTTATCACCTCCTTCTGGAGGAGGGAGGCGATGTCGGCTCGACGAGCCGCCAGTGAGGCTGGGGACTTCCGGCTCCCAGGGCGCACGGCCTGAAGGGTGGTGCCTGCTCGAATCTCCAGAGGCAGGCCTCTTCCCACCACCTTCCAAGACCCACCTGTCCGTGGTAACAGCAGACCAGGCGGAACGGAAGTGTCGAGCCGCCTCACATGGGGACCCAGGGAAGGTGATTGAATGGGGGCGACACCTCAGCCCGTCACTGGGTAGGCTTTGGAGGAGGGACCGGCCGAGGGACCTCCTGGGCCTTTTCCTCCTGCCTCCTGTTAGAGGAAGCGGCGGCTTGGGTTTGGGATGCCAAGGCCGAGCCTGCTGGCCCTGACGCTGCTGGGTCAAGGCTGGGGCACAGAAGGACGAAGAGGCTTAGGCTGCGGCTTATGCCTTTGTCCTTCTGAGCGAAGAGACCGAGTCCAAGGTAGCATTGACTCTCGATCTTCTGCAGGTGACCTTCCACCCCAGGGCGTAAAAGGTCAGTCCCAAAAGGGAACATCCGCCAACTTGTGCTGGGTATCCAGTAAAGGTGGATATCCTCAGCCAAGCCTCGACGCACGATAGCCACTGCGGCCGCCACCGATCTGGCACATGAGTCCCTATATCAAAAGCAGTCTGGAGCTGCTGTTTGGCCACTGCCCTGCCCTGGTCCCGCACCTGCTTAACCGTAGTCTGCAGATCGGCGGAAGATGAGGATGACCTCATCCAGGGAGCCCAACAGGGCATGAGAAAAATGTGCCATGAGGACGCGCCGAACTGGCCTGACAAGGCCGAGAGAGGACGCAGCGAGACTTTCGCCCGACATAGTCCATTCTTGGACTCCTTGTCAGGAGGTTTGTCCACATCCCTGGCGCTGAAGCCGGGCGCCGGAAAACGCTTGTCGGCAACCAACCCCTTAGCAGAGGGGTGTTCAAAACCGGACAAGGAACCGGTAGGGACCAGATACTCCTGGCCATCCTGGCCAAGGCGCAGGGCAGGAAGCAGGCGCTGCCAAAGCTCCAGTGCCGACCCACTATGGCCTCGGCCACCGAAAGGCCTCCGTCGGAGAACTCCCTCGGTCCAGAAATTTCCGAGGGGATACCTGGCCTGTTGGAAACGATTCGAGCTCCATCCCAGTGGACTCCGAGATGAGCCAAGCAGTCCTAGGAAGGACGACGGGCCATCGGTCCATTGACTGACCTCCTGAAGACCCAAGTCCAGTCGCTTGGAGAAAAAGGGAGGAATCATCTTCGGACCTCGGAAGAGTCCCCGAAGAGCTGCTTGGCCTGAGCTACCCCTTCACCTGCCGAGGTTGGTCGGGAGTGAGGGTAACTGACAACCGATGGGGTAGACCCTAGCGAATGAGAATCCTTGGTCGGAGCCCCAATTGGTGGCTGTGGAGGCGGAGGTTCCACCGGAATCGTGGAGCAGCTGGTTTTGGCCGAACAACCGGCCTGGGTATAGGCTCCTCGGATAAGTCGAGGCGTTGTGTCGGCCGCTCCGGTGACAGCCACTTAATGGCCGGGGAAGGCGACGGGGTCGGCTTACTCCCCGCCAGGAGGAGCTGTTGCAACATAAGGTCCTCGTACCGTCGACGTAATTTACGCCGAAGCCTCCCCTCGTCCGAGGAGGAGGACGAGGACGAGCGGCGACGCCGCTTACCGCGGTGCCGAGACCGAGACGCCTATGACGGTGGGATCGGCTGGACCGCGAAGAGGTCCGAGACAGAGACCGAGAGTCCCGGAATTTCCGAGGTCGGTGCGGGGAGGTGTCGGTCGGAACCGGCACTCCCTTCGGCTCGGATGGTCCATCCAAGGGCTCCGGAACCGGAGGCACAGGCGAGCCCACGGGATCCCCAACTCCTCCCGGGGGAACCGGGGAGAGGGGAATCTCAGCTGCTAAAGGCGACAGCCCATCCAACGGGTCGAGAAAAATCTCGACTTCGCCGGTGGGAGTCTCGGTCAACTGACCTGACGGGACACCGTGAGGCCAGTGGTCGGCGTTAACGTGATCGACGAGCCGACGGGTCGACGACTGGGAGAGGGACCTTTCCCGCCTCCCAAGAGCGCCGACGGAGGACTTACCCTGTCCTTCTTTTGGACCGAGAATAAGGTCCAGCAGACGAGGCCCTTCTCCCTTAGTGGAGAAGGGACAGAAACTCCTTAAAAGAAGCCGTGTAGGAAAGAACCCAGAGAGAGCAGGATAAATGCTGCTCGAGGAAGATCGGCCCATGCCGCCTCCTTCGAGGGCGATCATCCGCCGAGCTGATCCGCCACACGCCCGCGGACATCACTAACCGGGCTTCCTTGACTTCACCGAGGGAAACGCTTCGGACGGCCTTCCAGTTGCACCGGGCAGCACGTCTTCGAGGACGAGGGCCGAGAAAGATGAGCACAGGTCGCAAGCTCACGGGTCGTGCTCAGGGCCTAGCAGTAGACACACGTGGAGTGTGGATCCGTCCGAGACATCTTCTGCACCGCATGGGCATCTCCGAACCGTAGTCGATTTGTCCTAGTCGCGAGGCATCGGGATCAAGATCAAGTCTTTTCGCAAAATTTATTTTTAAACCGCAAACGGAGAAATAGGAACCAGTCTCAAACGCAGAGCGCTAAGGAGGAACCTGAGCTTCCAAGCGGTAAGGAAGATCTGGCGTCATGGGGCGGAGCCGAGAGTTATACCACCCGGGTGGGTGGGAGGAGCAAGCTTGAAGACCTTCCGGCAAGATTTAAAGCGGCAAGGATACCTGCCAATGAGTGTGGGTGAACAACATATCCATGTCCCTAGAACTGAGAGTTACTCCAGTTTCCCTTAAAATAAATTAAGCAACTGGCCCAGGGAAAGAATAAAATACAGAAACTTACTTTTAAAAATATAAATAAAAGTTTGGTTCCCTCCCAGTTAAATGAACCGAAAAACTTACCAGAGAAACGCTAAACCTAAATTAGTTTACCTGTAAACTCAAGGACAGTGCTTTAAAAACGAACAAGAATAAATATCTTCAAGAAAGATGAAGGAGAGCTCTCAGCAGTGTCTGTATTGTTCAAGTGGAGTAAAGAATCTGACAGTTATAGAATGTTTACTAGGGACAGTGGTTTGAAAACCGAGCATGAGCCTAGCATTCCATCATCTACATAGGTTCTATTAACCATTTCAGCACCGGGCAGTACTATGGTGGGACAATACTGCATATGTCAGAATACAGTAAGATTTCCTGGGGTTAGAATTGGGATCCAATGACGGAAGCAGCCCAGATGGAAAAGCATTTCCATTTGGCATTACATGTTTCTCTGGTCGCTGGTTTACCTGAGGCAGTAATATACTGGCAACAGGGAGGACACTTGTAAACGTGTTTTGAAAGTGTCCTTAGAGCCAAGAGTGAAGGGTAGTGCCTTCAGGTTGGGATGTAGAAGGGTCCCTTGATTCTGAGTCAAGAAATCTGGTCTGATTGGCAACGGAATGGGTTCCTCCACTGAGAACTGCTGAAGGAAGGGGAAACCACACCTGCCGAGGCCACAGAGGAGCAATGAGAATCATGGTGGCAGGTTCGAGTTGTAATTTCAGTAGAGTCCGTTGCAGGAGTGGGCCGGCACGGGGGCATATAAGAAGAGTCCTGCCCATGCTTGGGATAGGCCATCCCTTTTGCTCGGGATAATGGAATGGTATCTGGGGAGATGGTGGTTGACTGGGGAGGCAAACAGATCCAGTTGCGGGGTCCCCCATAGATGAAAGATTTTCTGAAGCACTTTGTGATGAAGTGTCCATTCATGTGTGGATGACTGGTGACTGAGGTCGTCAGCCAGGAGGTTGTGATGTTCTGGTAGATGGACGCTGTCAGCAGGTAAAAGTTGAATGGCCCCCTGCCAGACTGCAAACAGCTCTTTGCATAGAGTACGGGATTGCACCTCCTTGTTTGCTGAGGTAGAATACTACTGTGGTGTTGTCTGACTGAATCAACAACGGTCCCAGAGGCAAGTGAGGTTGAAAGGCCTGGAGGGCTAAGCAAACCGCCCTCATCTCCAGGAGACTGATGTGGCGATGAGGGATAGAATTGGTCCACTTGCCTTGTGTCCTGTAAGGACTCAGGTGCGCACCCCACCCATCCAGGGATGTATCCGTAGTCAACATCTGTTGGGGTGGTGGTGGGGACTGGAAGGGCATGCCTTGACATAGGTTGGCTCGGAGGGTCCACCATACTAGGGTGGACTGCAACAAGGAAGCGACTGATTTTGCCTTCAAAATTTCCTGTTCTTTGAAACCACTGGTTCTGGAGAACCCACTAAACTGGTCTCATGTGAAGATGGGCAAATGCTACCAAGGGATGGTAGTGGCCATGTGTCCTAGGAGGGGCATAACATGTGTCTGGCTGTGACTACTTTCTGGGTTTGTATCTGAAAAGCCAGAGATAGAAGCTTGTCATGTCTGCCGGCTGGGAGATAGGCCCTGGCGAAGACGGTGTCTAGGACCGCTCCTATATATTGGAGCGACTGTGTAGGGGTCGGATTGGACTTCGGTCAATTGACCGTAATCCCCAGAGCTTGGAACAGAGTTAGGGTTGCTTCTAGGAAAAAAGCAGAGAGGCTTTGGACTCTGCTTTGATGAGCCAGTCATCCACATATGGGAAGACAAAGTGCCCGTCCTGTCGTAGGGCTGTTGCTACTACTGCTAGGCACTTGGTAAACACTCTCTGGGTGGAGGAGAGGCCGAACGGGAGTGATTGAAATTGGTAGCGTTGACCCAACTGGTGACAATGAAGGAACCTGTGGTCGGCAGGATGGATAGGGATATGTAGGTAAGCATCCTTCATATCTAGGGCACATAGCCAATCCCCTTGTTTCAACACTGGCATGATGGAATTTAGGGTGACCATGTGGAACCTTTTGTACTGGACGTATAGGTTCAATTGTCCGAGGTCCAGTATTGGTCTGACATCTTTAGTTTGTTTGGGTACCAGGAAGAAGTGGAAGTAAAACCCCTTTTGGTGTTCTGTAGGGTGTACCAGGTAAGTGGCCTTCTTGGTTAGAAGAGCCTGTAGTTCCTCCTGGAGAATAAGAATATGGACAGGTGGGAAACGGACAGAGTGGGGGGATGCAGGGAGGTTTGGAAAGTAGTTCCAGAATGTGACCGCTCTGAATAATCTGAAGTACCCACTCGTCCGATGTGATCGTTTTCCAAGCCTTCGAGTGAAGGGCAAAATTACCACCCACGGCTTCTGAGGACAGGTTGAGGAAGCTTGGACAGAGCCCTAGTTGGTCACTGGGAGGCAGGCTGACCAGCCTCACCAGGAGGGTGGGAGCAGAAGCCCCTGGCAGCAGAGGTGTTGGTTCTGGTAGACTGGGAATGACCTCAGAATCTGCCCCTTTGTGAGCCTCTGTATTTTCTATCTCTTTTGGAATAAAAAGAGGATTGAGGACGGTATGAAGGCTGGGATGTAAGGTACATGCCATGCATTGTGTGTAGAGTTCTTCTTAAAGACTGGAGATTATCTATCAGTGTTGGGGTACCTGGACTGAATAGTTTGGACCCATTAAAAGGGGCATTAACCACTCTATGTTGTACATCAGGTGTAAAACCTGGGACATGAAGCCAAGCATGGAGAAGCAACGTAATGCCGGTTGCTGACATGCGGGCCGAAGTATCAACCGCATCATATCCCAAATGAAGTAGGTGTCGGGGAAATGGAGTTGCCAGTAGATATTGTAGCCAGTAATTGCTCCCTTTCCTGTGAAGAAGGGAGTGTACTGACTAATCCTATGGCCGAGGACCAGAGTGCACGATGGTATTTGATCATATGTCCCATATAATTTAGGATTCTGAGACTCATTGTACCTGCTTGGAATATCTTTTTTTCCCCAGATAGTCCATCCTATGGGACTCTCTATCTGGAAGTAAAGAGCTCATGTGTTTTGGTCATTTAGTACGATCATGAGCGGCAGCAATCACCACTGAATCTGCTTCAGGAGTGGTGGATAGAAAAGGATGATCCACAGGAGCCTGGTAGAGGCGATCCGCCTTACGGGGAATAGCTGTAACAGTGGAAGGCTGGTTCCAGGCTGCAAGCACAGCATTTTGGTAGGTTTGGATTAGTGGGGTACCACTACGACTGGATCCTCTGGTAACTCTAGATAATCTACCATATCCTTACGTTGTTTGTCATGTTCGGTAGTAGAGAATTTCATGACTTTCTGAATTTGGACCATCATCCCATGGAAGGATGGGTCATCTGGAGGACAGGCAGCTGCCTGCTTGGATAAAGCCCCATTTAGACAGGAGACATCTGATAGGGGAGTCTGGGGCTGGAAATCCAGGTCCTGGAAATCCTCATCCTCCAGATCTCCAGTAAAATCTACCAGAAATTCCACCTCGTCTGATAGGTAGTCATCCAAGTACAAGGGAGGTGACCAGGGTGGTGAAGGGTCTCTGTCACCTTGAAAGTGTTTAGGCGGAGGAGTAGGGGAACGGGATGGGTGGCTCGCCACTCCTGGATAGGAGGGCTAAGCATGCTGCGCGGCATGCAAGACCTGCTGAACTACTGAAGTAACATCCAGTTTGGGGGGTAGGGAGCAGGGGTTTCTGGGAAACCAGGAGGATTGTGGAGATGACTGGACGCGTAGCCTGAGCAGGTCTTGCCCCTGGGTGGTAAAGTCCAGGGTCCTGATCCCTGTCCACCTGGCCCCTGTTAGTATACACCTGTGAGGGTGGGGGGGCAGTATGCATGGCAAATGCAGTCTGCTTCCCAAGTGGAATGCAGCCCCTCGTTGACGGAGTTGCCTGGAAAATGATATTATGAAGTGAAAAAGATGCCCCCATCGATGGGAGAGGAGCCCCATTGATGGGACGAAGGAACCCACCAGAGGTTCACCATAGACTGCCATTTACGTGCTAGAAAGCACCATCGACGAGAGGGTATAACCTCCCATGAACAAGGAGGCAGTCTGAGAATGCATCATCGATGGTGGGGCACCTAACGGTGGCCATCGACAAGCGCTTAGGCACGGAGGTTGAGGAGGGCTTTTCCTCCTTTTTGTGCCATT
The DNA here is from genome assembly GCA_016271365.2 of Neoceratodus forsteri. Classification (NCBI taxonomy): domain Eukaryota; kingdom Metazoa; phylum Chordata; order Ceratodontiformes; family Ceratodontidae; genus Neoceratodus; species Neoceratodus forsteri. Next base: position 174,048,058 of record CM057449.1, on the reverse strand, counting down.
TATGAGAATTAGTGGACGGAGAGCTCTTGGGGTGAGCCCCCTGATTCTCCATGAGACACAATTTTTCCTCCATTAAATGGTTTTTGATTTCCTGCAACCGTCAACAGGTTATCTGGTTGAAATCTTAGCAATGTATGCAGAAAGTGGTGTCATGTGTGGGTCTCAGATACCTTACACAAGTGGTATGGTTGTCGAATTGGTAGATCTTTCTACTGCAAAAGCAGGAACGAAATAGTGCTATCTTGTTTGAAGGTTCTTTGGACATTCATTGTTTGCTGAAATTCTCATCGATGACTGCTGCTGAAGTTGCTCTAGCTACTGCGTGCGAGCTGAAGACAGTGGGAAAATGAACTGAGGATACTAGGGACCACCTACACTTATACAGGAAACAGGAAGCTGATGTCATGTGTGGGGGGCCCCTGGAAAAGATTGCTAGAAGAGCTGCTGTACCACAGCGACCTCTGGCAATGACCCAAGTGTATTACCTGCTGCGAGACCACTGCGTGGAAGAGCTACGGTTACAGGTGAGTAACCTGTTTTTCTAGGGATGTGGATATGATGTTCTATCCACATTTATAGGCAGACTCCTAGCAGTTCTCCAGGAGAAGGGAGGCAAGGCGCACACCCCCTATTTAGGAAACAGAGATTGGAGAACTGAGGCCCCAAAACCAGCATCCTGGCATGACTCTAGGTCAATGTGGTAATGAGAAATGAAGATGTGTGCTGACCTCCAAGTAGCAGCCCTGCAGATTTCCTGGATAGGGATGTCCCTCAAAGCAGCCACTGATGCAGCAGTATGGCAGGTGGAATGAGCCCTTAGCCCTCCAGGAGGCTCCATACCAGCCAACCTATAGAAGAGATCAATGCAGGATGTGATCCACCTGCCAACTGTCCGCTTGGTTGCAGGTCTGCCAGGTGCGGCTTCAGTGTAGGTGACAAACAGCGAACCTCTCCCCGAACTCCAGCCATGCGCTCTTTACAATAAGTGAGCGCTTGCCTCAGGTCCAGAGTATGGAGCCTGTGCTCAGCCTCCGAGGTGTGACTGGTGAAGTACACCGGGAGATTTATCACCTGGTTAAGGTGAAACTCTGACACAACCTTCGGGAGGAACTTCGGGTTGGGATGCAGGACAACCTTGTCCATGTGGAAGACCAGGTAAGGAGACTCCACCAAAAGCGCCTGGAGCTCAATGATCCTTCTGACGTGATAGACACCAAGAAGGTGATCTTCCATGACAGGTGAGACATAGCACACCTGTGCATCGGTTCGAATGGCTTGCCCATGAACTTTGCCAAAACCAGCAGGTCCCATGGTGGTGGTGGTTCAAGCACTGGAGGAGAAATGTGGTCGAGGCCCTTGAAGAAGTGCCAGATCACCTTCTCCTGTGCCACTGACTGGCCCGCGCCCGGTAAGCAGAGATGGCTGCCAGGTGCACCTCAAGTGTCGTTGACTGAAGGCCCGAAAGAGAGGGACCAAAGATAATCATGAATGCTAGCCACTGGACAGGACAAAGGGCCCAACCCCTTGCCCTGACACCAAATGGAGAATCTCTTCCATTTGAAGGCATGGCACTTCCTAGTCGACTCCTTCCAAGATGCCTCCACAACTGTGAAGACAGCTCCGGAGAGACCCAAGGACTGGAACTCTAGCTGCTCAGGAACCAGGCTGTCAGGTGCAGGGACTGAAGGTCCGGGTGGAGTACCTTCCCCTGATTGATGAAAGCAGATCCAGGTGTAGGGGAAGGCACCTCTGGAGCCTACTGCTGAGACTGAGGAGATCAGGGTACCAGAACTGGTGTGGCCAGTCTGAAGCCACCAGGATCACCTGTGCCTTGTCCCTCCTGGCCTTGAGGAGTACCTTGTGGATCAAGGGAACTGGAAGGAAAGCACAGAAGAGGTCTGAGGTCCAGAGCCTTGAGAAGGCCTTCCCTGCAGCGTTCCCTGCTGAGAGGGGCAGGCACAATAAAGTCTCAGCTTTGAATTCTCCTTGGAAGGGAACAGGTCCACCTGAGGGGTGCCCCACTGGGAGAATATGCTGTGCACTACCTCTGAGTGGAGAGACCACTCGTGAGACGCCTCGACCACCTGACTGAGGGCGTCCGCCAGATGACTGAAGGTTCCTGCCACGTGGATGGCTAGGAGATTTGCCTCCAGGCTGCACAAAAGTGTCCAGGCACAGAGAGCTTCCCTGCACAAGGGCAGGGAGTGCATTCCGCCCTGTTTGTTCGGTAGTACATGGTTGTGGTGTTGTCCGTCTGGACTTGGACAATCTGACCCTGAATGTGCAGAGCGAATGCAGTCAGTGTCAGCCGAACTGCGCAGAGCTCCAGCAGGTTGATGTTGCATCGGAACTCCTCGAGGGTCCACAGCCCATGGGCTCTTGTGGGCACCCCAGCCCATGAGGGAGGCATCAGACGGCAGGATGACCTTCAGCTCTGCGTGGACAAATGGGATCCCTTCCTGCAGATGTGCTGGGACCAGTCACCACTGGATAGCGTCCCACATCCACTGGGTCATAGTGACCAGCTGGTTGAAGTAACCCCTGCACTGAGACCACTGGCTGGCCAGCTTCCACTGCAGGGGGCGAATTCTCCAGGGGGCCTAACAGACCACGCTGGTGCAAGCTACCATGTAGCCCAACAAGTGCAGGAAGTCCTGGGCAGGGCGCAATTGCCCAACCTGAAATGATCAGGCACAGGAGGAGAGAGCCTCCGCCCTGTCTGCCGGGACCCGGCCCCTGGCTCTGCAAGAGTTGAGCGCCACCCCAATGAAGCTGATCACCTACGAGGGCACGAGTTCCGACTTGGGCTCGTTGACTAGGAGGCCAAGGGAGACACAGGTCTGGAGGGCCAGGTCCCTGGACTGCTCCACCTCCTGTCTGAAGGGACCCATCATCAGCCAGTCATCCAGGTAGGTGTAAACCCGGACCTCTTGGTGCCTCAGGTAAGCTGCCACCACCGCAATGCACTTGGTGAAGACTCTGGAGGCCAAGGAAAGACAGAATGGCATGGCCTGGGACTCGTAGAGGGTTCCCTCTGCCCGAAATGAGATGGACAGATCGGAATATGTGAAAGAACATGTCCTGAAGATCCAGGGAGCAAAAAGTACAGTTACGTAAGAACCTACCGTTACAGTAGATCTTCGAGAGGAGCTCTTGCAGCAGGTATTCCACTTAGAACTAATGCCACCAGGCGTTAGGATCCCACGGAAAAATCTTCTAGCTAGCAGTCTGTAGTGGGGGTCCGCCCCTGACGTCGGCTCCGCCCAATGTCCAATGTGGTACAAAAGGGGCGGACCCCCGGCGCCACCTCAGTTCCCCACGGAGACCTGGTTGGATATGTTAGTGAATCAAGAAAAAACTCCCCTACTGGAGAGAAGTATATGTGAATCAATGATCTGGGGGATAGAGGGTAGGAAAGTCACCTGCTGCAAGAGCTCCTCTCAAAGATCTACTGTTACGGTAAGTTCTTACATAACTGTAATATCTGACTTCGAGGTGGAGCTCTTGCAGCAGGTATTACACTTAGGACTGAGTCCCAAGCAATAGCCCCAAAAAGGCCCAGATCAGAAGGGTGAAGGAATGACTTGAAACAGCGGGGTGCCTACCCTCCTAAGACAGTAGTCCCTGCAGGACAGCCAGCCCAAAGCCTGCTCTCCTCCTAGAGGCTATGTCCAAACTGTAATGTCGGACGCAAGTATGGACAGTGCTCCAAGTGGCTGCAGCGCATAAATCTGCTGCTGAAATGTTCCTCAAGTAGGCAAAGGAAGTGGCTATAGCCCTGGTGGAATGACCCTTGACCAAGCCCAGTAAGGATTTGCCATGATGCTGATAACAAAACATGATGCAGTGCACTAACCATTTGGCTAGGGTCTGCTTAGTGACAGGATCCCCTGCCTTTCGCTGAGCAAAAGCGACAAAACAACTGGTCCGTCTTGCGAACAGAATGAGTTCTGTCTAAATAGTAACAAAGAACTCTATGAACATACAGAGTGTGTAACAGGGCCTCCCCCCATTAGAGAACTCTGGGTAATGTGCCGGAAGTTGAATGTCCTGGTTCAGCGTCATTGTGAATACCACTTATGGAAGGAACTTAGGATTCATATGCAGCTGGAGTAAGGCTCCTTGCACATCAGGGCCTGAAGCGCGGAAATCCTTCGAGCAGAAGTAATGGCAACTAAAAATAATGCCTTCCAAGAAAGGAGGTGTAGCTCACATGTCACGGCTGGTTCAATAGGGGGCAGGGTGAGCTGTTCCAAAACAAAAAAAAGATCCCACGGGGGGACGTGTCCCTCCTCAGGGGTCTGATATGCAGAACACCCCTAAGGAAGGTCTAGCATATGTCCAGCTGTGCCAGAGTCCTCACTCCCACAGGAGCATGATATGCCGAAAGGGCACAGAGGTGCACCTTTATCGAAGAGTAACTGAGACCCAGATCAAGGAGATGGGGAAGATACTCCAGCACATGCTTGACCAAGCACTCTAGAGGATCCAAAGATTGGGCTGCTGCCCATAGACAGAAGCGTTTCCACTTAATGGCATAAGTCGCCCTAGTGGAGGGTTTCCTTGCAGCCACAAAAATCTCTGCCACTCTCTTCGAAACTCCCAGTCTCTCCTCTGCTAGGACTGCAGGACCCAGGTATGCAGGTGGAGAGTTCATAGAGCTGGATGGACGAGTGTCCCCTGTTCCTGGTACAGCAAGCAAGTGGAGAGAGGCAGCGGCACAGGGGCCCCCATGGTCAGCTGCTGGAGCAGAGGGAGCCAGATCTGTCGAGGCCAGAGAGGGGCCACCAGAATCACTCTGGCCCCTTCTGACTGCAGCTTGAGCAGTACTCTCTGAACCAGAGGGAAGGGAGGAAAGGTGTACAGAAATCTCCCTGCCCAAGAGAGAGACAATGCGTCTTGCCAGAAAACACCAGGCCCTGGATCTAGCGAGCAAAAATTTGGCAGTTTGGCATTGCACGGGGACACAAAGAGGTCCAACTCTGGATGACCCCATCTGTCGAAGAGGTTATCGGCTACTTCATGAAGCAACTCCCACTCATGGTTCAAAGAACGAGAGTGGCTCAGACTGTCAGCGAGAACTTTCAGACCTCCTGGCTCGTGAACTGCTAGGAGGAACAGATCGTGTTCAACTGCCCAGTCCCAGACTCTCATGGCCTCTCTGCAAAGGGGGATATGAGCGAGTGCCCCCTTGCTTGTTCAGGTAAAAGACTACCAGGGTATTGTCTGACTGGATTAACAGTAGACCCTGGAAGAGCTGATCCTGGAAGGCCTGGAGGGTGTACAAAATGGTCCCATCTCCAGCACACTGATATGGAGAGAACTTTCTATGGCAGACCATGATCCTCTTGGTAGATGCTCGTTTAGGTGGGCGCCCCAGACTAGTCCCAAGGCATCCGTGGTAAGGACCTGTAATGGGCTTGGCCGCAGGAAGGGTACTCCCTGCTCCAAGTGAGTCGGTTTTTGGCACCATTGAAGGGAGCGATGAACCACTTCTGATATCCGGATGGGATGGTCCAAGTCGTCCGTGCCCTGGTCCCATTGGACTCTGAGGTGCCACTGGAGGGTCCTCATATTCAAACGGGAGAGAGAGACCATGGCTATGGCAGCTGCCATATGTCCCAACAGCTGCAGGACTACCCTTGTGGAGACCTGGATCGAGGTCTGGATGTTTCGAGACAGTTCACGCAATTGAAGCACTCCATCCCTTGGCAGGAAGGCTCTGCCCTGCTGGGTGTCAAGCTCCGCTCCAATACAGTGAAGCCATAGGGAGAGCCAGAGCTGAAATTTCGGCCAGTTCAGGGCGATGCCCAGGGGAAAGGAACTGCTCTGATTCCTGAAGCGTGCCTATAAGCTGATGTTCCGACAGGGCGGAGAGCAGCCAGTCGTCGAGGTAGGGTACAGGAAGTGACCTCTCCTCCTCAGCACTGCAAGGCACTTGGTGAAGACTCTGGGTGCCGATGACAGGCCGAAAGGGAGCACCCTGAACTGGTAGTGCTGGTCTCGGAACAGGAAGCGAAGGAACTTCCTGTGTGAGGACAGGATCTTTATTTGCATATATGCGTCCTGCATGTCCAGGGAGCAAAGCCAGTCTCCTTGATGAAGAAGGGTTAAGAGGCTTGCCAGGGTCACCATCTGAAACCTCTTGTACAAGACAAACCTGTTGAGGTGGCTGAGGACTAGAATGGGGCGAAGCTCTCCTGTTTTCTCAGTCACCAAGAAAAAATGGGAGTAAAAGCCTTTTCCCTGCTGGGAGGGTGGTACTGGTTGGATGGCCGCCTTCTGGAGGAGGGACTGGATCTCCTGCTCTAGAAGAAGGGAATGGTTGGTTGAACAGTGGGAGGGAGATGTTGGGTTGTCTGGGGGGACGCTCAGAAATTCTATGGTATATCCCCTCTGAATCACCTGCAGCACCCACTGATCAGAAGTGATGTTGCTCCATTCTGAAAGGTAGTGGGAGGATTTCACCCCTACCTGTTCCCCTTGCGAGCACTAATGACTGGTGGAAGGCAGTTGAGAAATATGCAGTTCCCTGGGGGATGGGGGTGGGGTGTCTGGGAGCCTTGGGCTGCCTAGGGCCTTGGGCTCCTGACTGGACGAGCTGAACATGGCACTTAAAACCCTTGCTGTGGAACTGGCGGTTTCCTTGCTGGCCCTGAAGTTAGTGAAAAGGTCACTAATGTGCCGGCTGTGGTTCCGATTTGTACATCTTGTGCAAACTGGCAACAGCGTTTCCTGAGTCCTGAAGGCCTTTTATGATGCCCTCAACTTCCTGGCCGAAAAGGACTGGGCCTTGGAAGGTGGCGTCCAAGACTGCATCTTGGAGGTCCTGACGGAATCTAGCCACCCTGAGCCAAGCGTGTCTGTGCAAGCAGACCCCCGACACCGCTGTTCTTGCTGCCATGTCCGCTGAATCATGGGAGCACCGGAGGACATGTTTATCCACGTCCATATCGGATTGGACATAGACCAAAAGCAAATTTTTAGTGTCAGAATCAGGCTGGGCCTTTACCAGTTCCATGATCTTCTCCCACAGCGACTTTTGATATGTGACCATGTGGGCCAAGAATTTCAGTGAATGAATGATCCCAGTGGCTGAGGTATAAACCTTCCTACCTCAGTGATATAATTTTTTGGACTCTGGGTCCGGAGGCTGAGAGCTGAGGTGTTTGGGCTTGGTGAGTCGCCTGTGGGCTGCAGCTAGCACCATGAAGTCAGCTTTTGGTTGCTCCCCCAGAAAAGGTTAGTCTTTCAGGGGTTTGTACAACCAGTCCACCCTTCCGAGGCACTGCTGATGTGGAGGACGGCTTTTTCCAGGTGAGCCTGGTTACGTCTTGGAATGGCTCAACTAGAGGAGGTATGACCAGCGGTTTTGGGTCTTTGGTACCCAGGAATTTTGCCAGCCTTTACCTTTCTGGGTCCAATTCCTCCGTGTCCTATTGACAGATATCTTGGATGTGCCTCATCATGTCTAGGAAAGGAGGACCATCCGCTGGTGATCTGGGAGAATACTTCGGTCCTGGGGAAGGACGACGATAGTCCTCATCCTCCAAAGACTCAGAGGATGAATCCCCTGCGTCATCTCCAGATATGGACGATGGGCGGCCACTGGAAGAGGAAAGAGTGGACGGCCTTCGTCTCTTTTTCCCTCTCGGTCTGGAAAGTGAACGAGAGCCTTCACCTGATGCCTTATCCGGGGTCTGAGGAGGAGGCGGTGAAATTTCCTTAGGAGGGGGATCTGGAGGTCTGCACAGCAGGTCCCCTTTCACTGAATTCCACCATGAAGTGATAAGAGCCCCGATGTCCACTAGGGGGATGACCAGTGGAGGGGGTGGTGGGGTTGAAGGACTGGGCACCGGATCTTTTGGGATGTCCGGTACAGATGTCCACTCCGGGGAGGCAGCCCTGGCTCTGTCTGGCTGTGGGTCGGGCTCCGTATGTATGGGTGAGCGATCATCCAACCCAACGTCTGGTGTATTCAGAGTGCCGTCAGGTGACCGGTCGTCTGGTCACCAGCCGGCAACTGCCTTTTATCGGGCAAAGGGGCCCGACTTCCGGCGAGGCTGCCTGGGCAGGGGGATGCTTGCTGCTGGCGTGAGAGCTCCCCTTAGCCAGTGGTGGAGGCATCCACAGGCGGACGGTCTCCTGTCGCCTGGTGGAGTCGTCCGACTTTTTGTGCTTGTCAGACGATCCACTGGATTTATGGCCTGATTCCTTAGGCCTACCAGCGGGCGACTGCCCCTCCTGGGCTGACCCGTGAGAAGACTTATGGGGTCAGGGAGCCAGGAGGACCTGGGCATGCGAGCGCACCAAGGAAGAAGACTGCTCTCTGGGTTTGTCAGCAGAGGAAGAGGGTGTCTTCTTGAAGCCAGTCCCAGCGGAGGACGGGGGCACTGACCCAGACCTCCTGCCGAAGGCCAAGGAAGAAGCTCTCTGCGGAGATTTTGGGCGGGATTCTGACCTGGTCCTATCTTTTTTCCTTGAATAGTGTTTCCCTGATGACTTCTCTCAGTGGGGACACTTCTTCACAGGAGATGAAGAGCTGGGTCCCAACAGAGATTTCTGCATTACTGCTATTTTCTGCTCTAGTAGGTAGGCCTTAAGCGCTTTTGCTCTTCTTATCCACATCTTGTTGTTAAACTTTTTACAGTGCAAACAGTCGTCGTGCTGATGGTCGGGGCCTAGGCAGATCAGGCAGGCCTTGGCGAAGAAAACATGTGGCGGATCTGCTTGCCACACTGGCACTCGACTTTCGCCGTGGTGGGGAGGACGAAGTCATGCAAATTAAGTACTTAATCAAATGAGAAAATTTAAGAAACTACTGCTTTAGAAAGCGTGAAAAAAGAGGCAGTTGACTGTTAATGTGAGGCGTCTGTAGAGCCGAACTAAGCGGGTCGATGGCGGGAAAAGAACTGAGATGCCGCCGGGAGTCTGCCCCTTTTATACCACATTGGACGTCGTGCTGAGCCAACGTCAGAGGTGGACCCCCGCCACAGACTGCTAGCTGGAAGATGTTTACGTGGGGTCCTAACGCCTGGCGGCATTAGTCCCAAGTGTAATATCTGCTGCAAGAACTCCACCTCGAAGGGAAGCACCAAGTTTGGTCGACAGTAAATCTGTCGACCTGCCGGATAGCGATGGCACAATACTGATGCAGGTATTGTGCCGCCCAAGCCCCCAGTGTTTTCTATGGGGGACTTTAGGATTCTCAACTCCAGGTCGGAGTTGGTCCGGGAAGGGGGCAGGACACTGGGGGAAAGTGAAACACGGACTCGGATCATTACAGCGACTGTTGCTGTAGTGGTCATTAAACGTGTTTCGCTGTTGGGGTGTCAGGCAAAAGGGGGCCACCCCCTCAAAGTCAGATCCACATGTCTTGCTCTAGAGATGGTATGATCTGAGACAGAGTTGCCATCATGAAGGTGCGAGACTTGTTCAGGTCATGCAGATCTAGAATGAGGCGCCAGCCCCCCCTGCCCCTGTCCACTTTCGTACCAGGAAGTACTTGGAGACAAACCATGGGTGTTCTGTAGGATCCGCGACAGGAACCATGACTTGAGAGATGACAGCATGTCTGCAGAGGCCATGTCTTCCAGTGGGGTGCGGGCTTGCCAAAGAGGGTACTGCTCGAATTTCAGATGCAGACCCTGACCCACCACTTCTAGAATCCACCTGTCCGTGGTGACAGCAAACCAGGCAGAAAGGAAGTGGTGGAGCCGGACCCCCACGGCAGGACCCAGGGGAGGTGACACGGGCATGAGGGCGGCACCCCTCATCCTGTCACTGGGCAGGCTTGGAGGAGAAAGGCCTGGCTGTGGCGCCACCTGAGCCTCTCCCTCCAGGCTTACAGGCAACCGAGACCACTGAATTTGGCAGAGGTCACTAGGCCTGAGCCTGCTGCCCGGCCTGGGGCTGGGCTGGTTTGGCCGCAGGAGTGGAAGTGGACTGAAAGGGTTTCCTCTTCTGCTGCCGCTTGGAGCCCTTGGGGTCCCTCTGGGCAGATGTCACAGAGTCCAAGGTGGCGCTGAACTTCTCAATGCCGGTGAGGTGGCCCTCGACTCCGGGCCCGAATAAGTCCATGCTCAAGAAAGGGACATCTGTCAGTTTGTGTTGGGTGTCTGCCATAAAGGCTGAGATTCTCAGCCAAGCCTTGAGACGCATAGCCACTGAGGGCACCATGAAGCAGGCACAGGAATCCCCAGTGTCCATGGATGTCTGGAGTTGTTGTTTGGCTACAGCCTAGCCCTGGTACCAGACCTGTTTGAACGTGGTCAGGAGGCAGATTAGGAAGGACCTCATCCAAAGTGCCCAGCAGGGCATGGGAGAATTGGACCATAACGAGGGTCAAACCTGCCTGACGGAGACCAAGCGAGGAGGCAGCATAGACTTTCTTAGCCGCATAGTCCAACTTCTTGGACTCCTTGTCCGGTGGCCTGTCAACATCCCCGGTGTTGCCTAAACACAAGAGCCGGCCACCAAGCCCTCAGCTGAGGGATGATCTGTGAATCCCGAAAGGGAGCCGGTGGGCACTGCATATTTGTGGGACATCCGGGCAGAAGGTGCAAGGCAGGAAGCAGGATGCTGCCAAAGCTCCAAGGCACTGCCACGGATGGCTTCTGCCACCGGGAAAGCCTCAATCAGAGTGTCCCCGGTCGAGGGTCTCGGTCAATGGGTAACAAGCCCATTTCTGGACAGGCTCCAATTGCATACCCATCGACTCAGAGATCAAGCGGAGAAGCCCCATGAAAGAAGATGGGCTTTCATCCATCAAGACTCAGCGTCGACTGGACGCGAGTGCAGGGAGGATCCCTAGGACTCCGAGGAGTCGTTTAAGAGTGGTCGACCGCCCGAGTCCCCACTGACCCACTGCAGACGGTCAGGAGTGATGGTGATCAACAGCCAATGGGGAAGCTCCTTGGCTGGTCAAGACTCCTTAGTTGGAGCGCCAGCCAGTGGCTGCTTAGGTGGCGGTTCCACCATGATCGGCGGAGATGCCGGAGTCAGCAAAGCTGGAACCGTTTTGGTTGGCTCTGTCCAAGGAGATGGCACTGGCCTTTTGGGCGACACCCAGATGATGGCCAGCATGAAAACCAGGGCCCAACTGTTGCCACATCAAGTCCTCACAGTGTCAACGCAACCTGTGTCAAAGCCTCTCCTCACCCAAGAAGGATGAGGACAGAGTAGTGGTGGCGCCGCTTCCCGTGGTGCAGAGAGTGGGAGCGCCGATGTCGGCAGGACAGGCTCGACCCACAGGAAGAAGACCTCGACCGTCAGGGGAAATGGAGGCGGGGCTTGAAGGGAGTCGGTGATTGCCGAAGCTCTTCCTGGTCCGGTTCCGGGACCAAAGGCGAAACACAGAAACATAAAAGTTGACGGCAGATAAGGACTACAAGGCCCAGCCAGTCTGCCCACTTTTTCTACCATATGAAAGTGCCGTAGACCTTTACTCTGTCAATGGCCTATCTATTCATACTCCTCTGTATTGCTCCCTTATGCCTGTTTGAAGCCCTGCACTGTGTTCACATCCACCACTTCCTGAGGTAGGCCATTCCATGCATCCACCACCCTTTCTATGAAAAAGAACTTCCTCACATTACCCATTAATCGGCCTCCCTCTAATCTCATGCTGTGTCCTCTTGTCCTGCTATTTTTCTTATGTTGAAACGTTAGACTCTTACCTTGTTAATGCCCTTCAGATGTTTGAATGTTTCGATCATATCACCTCTCTAGGGTGCTACAGGGTTTGCTCTAGGGTATACATACTGAGCTCCGTTTATCTGTCCTCATATGTTTTCTGATGCAGTCCCTGCACCATTTTGGTTGCCCTTCTCTGGACTGCTTCCATTCTGTTAATGTCCTTGTGCAGGTGCGGCCTCAAGAACTGCATGCAGTACCCAGATGGGCCTAATCTAGTGTTCCTGTAAAGAGGGATTATTACCTCTTACGACTTGTGATACCCCCACTAATACACCCCAACATCCCCCTAGCCTTACCTACTGCTTTAAGAGTCTGCTTGGATGATTTCAGGTCATCTGTGATGAAGATGCCCAAGTCTCTTTCTTCCCTTGTGATTGCCAGCAACTCCCCTCCCAACTTATAGGTAGCTTCAGGGTTTTTCTCCCCTATGTGCATGATCTTGCACTTCTTTGAGTTAATCCCCAGTTGCCACTCTTCCGATCATTTTGCCAGTTTTTCCAGATCTCTTCTTATTCTGCCCACCCCATCTGGATCATCTACTCTGTTGCAGATCTTGGTGCCATTTGCAAACAGACAAACCTTACTCTCCAGTCCATCTGCAATGTCACCGATGAAGATATTGAAGAGGACTGTCCCCAGGACTGAACCCTGAGGTACCCCACTTGTGACTTGCATCTCTGACTGTACACCGTTTACCACCACTCTCTGTTTTCTGCCTGCCAACCAGTTTTCCACCCAGCTGACAACCTCTGACCCAACCCGAGCCTACCCAGCTTATTAATCCATCTTCTATGTGGAAGAGTATCGAAAGCTTTGCTGAAGTCAAGGTAGGTGACATCAACTGCTCCCCCTTGGTCCACACTCTGGTTACCCAGTCAAAGAAATCTATGAGATTAGTTTGACAGGACCTTCCTGTTGTAAACCCATGCTGTCTTGGATCCTTTGCTCCTATGGATTCCAGGTGTTGCACTATCTTTTTCTTAAGGAGTGCCTCCATAATCTTGCCCACTATTGAGGTAAGACTGACTGGTCTGTAGTTCCCTGCCTCCTCCCTGCTGCCACTCTTGTGGAGTGGGATCAAATGAGCCCTTCTCCAGTCTGCTGTGACCTCTCTTGAGCTTGGAGACTCACTGAACAGTTCTGCTAATGGCTCTGCTAGTTCCACCCTTTAGTACCCTGGGATGTATGCCATCAGGTCCCATTACCTTGTCCATCCTGAGTTTAGCGAGCTCTTGTAGGACCCTTTGTTTTGTGAAGGGACTTGTGCACACTTCCCTCCCCCTTGTGCCCATGGTGCTGAGCTATGGGCCCTGCCCTACCTTCTCCTCAGTAAATACTGAGCAGAAGTATCTATTTAGAATAGATGCTTTGCCTTGGTCCTCCTCCACACACTCCCCCTTATCCCTTTGATCTTAGCACTATCCCTTCTGGACTTTCTCCTTTCACTAATGTATCTATAGAAAGTCTTGTCCCCCTTTTTTTTTTTTTTTTACACTGTTCATGCTAGTGTCGCCTCAGTTTGGGCCTTTGCCCGTCTTACTGCCTTCCCTGATTCCCTTAGGGAAGTTTGGTATGCCTCCCTATCTTCTTCTTGCTGGGTTCCCTTATATTTCCTGAAGACCAACCTTTTGGCTCTGATCTTTTCTGCTACTGTTTTTGAGAACCAAAGTGGTTTCCTCCTTCTTTTGCTCTTGCTTTTCTCCCTAACACAATGGGATGTTGCTTCAAGTATTGCATCCTTAATGCTTGCCCACTTTGCCTGTACCCCCTCACCTGTATTTCGTCTTGCCAGGGCCAGCTTAACTCTGTTGGCCACCTTATCAAAGTCAGCTCCTCTGAAGTCTCATATTTTTGTCTTGGAATGGGATGATTTAGTTCTAGTTGCCAAATTGAACCACACCATGTGATGGTCACTGGCCCCCAGGTGACCTTCTACCTGGAGATTTGTGATCCTTTCCCCATTAGTACTAGATCCAGGATAGCCCTGTCTCTTGTGGGTTGTTGTACCAATTGTTTGAGACCCTCCCTCTGCAGGGAATCAACTATGTGTCTAGTTCTGGCAGATGTTCCTGCTGGTATTTACCAATCTGTATCTGGCATGTTGAAGTCTCTCATTAGCAAAACCTCCCTTTTAGCTGTCATGTTTTGTATATCTTCTAACAGTAATGTGTTTATGTCCTCCCCCTGGTCTGGAGGCCTGTAGACAACCCCAGTTTGTACAGTTGTCCCATTTCCTGTTTCCAGGGTGACCCACAGTTCTTCTGGCTCCTTATGTGTATTCTGAATTTCTGTAACTTTGATATTTTCATTGACATACAGCGTCACTCCACCCCGTCCCCTTTTTTGCACCTCGGTCTCTTCTGAACAGTATACAGCTGGGTACTTAAGTCTACCAAGTGTGGTTACTGGTGAACTATGTCTCGTTAATGGCTACTATGTCCAGTTTAGCCTCTGTCATTGTTGCCTCCAGGTCTGGGATCTTGTTTCACAGACTGCAGGCATTTGTGTACATGATTTTTCATTGGCCACATTTCGGTCTATTAGTTGTTTAGGCGAGGTCTGGCGTTTTCCCTGCACGTTATATGGGGAGCCGGACCTTTTTCCTTATTTGGTGATGCAAATGAACTACAAACTTGCTGAACTCCTGTTTGATCATTAGCTGAGAGGGGAGGGGTGTTCTTCCCATTTGATGTATCGGGTACTACACCCCTCTCCACATTTGCTAGTTTAAATATTCTGCAAAGACATCAAACTTCTGCCCCAATGCACTGACTCCCTCCCTAGTCAGATGCAGTCCATCGAATTTAAAGAACTTTCGCTCACAAAACTTTTGCCAGTTACCTACAAATTTGTGTCCTTTTTCCTGGCACCAGCCCTTGAGCCACATGTTTAGCTTCCTTATCTCCCCTTCTCTGACCTTCCTTCCATCTGTCCCCATCTCCCAGACCAGCAGGATCTCAGAGAAGGAGATGCTGGATAAAATAGATGACAGTTTGTCTCCCAGCTGGTCAGGTGTTCCTTGGTCTCCACAACTGACCAGCTGGCGAGATTGTTAGTCCTTTTGTGTACCAGGGCATCGATGTTTTCTCCTGCTTCATGCACGATTTTAGCCATGCGGTCAGTGTCTCTCCACACTGATGTACCTGTGAGACATCTGATCATTACCCCTAGCCCAAGGAAGGTATGAACTCCCCGAATCAAGAAGTCTCCTATGATCAGAAGTGTTTTGGATTTCCTCTTTGCTTTTTTTTTGTTTTGGTCTCTGTTTTGGGCGAGTTTTGTAGCGCAAGTTCCTGTGCTGCACTGTCCTGCTCTGCAGTGTTCTCTGCTCCTTTGTTTGATTTTGGAGACAGAGGCAGATACCGGTTTGTAGTTTTTATATGGTTTATGGAGGTGATACATTGGTGAGCACTGAGTGATGGAATACCCGATTTGTCCCTCCTAACCACCTGCCAACATCCCGGACCAACTACCTCTACGGTCGAAGTGCTTCAGTTGGATGTTGAGGAAATGGCGGGCAGTCCTTGTAATATATTTCCTCCTGAATATGCGATTTGAGGTGCGTAATCTCTGCCCATGCTGCCCGGAGGTAGTGGGTTAGCGGACTGATCCGCCCTTCCAATGGTCTGAGTCCTAGACAAGGAAGTGTCAGCCTCTTCAGTCGACAGCTGACTGGTTGACTCGAGAAAAATCTCAGCTGGGACTCTGTCCAGGGTCTTGGCTGACAGGCCCAATAGGGTCACCATAGAGCCTGTGGCCAAGGACGAAGATTTGACCTATGTCAAATTCAGAGATGCGCAGGAATTGGAGACCCTCGAACGAGAGCGTGACCGATCCCACAATCAACAAGTCCTTTCTTTTTCCTTTCTGGATACTTTCTTAGACTTACCGGAAAATCCCTGACAGAGTTGGCAGAGACTAGCACAATTCCTTGGAGGAATCTGTGAAGGCTGAAGCGTCATGAAGGCTTAATGCCAAGAAGGAATGGGCCGCAGCCTGGGCCACCTCCTCTTCAAAGGCCGCAAGCGGCTCAGTGGACCCCGCAGCCATGGAGACCACCCAACGGGCATTCTTACATTTGACTGGTGGGTTCCGTTGCACTGGGTGGCCCAACTTTAGGTGAGCATGACTGTCCTCTAGAACGGTGGGGTGAAATGAATGGCAAATGTTGCAGGCCTGCGGAATGTGGTCATGCCCCAAGCAGTAAACGCACATGGCGTGAGGGTCGGTCCTGGACATCTTCTGCCTGCAAGGGCACCGGCAGAACCCAGGAGCAGAGTTATCCATCGCGGTCGTGATTGAAGATTGAGCTGAAGACTGCAAGCAAAGAGCTGAAGTTTTGGAAGGAAATCCAAAGATTTTAAGCTCTAAGGCCTACTCAACATGGGAGTGGTAAGGAGGGAACCTGCTTCTTCTAGCAAAAAGTAAGATCTAGCATCATGGGATGGAGCCAAGGGAGTTACCACTCGGGTGGGTGGGAGGAGCCAGCTTGAAGACTTTCCGGCATGTCTTAAAGGGAAGGAAACTGCCTTTAAGTATGGATAGAACATCATATCCACATCCTTAGAACCCTTGTTTCTCTGGTGCCTGGGCACTGGCTCAATGGCCTGTTTGTGCAGAAGGGACTGTACCTCCTCCTGGAGAACAGACAGGTGGACCATGGGTTAATGTGAGGGGAAAAGAGGAGTCTCTGGGGGCTGTTCAATGAGTTCCAGAGTGTGACCCCTTTCTAAGATTTGAAGAATCCAAGCATCCAATGTTACGGTTCTCCAATGATTGAGATGGAGGGAGAACTGACCTTTGACCCCTACCTCTTGATCGGGGACTGGAAGAGGGGGGTCTTGGCAAGAAGTCAAGTGGAGGTGGATCCAGACACTGGGGCTGGTTCATCACCTCTGGGATACCTGGCTGCAGCTCCAGCATTGGAGGGGGCAGGCAAGGCGGCAGAGGCTCCACGTTGGTCCTGGGGCCAAGAGGCTGCTTCTGGCCTATTGGACACCTTATGAAAAGGAGGGTGCTATCTACCCTTAGGTTGCTTGTGCTAGAGTAAATGGACAGACTTGACAGCCCTGCCAGAAGCCTGCAAGTCATTAATGATGTCCTGGGCATCTGGTCCAAAAAGCTTAGAACCACTGAAGGGGGCATTAAGCATCTTCTGCTGAACATCAGCAGCAAAGCCAGAGACCCTCACAGCCAGGAGTGCCTGGGAAGGCAAATGCTGGTGGCAGCAGCCCTGGCAATAGTGTCCTATATATCTTAAAGGGCCCGCAAGAGGTGCTTGCTAACATCTTCAGTGGTCTGCAAGCATTGGAGCACCTCCTGCTTCTGTGTACCTTCTGGGAGGACCTGGGCAGCGGCGCTGCCCTTCTTTCAGTGGGCATTCTGGTACTTTACCATATGGGATAGGTAACTGACAATCCTCAACCCAAGGGTAGAGGAGACATAAACCCTCTTGCCCCAAAGATCAATTCTGCGTGACTCTTTGTCTAGGGGGAGGGAGCTAAGGTGCTTGGGCACCTTAGACCTGTCATGAGCTACCTTTATGACCACTGAATCCATTTCAGGCTAGGCAGCATAATGTGGAAACCCCTGAGGGGAATGATAAAGTTTATCTGCTCTGCGGGGCATAGCTGGCATCATGTCGGGCCTGTGTCAGGCTGCAGCAGTAGCATTCCTCAAAGCAGGCAGAATAGGAGGAATTATTTTAGGGAGAGACTCTGGGATCTCCAAGAAATCCACCAAGTCTTTTCTGGTGATATCCTCCTCCTCCTCAGTATGGAACCCCTTAGCTGTGGACAGCTGCTTCCTCACACTGAAGAAGGTAGGGTCCTCTGGAGGAGACCATGGAGTGTGTTTGACAGAATCCTCACTGACTGAGGAAGCTGTGGATCTGTCTGAGGTGAGGGGTCCTTCCTCCTCCTCACCAGGAATAATGAGTTCAGGATGGTACTCCTCCTTGACATCGACCTCTTCCAGATCAAGGTCCGACGTTTGAGGCATCGACGATGGCCCACGGGAGGGGCACGGCTGTCAAGGAGGGGTCAAAAAGAAAGCTACCGTTGACTGAGCAGGCGATGTGGGCCTGTCAGCGCCTAGCTGATGAACAATCACCAAGGTAAATTTAGTCAGAATCTCACTGAGGTTGATGGGAGTTGAAGACCATGCTGACGGGGGAGGGGGCTGTCGATGGCACAGGAAGCAATGACCTGCTAGAAGGGCCCCAAGACCCCAAACAGCTTTAAGTCCATGGGCCTGGAGTAGGATCAGGCCTCGATGGGAGGGCTATGGATGACAATAGCATGTCGGATAGAGGTGCTGCCAGTATGGGTCTGGCACGCACAGAGACCTGGACAGCGACTTTGTGTGTCGGTGCAGCTGCAGCCTACGAAGAACCCCCAGACGAGGAAGGAGAGGCCATCGAGGAACAGGACCACCGCTGGGGAAGTGGTCCCAATCGCAGTCCTTTTTATGACTTTTCCCTGAGGACTTGTCTCAGGCCTTAGAGGCCTGGGAGCTTGATGACCCTGCGGTGATTGAGAGGCTGGGACACTGGAGAACCCCTGCCTGGAACTGGCTACCTGTTGTTCGATTAGAAAATTTTCAAGAGTCTTCCTGCGTTGCCTGAGGGTTGTTTGATTAAACTTCTGGCACAGCTCACAGTTGGAGACTTCGTGGTCAGGCCCAAGACAGCAGACACAGAGAGAGTGTTTGTCTGTGGATGCTATCTTCTTTCCGCAGCAGCAGCAGCGATGGAAGAGAGAGGTGTCAAAGGATTAACTCTCGCCATAAACAAAATAAGAGAATCTCTTTTAAAAAAGAGATTCTAAAGAATTAGGTTGAAAAAAGTCTTGGGTGAAAATTGGCATGAAACTGTTTCAAGAGTTTCGACGGAGATGCATGTGAACAACTTGATGGCAGGAGAGAACTGAGGAGGGAGAGGGGCCACTCATGCCTTTATAGGGTTGATGACGTCGGCGTGGGCAGCCCCAGCTGTACTGCTGAAAATCTTCTGTGTAGATCCTGCTTCACTGACAGTGAAGTTCCTATGGTGTGACTTGATGACTGAGATACCCCCGAAGAAGACTGAAGTATCCAGATCATTAACCTGACCAATTATTCAGGACTATAAGGAATAATAATCAGCTATCTAGGTCTATTCGTCCACATTCAAATACTTGATCTATATGTACACAGTGATCTGCAGACGTTAATGCATCTCTACAGCAGACCTAGTGGGCATGCACACAATACTCAAGTAAGAAAGAGTGTGTGTGTGTGTGTCTGTGTCTGTCAGGATAAGGGGAAACATCAGAAAACATTATTTCACACATAGGGCAGTTAACATTGGATAGCCTACTCAGAAAGGTTCTGCAAACCAGCACTGTTTGGCATTTTAAAGAAGGACAAGACAAGATTCCTAAGGGAGAATGATGTGGATGAGTAGGGGTAACATTCTGGCAGCTGAGCACGACTCTGTCTCCATATTCAAAATGTGGTATAGTCACTGCTGTGTGGCAGCAGAGGATATCAGATGGATCTGAAGTCTTTTCGTCCACCACAATGCAATGTTACTAACTTTGTAAGCTATCATTTTAATTCCAAAAGTGCATTTTGCCAGACTGGGACGCCTTCAAATGAATATAATTTTAATTCCAAAAGTGCATTCTGCCAGACTGGGATGCCTTCAAATTAATATGGGACCCTTAAAAATCTTCCAGGGGGTGGGGTTGTATGGTTTGTGCTCTCTAGAGGCTGCACACACGGGAAGGGGGGTCCCTTTATCATGTAGTTCTAGGCAGCTGTGGCAGATTATCTCCACCACAGAATCACACTCTCTTTGGTTATTGATCTGCTGGCTTTGTACTTCTTGGGGATGTCATAACACAATATGAAGAGATACCACAATAATATCCGATGATGATAATCTATACTTTAAAATAAAAATACAATACTGAGATTATCATGCAGTAAGATATACTGTGATAAACCATCTTGACTTTCTCACTTCTGCTGCTCCTTTAAGTCTGACCCAGATTCCCCACCTCCCACCTATCTGTTTTACAGTTTTTCATAACGTGAAAAATGTAACAAATTATTGTGATGATCAACATATCGCTTTTTTTTTTACACAAATATTGCAATCCTACAAATCTGATATCGTGACATCCCTACTACTAAAGTCTGAGAATCCACAGTTATTAGAGAAGGTACAGTAATTAAAATCCCAGCAGGCATTCACAGAACACAACTGCACCTCATTCTGAACAAAATTGAATTTCATGCCATTCTGTTCTTCATTACAGTAGGTATCTACAACAAAAATTAATCTTTGTACAGATAGAGCCATCTATTTAGGAGCTTAAGCCATAATGCGCCGACTGCAGCATCAGTCTCTGAATAATCAGCAGTTGTAAGCAGCAAACTATAAGGACAGAGCTCCAGTTTTCATTCAGATGCCCTTAGTAATAAAGAATGAACTGGTCTGAAATGAAAGGTTTTTAATTTATTATTCTGGGGTGGTTAGTGGCACTGTGGCACCAGAGTTAAACAGCAGCACTTGGTATGGCTCCTGCGCCTCCATAATGTCCTCACAAACAATCGTGATATAATTTCTAAGATATTTTTGACTAATTTTAAACAGGACTGAAGCTTACCAGTTGCTGATAAATATGGGCAGGAATCAACAAAATCAGACTCGAGGGAATGGCGCGCGAGGGACAAATGTGGTGCAGCGGGTTCCTCCACGTGCTCAACAGTGGGCCCGGCAGGTGATAAGAGTGGAACAGCAGCTGGGGGAACTCTAAAATCTGTGGGCAGTAAACTTTAACTACTTATAAAACTGGTAGCTAATATTAAAGATTATTTTTTTAGGGATGAATCAATGTTTATGCTGGCACTAGCCAAACAGTGTTTTGCTATGCATTTCTGAATAGTATTTAGCCACAAATACCACTGTTCAAGTAGCCAAACTGCTAGGGCCGTCCACATGCTGTACATCAAAAGTCAAAGTCTGGCTAAGAGGTCTGTCATTCGGCTTAAAGATTAAGTGTCAATTAGGTGAAATGCTGCCATGTTTTAGATTTCCCAGCTTAAACACTGCAGAATGTCACGTAAATACAGGTTACTCACCTGTAACAGGAGTTCTAGGAGTGGTATATGTTGTTCATCCACACTATCTGGCAGGTTCCTTGCCGCTTTAAATCTTGCCGGAAGGTCTTCAAGCTAGCTCCTCCAACCCACCCGGTGGTAAAACCCCACTCACATGAGCCAGATCTGGCCCACTGGAAGCTCAGACAGCGTCAAGCCGGGAGGTCGGGATTGTAGGGATGAACAATATATACCACCTCCTAGAACTCCTGTTACAGGTGAGTAACCTGTATTTCTAGGGACATGGATATGTTGTTCATCCACACTATCTGGCAGACTCCTAGCAGTTCTCCGGAGGAGGGAGGGACAAGACAACCCCTAATACTTACTTGGGGAACAAAGATTGAGAACCGAGGCCCTCAAACCAGCATCCCGGCGTGACTCAAGGTCGATGTGGTAGTGGAAATAAAGGTGTGTGCTGACTTCCAGGTAGCAGCCCTGCAGATCTCCTGGATAGGGACATCCCTGGAAGCAGCCACCGATGCAGCAGTATGGCGGGTAGAATGAGCTCTTATCCCTCTGGGAGGCTCCATGCCCGCTAACTCCTAGCTAGAGATTTATGCAGGAGGTGACCCATCTGCCTATAAATCCGCTTGGCTGCAGGTCTGCCAGGTCGCGGCTTCAGTGTGGGTGATAAACAGCTGGCGAACCTCTCCCCAAATTTCAGCCGTGCGCCTTATAATAGCTGGCCCTTCCATCTAGGAGTCCAGAGTATGGAGCCTATATTCGGCCTCCGAGGTGTGATTGGGGTAGAACACCGCAGAGTCAATACCTGATTAAGGTGAAACTCCGACACCACCTTCGGAAGGAATTTCGGTGGGGCATAGGACAACCTTGTCCTGTGGAAGACCAGGTAAGGAGACCGATGCTCAGCGCCTGGAGTTCTCCCATCCTTCTGGCTGACGTGATAGCCACCAAGAAGGCGGTTTTCCACGACAGGTGGGGAGACACACCTGTGCACTGGTTGAATGGCTTGCCCATGAGCTTTGCCAATACCAGCAGTAACTCCACGAGTGGGGTTCCGCACTGGAGGAAATGTGATCAAGGCCTTTGAAAAGCCCATCCACTTTTTCCTGCGCCACTGACTGCTGACCGCCCGCCCGGTAAGCAGAAATGGCTGCCAGGTGCACCTTAAGGGTCGCCGACCTAAGCCCTGACTAGATAGGGACCATAGATAGTCCAAAATGCTCGCCACAGGACACGAAAGGGTCCAACCCTTTTCCCGACACCAAATGAGAACCTCTTCCATTTGAAGGCATAGCATTTTCTGGTCGACTCTCACGGACGCCTCAACGACGTTGAGGACCCGTGGAAAGACCCAAGGCCTGGAACTCTGGCAGCTCAGGAACCAGGCCGTCAGGTGCAGGGATTGAAGGTCGGATGGAACACTTTCCCTGATTGACTGAGAGCAGGTCCGGGCGAGCTGGAAGCTACGCGGAGTCCTGGAGCTGAGACTGAGAGATCTGGGTACCAGAACTGGCGAGGCCAGTCTGGGGCTATCAGAATCACCTCGCCTTGTCCCTCCTCGCTTTCAGCAGGACCCTGTGAATCAGGGGACGGGAGAAAGGCGTAAAGAGGCCCGGGTCCACGGCCTTGAAAGGCATCCCCTGCAGCGAGCCCTGCCTGAGGCGGGCATGAAACAGCTCTCAGCTTCGCTGCTCTCCTGGAGGCAAACAGATCCACCAGAGGTGTGCCCCAGCGGAGAACAGGTCTTGTACTATCTCCGGCAAGAGAGACCACTAGTGCGATGCAGCCCCTATCCGGCTCAGGGCATCGGCCAGGGTGTTGGAGGCTCCTGCCACATGAATGGCCAGGAGATCCGCCTCCAGGCTGCGCACTAGTGACCAGATCTGGAGAGCTTCCTTGCATAGAGGCAAGGAGCACGTCCTGCCCTGGCAGTTTAGATAGTACATGGTCGTGGTATTGTCCGTCTGGACTCGGACCACTTGACCCCGGAGAAAGCGAGCAAAGGCGGTGAGAGCTTGGGCGGATCAAGACGAGCTCCAGCAGGTTGATAGGGCACGGACTCCCGGGATCGGACCAGAGGCCGTATACCGGTGTTCCCCAGATGGGCACCCCAACCCATCAAAGAGGCGTCGGTCGATAGAGAGACCGTCGGCTCGAGGCGGACAAGCGGATACCCTCCTGCAGATGGGACGAGCGGTCCACCACTGAAGGCGTTCCACATCTCCTGGGTCGTCCACATGCTGGTCAGAGGGTCGCAGCGCTGGACCACTGGCCGGCCAGACCCCACTGGAGGCGCATGTGCCAGCGTGCCCAACGGACTACGCTGGTACAGGCCACCATAAGACCCAGGAGTCGCAGGAAGTCCCGGGCAGGGCGCGATTGCCCAACCAGAAATGATTGGGCAAAGGAGGTAAGAACCTCGGCCCTGTCCGACGGGAGCCGTGCTCTGGCTCGAAGAGAGTCGAGCTCTGCCCCGATGAAGGATATCACCTGCTTCGGCTCGAGTTCCGACTTGGCCTCGTTGACCAGGAGGCCCAGTTGAGAGCAAACCCGGAGGGCCAGATTTCTGGACCGCTCCACCTCCAACCTGGAGGGGGCTGCTATCAGCCAATCGTCCAGGTAAGGGTACACCCGGACCCCTCGGCGCCGCAGGAAAGCTGTCACCGCTGCAATGCATTTGGTGAAGACCCTGGGAGCTGAAGAAGGCGAAGGGCATGGCCTGGACCTCGAAGAGGGATCCCTCCGCTCTGAAGCGGAGGAATCTCTGATGAGACGGACGGATAGGGACGTGAAAGAACGCGTCCTGGAAGTCCAGAGAACAGAACCACACGCCGTGTTCCAGAGATGGTATTATCTGAGCCAGAGTGACCATTCTGAAGGTTCGAGACCTTAGGAACTTGTTCAGGTCGTGTAGGTCTAAGATGGGGCGCCAGCCCCCCGTCCGTTGGGACCAGGAAGTACCTGGACACGAACCCTGGTTCTGGTGAAGGGTCCTCTATCTCTTTTATCACCCTTTCTGAAGGAGGAGGCGATGTGACTCGATGAGCCTGTAGAGATTCTGGGACCACAAAGCCGCCGGGATGATGCTCTGAAGGGTGGAGCCTGCTCGAATTCCAGAGGCAGGCCTCTTCCCACCACCTCCAAACCCACCTGTCCGTGGTAACAGCGGACCAGGCGGAAAGGAAGTGTCGGAGCCGTCCCCCAGAGGGGAACCAAGGCAGATGATGGGGATGGGGTGACACCCCTCAGCCCGTCACTTAGCAGCTTGGAGGAAGGACAGGCCTGGGGACCACCAGGGCCTTTTCCTCCTTGCTTCCCTATTAGAGAAGCCGGATGGCTGGGCTTGGAATACCAAGGTCTACATGCTGGCCCTGCGCTGTTGTTGGGCGGGCGTGCAGCGGGAGTAGAGGGGCGAAAGGGCTTAGACTGGGGCTTATGACCTTGTCCTCTCTTGTGACAGACCAAATCAAGGTGGCATTGGATTTTTGATCCTCTGGAGGTGGCCTTCCACTCCAGGGCCCGAACAGGTCTGTTCCCAGGAAAGGACGTCCATAGCTTGTGCTGGGTATCAGCGGTAAGGTGGATATTCGCCGCCACTACGACGCATGGCCACAGGCGGCCGCCACTGACCGGGCACATGAGTCTCCTATATCCAGAGCAGTCTGGAGCTGTTGTTTGGCTACTGCCTGCCTGATCCCGCACCTGCTTGACCCGTAGTCTGCAGGTCAGCGGAAGATGAGGGACCGCCTCATCCAGGAAACCCAACAGGACATGGGAGAAATGTGCCATGAGGACGGCCGAACTGGCCTGACAAAGGCCGAGAAAGAGGCAGCATACACTTTCCGCCCAGTAGTCAATTTCTTGGACTTTTGTCAGGCGGTTTGTCCGTCCCTGGCATTACCGGCACGCCGGAAAACACTATCCGTGACCAGCCCTTCAGCGAGAGGTGTTCAGAAAACCGGACAGAGCCAGTAGGGACCGCATACTTCCTGGCCATCCTGGCGGCGCAGGACAGGAAGCGGACGCTGCCAAAGTTCCAGGGCCGGCCGACAGTGGCTTGACCACTGGAAGGCCTCCAGTGGGAGAATCCCTCGGTCCAGAATCTCGGTGAGGATATCTGGCCCGTTGGATCTCGGGTTCAAGCTTCATCCCAGTGGATTCTGAGATGAGCCTAGAAGTCCTAGGAAGGACGAAGGGCTATAGTCCACTGACTGCCCCAGAGGACTCCAAGTCAAAAGCGCTTGGAGAACAGGGAGGAGTCATCCGACGAGTTGTCGAATAGCTGCCTGGAGCCTGAGCCACCCTCCACTTGCCGAGGCTTGTCAGGCGTGAGTGACACGACAGCCACGGGGGAAGGCCTTGGGCCAGCTTGCGATTCTTCGTCGGGCCCCAGCTGTTGGCTGAGGTGGAGGCGGTTCACCACAATTGGTGGGGCAGCCGAATAGGTGGGACAACTGGCCTGGAAACAGGCTCCTCGACCACTACCTGGTCCGGTGGCAACCACTTAATGGCGGAGAAGAGGCCTGAGCGGCTTATTGGCCAGAAAAATTGTTGCCATGAGGTCCTCGTATTTTTCGTGGCTGCGAAACCTTCCTCCTCGGCGGGGAGAAAAGGAAGAGCGGCGCCCGCTTGCCGTGATGCCGGGACCGTCTATGTCGTAGAGGCGGCTGGACAGCTAAGATGTCCGAGACGAGACTGAGAATCTCGGCTAGGCCGAGGTCGGTGAGGCGGAAGCCGAGGATCGGCGATCCCTCGGTTCGATCCGGCAAAACCGACGGCTCCTGATTCACGATGCCGGAGGCCGACGATATCCTCAGCCCTCACCGGGGAACCGGGCAGGAGGAATCTCGGCTTCTCCAGCCGACAACCTGTCAACGGGTGAGAAAAAATCACAAACCTGGTGGTGAAGATCTCAGTCACCTGGCCTGACGGGGGCACCGTGAAGCCAGTAGCGAAGCAGGTCGACCCGAAGTCGATTGTCGGCGAGGGAGGGGATCTTTCGCTCCCAAGAGCGTCGATGATGAGACTTACTCTTGGAACTTCCCGACCGATGAAGCGACTCGAAAGTAGGACCACCTCCCTTTAGTTGAGAGGGTCAAGCAAAGCTCCTAAAGGAAGCTGAATATGAGGTCCCGGCGATAGAGGACAAAGGCATGAAGAGGAAGCCGCGGCCTGGGCACTTCTAACTCTTGAGGCCAACCTCTCCCTAGTTGTTCGGATGTAGCAGAACCGCCAGTCGAACTCTTTGGATTTGACGGAGAAATCTTCTTTCGGGGCGCCCAGATGTAGACGGGCAGGCGGTCCTCGGGGCGTGGGCCGAGAAGGAGGAACACAGGTCGAAGCCTCGGTGGTGCTCCTGGCCAAGGCAATAGCATGCGTGGAGTGCGGGTCCGTCCGAGACATCTTCTGCCCACAGGGACATCTCGAAATCCGGAGTGGATTTGTCCATAAGTAGCCTTGAAGGAAGAAGACCGAGAAAAGTTATAAAATTTTTCTCTCTTTTTAAACCGAAGGATTTTAGGCCCAAAACTTAATCGCAGAGCGTTAAGGAGGGAACCTGAGCTTCCAAGCGGTAAGGAAGATCTGGCGTCATGGGGCGGAGCCGAGAGTTTTACCACCCGGGTGGGTGGGAGGAGCTAGCTTGAAGACCTTCCGGCAAGATTTAAAGCGGCAAGGAACCTGCCAGATAGTGTGGATGAACAACATATCCATGTCCCTAGAACTGACTTTTACCACTGCCAACCAGGGTTTTTCTGCTCGTGACTGGAGCCCCTTTCATGTGCTCTATTGGCCTGACTGACTGCTGCTCCCATGCAGTGAACCCTGGATGCACTGGCTTTCACCATGGTATGATCTAGCTCCACACCAGAACCAGGAGGCAAGATGGGCACACATACTACCAAGGTTCATGCTAAGGAATAAGGAGCTAAGGTGGTGGTTAGCCCATATGTGCTCCTGCCATTCACCCATAATAGGACAGAGCATTTCCGTTTGAGATATAGCCGTCTAGCCATTTTTTAAACTGTGTTTTGTCTTTGCTGATTATAATATTCAAAGGTAGTTTATTCCATGGGTTAACCACTCTTTCTTTGTAGAAAGGTTTCCTTTTATTTGTATTAAAGGTGACCTGCAAAGACAATTCCCAGCCGCTCCCGTCCTCACCTACCTTTAAATACAACTGTAGGAGTCCGGGACTGCTATGAGCATAATTTTTTTATGCAATCCACATATTTAAACAAAATGCTGAAACTTTTCGGTGAACACGGAAGCGCCGTGCAGGTCCTGATCCAGCGGGTGCAAGTAGTCATGGGTAATCCACCCTTTTTGTGATGCATCTAACACTATTACCCTTATTACAGCAGCAGTGGCAGTAACCTAATATACTTATTTTATTACTTCCACGGGGCTCTTGATACCTGAAATAGCACATATGGCAACACCTGGACAGGCTTGTTCAGGACCCGCACGGCGCGTCCGTGTTCGCTGAAAAGTTTCGCCAATTTGTTTAAATATGTGGATTGCATAAAAAATTATGCTCATAGCAGCCCCGGACTCTCGTAGCTGTATTTAAAGGTAGGTGAGGACGGAAGAGGGCTGGAAATTGTCTTTGCAGGTCACCTTTAAAATATTTTTGGTCTCAGTTGCAAAGGGTGGCCCTTTGTACCCAATTTATCATTTTTAAAGTCAAATTCCTGTTCACTTAAGAGATCGTTATCTTGCATTATATTATAACACAGCAATAGAGCTCATATGCTTCTTGCCTTCAGGGACATCAGATTTAGTTTTTGTAATTGTTCACTGTAAGATAAAGTATTTATGTTATATATCATTTTGGTTGCTTGTCTCTGGACTCTTTCTATGCTACCTGTAGCACCTCGGTAATGGCTCCCCACACTGGGCTACCATAGTCTAGTAAGGGTCTAACACAGGATCGATACAGGGACATTATTACTCCTTCATCCCTACTTTTATTTTTCTATTATGTTTTTATCCAGAGTTTTTCCCAATTTTCATCTGCCCCCTTCCCCGGCAGGTACCCGTGCACCGCGTTCTGAGGTGGCCTGCCGACTTGCCACCCCCCCACCTGTGCTGACACCGGATCTCCACCTGGTGGCAGCAAGCTACACATAGGCCAATGATAAGGCCAATGGACTCTGTTCTCCGAAGCAGCACGGCTTTCGGAAGTCCTTCAGTACAGGCACTGCACTTTCCCAGATTATGCTTTAAGGTCCATGGACCTTGGCAAGTTAACTGGAGCAGTTTCTGTAGACCTGTTAAAGGCTTTTGATTTAGTTAATTATGCCATGCTGCTCCAGAGACGGAAGGACATCGGCTTAGCAGAAAGCCCTTTGCATGTGGTTCCAATGTTCTCTCTCAAACCGTCCACTGAGGGTTAACTTTGGCGGTATACTGTCCCGGACACATACTTTGGAACATGGGGTCCACCAGGGTCCATTTTAGGACCCCTATTGTTTTCATTATATATTGATCATATATCAACAATTCCCTCTATGTCTAACCTATTAATATATACAGATGACATAATTCTTTTTACCAACTCAAACTCAGTCAATTAAATAAATTTATTTTTGAATCACAATTTTAATGCCATGGCTGATGCAGCATCACTTGATGTTAAATACAAAGAAAACGCAGCGTATTCTCTTTTTTGGTTCAAAACCCTAAACCACTACAACCATTTGACTTGTCTGGTACAATGTTGCAGCAGGTTACTGAGTCACGATACCTAGGCATCCTACTGGACACAAATTTGACCTTTTCAGACCACATAAAGAAAACTGTTAAAGTCAATCAGAAATTAGGTGACCTACATAGAATAAAAGACTGCTTAACTAGAGAAGCCAGAGAATCTGTTGCAATGTTATAATGTTAATAGGAAATTACCTAAACTTGGTTAGCAGAACTTTTAAAGCAGTTTATCATTCTGTCACAGCAAAACCATATAATACCCATCATTGCTCATTATATAATGATCTTGAGTGGCTTCCACCAAGGTTAAATTTCTCATATAATCTGGGTTGTTTAATTAATAACGCAAAGATACTTGGACTTCATTCTCCTCTATTTAAGTTAACTGAATTTAAGAAAGAATGTAGGACTTTACGGTCTTCATCAACTACTCATTAAACCTTACCAAAGATTACTACTACCTGTATGGGAGAGACGGCATTATCAGTTCAAGTACCTAAGTTATGGAATACTTGCCTCAACATTGTCTGAATGCTAAAAGTCACGCAACTTTTAAAAAAAAGAGCTAAAATTGTATCTGCAGTAACAATCTACTTGCAAATGTCATTAAGACTTTCTAACTGTATGTTTGTTTAGTTTTTGTTAAGCGGGTGAGTGCACTAAGTAAAGGCATTGCCTATTTTCAGGCATGACCCGGGAGAGTTACAGACAGCAAATGTGGTATAAAATATGGTGATAGTTCCAGGTATGTTTGTACCCTGTATTGTATACTGTATGTAATTATTGTATAATTGTAACACCTAAGTTGCTGCTCTAGTAGCTCTGGGTCGTTCCTGAAAACGGGCCTTGGCCCAGTGTGCTTACCCGGTGAACAAAGTGATAAATAAACAAACATCTGTCTACACAAGCCTAACCATTGCCAGTCACATCCCACCACCACCCATCAGTTAATCACGAGACTCTTGCTGTTTCTGTGGTACCACACAAGCTGCTCTAAGCACACACAAGGTTTGCCCACTGCAGTCCTCATGGCATTGACTTATCCCTTTGACTTGTATGATGCACAGGGCAAGTTAGGACATGGAAAGAGAGCAACCCCATTGTGCTGCCACCAGAGAGGCCAGGGTGTGAGTACAAGCCTCAGAAAACCACAGTGGAGCTGGCAGGGGGCCAGGTAAGTTTCAGAGTAGAGGTATGTAGCTTTTGAGGGCAGGAGAGCTCGGGTTGCTTGCACAACTCATGCTGGACTGTCAAGGGACTGGCATTACTGCCGACTATGAAAACAGCAGCCCACCTTCCTGGAGTAAGTAGCTGTGGCAACCCCTGGCTGGCAGACTAGCATAGTGGTTAGAGCAAAGAGCTGTGAACAAAACTGGTGTATCCAGCAGACCTGGGTTTGACTCCCACAACCTCCACTTGCATACTGTGTAATGATGAGCATGTCACTTAACTTCCCTGTGCTCGCGGTTTCCCCTATAAATGGGGCTTGTGCCCAGTGGACCTTACCTGCATACCAAAGAATAAACATGCAAAATTCATTAAATAAATAATGGGGATGAGGGACAGGGGAAACAGGAACCTGGAATGGCCAGAGCTACCCAGAATGCCTTCAAGCAGCAGTAGCAGAGAAAGCCAACACCTGCCATGCATGAGCACATGCAGCATACAAGAAGCATGGTAGAACTCTCCAAACCTGTGCTACTTCCTGATTTGGGAATGGCAGATCTCAGGCTATCAAAGTCAGAAAACTCATCACTAGCAGCTGGGGCCACAAACGGGTCAAAGGTCGTATTCACTAAACATTTAAAAAAATATGAACGGTGGAAAAACAGTAAGTTAGAACACGGATTTATTATACCAGAGGAAAATTACTTAAGTACTGTTAAAACACATACAAAGCTGCATTGGCTAGTTGGTACACAGCAGTGATCTCAGCCATTCTGACTAGTAGATAGACGGTTGCCTTAAGTCAAATTTAGCTGGGGACAGGGGTAACCATCATGTGCCCCATTACCAACAGATCAGCTTTACTTTGACACCCACAGTAAACCTGATCATGAGTGTAACATCATCATCCCAGCATCATTATAGATGCAGTGCAACTGGACTGCCCCCTGCACAGACCCAACATAAGTAGCATTACACTGTTGCTGCTCTGTAACTAACAGCTGAAGTGAAAATGTTCCATCCCCTAGTGGTAATAGCCAATATTGTCCCCAGGTCTGTAACACAAAACAGGAGCGTAATTGCGATGCCCCTGGGTTCAGTACCCAGCAGAAGGGTAAACAAATGGTCCCAGGCTCTGAAACCAGCAGGACTGTAACTGCATTACCACTGGCTCTGTAACCTCACATCAGGAGTGAAACTACATTTCCACTGGCTCCTTAAACAGTAGCAGGCATTTAACCAAACAATTCCCAACTCCATAACCCAAAGTAAGAGCGTAACCACATTGTTTCTGGCTCCATAACTCTGTAAAACATTGCAGGAGTGTAAATGTATTGCCCCAGGCTCCATAAACAGAAGCAGGAGAGTAACCACATCATTCTCAACTCCTTATCCCATAGCAGGACTGTAACCGCAGTGCCCCAGGCTCCATAAACAGCAGCAGACATGTAACCACACAATTCCCAACTCCATAACCCAAAGTAAGAGTGTAACCACACTATCCCTGGCTCCATAAACAGCAACAGGAGTATAACCAAATAATCCTCAACTCTGTAAAATATAGCAGGAGTGTAAACATGTTGCACCATGCTCTACAAACAGCAGCAGGAGAGTAACCACATCATTTCCAACTCCTTATCCCATAGCAGGAGTTTAACTGCAGTATCCCTGGCTCCATAAACAGCAGCAGGTGTGTAACCAAAACATCCCCAACTCTGTAACATACAGGAGTGTAACTGAATAACCCTTGGTTACATAACCGACAGCAGGAGTGTGGCTGCACTGATCACAGTAGGAATGTAACACAGTAGGACAAGGGTGAGGTGGGCAGGGTGGCGGGGGGAGTAGTGCAAAAAGGAAAGGGGTTGGGGGGAGATAGGAAAGGGAGGGATGCAGTGGCGAAAGACAGAGGACAAGGTAAGGGGGGGCATACCTCTGGAGGGGAATATGCTAGGGGGGGAGGGACAAAATTGGGAAAAACAATTATGAAGGAAGCTGGTCAAGGAGGACTGGGGAGGGAGGGCAAAGGGGAGGGATAACACAGCAGAAGGTTGTCAAGGAGAAAGTACTAATAGTGGGGAACTCAATAATAAAGGGCACGGGATGGGGCGGGAAGGTAAACAAGAACAGGAGTATCTGGGTTGAATGCTTACTAGGGATGATGGCAGGAGACGTTATTCACTATATTCCGTCCAGGGGGAAATGCACCTGTTGTTCCATCTAGAGAAGAACGACCTAGCAGGAAACAGTGTAATGGAGGTGCAGGCTAGGTGCGGAGCACTGGCCAAGTTCTGTACTGGGTTGGGATTTAAGTTGTCAATGTTTTCAGAGGTGCTGCTGGGTCTGAGAGCAAGTTCAGACAGAAAGCAACGAATAGAGGAATTTAACGGTTGGCTAAAGGGCTGGTGTGCAGAGAGAGGGTTCGGGGCACTGGGGTGATATATGGAGGGATGAAAGCCTTTTTGCTCCAGACAGGCTTCACTTAAATCTAGAAGGAGCACCTATGCTTAGATGCAAGATGGTGGAGTTCCCAGGAGTGTAAGCTAAATTTAAACTAGCTCGGGGGGGGGTTTCAAGATTTTGTAAGCCTCTGAGAGAGGCTCAGGTGGGGAAGACAACCCCGTCAAAGTGTAACCCGAAATCAGTATAGGCACAGGAAAAGAATAAACACACTGAGGGGAGAGGATGGGGGAAGGAAAGAGGGCGACAGGGATCAAGGAAACACCAGGATGGGGGAGAGGACTGCGCGCAAATGCAAGCAGTCTAGGCAACAAAGTTCCAGACCTGGCAGCAGTCATGGCTGAGGCAAGCCTGGAGCTGGTGGGATAATGGAAACATGTGTCACGGGGATCAGGAATGGGACATGGAAATACCCGGGTACATGTTGTTCAGGAGGGACAGGGAGGATGGGGGGGGGGTAGCACTGTATGCAAGGGAGGGGCATCAGGGCAGTGAAATTACAGAGTGGGATGGGAGGCGCCAAGTCCATCTGGATAGCTTTGCCCACTGGGAAGGGGAAGGTTGTGTGTGTCTCGGGGGTGATCTACAGGCCACCCTCACAACTGGACTCAAAGGACAAGGTAATGACAGAGGAGATAATGAAAATGACTAACAAAGGTGAGGTGCTGTTGATGGGGCATCTGAATCTACCCGACGTGAGATGGGAAACCTCATCGTCAGAATCGGGGAGAAGCAAGACTACAGTGGACTGTTTGCAAGCAGCCCTGCTCAGGCAGCTGGTTAGGGAACCCACCAGGAAGGGGGCTTTGCTGGACTTAGTCCTGACAAATGGTGGCAGGGTGGGTGAAGCTGCAGTGGGGGAACACCTTGGTTCGAGTGACCACAATACTGTTTAATTCACGTTACAGACATCAGCAGAGGTTATTTGAACCAAGGCGAAAGTACTAGACTTCAGAAGGGTAAATTTTAACAAAATGGGGGACTATGCCTGGGAGATGGTGGGGGGTGGAAAGCAGTAAGGGGATAGAGGACATGTGGGATTGCTTGAAAGGAGCTTTTGGTGTGTTGGGAGGCTGTCGTCATCCTGCACGGCGCTATTGTTTTGACTCTGCATTGTGAGTAAAACTTTTATATTATCCTGAAGTGCTGGTGCTGTGCTTTTTTTCTGTTTGCATCTATCTATTGGCATAAGCACAACAGGGGTTGGAGCTGCCTCCTTTAGTTTGATTGCTTGAAAGGAGCTTGGGGAGACAGATCTATATGTCTGGAGGGTTAATAAGACTAGGAGGAAGAGGAAGCCTCTTTGGTTCAGCAAGGAGGTGACAGAGAGGGTTAGGGAGAAGAGGAGGGTGTTCAGGAGGTTCCAGACAATGCAAAGGAGGGGAGGACTGGGAAACATACCAGAGGAGGCAAAAGGAGGTGGGCAGAGAGGAGTAGAGTGCGAAGGCCAGGGCAGAAGAAGAAATTGCCAAATCAGTCAAGACCAGGGACAAAGCTTTTTTTCAGTATGTCAGTCAGAGGAGGAAAACTGGAAGGGGGATAAACAGACTTAAAAACAATGAGGTGGTTTTGCTAGAGGAGGACAGAGAGAAGGCGCAGTTATTAAATGACTATTTTTGCTCAGTATTCATGGTGGGTGGGGAGTTTAGGTACATCAGTATTGAGGATGAGGCAGAGATACGGGTTGATACTGGCCCGTTCGCGGAGACTGCAGTCTTGAGAGGGCTGGAGCAATTAAGGGTGGATAAGGCCATTGGGCCAGATGGGGTGCACCCTAGGGTGTTGAGGGAACTTAGGGATATTCTGGCAGCAACATTTAGTAGGTCCCTATGCCAGAGGATTAGAAGAGGGCAGACGTGGTCCCTCTCCACAAAGGGGGGGGGGGAGATAGGGAGAAGGCGGGTAACTATAGGCCTGTGAGCTTAACCATCACAGTAGGTAAAATTATGGAGAAGTTACTAAAAGGCAGGATTCTGCACTATTTAGAAGAAAACTACCTTCTGGACAAGCATCAGCATGGGTTCACCAAAGGGAGGACCTGTCAAACGAACTTAAGAGAGTTCTTTGAGTGGGTCACTAGGGAGGTGGATCGGGGGGCTCTATGAATATGGAGTATCTTGATTTCCGGAAGGCGTCTGATTCCGTGCACGCATGGGGATTACTTTTATAAATTGGATGGTCAGGGACTTGGGGGATGGTATGGTGGGTGAAACTGGCTAAAGGGTAGAAGTCAAAGGGTAACAGTAAACGGGTCACCTCAGGGGAGGGAATGGTCACCAGTGGGGTTCCCCAGGGTCGGTTGAGACCACTGCTCTTCAACATATTCATGGCAGATATAAAGGTGGGACTAAGGGGAAGGGTGTGCCTCTTTGCGGTGATGCGAAGGTCTGCAATATGGTGGATAGCTAAGAGGGGGTGGAGAATATACACAGGGACTTGAGGCTGTTAGAGGCTTGGTCCAGGAAATGTAAATTGGACTTTAACATAAAAAAGAGCAAAATCATGCACTTAAGGAGGAAAAACCAGAGAGAGTCTTACTATCTGGGTGGTCAGGCTCTGGAAGTAACTGAGGAGGAGAGAGACCTGGGAATTATTGTGTCAGAAGACCTCAAGGTAGCTAAACAGTGTGAGAGGCAAGTAGCCAAGGCTAGCAGGATGTTGGGTTGCATCGGAAGGGGATTCACTAGAAGGAGGACAGAGGTCATCATCCCTCTATATTAGCAGCTGGTTAGATCACATTTGGAGTATGGGGTGCAATTCTGGAGACCATTCCTGAGAAGGGACATGGACAGGCTGGAGCGTGTAGAGAGGAGAGCAACCAAGATGGCGGCAGGGCTTAGTCACTTGCCATATGAGGATAGATTGAGGGAAATGAGCATGTACTCCCTTGAGCAGAGGAGGGATGGGGGATATTACTGAGACCTTTAAATATGTTAAGGACATCAACAAAGAGTGGGTAAATACAGGTTACTCACCTGTAACACGAGTTCTAGGAATGGTATATGTTGTTCATCCACACTTATTGGCAGGTATCCTTGCCGCTTTAAATCTTGCCGGAAGGTCTTCAAGCTGGCTCCTCCCACCCACCCGGGTGGTAAAACTCTCGGCTCCACCCCATGACGCCAGATCTGGCCCGCTGGAAGCTCAGGTTGTGCGTCGAAGCCGGGAGGTCGGGTGGGTCATGTGGATGAACAACATATACCATTCCTAGAACTCCTGTTACAGGTGAGTAACCTGTATTTCTAGGGACATAGATATGTTGTTCATCCACACTTATTGGCAGACTCCTAGCAGTTCTCCGGGAGGAGGGAGGCAAGGCACACCCCTACTTAGGGAACAGAGACTGAGAACGAGGCCCCAAAACCAGCATCCCGGCGTGACTCAAGGTCGATGTGGTAGTGGGTGATGAAGGTGTGTGCTGACTTCCAGGTAGCAGCCCTGCAGATTTCCTGGATAGGGATGCCCCTGAAAGCAGCCACCGATGCAGCAGTATGGCAGGTAGAATGAGCTCTTATCCCTCTGGAAGGCTCCACGCCCGCCAACCTATAGCAGAGATCTATGCAGGAGGTGACCCACCTGCTTATCGTCCGCTTGGCTGCAGGTCTGCCAGGTGCGGCTTCAGTGTAGGTGACAAATAGCTGGCAAACCTCTCCCCGAATTTCAGCCGTGCACTCCTTATAGTAAGCGAGCGCCCTTCTAGGGTCCAGAGTATGGAGCCAATATTCAGCCTCCGAGGTGTGACTGGGGTAGAACACTGGCAGAGTCAACACCTGGTTAAGGTGAAACTCCGATACCACCTTCGGAAGGAATTTCGGTTGGGGGCGCAGGATAACCTTGTCCCTGTGGAAGACCAGGTAAGGAGACTCAATGCAGAGCGCCTGGAGCTCTCCCATCCTTCTGGCTGACGTGATAGCCACCAAGAAGGTGGTCTTCCACGACAGGCGAGAGAGTTCACACCTGTGCATTGGTTTGAATGGCTTGCCCATGAGCTTTGCAGTACCAGCAGTAGATCCCACGGAGGTGGAGGTTCTCGCACCGAAGGGGAAATGTGATCAAGGCCTTGGAAAAAGCACCAGACCACCTACTCCTGCACCACCGACTGCTTCCCGGCCCGCACCCGGTAAGCAGAGATGGCTGCCAGGTGCACCTTAAGGGTCGTCGACCTAAGCCCTTGCTGAGAAAGGGACCAAAGGTAGTCCAATATGCTCACCAAGGAACAGGAGGAAGGGTCCAGGCCCTTGCCTTGGCACCAAATGGAAAATCTCTTCCATTTGAAGGCGTAGCATTTTCTGGTCGACTCCTTAGGGGACGCCTCAACTACGTTGAGGACCTCGTCGGAAAGACCCAAGGCCTGGAACTCTAGCCACTCAGGAACCAGGCCGTCAGGTGCAGGGATTGAAGGTCCGGATGGAATACCTTCCCCTGATTGACTGAGAGCAGGTCCGGGTGAGCTGGAAGCTGCCTCGGGAGCCTGGAGCTGAGGCTGAGGAGATCTGGGTACCAGTACTGGCAGGGCCAGTCTGGGGCTATCAGAATCACCTGCGCCTTGTCCCTCCTTGCTTTGAGAAGCACCTTGTGCATCAAGGGGAACGGGGGAAAGGCGTAGAAGAGGCCCAGGGTGCACGGCCTCGAGAAGGCATCCCCCTGCAGCGAGCCCTGCTAAGGGGGGGCGGGCATGGAACAGCCTCAGCTTCGCATTCTCCCTGGAGGCAAACAGGTCCACCTGAGGTGTGCCCCAATGGGAGAATAGATCTTGTACTACCTCTAGCAGGAGAGATCACTCGAGGAACGCAGACCCTATTCGGCTTAGGGCATCGGCCAGGGTGTTGAAGGCTCCTGCCACGAATGGCTAGGAGATCCGCCTCCAGGCTGCGCACGAGTGACCAGATGCGGAGAGCTTCCTTGCACAGAAGCATGGAGCGCGTACCGCCCTGGCGGTTTAGATAGTACATGGACGTGGTATTGTCCGTCTGGACCCGGACCACTTGACCCCGAAGAAACGGAGCAAAGGCGGTGAGAGCTAGGCGGACTGCTCGGAGCTCCAGCAGGTTGATGTGGCATCAGGACTCCCGCGGGTACCAGAGGCCGTGCGCTTGGTGTTCCCCAGATGGGCAATTCCAACCCATCAGAGAGGCATCGGTCGATAGAGAGACCGTCGGCTCGGGCGGACAAACGGGATGCCCTCCTGCAGATGAACTGGAACGTCCACCACTGGAGAGCGCTCCACATCCCCTGGGTCACCGTCACTTGCTGGTCCAATGGATCGCAGCGCTGGGACCACTGGCTGGCCAGCCCCACTGAAGGGGGCGATGTTCCAGCGGGCCCAACGGACCACGCTGGTACAGGCCGCCATGAGACCCAGGAGGCGCAGGAAGTCCTGGGCAGGGCGTAATTGCCCAACCAGAAATGATTGGGCAAAGGAGGAAAGAACCTCGGCCCTGTCCGCCGGGAGCCGTGCTCTGGCTCAAAGAGAGTCGAGCTCTGCCCCGATGAAAAGAATCACCTGCTTTGGTTTGAGTTCCAACTTGGCCTCGTTGATGAGGAGGCCGACCTGAGAGCAAACCTGGAGGGCCAGATCTCTGGACCGCTCCACCTCCTGTCTGGAGGGGGCTGCTATCAGCCAATCGTCCAGGTAAGGGTAAACCCGGACCCCTCGGTGCCGCAGGGAATGCTGTCACCACTGCCATGCATTGGTGAAGACCCTGGGAGCTGGAGATAAGCCGAAGGGCATGGCTTGGAACTCGAAAAAGGGATCTCTCTGCTCGAAAGCGAAGGAACCTCTGATGTGACGGATGGATAGGGATGTGAAAGAATGCGTCCTGCAGGTCCAGAGAGCAGAACCACATGCCGTGTTCCAAGGATGGTATTATCTGAGCCAGAGTGACCATCCTGAAGGTTCGAGACCTTAGGAATGGGGCGCCAGCCCCCCTGTCCGTTTCGGAACCAGGAAGTATCTGGACACGAACCCCAGGTCTGAGGGAGGGTCCGCCACCTCTCTGATCACCTCCTTCTCGAGGAGGAGAGCGATGTCGGCTCGGCGAGCCAACAGCGAGGCTTCGGACCCCGAGGTCTGCAGGTCCGCCGGAAGATGAGGAACTACCTCGTCAAGGGAGCCCAACAGGGCATGAGAGAAATGTGCCATGAGTACGGCCGAACTGGCCTGACGAAGGCCAAGGGAGGACGCAGCATAGACTTTGCGCCCGGCATAGTCCAATTTCTTGGACTCCTTGTCGGGAGGTTTGTCCACGCCCCTAGTGTTCCAGTGGCAGCAGCTGTGGGTAACTAGCCCCTCGGCTGAGGGGTGTTCGAAAAAACCGGACAAGGGACCCGCCTTCCTGGCCATCCTGGCCGGGTGCAAGACAGGAAGCAGGGCGCTGCCAGAGCTCAAGGCCGGGCCCACTATGGCCTCGGCCACCGGAAAAACCTCCGTGGGGAATCCCCTCGGTCCAGTATCTCCGTGAGGGGATACCTGGCCCGCTTAGACACAGGTTCGAGCTTCATCCCGGTGGACTCCGAGATGAGCCGAAGCAATTCCAGATAGGACGAAGGGCTATCGTCCATCGACTGACCTCCAGAGAACTCCAAGTCTACTCGCCTGGAGAAAAGGGAGGAATCGCCGTCGGATCCTGAAGAGTCCGCAAAGAGCTGCCTCGGGCCTCAGCCACCCTCCACCTACCGAGGTCGATCAGGAGTTAGGGTGACAGACAGCCTATGGGGCAGTCCCTGAGCCAACCGAGAATTCTTGGTCAGAGCCCCAGATAATGGCTGTGGAGATGGAGGTTCCACCAGAATCGGTGGAGTAGCTGGTTTTCGCCAAACAACCGGCCTGGGAACAGGCTCCTCGGGTAAGTCGAGGGGTTGTTTCGGCCACTCCGGTGACAGCCACTTAATGGCGGAGAAGCACGCGCCAGCTTGTTTTCCCGGTCAGAAGGAGCTGTTGCCACATGAGGTCCTCGTAACGTCGACGTAACTTACGTTGAAGCCTCCCCTCGTTCGAGGAGGAGGACGAGGACGAGCGACGGCGCCGCTTATCGCGGTGCAGAGACCGAGACCGCCTATGACGGCGGGATCGGCTGGACCCTGAAGAAGTCCGAGACCGAGAACCTCGGCTTTTCCGAGGGCGGTGCGAGGAGCGGACGGGGAACTGCCTCCCTCGCTCGAGGGTTCACCAGGGCTCCAGAACCGGAGGCACTGGCAAGCCCACGGATCCTCAACTCCGACCAGGGAACCGGGAGAGGATTCTCAGCTCGGCTTGACGACAACCCGTCCAACAGGTCGAGAAAAATCTCGCCTCGCCGACGGGAGTTCCGGCCAACTGGCCTGACGGGAACACCGTGAGACCAGTGGCCGGTTGAACGATCGCACCAGTCGGCGGCCGGCAACCGGGAGAGGGACGCTTCCCCGCCTCCCAAGAGCGTCGACGGAGGGACTTACCCTTGTCTTTCTTTTTGGACCGAGAAGAAAGTCCAGCAGATGTTGGTCCCTCTCCCTTAGTGGAGAGGGACAGACAAAGCTCCTTAAAAGAAGCTGTATAAGAGGAACCCAGGGAGAGCGTGATAAAAGCCGCGGCCGAGGAAGATGTGGCCCAGCCGCCTCCTCTTCTAGGGCGATCATCTGCTCTAGCTGATCCGTCGAGCCCGCCGCCGTGGAAACCGCCGACCGGGCCTCTTTTGACTTTACAGGAGGAAAACGTTTCTCGGGACACCCCAGTTGTAAACAGGCAGCACGGTCTTCGAGGACGTAGGCTGAGAAGGAAGAGCACAGGTCGCAAGCCTTCGGGTCGTGCTCAAGGCCTAAACAGTAGACACACGTGGAGTGCGGATCTGTCCGAGACATCTTCGCCCTCAAGGGCATCTCCAAAACTGGGAGTCGATTTGTCCATCGAGCAGCCGGAGGGATAGAAGATCAAGTCTAGAAGTGCAAAACTTTTAAATTGCAAACCAAAGAATTAGGAACCAGTCTTATATGCAGAGCGTTATGAGGGAACCCTAAGCTCAAGCGGTAAGGAAGATCTGGCGCCATGGGGGAGCCGGAGTTTACCACCGGTGGGTGGGAGGAGCCAGCTTGAAGACCTTCCGGCAAGATTTAAAGCGGCAAGGATACCTGCCAATAAGTGTGGATGAACAACATATCCATGTCCCTAGAAAGAAACTTTTTAAATTATGGGGGTGGATAAAGTCCTAGCCATCAGCTAGGCACCTTAGGTAGACTGGGTGGGCCAGGTGGTCCTTTTCTGCCATCACGCTTCTATGTTTCTATCTATCTAACCACATTGCCCGAGCTCTATAACCTACAGTGCAACAATCACCCCTGGCTCTGTAACCAGAAGCAGAAATATAAATGCACTGCCCCAGGCTGTGGCATCAACAGCAGGAAGGTAACTGCATTGTTCTGAGCTCAGCAACCAATGGCTGAGTGCAGCTGTCCCCAGCTCTGTAACCAACAGCAGCAGTGCAAATGACCCAGCTCAGAAACCAGTAACAGAAGTGTAACTGTCCCCCAGCTCAGTAACCAATGACAGGAGTGTAACTGCAATGAAGCTCAGTGACCAATGACAGGCGTGTACAGTAACTGCACTGAAGCTCAGTAACCAATGACAGGAGTGTAACTGGCCCCCAACTCAGGAACCGATGACAGGAGTGGTGCTGGCCCCCAGCTCAGTAACCAGCTGCTGGAGTGTAACTGACTCCAAATCAGTAACAAGTGAGAGGACTGTGAACACCCCCTAACTCATTAACCAATTTAACTGCTTCCAGCTCAGGAACCTATAAATAGAGTGCAACTCTCTCCAAGCCTAGTAAACAATGCATAACGTGCAACTGTCCCCAGCTCAGCAACCCACAGACAGAGTGCAACTCTCTTCAGTTCAGTAAACAATGGCTGGAGTGTAACTGTCCCCCAGCTCAGCAAACAATGGCTGGAGTGTAACTGCCCCCAGCTCAGCAGACAACGATTGGAGTGCAAGTGTTCCACAGGTGAGTAAACAATGGCTGGAGTACAACTGTCGCCAAGCTCAGCAAATATTGGCTGGAGTGCATCTGTACCCAGCTCAGCAAACAATGGCTGGTATGCAAAAGTCCACAGCTCGGCAAACATTGGCTGGAATGTAAATGCCCCCCACCCCCCAGCTCAGCAAACACTGGCTGGAGTGTAACTATCCCCAGCTCAGCAAACAGTGGCTGGAGTGCAAGTGTCCCACAGGTCAGCAAACAATGGCTGAAGTATAACTGTCCCTCAGCTTAGCAAATAATGGCTGGAGTATAACTCCCTAAGCTCAGCAAACAATGGATGGAGTGCAAGAGTCCCAGCTCATTAAACAGTGGTTGGAATGTAACTGCCCCCAGCAAACACTGGCTGGAGAGCAAGTGACCCTACCTCAGCAAACAATGACTGGAATGCAAGTGTCCCCCACCTCAGCAAACAATAGCTGGAGTGTAACTGCCCCCCAGCTCCGCAAACAAAGGCTGGCGTGCAACTGTCACCATCTAGTAACCTATGGATGGAATTTTAGAGTTTAGTAACTACTAGCTGGAGTGTAACTGGCCCCCAGCCGCATAACCAGTGGCTGGAGTTAAAGTGTCCCCAGCTCAGTGCTTTTTGTGGAACTGCTGGTGTCTGGGGGTTTGGCAGTCTGTCAGTTTAACAAGAACTTACTGTAACAGTAGATCTTCGAGAGGAGCTCTTGCAGCAGGCAATAACCATAATAACCAAGGTGCCAGGCACCAGACCCCACGGAAAACTTCTAGTTAGCAGTCATCAGCAGGACTGCTCCTGACATCAGCCAGCCACCCCCCCATCGGCCAATGGTATAAAAGGGCAGTCCAAAATCTCACCTCAGTTCTTCCAACGGAGACCCTGCGCATCAAAGGAAAGGAGAACCGAGGAGGTTCGAGTTAGAATAAAGGAAAAACTGAAGGAATATCAGGGGGAAGGAGCACCTGCTGCAAGAGCTCCTCTCGAAGATCTACTGTTATGGTAAGTTCTTATATAACTGTACTATCTTACTTCGAGTTGGAGCTCTTGCAGCAGGCAATAATTGAAAGGACTGAATCCCAAGCAGTCAAGGAGAAGAGACTGACAGGCATGGGTGGAGGCTAAAAATAGCCAGAAGCCTTCAGGACAGCAGGCCTTGGAGGACAGCCAGGCCAAAGCCAGTCCTGCATCTGGAAGCGATGTCCAAACTGTAGTGTTTGACGAAGGTGTGAACAGAACACAAGGTAACAGCCGCGCAGATGTCTTCTGTGGACACATTCCATGAGGAGGCAAAGGAGGCAGCCATACCCCTGGTAGAATGACCCTTTACCGGGCCCAGTAAAGGTCTGTCGTACTATGATAACAGTAAATGATGCAGTTAACTAACCACTTAGACAACGTCTGTTTAGTAACAGGAGCCCCCTCAGATCTGGTGGGGCGAAGGAAATAAACAACTAGTCAGTTCTTCGAATAGAACCGGTACACGTTGGAGGTAATAACGAAGCATCCTATGGACGT
Source organism: Neoceratodus forsteri (assembly GCA_016271365.2). NCBI lineage: Eukaryota > Metazoa > Chordata > Ceratodontiformes > Ceratodontidae > Neoceratodus > Neoceratodus forsteri. Next base: position 174,005,419 of record CM057449.1, on the reverse strand, counting down.
CCAGAGTATGGAGTAAAGCCTCCCCTCTATTAGAATACTCTGGATAACATACCGGGAGATGGATGTCCTGATTCAGAGTGAACTCTGACACTACCTTCAGCAGAAACTTAGGATTATTGTGCAAGAACACCCTGTCCTCGTGAAAAACCAAATAAGGCTCCTTACACATCAGGGACTGAAGCTCAGAAATCCTACAAGCAAAAGTAACAACAATGAAAAATAACGCTTTCCATGACATAAAATGTAGCATGCATTCTGCGGCCGGTTCAAAGGGAGGTAAGGTAAGTTTTTCTAACATAACGAAAAGATCCCAAGGAGGGACAGGCTCCCGAATGGGAGGTTTCAGGTGGAGGATGTCCCACAAAAAGGTGCGGGACCAGTCCAACTGGGCAAGGGTCTTGCCCTCTATTGGTGCATGGTACGCACAGATGGCAGAAAGGTGCACTTTGGTAGAGGAGTAGCTCAGACCGGAGTCAGACAGAGAGAGGAGATACTCTAAGATGGAGTTCACTGAACAGGTGAAGGGATCAAGGCAATGAGCAGAGGCCCAGAGGCAAAAACTGCTTCCACTTCATGGCATAAGTGGATCTAGTGGAAGGCTTTCTAGCAGCCATTAGGACTTCAGCTACCCTAGGGGAGACCCTAAATCTAGCAACTGCTAAGTCTGCAGGAGCCATGCATGCAGGTGCAGAGATTTGAGGTCCAGATGGACTAGAGAGCCCTGGCCCTGGGAGAGCAAGTGCGAGCTCAGAAGCAGGGGAACCAGAGGCTCCACTGCTACCTGCTGTAGTAGCAGGAACTATATCTGTTGAGGCCAGAAGGGAGCAATGAGGATCATCTCCGCTCCCTCTGTCTGCAGCTTGAGAAGGACCCTCTGAAGTAGAGGGAAGGCGCACAGAAATCTCCCTGTCCAACAGAGGGACAACGAATCTCACCAGAAAACACCAGGTCCTGGAGACAACGAGCAGAAATTGGGCAGTCTGGCGCTGAGTGGGGATGCAAAATGTCTAACTCTGGTCATCCCAATCTGTCGAACAGCTGTTCTACAACTGACTGGAGTAGTTCCCAGTCGTGGGCTTTCGACCGAGACCTGCTTAGGCTGTTGGCCAAGATGTACTGGGTGCCTGGAACATGCAAGGCAGTGAGCTCGAGATGATGTTCCTGGGCCCAGTACCAGACCCTCATGGCCTCCCTGAAAAGCGGATATAAATGAGTGCCCCTCCGCTTGTTGATGTAAAAGACCACTGACATATTGTATGTCTGGACTAGAAGAGGGCCTGGATGAAGGTCCATTTGAAATGGCTGAAGGGCATAGAGGACCACTCTCATCTCTAGCAGGTTGATATGATGGGTCTGCTATACAGAGGACCAGGTCCCCCGGGTGTGCTGATCTGCTAAGTGGGTGCCCCTGCCCAGAGGCATCTATTGTCAGGATCTACTGTGGGGGCTCCTGTCTGAAAGAGACCCCTTTGCAGAGATTGACAGGGTCCATCCATCAGTTCAAGACCCAGCAAACTGGGTTGGTGACCGGGACCAGCTGTTCTAGGTCATCCAAATGTTGGTCCCACTGCACATTGAGTGTCCACTGAGGGACTCTAGTGTGCAGGCGAGCCAGGGGAACAGTCAAAATGGCAGCCGCTATGTGACCAAGCAGTATTAAGACTGTCCTGGCTGAGGTTTGCCTCGAGGCAGACACTGTCTGAGCCTGAGACCGAAGGCAATCTGCTTTGTCTGGTGGGAGAAAGGCTTTGCCCTGTACTGTGTCCAGTATCGCCCCTATGTACTGGAGCCTTTGGCTGGGCCATGGGGATGACTTCGGCAAATTCAGTGATTCCCAGATCTCTGAAAAGAGTAAAGGTGTCTGCAAGGGTACCTAGCAGCTGAGCTCTTGAAGGTGCTGTCAGGAGCCAGACGTCTAGGTAGGGAAAGATGTAATGGGGTCCTTTCTCCTGAGGGCCACAGCCACCACCGTTAGGCACTTGGCAAACACTCTGGGAACTGAAGACAGGCAGAATGGCAAGGCTTGGAACTGGTAATGGTTTCCACCAGAAAAGGAAATGCAGGTACTTTCTGTGTGGCTGGGACACCAGGAGGTAAATGTACGCATCCTGCATGTCCAGAGAACACAGCCAGTTCCCCTGGTGGAGAAGAGGAAGTAGACCTGGCAGAGTGACCATTCTGAACCTCTTGTTCTCTACATATTTGTTCACATGACTGAGGTCTAGAATAGGGTGAAGATCCCTGGTCTTTTCTGGCATAAGGAAGAAATGAGAATTGAATCCCTCTCCCTTCTGACTTTGGGGGCGGGGGGGAGACTGGCTCTATGGCCTGCTTTAGAAGAAGCGCATTAATCTCCTGTTCGATTAAGGCGATGCGTGATGGGAGTAGTGGGAGGACACTGGTGGGTTTTCCGGTGGCCTCTTCAGACACTCCAGAGTATGTCCCCTCTCTATGATTTGAAGGACCCACTGGTCGGTAGTGATTTTGCTCCATCCCTTCAGATAAATTAAGAAGCGACCCCCCACAGCCTCTCCCGGGGTCTCTGTTGGGGAAGGGGGGTCTGGCAAGGAGTCAGGCTGAAGCTTCTGGGGTGGGGAGAGCAGCCTGAGAGGACTTAGTGGCTCTGGATAAAGAACCTCCAGGAGTCTGGGAGGTAGCCTTGCGTTTATGGCCCCCTCACTGCTGCTGTTGCTGGTTCCTAGACTGCTGTCCCAATGATCTCCGAAAGGACTGCTTTTTAAAAGGCTTCTGGGTACCCTTGTACATTTTCTGGACAGATCAGATGGCCTTGCCAGAGTCTTGGAGGTGAGTTATGAGCTTCTCTGCCTCGTCCCCAAAGAGGTACATGATTCCAGCCTGAAGATCCTGGGTGAACTCTGAGATCTGAAGCCACGAATGGCATCGGAGACAGGCTGCCCTGGAGGCTGTATCAGTGGTATCACAGGATGCCCACAGAATACGTGTGCCCATGTCAGAGCCAGACTTTAGTAGGTCTAGAAGCTCTGCCTTTTGTTGTGCATCTGGCAGGGCCTGCACCAACTCCATGCTCTTTTCCCACAGGGCGCTTTGATATTGCACCATGTGGATGAGAAAAGTAAGGGATCTGATGGAGCAAGTGGCTGAGGTATAAACTTTCTTGCTCAGCTGATCCAAATGTCTGGACTCTTGGTCAGGAGGCAGATTGCTGAGGTGTTTGGGCCTCTTTGACCTGTCATGGGCAGCGGTGATGACCATGAATTGGCCACTGATGTTCTACAAGGAAAGGCTCATCTCTGGGAGCTCCGTAGAGCCTGACTTTTTTGATACTGCAAAGAAAGATGAGGGATGCTTCCAAGTACTGGTAAGGTTTGGAAGGTATCCACAAGTGGGGGCACCACTAAGGACTTTGGTTCCTTCTGGCACAGGTACTTGGCCAGTCTGCCGTTTTTGGAATCCAGGTCCTCCATCCCCTAGCTGCTGATATGCCTCATGATGTCCATGAATGATGGATCATCACGAGGGAATCTAGGGGTGTCCCGGTTATCAGGCGTGGGGGGATGACCCCTGGGTTCCGAGCCTCTGGAGGAGGAAGAAGAAGAGCTGTGGCTCGAGTCCTCTGAACTAGAGGAAGAGGAGGAGGATTCATGCCGATGTCTGCTTGTGGAGCGATGCCGACATCAGCCTGATGATCAAGATGATGAGTACTTGTGCCTACGGTCCCTATTCTTGGACCAGCCCCTGTGCCCATCATTGGGGTGTGGGAGGGGCTTTTAGGTGGAGGAGTAGGCTCCCTGGGTGTCTGCTCAGGTCCGATGACAACTGGCTCGGTAGGAGGTCCCCTTTAATTACGTTCCAAAAGAAACAGAAGAGGGCCTTCACCTCGCTAAGAGGGATCTGAGGACCCGCTGGGCCAGCAGGCGCCTGGTCCTCTGAAGCAGGGGCCACAGGCATCGGATCTCCCAGCGTCAGTGTAGGAGAAGTGTTCATATCCACAGGCGATGCCAGACATGTTGGCGAGGAGTCGCTGGGTTCGACGTTGGTTAGTCCAACATCAGAGTAGTGGGCATTTGCTGGCTTCGGTCTGGGACAGAGGCCCATGGGGATGTCACATTACAGTGGGGCAGAGGTTGCTGAAGCAGGTACATGCTCCTGGCATTGGTGTCCCTTGTCCAAAGATGTAGAGGCCATAGCCGGAGCCAGACAGATGACGGGTAATGACCCCCTGCCGGAAGAGGGACCGGCCTGGCCACCTGTGGAAGAACCTGTGGATTTAAGGTAGGGCCTTTATCTTCAGGGGCTGCAGGGCAGAGACCGAAGTCCCAGATCCTGTTTTACCTCCATCCGCTATCAGTACCAGGGCGGGAGGTTTGTCCTCTGGCTGCCTGGAGGAGGTGAGGGCAGGCTGGGTAGGACGGTCGGGTCCCCCATGGGAGGAGGAACTGGAGACAGACAACTTCTTATGGGGAGACCTCGAGTGTGTCTGGGTCTTGTCCTTGTCCCAGGACTTGTGCTTCCCTGAAGAACTTCTCCCGATGGGTAGTGGACGATGACGACGAGGCCCCTGAAATGGAGGAGGAGGAAGGACTTTTTCCTGAAGATTGCTTTTGCATGGTGGCAAGCAGCTTCTCTAGAAAGTGGGCTTCAAGGGTCTTTTGGTGGCAAAGCCTGGTCCTTTGGTTAAAGCTCTGGCATGCTGGCAGCCCTCAGTGTTGTGGTCTGGGCTCAGGCAGAAAAGACAGGCTGTGTGGGAGTCTTTGGATGGTAACTCTTGCCGCACATGCGCTTTCTTCGCTCAACAGAGATCAGTGATGAAGATATGCAAAGAAACATGGAAAAAAAATCTATTTTTTGAGAAAAAAAAAAAATGCAGGTAAACACGCAATGAAAGTCTACTGTAACAGGGTGCATTTGTGGAGCCGATGCAAACAGGTAGATGGAGGGAGAAGAACTGAGGTGGGGCTGGGGACTGCCCCTTTTATACCATTGGCCAATGTCAGGAGCAGTCCTCGCTGAAGACTGCTTGTTAAAAGTTTTCTGTGGGGTCCTGGCACCTTAGTCCTTATGGTTACTGCCTGCTTCAAGAGCTCCAACTTGAAGTAAGATTCATTGTTACCAAAGTATCAGTTCATACCTGCTCTAAGTTACTTCATACTGTAGTGGTTTACTTCATACCTGTTCCATTAGTAGTAGGTTTGGAAGGAGACCCTCCCCAAGGGTCAGAAAATTGTTGTGCGCTGCTCGATAAAGGTGGTGCTGGTGCCCAAGGGTCAGCCGTAGACTTTGTCTGAGCAGGCCCTGCTGAGGACGATGACCAGGGATCACCTGTGGAATTACCATCTAGAGGCACAGAACCTATGGTAGATAAAGGATGTGAAACACACAGTGAAATGCTTTCAGAGATTTCATTTAAATATAAATATTATTCCACCGGCCCGGAGTTCTGGAAGCACTAGCAATACAAGTGCCTTGCATTCTAGTCTTGTCTTAGAACCTCATCATCATAAGCAGAGGTTGGTAGCCCTGAACATGTTCACATATGGACTAAAAGGGGACATGATCTCAGTTTTCCACATACTCGAGGGTATCGACAAGACTGAACAAACAAAAGTTTAATCTGGTGTCTCCAGCTGGATGCGGGAACATACCCTGAAGCTCGGAGGTGGTCAGTTCAGGGGAAATGTTAAACAAGAACTTCTGGAGGGTGGCGAACCTGTGGAAACTGAGAAGCATAGCTTCTGACAGTAGATAAGGGATGCTTGGCCCACCCAGTCTGCCCATCTTTTCCTTCCTACATTCTCACTGCAGGTGGAGACATTGGACATAAACATTTCTGCTCAACAAGGGAATCAATCTTTAGATACCCTGGGGAGTAAGAAAGGGCACAGGAACCTCTAAGTTAGCACATGTTTACATAGCTTACTTCTTGAAATAGGCATTTCTCAAATTACACACACACATATGCACGCATCTCCCCAATACACATGAACAATGTCTGTTCCTTTGACAATACCAGAAATACAGGGAGGGAAGGGGGAGAGAGAGAGAGAAGGGTTGCAGTCCAGAGGGACGGACAACCTTAGCTCATGGAAGGTGGTTTCAATTAACGATGGAAGACTCAGGAACAAAATGGGGGGCCCCCAGGCAGTGGTACTGGAAGCCCAGCCTAGGTTAATAGCAGTCATGAAAACATGGGCTATACAGAACCATGACAGGGACATTCCCTACTTGGAAAGGATAGGGGTTAAGGTCAGGGGAGGAGGTGTGGCATATTACAGTACTTTTGAAACAACATAAAAGCGATGGAAGTCAAGGACCTGGGAGGAGAATCAGGATAGAAATGGTGTGCGTATAGTTGGTAGATGAAAAAAGGAGGAATCTAAGAGTGGGAGTGGACTACAGACTACCACAGCAGTTCAAGAAAGGGGACAGGGAGTTAGAGGCCCAAATCAGAGGGGCTACCAGTCTAAGGAATGTGATACTGTCAATTTCAATCTCCGAGATGTGGACAGGGAACAGGGGTTCAGTTAATTTATTCTTAGTGGAAGTCTAAAACTTCCAGGACTTGAAATCTGGAAGTCATTCCATTTTTTGGAAGTCAAAATGTTCCCTGGATCTCACATTTTGAAAATTAACATTCCTGGAAAAAACAATCTGTGGATGTTAATATAAATATTAGTGGTAAAATACAATTTATTTCAGAAAAAGCCACATTTCTTGACTTTCATGCCCACAATTTTGGAAGTCATATAATTTTCTGTTTTACATTTGGACGTCAAAGTCTTCCTTCCCCTTTATTTTGGAAGTTTTTGCCCTATATTTAGAGTAGTTATTTATATGGGGCACCCTTCCACGTTGGCTCAGGGTACCACTACGACAAAAATAAAATCACAGCAATAATTAAAATACACACCCAGCTTAAAATACAACTCAATAAATTGAATAACAGACTATAATAAATACAAACAGTGAATTTCCTGATATAGGATGACTGAATAAAGATTTAACATCAAATGCATATATAAACAGAAAGGTTTTCAGACCCTGTTTAAATGCTTCCATCGGAGGGCCTCCTTCAAAGTTCTGGGCCAAGAATTCCAGAGGACCAGGGCTGAATCTTCAAATGCCTGGTCCCCATAAGATTTCAACCTCACCCTAGGAACTACCATGAGGCCCTCCTCAGTGAAGCAGAGAGGATGCACAGGTATGTGGGGATGCAGGAGCTCTACCAGGTAGTCAGGGAACAGCTTGTGTAAGGCCTTATAAATCAACAAATCAACTTTTAAAGAAGACACATCACTTAATTGGCAGCCAGTGCAGATCCCGTAGCGCCTATGACACATGGCATGACCAAGACGGGCCTGTCAGCAACTAGGCAGCCGCATTCTGCAGCAGCTGCAGGTGTCGTAACATACCTCGATTGATCCCAAGGTAAAGAGCACTGCAGCAGTCAATCCTCTAAGTCACAAACGCATTCACCAGTGTGGCCAAGGCGTCAGGCGGGATAAGGGACCTAATCTGGCAGATGTTCCGTATATGGTAAAAGCCATTCCACACTACTGCCAACACCTGAGCCTCAAGTATTAGTCTTTCATCCAAAATGACTCCCAGATTGTTCACCTTTGTGGCAGCCAATAACCTGAAGGGGCCAAGCCAAAGCCCGGTCTCCCTCCCACCCTTTGAACCCGCTCAACCAGTTTTCTCTGGGTTCCGTCTCAAACAGCTCAGGGACATCCAGTTCTGAACCTTGGTCGGGCTCCTATTTAGCACATCAACTGCACCCAATGTCCCAGGTGAAAAGGACAAGTACAGCTGGGTATTACTGGCATAACAATGAAACCCAAGCCCATTCTGCCTAATGATCCCACCCAGGGGAAGTATATACACCGCGAACAACATCGACGACCGAACCAAACCCTAGGGTACTCCACAGGACACAGCCATGGAGCATGAGGAAAACTTTCCTAACATCACCCTCTGAATCCTGTGCTTGAGGCAGAATTCAAACCAGCCAATGACTTTGCCAGCGAGTCCTACATTCACCCTGAGCTAGTCCACTAGCAGCCCATGGTCCACGGTATCAAATGCTGATGAGAAACATAGACCATGATGGCAGGAAAGACCATAGGTCCATCCAGTCTGTCCATATTCCCTGGAACCTATTGTTCCTCCATAATAATAATCCTCTCCATCCTATTCCCATTCTCCTCCCTGGTCTTGTTGCCCCGGGCGACCACTATTCCTTTCATTCTATCCCATGCCTGCTTGAATCCCCTATGTTTGCACCTACAGTACCACCTCAGCTGACAGACTGTTTCAAGGTTCCACTACCCCTTCCAGAAGAAAAAATGACTCACCTTAGTATTTGTGCTTCTTCTAATGGAGTCTTGCTGTATTCAGACAGTCTGCAGTTAGCTCCAACTTTTAAACTGCCCTGGAGAGTATAGGGTTAATTTTCTATGCAGTTCATAGAATGTTGAGCTCGAGCTCGGTTGAGGTCTCTGTCTGCAGCACTTTGAAACCCAACCGTCAGATTCTTACGAACACTCGCTCACTAACTATACTATGTGGAAATTGTAAAATTTATAACTAGCCAACTGGCAACAGAAAGTTTTGTATTCCCAAAGGAAGACTCAAGTCAGGAAACCCAAAACCAAAACCTATCCAAAATAAAGATTATAATGCAAAGCACCCAGAAACATGGAGGGTGTGCTAAAGACACCCCTGAGGTGCAACACTGCACCTGCCCACCCACTTCCCAAAAACAGGTTCTGAGAGGGGAGGCAGGGAGGAAAGTCATTATACAGCAAGACTCTATTAGAAGAAACACAATTACTAAAGTGAGTATTTTTTTCTTCAAACAACATGAAGTCTTGCTGTATTCTGACAATCTGCAGACTACCAAGTAGTACCTCCATGGAGGAAGGAGAGAACCTACTTTGGGAATAGGCTCTGTAAGTACTGCTATGCCAAACCGAGCATCACTCCTAGCCTGGATATCCAGAGAGTAATGCTTGGTAAAGGTATGGACTGTTTTCCAGGTGGCTGCTTGACAAATTTCTAACAGAGGGATATCCCTGGCAGCAGCCAGGGAAGCAGCTGTACCTCTTGTAGAGTGAGCCCTCAGGCCTGAGGGTGGAATTTTTCCCAGTTTCTTATAGCAGAATTGTATACAAGACACAATCCACCTGGCAATAGTTGTTTTGGTAGCAGGTTTACCCTTTCCCACTTCCCCATAAGTGAGGAACAACTGGAGGGAATCAAACCTGTGACCCTTGGTACGCTCTATGTAGTAACTAAGGGCTCTTTTAACATCTAAACTGTGTAGCCTCCTCTCTCCTGAAGAAGAATGATCAGTGAAGAAGACAGGGAAAGACAGACTGATTCAAGTGGAAGTGTGAAACCACTTTGGGCAAGAACCTGCTACTGGTTCTAAGGACCACTTTATCTCTATGAAAGGAGATAAAATCAGGTTCCACTGACAGGGTTTGCAATTCACTGATACGTCTGGCAGAGGTAATGGCTACCAAAAACACAGTTTTCCAAGTCAAGTACTTAAGCTCCTCTGAGGATATAGGCTCAAAAGGAGGTTTCATAAGTTGAGCAATGCAAATATTTAAGTCCCAGGCAGGGGCAGAATCCCTGAAGGGAGGATTGGTATGAAGCAATCCCTTGAAAAATTTGCAAAACACAGGATGAGATGATAGTGAGGAAGGCTTCCCCACTGACAGAAAAGCAGAAACAGCTGACAAATGTACCTTGAGAGTAGCTGGTCTGAGGCCTAGGCCATTAAGATGTGCCATATATAATCCAGAACTGTAGGCAATTTAGCACTGTCTGGAGAGATGTGCTCCTTGGAACACCAAATGCTGAATCTTTTCCATTTGGAGTCATAAGTCTTTCTGGTGGAGGGCTTTCGAGAGGCTTTGAGAATATCCAGACCCCCCTGAGACAGATGCAAATCTACAAACTCTAACTCTTCAAGAGCCATGCCTTGAGATTGAGAGACCGAAGATCGGGGTACCAAATCCTCTCCTGAGAGGATGTTAACAGGTTGTAATTCCTGGGAAGAGACAGGGGAAGATGGATTGCTAGAGACAGCAACAGAGGGTACCAAGGCTGTCTGGCCCAGTCTGGAGAAATCAGAATCAGTCTGCAAGGTTGTGACCTTACCTTGACTAGAACCCTGAATAGTAGAGGAAAGGAAGGGAAGGCATACAGAAATTTCCCTTCCCAATTCAAAATCAGAGCATCCAGAGGGACTGAACCCAAGACTGGGGGTCTGCAACAAAACAGTGGAAGTTGGTGATTGCCTGGGGCTGCAAAGAGATCTATCTCTGGAGTGCCCCACCTTGGAAAAATCTCTTTCAACACCAAGGGGTCCAGGGACCATTCGTGATGGCCCTGGGAGATCCTGCTCCGTGCATCTGCCAGCATATTGTCCTTTCCTGGAAGGTGGACTGCTATCAGAGAGGTCTGCAGGGAATAAGCCAGGGACCACAATTTCATGGCTTCCGTGCACAAGGCCGTAGACCGAGTGTCTCCCTGCTTGTTGATGTACCACATGGTAGTGGTGTTGTCTGTTCTGACCTGAACCACCTTGTTCTGCACAGACTGAGAGAAGGCTTGCAGGGCCAGAAAAACTGCCCTGAGTTCCAGGAGACTGATATGGAGAAGGGACTCCTGAGGGGACCAAAGTCCTTGGGCTGTGACAGCCCCCAGATGAGCTCCCCACCCCAAAAGGGAAGCATCCGTGGTAAGAACCACCGAATGAGACTGAGTGACAAATGGGATCCCTTGTCTTAAATTGTCCTGATCCTGCCACCACCAAAGAGCCTGGATCAGTGTCCGAGTAACTGGAATCAGTTTGGTAAGGGGGTCCTTCCTTTGGGACCAAAAACCAGTTCTATAAGAACTCTTGCCCTTTCCAGGGGAAGAAAGGCTCTTGCCTTGACAGTGTCTAGCTCTGCCCCTATAAAGGTAAGAAGCTGCACTGGTTCGAGAACTGATTTGGGGAGATTGAGAAGAAATCCCACAGAAGTGAGCACTTGCTGGGTGACGTGCAGGTCTGACTTGACTTGGCCTGGAGACTGACCCACTATGAGCCAGTCGTCCAGATATGGAAAAATGGAAATCTTTTGCCTTCTTAAAAAGGCCACTACTACTGCCAGGCATTTTGTGAAAACCCTTGGAGCTGATGTTAGGGCACAGGGCATTGCTCTGAACTGTTAATGGCCTGAGGGCAACTTGAACTTGAGGTACTTTCTGTGGGAGCACCTGATGGGGATGTGAAAGTAGGCATCTTTGAGGTCCAGGGAGGCTAGCCAGTCCTCTGGCCTTAGAGAAGGAAGAATTATTCCCAGGGCCACCATCTTGAACCTTGGTTTTAAAAGAGGTTTGTTCAGGTATCTTAGATCTCGGATGGGTTGCCACTCCCCTGTCTTTCTTGGGGTAAGAAAGTACCTGGAGTACAGACCTTTGCCCCAGTGTAGGGTAGGAACTCTTTCTATGGCTTTTAATGCCAGAAGAGATTAAACCTCTGCCTCTAGGGCAAGGGTTTCGGACAGACTTGCAGGTGGAAAAGATCTGGCTCTCATCTTCGGAAACTTTTTGAAGCTGAGAACCAGTCCCTGGCTTACTACTTCCAGGACCCGCTTGTCTGAGGTAACAGACACCCAGTCCTGGACGAAGTAAGCCAGCCTGCCCCCTACAGGGATAGGAGAGTCGACCTGGCAGGCCCATAAAGGTGTCTGCTTGGCAGAGGACTTAGGCTGAGGAGTGGATGCAGCCCTGCTCATCCCCCTTCTGCCTTGCCCTCTGAAGAACCCCCTCTGTGAAAAGGGAGAAGAGGTCTGTGCTTGGTAGAAAGGCCTATGAAAAGGCCTGCCCCTGCCCCTAGATTGCTGCCTTTGAGGAGTTGCCTGCCTCTCCTTGGCCTGTGCACCCATACATGGTCCTATATTCCATCTTTCTTTCATGTAATTCTCTGTCTGCTCCCCAAACAGAGAATTACCTTCCACAGGGAAATCCATGGCCTTAGCCTGGGTGTCCTGTGAGAGGCTAGTACATCTGAGTCAAGCCATTCTCCGAAGAGTCACAGATGTAGCCATGACTCTTGATGACACATCATTGGAGTCCACAGCAGCATGAAACTGTATTTTGATGCCTCAATCCCATCCGCAGCCACCTCCTCCAGCTCCTTGGCCAGCTGGGGGGAGGCCTGTTTAGCCAGTGCCAGTACAGTGTCCCACCTGGACATCTGGTATCTGGCTGTATAGGCCATATAATTAGCCTGCCTGAGTCCCAAAGAGGATGCCATGTATTGCTTCTTTGCCAAGGCATCCATCCTCCTGAAGTCTTTATCTGGGGGGTGTGAAGCCAAGGGAACATTAGCCCTGTCACAGGCTGCAGCCTGCACGACCCCAACATGACTGCATTGCTGGTAGAAAAACTCTGTGTCTGAGCCTGATAAAGTATACCTCTTGTCCATTCTTCTCTCAACAGGAGGTACAGAATTAGGAGGCTTTAACATTTTTTGTGTCCGTTTCCCAAAAGATTTGTGCAAGGGAATAGACAGCCTCCTGGACTCTGGGATGTCCATCATTTCAACAAAATCAGGCTCCTCTTGATCCTCTGTAGCTTCCTCCATAGGGAGCTAAAGAGTTTCAGCCACTTTCCTGTAAAACAGTTAGTGGAGAGGGGACTCAGAGAGCCTAGGAGGGGAAACACCAGAAGGTCTGTCTGGGGAGATGTCCGGTTCAATGGGCACATCCAGACTTTCTGCTCCATCACAGTCATCATTTTGTTCATAATCCCCCTCCTCCTCTAATTCCGGTTCATAACTTCTTCAGGGGCATAATACTGAACCGGTGGAACTGACTGAACCGAACCCCTAGTTAACGGAGCCAGATCAGACGGAACCGGGCGAAGCGATTCAACAATCCGAATCGCTCAGGCAATCTCATCAGTGGTCAGAACATGAACTTCCGGATCCGAACCGGCTGATTTGTCTTTTCTTTTCCTTTTTGTAGGAACCGATCCCTCAGGATCGGCTCTCCTCTTGCCCGAAGAAGTATCGCCCTGGTCAGAGGGCACTCCTTCTGGTTTGATCGGAACCGAACCGGGCTGGCCATCTGGGTCAGCGGACTTCTCGGCCTCTTTTTCCCCAAGTCTACCTAATCTCTTCTCCAGGGTAGACTTAGGAACATTTTTACAAATTTGGCAGTCTGTATCGAGGTGTTCAAACCTCAGACAATACACACAGGTGGTGTGGGGATTGGCCTTAGCAAAGACCTCCCCACACTCAATGCAGTGCTGAAACCCAGTGGGCCCATTTTTTTTCTTGGGTTTTTCAGACATGGCCAACCTAACCAAACTTATCCTTTTTTCGGCAACTGCCAGGCAAGATTCCCTTATCGGTTCCTAACCATGTCACGGGTATTGGAAAAAAACATTTAAAACACATTTTTTTTTTAAATCGATAAGGACCAGTCACCACACTCTAAAGCAAAGTACAAGACTTCAATATATAGGATTGGTTCAGCTGAACTGATCGAACAAGTTTACAATTTCCACAAAGTAAATCAAAAAAACTATCTAGTACTCGTGGTACCGCAGACAGAGCCTGAACCGACAATGCAGAATAATTTTGGCTTAAAACCGACACTTTAACCGACTTTTGAACAGAGCTGAAGGAGAAATCTCCGGAGCGACTGTTCAGTGAGGCGGAGTAAAGAATCTGACAGTTGGGTTTCAAAGTGCTGCAGACAGAGACCTCAACCGAGCTCGAGCTCAACATTCTATGCACTGCATAGAAAATTAACCCTATACTCCCCGGGGCAGTTTAAAGGCTGGAGCTAACTGCAGATTGTCAGAATACAACAAGACTTCATGTTGTTTGAAAGAAGCACTTCCTCACGTTCCTCCTATTAATTTCCACTCGTGACCACGAGTTGGTATTCACGGTAAATAATTCCTTACAGTTTACCTTAATTTCTTTAAGGAACTTGAAGGTCTCTATCATATCTCTCTCCCCTCTCTCTTCTGGTTTCCAGTGAATACATGTTTAGCGTCTTGAGGCACTCCTTGTAGGATCTGCCCTGCTGGCCCTGAATCATTTTTGTTACTCTGCGCTGCACTGTTTCCAACTGATCCCTGTCCTTTCAGAGGTGAGGACTCCAGAACTGGACACAGTACTCCAGGGGAGGCCTCACCAGGGATCTATCTAGAAGAAGTATTACCTCTTTTCTTCAGCTATCAATACCCCTCCCGATACATCCCAGTATTCGGTTAGCTCTGTTATAGGCCTTGTTGCACTGGCTCATTTGTTTAAGGGAGTTACTGATGATAACTCCTAGATCCTGTTCCTCCTCTGTAGTGCCAAGTCTCACCCCACCCATCCAGTACACCGTCTTGGAGTTCCTTTTCCTTAGGTGCATTACCTTGTACTTTTTGGCACTGAATTTTAAGTACCAGACCTTTGACCACCCCTCTAGTTTTTGTACATCCTTCTGCATATCCCTTATTTCCTCATCACTATTCACCTTCCCACAAAGTTTCTTGTCATCTGCGAAGAAAGACAACCTGCCCTACATTCCCTCACCAATGTCACTAATGAACATGTTGAAGAGGACTGGATCCAGGACAGATCCCCGTGGAACTCCATTCGTAATCTCCCTTTCCTCTGATTAAACCCCGTTGACCACTACCTTCTGCTGCCTCCCTTCTAGTCAACTACCCACCCAGTTCACTAAGGTTTAGCCGCACCCAGGTCTTCCATCTTTTTTCAGCAACCTTTTTTGTGCAGTACGGAATCAAAAGCCTTGCTGAAGTCAAAGTACAGCATATACACAGCATGGACCTTGTCTACTTCTTTGGTCACCCAGCCAAAGAAAAAAAAAATCAGGTTAGTCTGACAAGACCTTCCTACCACGAAACCATGTTGTTTACTATCCTGGAGCACGTTGCTCTCTAGGTAGTCCATGAGGGTCTTTTTTTTTTTTTTTTTTAAACTTTATTTGTAAGTTTCATCATACGAATATGCAACATGTACATTATTACATACATATTACAAGCACAAGCGGGAGATTGCATAAGAATTGTATAGAAATATGAAAAAATAGATCACTCACATAAATGTGGTCTCAGGTCTGTGGTCTCCAACTCTAAGACTAGGAAGGAGTATTAAGTAAGTGGCAATAAGGTCGTAGGATTTTTTTATTACTCTCACTACATGTCTTCGCTAAAAACTATTTGCCAAGCTATCGCCCCACTAGTAGGTAACAATTAAAGACGGGGGAGATGGACAATACCATTGGACACAGGCTGAAATAGCTACAGGCTGTCTGAGCTCAGTTAAGTTATGATTTAACCCTACACGCAAAGGTTTCCGGAAGGAAGCAGTATAGGGAGTGCAACATTTCGTAAGGATTTTTATGTAGTCCACAAACTGAGCGACGTGCATCAGTACGTCAGAAGACAAACTGTCCAACAGTAATAGATACAATAAGTAGCAGGCAAAAACTAAGGGAAAATCAGTTCAAGTATTAACAAAATAAGCAAATATCAGCTCCAATCCCCTGTCTGCCCACTACAAAGTTTGGTATTGAAGCACGCTGCACATACTGCATCGTAGGAGCACGACAGTTCGGGGAGTCACCTGATAACCACAGTCCTGCTACAGTCCATCTGGCTCCCCCTTGCCCGAGTCTTGATCCGAGGTCCTGGTCTCCATGCGGGAAATCAATGACTCTGCAAAGGTAACTACTGCATCAGGGTCAGTCAATATCAGCATTTTCTGCCAGTAGACTACATGAAGCTGCGCAGGAAAAAGTACTTGAGACTTTACGCCTTTTGCCAGGAGTGCCTTTTTAATCTCTTGCAATTTCTTTTTTCTGTTCTGCGTCTGGGATGACAAGTCCGGGAAGAAGCCCAGGCGACTCCCCTCCCATACAATGTCCCCCTTTTTCCTGGCCTCTTGTAATAATGGAATTCTCCCTTCTGGTGTAGACAGGGACACAATCACTGTAAAAGGATGAGAGGAATTTCCCCTACCTGCTGGACGTGGAGGAATGGTGAAGGCATGCGAAATAGAAATGCCCCTATCTTTTATTAGTAGGTACAAGTCCTCAAAGATCAACCGGTCTACTGTAACCAAATGTTCGGAGCGGTTTGCCATACGAGGGGGGGGGGGCCCACAACACGTGCATTCCTGTGGCGAAATCCACTCCCTCAGGTCTCAATCTTGGATCAGAGAAAAGTAACTTCCCTGATTAGGCCCGTAGAAACTTTTGCTTGTCGTTCTGATGAAGAGGTAAGGTCAGCTATCACTGAAGAGTTGTCAGCAAGCCTCTGTTCTAAATTGGAGAATTTTTTCTCCATTGCAGTCAGTCTTTTATTCGTCTCGTCGCCAGCCTCCTGTAGCTTAGTTAGGAGAGGAAGAAGTTGTTGTAACTTCAGCGACAAGGCAATAGTTGGGCCTCCAGGTTTTTCCGAAGTGCTGGCTCCCTGGCTAGGAAAGTAGGAGTCTAGCCCTGAAGCAGAGCGATAAGGCTGTTTTTTCGGGCTCATCTTTGACACTGATAGATCTGCTATACTGAGCACGCCAAAAAAGGTTGAACTTGAGCTGTAAAACGTAATATTATTACATTTTTAAATCGAAGCAAAATGGAGCTCCAGAAAGATCGACCATACAGCTGAGTGCTCTACAGATCCCCCCATGAGGGTCCTCTTTGATTAATGATTTAATTGGCTTCCCCATGATAATAGGTTTCTGAGGAAGGACTTGGTTGGTCCAAAAGCTTAAGCACTTTTTTTTTTTTTTTTTTTGTTACATCTATGTTGGTCCAATAAAAGTATCAAACCATTTGTTTCTGGATCCGTTCTTACAAGGACCAATATGGCAACTAACTTATTCTATGTCCCACGATGAAGGTCAGACTGACAGGCCTGTACTTCCCTGGTTGCTCCATATCCCCCCCCCCCTTATGAAGCAGTACAACGTCTGCCATTCTCCAATCCCTTGGAACTTCCCCAGATCTAAGTGAGCTGTTGAACAGCCCAGCCAGTGGTTCAGCCTGTTCTGCTACTAATTCTGTAAGTATCCTCAGATGCAACCCATCTAGTCCTGGGGTCTCATCTATGTTAAGGGCTACCGGCCCTTTCAGGACCCTGTCGCTAGTAAGTATTGGCTGCTTCATTTCCAAGACTCCCTTAGCGGCCACTCTGATGCGGCTTTCTGGCATGGACCCGCAGTCCTCCTTAGAGAATACTGAGCAAAAGTAGTCATTCAGGACAGCAGCCTTTTGCTCTTCCACCTTTTATCACCCCACCTCCATCAACTAGCTATGCAATGCCTCCCCTTTGCCTTTTTTCAATGCTATATCTAAAAAAAAAAAAAACTTTTTCTCTGTTCATAACCCCCTCCGCAATACGCAGCTCCATATCTGCTTTCACCTCCCTGACAGCCCTCTTTACCTTCCTATTTTTCTGTAGATAATCCTCCCTTTCTGCCTTCCCCTGCTTTTCCTTGTATTTATAGAAGGCCTTCTTTATGGCCCCAACTACTTCCCTGACCCTAGTTGGGAACAACAGTGGTCTCTTAAACCTGTTTTTGTTTTTAAGACACTGTTCTTATGCTTGCCTTAGATGCCTCAAGGATGGCTCCCTTTATTGCCCCAATCTCTCCTTTATCCCCCTCATGTCCTCCACCATTCTTCTCTATCTTGAACTTGACCATTGCCTTCTGTCTCTCACCCTGTGTAGGTCATTATGCACCCCAACTAGTGCAGTCTCAGTGGTGTGCCTGGACCTAAACCCAGACTGGAGAGGCTCACAGATGTCAAAGGCAGTGAGGTGTGCCTCAAAATGAAGCACAACAACCTTTTTGATGTCTGGGTCCAATGAAGGCTTTTTCAGAAGAGGTTTTACCAATGCACTTAACAGTGCCACTGGGAACACCCCCTCTGACAAAGAACACTGGACAATCTCTGTGAACACCAGGTCCAGATGCCCAACATGGCTCACCAGTAGTCATGTTGGACTTGGATCCAGATTACAATAAAAAAAAAAAAAAAAAGGCCACAGCTAAGAGGTCACCTCACACACACCCTCCATAGTCACTGCCCAAAACTCACTCCAAGACCACTGAATGGATTCCTGACTGCAAGGCTCCACTCTTCTGGGATGTGATAGCCCACTTGGGGTGATCCCAGCCCTAAAGGAGGACACCCTGTATGAGAAGAACCGAGCATTTCGCGAGTGAAAATGCTCTCATGGACACCAGACAGGCCGGATGTAAAAGCCTGTCAACTATCTGAAAGAGCTGAGCTAGTCGGTTCTTCCCATCAGCAATCTCCCTAGACAGAAAATCCACTTCTTACGAGTGACTGTCTTCTTATACTCATCACAGTGAAACATCAGAATCAGTTTGTCCTCCTGGGCTCTGGACCTCCTCCAACAATGCTCCAATCTTTGCCCCCTGGTTTGTACTGCCCTTAGCTCACCCTCAAACCATGGCCAAGGTACAACACCAGCAGGCATACACAGACTGGCGTTAAAAGATCAAAGGCCTATGTACTGGCCGTGTTATAGGCCACCACCAGGGCCAAATTAAGGCAACTTGGGGCCCTAGGCCTGAGAGAAATTTGGGGCCTCCCTCACCACAACCATGACACTTCACCACAACTGTGCCCCTTTGCTGTGACCACAACCCTTGGCCACTGCATACCAGTTACTGAAACCTGAAGAAAAACAGAAACATAGTAACATAGAAGTCGACAGAGAAGCACCTCTTAGCCCACCTCGTCTGCCCTTTTTTCCCTACATACTGTGCCACCGCATATCCTTCTCGCTCTTTGGTCTTCACCGCCCTGCCTTATCTCTAAGGTCCCATTTGTGTCTATCCCATGCGTACCTGAATCCTGTTACTATTTTAGCACCCACCACCTGCACTGGGATGCTGTTCCAGGGGTCCACCACCCTTTCCACGAGAAGTGTTTCCTCACATCTCTTTTGAGTCTCCCCCTCCAGTTTCATAGTGTGACGCCCTGTCTTTAAGCATCTTTTTCTATGTAAAATGCTACCTTCATGTACCTTTTTATTATGCCCCCTCTTCCTTCCTTTCCTCTAGAGAGTACATATTTAATTCCTTGAGTCTTTCCTCGTAGGGCTTCTGATGCAGGTCCTACACTATTTTGACTGCCTTCTTCTGTAATGCCTCCACCCTGTCTGTGTCATTCCGGAGATGGGGCCTCCCAAACTGGACACAGTACTCGAGGTGGTGCCTGACCATCGATCTTTACAGGGATAACATAACCTCCATTTTTCTGTGGGTTATGCCCCTCCCTATGTTCTTACTGTCCTACAAAAGTGGCATAAAACATAACCTAACTAAAATGCTTTGAAATAAATGATCTAATAATATCAGTATGGAAAATTAACAATAGTCTCTGTTTTGATCATTTAGAGAATATAATTACCAATTGGTCTTGTAAAAAAAAAATTGGGATGTGAATTGTCATGATGTGCACTTCTCCAAAGACCCCCCCCCCCACACACACACATGAATGTGCTTGCAATCTGGGTGTTATCATTTTGTCCTGTCAGGTAAGATCCAGAACAGTGCAGCACTCTACAATAACCCCTTGGACCATAGAACCACAAATTGTGCTGTGAATGTGAATACAAAATAAACGTTTTGAAATTTCATCTATAGTCGTTTGAATGTTTTTAACTGTTACTGCACAGTACTACACTTAGGGTCAGGGACTGCACACAAGTATAGGGCTTGTGGGCAGACTAGATGGGCCTAGCAGTCCTTATCAGGCTGGCCACCTGTTTGTAAGCATACCACCTTATCCAGTCAAGTTGCAGGAGCTGCTCCTTTGGACTTTGTCCCGTGAGGTATTATGAACCAGGATGTGGGCCTTTTGTGGGATGGGATAAAGACCCATCTCTGAAAGAGGCTAGGTCCTCAAGTGGTGTAGGAATTTAAGTTGGTAGTTTACTAGAGGAGTCATGAACTTTAGAGATTATATTTCAAAGCTAGTGTTTGTTGGAAGAAATCATTCCCAGGATCAAAGATTTATGTCATTAACAAGTAAACCAGGATAAATACGTGGAAAGATTTATTATTGGGATCCTGGAAATACATTAATTTTTATTCACCCTGAAAACAGAGCTATATCAAGGCCAGAATTTCAATATGAGAGAGATGACGGAAATAAAGAGTACAATTTTTAATTGTACAACTGAAATGCATTATAGATTTCTTAATTTTAGGACAGAAATGAAATATAAAACACGCCCATTGAAATGTACTGTTAACCTATTATATTTAAGATTAAGACTTGATTTTAAGTGGGGTTGGGAGACAAAGCAAAGGAAATGGGCCTGTTCACACCTTAAAGATCACCTTGGCCAGTGCCCCTTAAACCATCATCTGCACTTAACACCTAATCAGGGATGTGAGAGTCATTTTACAGTTAATCCCCTGTCTTGCTCCGATTACTCAGTGGCAGAGTCCTTTACAAAATAAAACAAACAAAAAATGCAGCTCTGGCAAAAAGAAGAGTATATAATAGTAAATGTATGTTGGGGGTTGCTGGGAGTCCCCTGGCAGGCTGGGGCCCTAGGCCTGTGC
Source organism: Neoceratodus forsteri (assembly GCA_016271365.2). NCBI lineage: Eukaryota > Metazoa > Chordata > Ceratodontiformes > Ceratodontidae > Neoceratodus > Neoceratodus forsteri. Next base: position 173,984,802 of record CM057449.1, on the reverse strand, counting down.
CTATGTTGCCTATGCCTTAATTCAACCCTGGCCACCACAGCTGCCTCTGATCCACCAGCGCATGTTTCCAACACTTCCAAGGTGTGCAGCACCGCCAAAGGTCCTTTGGAAGTTAAATACTCCCAAAATGGTGTTAACTGAATCCATGGGAAACATCCACAGCTAGGACTGCAAAGAAATAGGCATTTTTTTTTTTTTTTTATTTATAAGAGTTATTATAAGAGGGCTTCCTTGTACAGTGGGTGAAAGAACCTACCAGAGGCAGAACTAGCCTTGATCTGGTTCTGTAAAACCAGGACATGTTGGAAGATATTAAGGTAAAGAAATCCTTGGGGATGAGTTATCACAACTTGGTTTGGTTCACCTTGGCCCTAGATGACCAGAAGACAGAGTTTGGGACAAAGGTATAAGATTTCAGGAGTACAGATTTTCAGATAATGGGGGAGACCCTAAAAGACAAAGTGGTGGTGGTGGTGGGGGGGGGGGTTGAAAGGGTTAAGGAGGTAGAGGAAATGTGGGAACTCATAAAGTGTAGTATTTTGGAGAGAACTAAAAACAGTCTGAAGCAGGTAAGTAAAACCAAAACACACAAGAAGCCACTCTGGCTCTCCTGGATAGTGAGAGACAGTCGGAGCAAAGAGGGCTGTATTCAAAACGTGTAAAGGGGATCAATCTGAGGAAACAGAGGCACATACCTAGTGAAACTGAAGGAGGCAAGCAGAGCCATAAAGAGGGCAAAAACAAAGATCGAACTGAGGATAGGTGAGGTGGTAAAGGAAAATGAAAAAGGCTTCTTTAGATATCAGAGAGCAGAGGAATACTAAGAGGGGTACTGCGCCGTTAAAATCAGGAAATGTATGTGTAGAAGAGGATAGAAAGAAAAATTACTTGAGGTCTACATGAGAAAGCTGAAGCTTTGTGCCCACAGTGGACATCCTCCTTTGCTAGTCAAGCTACCTTTTGCTAGTCGAGCTACCTTCTCTTTCTGCTTCTCAAACTCTGCCCCCCCTTCTGTTCTGCTCCCTCTTTTCACATTCTGAAATTTCTCCTCCGCAGTTTCACTACTCTGTCCTGAAGTTGCTCCTGACACTGGGTCTTGGACTTTTGTCTGCTGCTCTCCACCCTTCACTGTCACTAGTACAGCCCCTTTTCCTTCAGTTTTCAACCACTACTCTTCCCCTTTTTACCACTGCATTGTTGCTCACTACATAAAGTATTTTTTTTATCTGCAGTTTATTGTATTGCATAATTCCTGCTCAGAAGTATTGCCAGCAATTGCTTATCTTGTTATACTTAATTCCATTACTGCAATTTTTGAACACTGTACGTTCTATTTGCTAGGGGTGCGTGAATGAATACCTTATTTAGAATATTCGCTGAGCATTCGTATTCGGGGATCCCAATTATTCACTGTTTGTGCTTCAAAAATCGGCCACTGGAACTGGCTGTGAGACTACAAGATCTCCTGAGACTTCCTGTTCCATCAGAGGCCACTTTGGAAACTCATCGAAAGTAGTAGTCCACCCAAAATTTGCAAAAACATATGTTGTACAGAGTGTTTTGATTTGTGTGTTAAGTCCTAGTGTGTCTTTCCCTCTGTCTGCTATTAGGAGTTTTTCCTAAATTAGCCTGATAGCTTTATGGTAGTTTTATGACCCTTGGGGAACTCCATCTGAGATAACTTAATTGCATTCCTTGTTCCTACAATGCATCCTGTCTCATGTAACAGTGATGTAGCAGAGACCATAAAGTCAACAGAAAGTATTGCTTTACAATCAGTTCACGACAGTAGAGATGGCTATATTTTAAAATATATGCAGAGTTCAGCTCAGTGACTGCCCTCATGGTAAAGGTCTTTCTGTCCTGAACAACTTTGCTGCTGGTCATTTGTGTGCAGCTTGTAAAGTTTCAAAGATATTTAGTTTGTTTGGCATGTGTGTGCTGAATCTTGGGTCTCTGCTACATCACTGTCACATTAGACTGGATGCACTGTGGGAACAAGGAATGCAATCAAGTTAGCTCAGATGGAGCTCTCCAGGGGTTGTAAAACTACCATAAAGCTAGCAGGCTAATTTAGGAAAAACTCCAAACAGCAGACAGAGAGAAGGACACACTAGGATGTCATACACAAAGCAAAACACTGCACAGCATATGTTTTAGCAAATTTTGGGTGGACTTCTCCTTGAAGGCAGATCATGTGACCCAGCACTCAAAGAAGCTTGGCAAGAGAGAAAGATGACTTGAGCTGCTGCAGAGAATCTACTTACATCCACTTGTGAAAATTACAAAAAAAATCAGAAATCTTGACATTTTTATTCCCTCTCTAAATCTCAAGCTAGAGAGGATAATTTCTGTAACACATTTGTGCGTTAACTTTCAGTGTTTCTCAGAAGAAATGCTAGGAGTGCTTTTTTTCCCCTAAATATTTGGCCTGTGTTTGCTTTGATAGTAAAAGCAGTTAGTCATAGCCTGGCCAATACGGCTTGTTTAAGGAAGTGTTACCGTTTATTATTTTGCTATCCCTTTCTTACTTGCAATTATTTATTGTGAAACAGCATCTACTTGTTAAAATGAGCCAAAAAGCAAAAATCTTGACAATTATGTCCCTTTTCTAAATCCCAAGCTAGAGGAGTGGGTAACTTTTTCTCACTTCTTTGTGATAATTTAAAGTTTTACTGTTTCTCAGGAGAACTGCTATGAGGTTTTAGTGAAAAAAATAGTTACACTACTAGGCCAGGCCTGTTTCTGCTCTGCAAGTACGAATCAGTCACAGCCCTGTTTCAAATCCTCCTTTTTTGGGCATAATGATAAAAAAGATCTCATTAGGTGTAGCAGCATAGAGAAGCCACTCAGCCAGTAGCTGCAATTTGCACAAAGCCAAAAAATGACAATTATTTCCAATATCAAGTTGTTCAATTCCCCCCCCTTAAAACCACACATATTAACCCCAACGTTTCGCCAACTAGGCTTGTTTAGGGGAGTATTTTTACTATTGTGTTATCATTTTGCTATCCCTTTCTTACATGCAGTAATGCAAATAAAAAAAAAAAAACCTTCCTGCTTTTATGGTTCTTTTTTAACATCCTTTCATTTCATTTTTCAAGGAGAGACAAAAGGCAAGGCCTCTCAGAACATTTTTTTTTAAAAGCACCAAGTTGGTCTCCCTGCAGACAGCCCCAACCCACTAGCAGACCAACATGACACAGTGAAAACGTTTTGGCAGTGTGGCCACCCCGATGGGCCAGAATCAGGATGAGCACAACTGAGCTGGTGCCGTGCGGTGTAACGGACCCTGACTGAAAAAAACTCCCTGCTGTCTCAATGACAGCTCACAGAGTCAGAACAGGGTACATCTTGGCTGGCCCATCAACGCAGTGGTAAGCAAGGCAAATTTTATTTATCCAGTGCCCAATCCCTGGGGCTCTGGGCATCTTACATTAAAAAGTAGGGTCTTACATTAAAATAGGGCTATTACAACACAACACACAATAAAATACTGTAGAACTAGATATAAGTGTGTAAAATTTATTTCGTGCTGCTGTCATGCTCCATGATCGCGCCCACATACATTCGCGCTGTTTATCCCTTCAAAAATAGCCGTTCGTGTAGCTGCTTCTGTGCCACAGTGCATCTGCACTGTCTTTGTGTGTGTGTGTGTCGCGGCTACTAAACTGCTAAAAAACACAGCTAAAAAACTAATTACAGTCACAGTGATATCTTTATTTAAGTGGCTAAAAAACCCTCTCAGACCTGCCACCAAGAGAGACTTTTCTGCCTTGGAAACCGGCAACTTGGATGCTGATATTCTTTCGGTGACAGCCGGGATATCCAACCTGATGGCAGAAGCTGTAGCAAAAGAACTTGCTGTATCTTCTCCACCAGCAAAAAAAATGCAGAGCGCCTTATGCCGTGTACACCCCTGTGGCCATATTTGAAATTGGCAAGTATTTGTGTGAACATGGGGGTAATGAATGCAACACGGTATTATGAGAGTAAATACAAGAAGAAAATTAATGAGATCACAGTCCACACCTTCAAGCGTGATTATAAAGAAAAACTGGCACAGACTCCAGACCCAGACAAACTTACTAAAGACCTGCCCATAAAAGCCCGTGGTAGCCCATGTCTGCTCATGTCGGACATAGAAGATGAGTTTAAAAACATTGTTAAGCCGGCCTGGTGGCGCAGAGGGCTGAGACGCTGGTGCCTTACCTCACACCACACCGGCGACCTGGGTTCAGAAACGGACTCAAGCGCCGGAGGGTCGGCAGGGGAAGGAGTAGGATTGAGCATCTGGAGAACTGTTCTCCTCTCCTGGGGTGGGTTGGGGATTGGCATCGCTCTGTAGAGGCCCCCAGTGGAGACCAGTGAGCTCAGAGGTGACGTGGCTAGGGAAAAATCGGTGGGAAAGATCTGAAAAATGGCATCTCCTCCTGCCGGATGACGGCCGCCTGGACCAGTGCCCCGTCGAGCTCCGCGGCAGCCAACTGGACCAATGCCTAAGCTGACAGGCCGTTAATGCTCGGAAGAGGAGGACCCACCCGAAGCAAGGGTTACGTCTCGGCTTACCCTAAGGTGGCTGCAATGTGGGGCTGGGGTCGGCAGTGGAGACAAGCAAGAGGTGAGTGTCTTTAGCAATTGGCCCGGAGATTTAGGGGAGTCGCAGGTGAGATAAACAAACAACACACAAAAAAAACCCACTGTTAAAAGCACTGAGGTCTGAGGGTGCAGTTATCAATGGTAGACTGTTGCTGGCAACAGCGACTCGGATTGTTAAAGCAAAATGCCCAGAACCCCTTGTGGAAAATGGTGGTAGCCTCTCCTTTTCCTTCAGGCAATGGTCCTGGTTGTTTTTAAACCGCATGGGTTTCAGCAAATGAAAAAGCACAAAGGCCACAAGAAAAACACAAGATTTTGATTCTTTAAAAACAAGCTACCTGAACAGAACTGCCACAGCTTCTCATCTGGAACTCAGTCCCCTGAGCTTGTTTTAAATCTAGACAAGAGAGAGGTTAACTTGGTTCCCTGCTCTGAATGGACAGTGGACACTGTGGGGGAAAAAGCAGGTTCAGGTTGCAGGTTTGGGCGACAAATGCCAGATAACAGTGGTTGTCTGCTGCAGTCTCTCTAGCCACTACCTACCATCTCAGATAATCTACCCTGGTCGCACTGAACAGTGTCATCCCTCCTACAAGTTCCCCTCAGACTGGCATGTTCAGCATACCGAGAACCATTGGGCCCACACTGAGACAACAATTCAATACATTGAGTGTGTTATTGTCCCTTTTATGCATTCAATAAGACAAAAACTGCAGCCGCTAAGTGCACAGAGGACACTGTTAATCCTACGTCTTTTTAGAGGTCACATAATGCAAGAAGTGCTTGACACCTTTGACAAGCACAATATTGTTTCAGTCTACGTTCCCATTTCTTGCAACGACCTATTACAACCTCTGGACACTGCCATAAATAAAGTTTTTAAAGATGAACTAAAGCAACATTTTACGGAATGGTATGCCAATGAGGTAGCTGGCAAAGTGGCCAATTCGGATCAGGACCTCACAAGAAAGATGAACATTGATCTCAGAACTACCCTGAAAAATCGTCACGCTCAGTGGCTGGTGAGCAGCTCTGCCAAACTGGCAGCTCAACCTGAGGACTGCCGTCGAGGATTTGAGCAAGCTTGCATCCTACAGGCACATACCGAATGTCTGAATAGTAAGTCTGTTTCAACACCTCCAGCCAAACATTGAAAATTAGTGCAGTGATGTGTAACCCTTTTATTTTTCACACGGTGATGGGGAAAGCGTGGTGCGAGACAGCAACATGAAATGCCACAATTCTGAAGGGTAAATGTATCTCGATTAGCCTATTCAGAAGCTGAGCGAGCTGTGTACTTTATTTTTCAGATACCGCAATGTGAAGCGCAAAGCATCAGAGCTCCGAGAAGTGTGTCGACAACTTTTTGTTCCCTTCCCCCACCATTTTTTAATGTCCACTATGAAATAAAAGTTCCCTCACCTTGCAAACATGTTTCTTGTTTAAATTTATTTTGAATTTACTCAATAGTATCCAAGGAATTACCGAATACACAGTAGCGGTAACCAGGAAGTAGTAATACCGACCACGTGGTCCCGATTGATGAATCACAGCGTGCGCTTAGTCGATGGCTGTGAGCGAGTCTGAGTCAGATACGTCGTGTAGTAACGTGAAGTAGTGCTTTTTCTGGATTAATGCACAGTATTTTTGATATTATGTGGCCAATACCGAACAAATCTGGATACAAGGTACTGTAATACAGTCACTAAGTAAGGCCATAGTAGTCGCAACGAATTGGGCATGTTTGGGTGACAGTACTCTGGTGGCGGCGTGTAGGCAAGCTACTGTAACAACAATTTAAAAGTCCGGTTTATGATTTTAGACTTGTGCTATTATAGTACATACTGTGTTACAGAATTATTAAACAGTGGGGTCAGTAATAGATACTGTAGTTTGACTGTATGCCGTGATCTAGTCACGCAGAGTACACTGCAGCAATGACCCACCTTGTTTATTAACATACGCTGTAAAAATAATTTCACTGAACCAGACCATTGAGTGATTATAGTGAAATTATTTTTACAGCGAACCTTTCTAGATCTACAGTATAAAGCAATAAACAAATCTCAGTAAAAATAAAACACTACTTAAAATTAGTGCAAGTCAAACACCTTCGTCAGGGAAGGCTATATGAAATAAATGGGCCTTTTTAGCCCCTTTTTAAACAACTTGACTGTTTGGGCCTCCATGATAGCAGCTGGCAAGGTGTTCCACAGGGCTGGCTCAGCAACACTAAAGGCATGGTCACAAGATGTTTTTAGCCTGACCTTGGGAACATCAAAGAGGCCCTGAGTCGAGAAGCGTAGGGAATGGATCGAGGAGGCCGGTGTGAGGAGATCAGCCAAACAGCTTGGGCCGAGCTCATACAGGGCCTTACAGGTGAGCAAGCCTACCTTAAAAAGGATCCTCCACCTGACAGACAGCCAGTGCAGAACCCGCAGGACAGGGGTCATATGACTGGACCTTGCCAGGCCTGTCAGCAACTGCACTGCTGCATTCTGTACCAGCTGCAGTCAGCGGTGGGTCCCTCTAGTCACCCCGAAGTATACAGCATTACAGCAGTCAAGCCTCGAAGTCACAAAGGCATGCACCAGTGACGGCAGATCTTCGGGCAAAACTAGGAGCGTAATCCTGGTGATATTCCTCAAGTGGTAAAAAAACATTTTTGACAACAGATGACACCTGAGCCTCAAATGTTAATCTGCTGTCCAGAACAAACGCCAAGATTCCACACCCTAGGGGAGGCCATCAATGCAGCAGATCCCAGAAACAATCCTGTACCCACTCCAGAGGCACTCCCATCACGCCCACAGCCCCACTCAATCACTAGTACTTCCGTCTTGTCTGGGTTCAGTCACAACCAGCTGGAGAATATCCAGTTGTTACTCTCGGCCAGGCAGTTGTTAATCACTTCCATGGCATCGTGTGTTCCAGGGGCAAAAGACAGATACAGCTGGGTATCATCTGCATAGCAGGGAAACCCCCAAGCTGTACAGTCTAATGAGCTTTCCCAGGGGCAGCATGTATACTGCAAATTATATCGGCGACAAGATCGAACCCTGAGGTACTCCACATGACAAGGGCCTTGGGCAGGAGGAGAAATTCCCCATCACCACCCGCTGCTTCCTGCCAGAGAGATAGGACTCAAACCAGTTGATGACAATACCGGCGTCGCGAGCAGTAGCATGCCCGGGTTCGGATATGGACTCGGGTCGTCGGGGGCTGGCTGGGGGAGGAGGATAGAGTGTCCTCAGGATCGTTCTCCTCCTCCGGGGAGGAAGGGCAGCCATCCCCACTGCAATACTGCCACCTGGGTGACCACAGGTGGAGGGGCAGTTTGGGGATGCCGTGGGAGGAGAGGATGTCAGTCAGGTTCTGGGACTGCCGGCATGCCTTCGCATGCTTATGTCTCTTGGACCTCCCAGTGAGCAGACTTCCTCAGGGGATGGGAGAAAAACAGGAAAAATGCCCCACAGCTGTGCCTCCAGCACGTAGCCTGATCATCTCAGATGCTCCTAAGGAGGCGCCTGACAAAGATTTTAAGCAGGTGGGGGGGGGGAGAATGGAAAGGGGAGCCGCTCCCTCCCTCCTCATCGGGGGTTGGGGGGGGCCCAATCCTAGGCAGTGTGGAGGTGGCCCAGGGAAGAGGTTTGAGTGCAGCCAACCCGATGCCTTGGAGGACCTGAGAGAGAGGCAAAGCTGTGGAGATCCAAATGGGGTATAAACAGAAACTATTATATATATATAATACACACAAACAAACAAACAGGGTATATCCCATTCCCTGTCTGATTATTTTTTATTTATTTAGGGATTCGGATCATAGCTTTGAGCTCAGAGCTCTTTTACAAAGGTTCCACGTCAAACAGTGACAATGACAGCAATAACAAACAGTTTACATACAATACTCGAATAGTAGGTAGGTAGCTAGTATACAGTAAGGATACAATGTCATTCATAGTACCAATGGTGATAGTACAGCGTCAAGAGCATTCAACTAGGGTAAGGACAGTGTTTATATGTAGCGAAGGAGATAAACAGGTGTGACACCTAATGTGAGAGTCAAGGTGAGGGAGGGATACAGGGGGTGGGCAGCCAGAAGAAGTGGCTTTGTCTAGGAGGTTGGGAGGCTGGTAGTATGTTGGTTTAAGGTTGATCCAGTGGGAGAAAAGGCAGGGGGAGAGGAAGACAGAGGTTAGGGCAATAGGGAAGAGTGGGTGTAAAGGAAGGGAAGGACAGTGTGGGTGAGTGGGCATTGTGGGTGTTAAGAGTCCTAGTGGCAGTCACAAACTGTCCTAATGAAAGGTGTTGCCTTAGGCCATTTTGAGTGCGAGATGCGTCAGGAGTTTAGAATGTGCACTGGGATTTCATTGACCATTGGGGGCCCTAAAGCTGGAATGCACGCTGTCCCTGCACAGTTCGACGAAAGGTGTTGATAGGGCCCCTCTCGCCCTGCCTCCCGTGGTATAGCTGGTAGCACTTGGTGTTAGGATGCTAGAAATGCATGGAGTGTTTTACCCATTAGTGCCTTTTTCCAAGGAGACATGTTTGGAATATAATCCTGTTCTTTAGTGGCAGCCAATTGGTCTCCTCGTATAAGGAGCAGGTGTGGGTATTTCGATCTGCAGCCATTGTGAGCCTTGTTGAGGGCAATGTGAATCCTTTTTAGTGCAGTGTCTGTTGCTGCGCCATAGACCACCAATCCATAGTCGATGGTAGAAAGGATGGAGCTGGAGACTGAGAGACGGAGGGCCTCTGGAGTGAGATACTTTTTAGGCCTATATAGTACAACCAGCTTGGTGTTCACTGCCTTTACCACTGTGTCGATATGTTGGGTGAAGGTGAGGCAGTCATCAACGGTGACCCCCAGGTACTTGAAGGACTGAACCTGTTCCAGCAGCTCACTGACTTTATCAGAGATGGTGAGGGAAGGGAGCTTCTTTTTGTGCTGTGGGCTGGCTGTGAGCATCACCTTGGTTTTTTTGTAGTTTAGTAGAAGTTTATGGCTACAGAACCAGTCTTCCAGCTTGTAGAAGGATGCCTGCAGCTCAGAGTGGAGGGCAACTATTGATGAACTGCTGGTGAGAAGCACAGCGTCATCTGCGTAAAGTATCAGTTTAGTGTCACAGGCTTCAGGAAGATTATTTAGGAAGAGACTGAATAGTAAGGAGGCGCCTGACACAGATCAGGGTATATCCCTGTCTGTTTTGAGGGTATATCCCAATCAGACTACAGGGGTACATATCCCTGGTGTACAACAGGAGGGGAAAATAAAAAAAAAAGTTCTGGTTTCTAAACGGAAAACAAAGAGTCAGCCCTGCAGCGCTACAGTACCGTCAGTACTGCCAACCACTCCGACGAACAGAGTTTCTGAATGGACCTTTATTGCTGGGGACCAGCCAGGGGAGAGAGGATTGACAAGCATCCCATTGATGGCTCTTCTCTTGGGAAGTGGAGGCACAGTGTCCCCCCACTGCGGGACTTCCATAATGCCCTAGCGTGAACTGGGTGCCTGCTGTTGGCAGCTAAGCAAAGTGGATGTTTGGAAAAAAGAAAATGAAATGAAAGTATTTCAAAAAAGCAATAAAAGCAGGTAGTTTTTTATTTGTGAGATAAATAACCGCTAGCAAGAAAGGGCTAGCAAAAAGATGAAAGCAGCAAACACACTCTGTCCCCTAAACAAGCTGCATCTCCGAAACGTTGGGGCGATGTGGGAACTGGGAAGCAAGATCTGGGGAAATGTTTTTGTAGGCTTTATGCAAAAGCAGAGTGTGAGTGGTACACTGTGCAGTGCACCCAGTTCTACAACCTCACTGTTATGAAGGCATAACACGAGAAGCAAGTTATTAGTACTCACTGGGTTTTAATTTACCTTGGGGTTATTGTAGCTGTGTTTTTGTTCAGCATCCTTACTGTCTGTAAGATACAGTGGCATTCCGATTATCCGAACTGCCTAGGGGACACAGGAAATGTTCAGATAAACAGGAGTCCGGATAATTGCGAGTTCCATTCTTGTCAGGCAGTGACAAGCAAAGTGCTAGCAGTGAACAAAATACAAACGCAGACTGCAGAAATCTTGAATAAATACAGTTTTACATAAAGTCTGTGACCTGCTACCACCTGCTTTTCTCTGAGGCTGGCAAAAAATTAGCAGTCGTGTAGACAAGTTCAGTTGTACTGTATTAATCCATGGACTCCAGAAGTTCCCGAAGTGCATTAACGATTTACCAATACAAATAGCACAGACGTCAATTTAAGGCTGAAGTCAGAATCTTAGCGCCAATGCTGACCTGCTTCTTTTTTTTTTATTTAGTTTTTGTTGACCGAGTAAGTGCACTGGACAAATCCTGCCTATTTTCAGGCACGACCCGGGGGAGGGGGATACACATGAATGCCAACTGACCTTGAACCAGATTAAGCTGTTGGTGGTATTTTTAGTGAATGAGGGAAATTTGGCCAGGACACCGGTGAAATTCCCCTACTCTTTTCGATAAGTGCCATGGGATCTTTAACATCCACCTGAACTACCACCAATCCAGGCAGATGGGACCTCGGTTTAATGTCTCATCCAAAAGACGGCACCTCAGAAATGCAGCACACCTCTCATGCTGCACTGCAGTGTCAGTACTGGGATATTAACCCAAGTGCCAGATGTGGGAACTGAACCCACAGCCCTCTGATCTCTCGGCCTCAGAGGCGAGTGTGCTACCTACTGAGACACTGACACTTTTGTCAGTCTACAGACTGCAGTTTGTTTTTTTCTACAGAAATTTAGCCTTCGTATGTGCACTTCAGGAGCTGGGCTGATGTAGTCAGTGTAAGTAACCCTGGGCTGAAATACGGTTGTTTGAGAGGTGGGGGGTGGAGTTCATTGTGAAAGCCACTTTCTCGTTTATAGAGAAACTCCAGATAGTATGCCAGCAGAGATGAGAGAACGAAGTGTGAAAGTGAGAAAGAGACTTAAAAAAATTCAGATGCATCTTGTAAAGTTCAGGGAAAGAAGGTCGGGGAACACAGTACTATTGTTGCACTTCACTTGTTGCGATTAATTAGCTGGCTTTTCATATGCTGAGAGGCTTAAATGCTACAATAATTAGCACCTCATTTAGATGGAAGGCTCTAGAGTCTTAACGGAGCCAGTAAGTTAGATGTCAATTAACACGTCTGTTAAACTAATTTGCAGTACTGGCGTCCGTATCTGAAGAGGGACATTAAGTTACTGGAGGGGGTGCAGCGCAGAGCGACAAAGATGATCAAGGGGCTGGGGGACTTATCATATGAGAGGAGGTTGAAGGAGTTGAACATGTACTCACTGGAGGAGAGGAGAGACAGGGGTGACATGATTGAAACCTTTAAAAACATGAAAGGAATAAACAAGACAGGTACAGAGGGGCTGTTCAAAGTAAAGGGAGGCGACACCAGGGCCATAATATGAGACTGGAGCGAGGAAGGTTCAGGAGGGAGATGAGGAGACACTTTTTACAGAGAGGGTGGTGACTGTGTGGAATCGTTACCTGCTGAAGTGGTATGCAGTAGAACAGTGGACTGCTTCAAACGAGGATGGGACAGGACAAGGGGGAGGGTTAATGAAGGGGAAGGGTGGAAGGGAGGGGCAGCTGCAGAATAAGGGGTGCTAGCTGCACATTCGAGCAGACTTGATAGACCTCTAGGCCTTTATCTGCTGGCAAATTTCATATGTTCGTAAACTGCTGGGGGACAAGCAGAGAGTCTGTTCGACAGGGAGTTCCGGTTTGGATAATCGGGATTCTATTATACATGATAACATTTATACAACAGGGGTGAGTAATAAATGAGTGTGATAAATCCTGCTATTTTCACCGGAGTGTGATGAATGTAAGAAATTACATTTATCACAAGGGCCGATGCAAACATTACCATTAGCGAAATAATTGAGCAACTGAATACCTCATATCATGTATTATGCAGTCACACAAAACCCGCTTATTCAGCGCAAATGGTTGACTTTTGTACACCACTTCCCGGAACAATGGGGGCTCATTGTATAAATCGATGAATACATGATGTGCACTTCAGGTGATATGGAAAATATTTTCACCTCATACAGTGACCTCTGGAATATCCAGAGGTCACGCTAAAGGAGTGAAAATATTTTCCATATCGCACACATGCCCATCATGTATACCCTATGTATTAAAACAAGAAGAAGATGGTTCAGAAAAAGTATGTATTTATATTTTAATGAAGGCTTCATAGTTAGGAAACAAGTTCAGAAAGACCATGGTCCATGAATGAACTTGCCACCATTCTATTTTCAAATGGTGGAACAAAAAAAATTAAAACTTTCTTTCACCCATAAAGGCATCAAGACTTCCTTTAAAAGATATCATGTTTTCACTTTCGACCACATGTCTGGGCAGCGTATTCCAAGTGTTAACAACTCTTTGTGTGAACCACTGACTTCTTTTCACAGTTTTATTATTTTCTCCAAGCAGTCGGAGGTTATGCGACCTTGTTTCTGCATTAAACACTGCAGTAAGGAAGTACGGGAGGAAAACATGCAAGTTAGCTTTATGAAGAAACAGCAGAAGCAGACTTGAGAGTCTCTATCAGGTATTACTTCTCAATCTATACCTGTGGAACCAGATCTGCCAGATGGAATTCCCTCTCCCTCATGACTTTCTATGCCAGCCGCTAGTGTCATTAGTCCCCACATACAACCAGTCAGTTCGTCACACAGCTCTTGTCAAAAATGAATTACTCTGTGGCTATCCATAACCATGTGAGGGATCTCACATTTGAACCAAGGAGACAGCATGGTTGCAAAACTGTGGCTGCAACTATCCAGCACTTTCACAAACCCTGTATCTAGTTCCGCTTGCAGCTGATCAATGACCACAGCTGCCCCGCCTGGAATCTCCCCGTTTTGCTCTACATGTCACTCCAAGGATGCTTTCAGTATATACACTGCTGGAATCACTTGACTAAGAGCATCAGTGGACGAACGTAGATCACAGGTGCCCCCTTCAAATGACCCAAATACTCTCACCACGGCATCAACTAGTGACCACTCATGGTGGCCTAGGACTCCTCCAATGTCACACTACATTACCATGTCATGAAGTGCGTACTTCTATTCTAGCAGTCTAGACAGCAGCAGGTATAATGAATTATGTCTGGTACTGACATCCTGTTCTAAGAGATGTTGAGACAGACCATGGCGGTGTTACACTTCTCTTTGTTGGTTAGTTACCTTTACAGAGTGATGAAAATAAGCACAGATGAAGCTGGCTGTACAGGCAGTCTTGCTAGCCTCAGTACTAACACACAGCACAGATGTGACCACTAGATTCAAAGTGTGGGCAAAGCAACACATTTTGACAAAAGTTCTATCAGCAGCTGCTTCACCGTATTTGCCCTGTTATCTGTGATGAAAAAAAAAACATGTAGACTGGCATCAACTGTCCATAACTGCAACATGTCTTGAATGAATGCCAGGATGTTCGGTGACATGTAGTCTTTCTCCATCAGCTCAACATTTATAGCAGCAGACTTGGAGTGACAGTCAATCTGAGGAGGGATGAAGAGAGAGCCAGTGACACAGGAAGAGAAAGAGGAATCTGCAACAGGAGAGATAAGGTTTTGCACACACCAGTGAACAGTCAAGAAGAGATATACATGCATGGAGTATGTATTGCTCCAGATGTCTCTGATGCAATGGACAACTCTACCCACAACCTCCGAGAGTAGTGTGGTAATTGCCATTCTCACACCCTCATATATCTTTTGCACCGCAGTGTGTGAAAAGGTGGAACATGCTGGGAGCTGGTACTGTGTCTACAAGGGCTGCAGACATCTGTGAAAGTCAGCGTCTTCCACATGTGAAAAGGGTTGAAGATCCAATGCCATCATTTCACATATGAGCTATGTGATGTGTTGAGCTGATGGATGGGATGATGTACTTAGTTCTGGTCTGGAATGCTTACACTACTGGCACCGACCATGGATGGGGCATGTTCCATGCTTGCCAGATGGCGTGCAAACAGCAGGGGACTGGTGCCTGGCTGGAGTGCTTGGGGTGCACAGAGGACTCTGGTGTTGATGGAGAGGTAGCAGCAGGTGCAACATTTTTTTCAGAGGCAGAACATTCTGTGGCATTGCCAGTGCCACCTACACCACTGCCTGCATTATCACCACAAGATGGGTCTGGTGGATCACAGGCACAGACCCTGACACTTTCTGGGGACGTTTTTACCTGTAGGTGGTTCTTTAAAGAGGTGGCTGCTAAATTTGCCAGAGATGCCCCCTGCTGATAGTAGTATTGCACAGTGTACCCACTGCCTTTCTGTTATCTTCTTTTAGTAACATGAAATGCAATCATGCCACGCTCTTACTGCTCCTGACACCACTCATGTTGCTAGTGTCACCAGTAACACCACCACCACTCATTTGGCCACCACTACCCTTTTTTGTTTGGGCCTGTGTCTGCGGGTTTCCCCTGGCACCATTAGTGCCCCTCTACCTGCCTTACTTGGATGTTCAGGCTGGGCTGAAGCCTGCTGAACAAAGTTCTGAAGAGTAGCTTGCCAAGTGTTTTTATGGGGGAAGAGCCATATCCTTCTTTTTCCTGCCACTGTGACTTCAAAACGTTGAGTTTTTTTGGGCCACCCGACTTTCTTGCTTTACAGCTCTCAAGGTACTATCCATACTCTGCCTCATCATCAGAGCTGCTTAGGTTAGCCTCCTCAGATGATGCATCAGTTGGCAAATCTCCTGCTGGAAAGTACTCAGACCCAGATGAATGCGCCTCCTTCTCTTCTGCACTGACAAGTCTGACAGTAGAGGAGACAGGTCAAGAAACAAGAGATGTCACAGTAGGGCTGGATACAGTACTAGAAATAGTTATGCAGCTAGCTGAGGCCACAGCAGCAGTAGTGACTGGCATCACCACTGCAGTAATCAAATCAAATTTTATTTATAATGCACTTTTCTAAAAACCAAAGTGCATATACAATACAATATAAAACCACATATACAGTCTAAAATATATCCGATAAAAAGGCAGCAATAATAAAATGAAATATTATTGCCCAAATGCAAAATCAAACAAGTAAGTTTTTAATGAGGATTTAAAGGTCTCGGCGGACAGGCACTCTCTAATCCGATGAGACACAGAGTTCTACAGTGTCGGAGTTATAAAAGAAAAAGCCCTAGCACCTGACGTTTGAAGATGGACCCTGGGAACCTCTAGCAATCCCTCGTCGGTTGAGCAAAGTGGGCGGGGGGGTAAGGTCAAGGAGGTCTTGCAAGTAACCTGGTCCCTGTCCGTGTAGGGTCTTATAGGTCGGCAATGCAACCCTGAAGGTGATCCTCCATCGCACCAGCAGCCAGTGCAGTTCGCCCAGAACAGGAGTGATATGGCTAGTTCTTGACAACCCTGTCAACACCCTGGCCGCAGCGTTCTGCACTAGCTGCAGTGACGGAGATTCACCCCTAGTAACTCTAGCCATTACAGTAATCAATATGAGGACACAAAGGCGTGGACCAACATAGGAAGGTCACCAGGTGGAACAAGGTGTTTTATCCGGGCAATGTTCCTCAGATGATAAAATGAGGACTTGACAACTGTTGACACTTGCGCTTTTAATGTCAGTTCGTTATCAAGCACAATGCCCAGATTCCGCACCCGTTCAGAAGGTCTCAATTAGTTGCCCCCAAGCACAAGGCCAGACGAGGAAAGGATGAAACCATCTGAGGACTGTCCTGGACAGTCCACAAAGCAGCCGCAGGCTTTCTAGCAATACCCCATGATCCACAGTGTCAAATGCTGCTGAGAGATCAAGGAGGGCCAAGATCGAACAACTCCTCCGACCCCTCACTATCAGGAGATCATTTAGTACTCGAACCAATGTTGTCTCGATATTATGCCTCTTCCAGAAACCAGACTGCAGAGGATCATAGACCTCGTGGGTGGTAAGAAAGTTCTTGAGCTGTATTACGACTACCTTTTCAATAACTTTGCCCAAAAAGAGCAGGTTAGAGACAGGTCTGTAGTTCGCAAGACAGTCTGGGTCACAGGAAGATTTCTTTAAAAGGGGTGTCACCACGGCCTCTTTTTAGAGGTCCGAAAACACCTCTTGATCCAGTGAACACCAGATCATCTCAGCACGGATCGGTCTGATGACATCCATACACCCCACCAAAAGGCGGGTTGGACCAGGATCTAAACTACAGTAAGTCGGTCGCAGATCTAGAACAATCTTCACGATATCCACGATCGCTGGCTGGTCGAAATCTGTCCAGATACACCGGATGTCTGCATTCTCGCATCGATCACCGCCATACTCATCTGAATGAGTCAAGCAGATCTCTGACCTGATGGAGGACACCTTATCTGCAAAGAATTGAGCGAACTACTCACACTTAGTTTGTGAAAAAGATCTCCAGCCCCAAAGGCAGGCTGGATTGCACAGCCTGTCCACGGTCCGAAAGAGCTGGGCCAGTCGATTCTTTGCTGCAGCAATCTCCGTGGACAGAAACTCTGCCTTCTTAAGGGAGATTTCTGATTGACAGTCTGAATAATGGACTATCAACCTAAGTCTGTCCTCCTCCTCCAGGCCAGATTTCTGCCAACAGCGTTTCAATCTTCGTCCAATTCTCCACAACTCCCTCAAGGTCCCATCAAACCATGGGGACTGAGGGTGGAGAGGGAGAAGGCAAACTCGGACAGGAGCTACGGAATCCAGGACCCTCAGTACCACACTATTATAGTGCGCTATTAGGTCTCCCGGGTCTGAGTATTCCACTGGCTTATTCAATAGGTCCAGCACTGCCATCAGACCCTCTGGGGTAACACCCCTCAAAGGGCGATACCGGACCATCTCCAAAGGGGCGTGTCTCATAGGGGGAGCAGCAAAACTGAACCTTATAGAGTGATGGTCTGACTATCTGACTGGTTCCACCACCAAGTCTGTGGCCTCCATGCCCAGGAAGAACACCAGGTCCAAGTAGTGACCCTGAATATGAGTTGCAGCTGTAACTGTGTGAAGCCCAACGACATCATCAGTTGGAGGAAGTTTTGACCAAAATGAGAGAGTTGTTCTTCAGCCCAGGCATTGAAATCCTCCAGGACCAACCACCTGGAGGATTCTAACACAATGTCGACCATGAAGTCTGCAACTTCCTGCAGGAAAACTTTCTCATCTCCAGGTGGACGGTAGATGAGAAGAATCCTGCTGCCCACACCTGCACCCATGATACATTCAAAGGACCTAGTGGCCCCCACTGGAACCTCTACAAGGCCAGTTCCATTTTAAAACAAATGGCTACACCCCCGCCCCTACGATCCAATCTCGGGCGGAGTATCACCAAGTACCCTGCTAGGACAGATGACTCCAATACTGGGCCAGTATTCTCATCCAGCCAGGTCTCGGTGATGCAAACCAGGTCAAATGTTTCAACCAGATCAGCAATAATCTTGTTCTTTATTGACCTGGCATTGCATAACACCACCCGAGTTGGATGAGAGGCCATGGAAGAACGGGCGACTTACGCACTACCAGTGGAGCCCTTAGGTATGGGTACCAAGCAGGGAGGACCCCTTTCCTGGATCCATTTTATCCCAGGGTGCCTCCTCGACCTCACTACCCCAATCCGCCCACCCCACTCCCTCCAGGTCCAGGGACACCACCCCTCCGGCCCCTCCTCGCAATACCCAAGGCACAACAATGCATATACACTTCAGGATGCAATGGGGGACTATCAAAGCAGCACAGGCCCCTCAGTCTAGAGGGGGAGTAGCGCCTGCCCACCAAACCATGATCCCAACACATGCTACCTAGTTAAACACTGCCACCTTCTAAAGGTGCTACTCAATACAAGTCAACGCTACTGTTGGTCGCCATGGTTACAGTGGCAGGTGTGGTCTGGGTCATAGTGGCAGGACTTATCTGGGTCACAGTGGCAGCAGTGGTCTCAGTGGCAGCAGTGGCTGGCAGGACCTCTGCTGCAGCATAAGTTGGGACAGTAGTAGTTTCAGTGGATGGGTGGTGTATCACAGAGGTGGTGGTTCTTAAGGAGGATGTCCTTGTCCTGGTGGTACTGGTGGCAGTGGCAAGGGATGAAGAGGACACATTCACATTCATAGTATCGGTGGCAGTTAATGACAATATCCTCCTAGCAGGATTACTAGAACTTTGAATGCTACTTTTACTTTTTTCCCTGGTGTCAGTTAATGCCACACTGGTGCTGGAGGAGACTGAAGGCTTTGATGGGGTAAAACGTAATTCTGCATGATGAATGTGCCCTTAGCGACGCTCGGCTGTATGTTTACTACCTCCTGCTGCAGCTTTGCTGGGCTGCTGGACCAACTATGTTTTCTGCTACTATGTCCTCTGTCTTCCATGGCTGTATTCCTCACAGGAAGATGTATTATATTCAAAAGGCCACATTCATGCCCAGTTGCCATCATAGTCTGAAGGCCCCTGAAAAGTGCTTTCAAACAAAGTAATGGGCTCATCTGTAGCTGGAAGCACTCCAGACATATAGATGACGGGGTCTGTCCAATATTAATACTGCACTGCAGGCATTTGTAGAACATTGTGCTGTCATTGAGGAACAAGGTCTGCTTGACTCAATGTTGTTCAGCACAGCTTGTTCCTTGTTAGATCATAATGTTCAAAAAATGGCTGCAACGTAATATTAATATTGAATAGATTCAGTTATCTCACGGTCAACTAAAGTCCAGTCTGACTTAATTTTTCTCAGCAAAAAATATTTTTCTAAATCTTTTCTTGGTCACACAGCCATAAACCTAGAAAAATGTCTTGAGTGCACAGCAGTGATCACATATGGAACAGAAAAGCAGCTACATGAAGTGGTGGGAGTCAGCCGACTAGTCCTACTCTACTTGCTACGGTGCACTAGCACTTGCTTAAATGGTCGTGGAGGGACCTAAGCCTGGTTTCCTCACAGGACGATTTCTGATATTAAATTTATTTTAAAATATATATTTATTATGAAATCAAGTCACTACAGCAATGCTGATCTGACATGTCTCACTGACAACTAATAGTTAAGCCTAATTAAATTCTCAAAAAAAAAAAAAAACAACAACTTGAATTTCTTCTTGGGCACTAAGTCAAACCATCAACTACAGAAACAAGATTTGGTCAGAGCCAAATATGGCTGTGGAAAGCCTTTAGGAGTGACAAACAGAATATGTTGTGCTCTAGCTGCACAGGAGTCAGCTGTAATGCTGCAGCAATTACAGTACTGCACATGCGTGATACACATATGTGCAGTTTGCCCCACAGTCAGCTTTGCACAACATGGAATGCTGACATAACTATGTGTAACAACTTAGTTCCCTCGGGTTATTAGAATCCCATTAATACTAATCTTAGGCAGGTAGGAAAAAGGCAGGTGGCGGGGAGCTCATTAGGGGCTTTCTACAAAATGACATCACTGTTTACTCAGCTAGCCTGAGAGAAGGATGATTACGTCATTTAACTCTCACAGCAGCATAACCATTTTAGAGTCAGTTGCTCTCGGGGAGCCAAGAATGTTCATCAGTAAGTTCAAATGTGGCAGTCAGAGTGGCAGGAGGTCTGCCATTGGGACTCTGTCAAAGGGGAGTCCTGGTATTTGTCACACTTGGTAAACTCTTCAGTTTGCCTGCAAGACTCTTCAGTTTCACTCCAGAGGGAGTAAGAGGGAATGCAGTTCTTGTGGATCCAAGGGGCAATCCCCTGAAGTTCACAGCTGTTTTAAGGAAGAACAATGAGTAGAATCTGACAGCTACCATAGAAAGAAAGGTGCCTTTTGTTCTTTCCATGACTGGGAGGAAGGAACAACTAATCTGTGAGTACAGAATCTGAGACTGTTCTCTGAGGGAGTAGTCTGAGGTGTGTGTGCCCCAGATAAGGATAGATCACACCAGTCAGGACCCTTTTCACCACAACTGTGCTGAATTTAAAGTTAAAGTTGGGAGTCTCTAGCAATTCATTGGGGACTGGAGATTAACTTGGTATAACCCTGAAGGAATGGCAGAAACTGTTTGGGGAAAAGGGTGGGAGGAATGCCATCTGGATTTTCAGGCAGGGCTAAGTGGTTCATGGATGGGCACCAGTGTTCCCCTGGGCCAAGACCATGAACCAGGAGGATTTTACAGTGTGTGGCACATCCCACAGATATACACTCGAAGAGAGATAGAGTTGTTTTTGTGGAAAACAGTACTTATTCCCTACTTCAAGTCATAATGCTCTGTTGTGACATCTGAATCTGTTGCCATGAGAGTAATTGTGATGTTACAATCAGTGCATTATGACCTCAGGTAGGGAGACAGCAACTGAAATAGTTGAACTCTTCAGGAGAAAAAACCCTGTTTTCATGCAAGTGACCTCAGCAATAAATAACGGGGAGGAGGAATAAAGAACTAATGTGAAATACAAGCTGAACTTTAAATATTATGTTTTGTTAACGTTCTCCTGAAGGTGGCAGCTGCTCGTTATGCTTATTTTTCCTTGTGTTTTTAATCACTGTCATTTACTAATGCTAGCACAGACACACACAGATGGTTTTAAAAATGAAGCTTCAGTTGCTTTACTGTATAGCTTTTCTCAGGGAATGAACTTTCAAGTCAGTGAAATTTGACCTATTGATGACATTTAGTCTCTCCTCATATGGTCTCTGGTGCAGATGCTGCACTATTTTTGTTGCCCTCCAGAACTGGACACAGTACTCCAGCTGAGGTCTCACCAATGCCTTATACAGTGGTATCACCACCTCCCACTTTCTGCTGGTGATACACCTCCCTATGTATCCTAGCATTCCACTGGCCATCTCTGCAGCCCCACAACGGAGATATCCCTTGAAGTGGCCACTGAGTTCATGGTATGTGTGATGGAATGAACACTATGCCTCTTGGGGTGGGGTGGGGGGGACTCCTACCAGTCAACCTACAGCAGATGCGATGCAGGATGTGATCCACAGGGTGTCGTCCGCTTGCCTGCTGATCTGCTTGCAGCAGCTTCTTTGAGTGACAAACGCTGCCGAGCCTCTCCATCATCTCCTTCTGGGCGCCCCATATAATAAGAGAGCGCCCTCCACAGATCCAAAGAATGGTGTCTGCAATAGGCATCTGAGGTTGAATTCTGGAATTAAACTGGAAAGTTAATAATTTGATTCAGGTGAAACTCTGACACGACCTTCGAAAGGAACTTTATGTTGGGGCGAAGGACCATCTCATCATTACGAGACACCAAGTAAGTAGACTCACTGATCCTTCTGGCTGATGTTACAGCCACCAGGAAGGTGGTCTTCCATGAAAACTGACATCTCACTTGTGCATAGGCTCAAATTACCCACCCATGAGCACAACCAGCACCAGTAATAGGTCCCACAGAAGCAGTGGCTCACATACCGAAGGGGACAAGTGATCCAGACCTTTAGAAAGATGACTGACCACTTCCTCCTGCACCACTGTCAACCTAACATCCCACACTTGGTATACAGAGATGGCTGCCAAGTGCACCTTAAGGGTTGTTGCTCGCAGTCCTGATTGGGACAAGGACCAGAGGTAGTCGAGAATACTCATGAATGGACAGGCAAGGGGAACAAGCTCCTTGCTCTGGTACTAGAACGAGAATCTCTTCCTCATAAATGCACAGCATTTGCGAGTTGACTCCTTACGGGACGCCTGGAGTTAACTCAACCACGTGGAGAACATCATCATCATAGGTAATTACAAGCCAGAAGATAGTATTCTACCTTATAGGGCTTGCCAAGCATAATTAAATTAAAAATTTTCTATTACCAAAGTGATGGTCGATCCCATTATTAAATTCATTCATAGTAGTACTATCTACCAGTTCTATTGGCAAGGTATTCCAGACCCCCACAACTCTACAACTATACCATTGTTTCCGAAAGTTGTGCTCCCATGCTTGTTGATATAGTTGTTTAGCATGTTTCCTAGTACTAGTTCTTCCAAGGTTTCTTGTGAGCCCCATTAAATCTACATCATTCATGTTTTTATATAAAAAACACAAATCGCCTCTTAATCTACGATAGGATAATGAATAAAGATTTAGACTGAGTAATCTTTCATAATAACTTTTGTTCTTTATTCCTTTTATTTGCCTAGTTAGTTTTCTCTGAACCCCTTCTATTGATAAAATATCTGCCTTATTTTGAGGTGACCAAACCTGAGCACAATATTCAAGGTGAGGTCTCACCAATGCACTGTAGAGTGGGATCAATACCCTTTTATCCCTACTTACAATATGTTTGAGTATGCAATTAAGGTTTTGGATTGCCTTCCTAATTTGGTTCCTACAGTGTAATCTAAATTTCATATCGTTAGTAACTGTAATATCCAAATCCCTTTCCTCTGTTACTACCCCCAAGGTGTTATTATCCAAAAGATATAGTTCTTGCTTATTATTCTTACTAAAGTGCATTACCTTACATTTATTTTTGTTTAATTCTAACTTATTTAAAATTGTCCAATTATATATTAAATCCAAGGCATGTTGTAGGGTAGTTTTTTGTTGAACATCATTAACCACTAAGCACATCTTCTGAAATACTCAGAGCCTGGAACTCTACCCACTCAGAAACCAGGTGGAGAGGTGCAGACCATTCCCTGCTGTCTTGTCAGAAGGCTGGAATAGAGAGGTAACCTCTACAGCGGCCCACGAGGCAAACAGATCCACCAGAGGGGTGCCTCACCGGTAGAATAGGTGGTCTACTACCTCCTGATTCAGGGAGCACTCATGCAACGTTTCTTCGCCCCAGCCAGGAGTGTCCACCAGCTATTTCTTTTCTCCTGCAGCATGGATCGCCAGGAGATCTGCCGGAAGGCTGCACACAGAGGTCCAAGGGCAGAGAGCCTCCTGGCACAAGGGAAAGAAGTGTCCTGCCCTGCCTGTTCAGGTAAAACATGGTCGTCATGTTGTCCATCTGGACCTGAATTACCTGACCCCGAATCAAAGGAGCAAGTTTCATCAGAGCTAAAGACACTGCACGGCACTCCAGCTGTTTGTTACGATATTAGAACTCCCGGGGTGACCAGAACCTGTGGGCCCTACAGTTTCCCAGGTGAGCTCCCTTACCCCACCAAAGACTCATCCACTGTGAGCAGGACGAATAGTTCTGGGTGGACAAATGGGTTTTGCTCCTCCAGATTCTGTGGGAAGAGCCACCTCTGGATGGCATCCCACATCAGCTGAGTCCCCAAGACTAGCTGGGTCCAGGTGACCTATGAGTTGGGACACTACTTTCAGCCCACCTCCCAGTGCAGGGGCACATCCTCCTGCAGGCCCAATGGACAATGCTGGCGGAAGCCGCCATCAGCAGACGAAGGAAGTCCTGGGCAGGGCATGAGTGCCCGACCTGAAATGATCAGTTGAAAGGTGTAAGGTCCAATGCCCAGTCTGCCGCAGTCTAGTTCTGGCCTAATAAACTTGATTACCTGCGTTGCGACTAACTCTGACTTGGGCGGGTTGATCAGAAGGCTCAAGTCTCAACAGGTCTATAGGGTCAGATCACTGGACCGTTCCACAGCCTCCTTGGATGGCATGACTAGCGGCCAGTTGTCTAGGTAGGGCTATACCCTGATGTTCCTGTGCTGCAGGAAGGCTGCCTCCACTGCCATGTACTTGGGGAGGACCCTCAGCATGGACAAGAGGCTGAAAGGCATGACTTTAAAATGGTATAGCACTCTTTCTGCACAGAATCGAAGGTACTGGCAATAGGACGGACAGACTGAGATGTGGAAGAATGCGTCCTGGATGGCGCAGGGAGCAGAACCACATGCCCTGCTCCAGAGACCATATGATCCGATTCAGCATGACCATCCAGAACTTTCATTTCCACATGAATTTGTTTAGATCATGCAAGTCCAGTACAGGGCGCAGCCCACCCCCACCCCATCTGTTTCAGGAACTACAAAGTACCTAGACAAACATCACTGAATGGCCAACACGATATAAGCTATTGTCCCATGCTCTACGAGCTGAGCAATATCAGCCCTTAGCATGGACCTGTCCTTCGGCACCTTGGACTCCTGAGGATCATACAGTCAGTAAGGTGGGAGAGCCTCGAAGTTCAGAGGCAACTCTTTGCCCACAACTTGTAAAACTAACCTTTCCAAGGTAACAGTGGACCACTGTGGAAAGAAGTGGCACAACAGACCCCCCAACTATGAGCAGGGACTGGACAGTAGTGAGAGTGACACCCCACAACCTGTCACTTAGCAGCCTCGGGGGGCTTCTGGCAGATGGGGCCTGGGAGGAACCTCCACCACTACCCCTCTTCTTTTTTTTTTTTTTTTTTTTACCTCTGGCTGCTGAACTCAGGTTTCAGATGCTAGCACTGATACTGCCTCAGCAGTGGCTGCTGCTGAGACTGAAAAGTACAGTTACGTAAGAACTTACCGTACCAATAGATCTTCGAGAGGAGCTCTTGCAGCAGGTAACACATATAGGACTATGCCGCTAGGCACTAGGACCTCACGGAAAAATTTCAAGCTAGCAGTCCAAGGCGGGGGACTGCCCCCTGATGTCGGCCCGGCCCCGACGTCCCGCATGGTATAAAGGGTTGGTCCCCCAGCACCACCTCAGTTCACCCACCAGAGACCTGGCTGAGATTCAGGATGGGGAACTGAGGAGGTGCTCCCATCCCCCAGAGAGAAGTACAGTTACATAACCTCGGGGGCAGGAGGAAGGGGAAAACCACCTGCTGCAAGAGCTCCTCTCGAAGATCTACTTTTACGGTAAGTTCTCACGTAACTGTACTAGCTTACTTTGAGAGCAAGCTCTTGCAGCAGGTAACACATATAGGACTGAGTCCCAAGCAGTACAAGAAGAGATCCAGGTCAGAAGGGTGGCGGACTAGTAGAAACAATGTCTTTGGTACTCCTTAGGAGAGTAGTCCCTGGAGGACCACAAGGCCAAACCCTGCTCTCCTTCTGGTAGCAATGTCCAGACTGTTGTGCCTAATGAAGATGTGGACCAAACTCCAAGTAGCAGCTGCACAGAGAACTGCTGCAGACACATTTTTGAGGGACGCAAAGGAGGTTGAGACACCTCTTGTGGAATGACCCTTGACCGGTCCTGGCAAGGGTTTATGGTACTTTTGATAACAGAAAGCAATGCAGCTGACCAACCATTTGGCCAATGTCTGCTTGGTCACTGGAGCCCCTAACATTCTTAGGGCAAGGGAGACAAACAACTGGTCTGTCTTTCTTGACAAATGGGTACGTTCTATATAGTAATGGAGAATTCTGTGTACATCCAGAGTATGTAACAAGGCCTCACCTTAACTGGCAGTTAAATGTCCCGATTTAAAGTAAATTCAGACACAACCTTTGGAAGGAACCTAGGATTTGTATGCAGGGTAACTCTGTCCCTGTGGAAAACAAGGTAAGGATCTTTACACATCAGAGCCTGTAGCTCAGAAATCCTTCGAGTGGAAGTAATGGCAACTAAAAATAACGCTTTCCATGAGAGGAAGCGTAGCTCACAGCTTGTGGCTGGTTCAAAGGGAGGCAACGTAAGCTTCTCTAACACAAAAAGAAGGTCCCATGGAAGGACGGGATCCCTCCCGAGAGGCTTGATGTGCAGGATACCCAGTAGGAAGGTCTTGCACAAATCCAGTTGTGCCACAGCTTTCCCATCCATCAGCGCATGGTAAGCTGACAGCACAGGAAGGTGCACCTTAATGGATGAGTGGCTGAGTCCCCTGTCTAATAGGGAAAGAAGGTAGTCCAGCACAGATTCCACCAGACAGTGGAGAGGGTCCAAGGAACGGGGGTATGCCCATAAGCAGAAACGTTTCCATTTCATGTCATACGTCACTCTGGTTGAGGGTTTTCTCACTGCCACAAGAACCTCTGTCACTCTGGAGGAAACTCCAAATATGTTCCTAATCAGGTCTGCAGGAGCCATGCATGCAGAGACTGATGATTCAATCAATCAATCAAGTCTTTATTTAACCAGGCGTTCATCATTGAGCAGAAGCTCATTTGCAAGATGGACCTGGGTAGAGCATGAACAATTGTATATACAGGTCAACACAGGTATTTACAAGGCAATACAGATAATACTGTTTACAGAAAGGAAGAAAAAGAAGTTCATATGTACATAGACTTATACAGATATTGTACAGATTACAGAGTATTTACATACATAGAAGTGTCTATAGGAAGATAAAGCAGGTTTATCTAAGGTTGCAGGGGGAAGTAACGGAAGAAGAAAAAAATATACACCAGGTAGAGGTGAAGGTAGGGGGGGAAGGGAGGGAGGCAGGAGGATTCGGATTTACTAGAGTTCCCTGCTCCTGGGAGAGCAAGCGAGTGGAAGGAGGGGTAATGAGACCAGCGGTTCCGATGCCAATTTCTGGAGCAGCGGAAACTAGATCTGACAAGGCCAAAAGGGTGCTATGAGAATCATACGTGTTCTCTCTGCCTGCAGCTTCAGCAGCACTCTCTGAAGGAGCAGAAAGGGAGGGAAGGCTACAGGAACCTCCCTGTCCAAGGAAGGGACAATGCGTCATGCCAGAAAACACCAGGCCCTGGATCTAGCAAGCAGAGATTGGGCAGTTTAGCTGGCCCATCGGCACAGCGGTTGGATTTCTGCTTGCGACACCAGCGACCCAGGTTCAGGAGCGGACTCGGGACGTTGAAGGGCCAGCCGGGGGGGAAATGGCTGGCGTCCCACAACAGCTCGCCGTCTCCAGGGGTGGGGTGGGAGGCGATGCCCTGCCACTTGTGTGACTCCGGGCGGAGGCTCGGGGGACTACAAGCCCCAACTGGAAGGGGACGGGCAGCCCTGACATGCAGTGGACATCGGCGTGTAATGCCTTGACGTCAGGGGCTCACACTGCGTCGGGAGAAAATGGAAAAACACTTGGTGGCTCTGGGATGATGAGCTTCCCATGGCATGCCTCCGATTTGCCCCTGCTCATCGACCACCTCCAGGCCCAATGAAATGAAGGATTATGGGGGCTCTGACCCCACCTCGTCCCTGCTAGGGGGGTAAGCCTAAGCCATATCGGGGACTGGTAGGTAGGTACTGGTGAGCAGGTGGTAGGAGGATGACCCCCTGGATGCCCTGAAAGGTTGGGGTTGGCAGGCAGTAGGGGGGGAAAAGTACAATTTAAAAAAAAAAAGAAATTGGGCAGTTTTGCATTGTGTGGGGACGCAAAGAGGTCCAGTTCTGGCTGACCCCACTTTTCAAAGAGGTCATCTACAACCTCTTGCAGTAGCTCCCATTTGTGACTGTGAGACCGAGAGCGACTTAGACCGTCTGCAAAGACATTGTGAATCCCTGAAACGTGAACTGCTGTTATTTCCAGGTTGTGATCCATTGCCCACTGCCAAACTCTCAAGGCTTCTCTGCACAGGGGGTAGGAAAGAGTGCCCCCATGCTTGTTGAGATAGAAGACAACTGGAGTGTTGTCTGACTGGACTAACAAAAGACCTGCCATGAGCATGGACTGGAAGACCTGCAGGGTGTACAGGACAGCCCTCATCTCCAGCACATTGATGTGGAGATTGAGTTCCACGGAGGTCCAGGTGCCCCTTGTTTTATGGGATGCCAGATGTGCCCCCCAGCCCATCCCTGAGACGTCCGTAGTTAGGATCTGCTGAGGACTGGGTGACTGAAAGGGAACCCCAATGTCCAGTCAAGAAGGGGTGAGCCACCATTCCAGAATGCAAAGTACCGCTTTGGAGGTCCTGACTGGTTGATCTAGATCGTCCATGCACTGGTCCCATTGAACCCTGAGGTTCTATTGCAGAACCCTCATATGCAAGTAGGCAAGAGGAATTGTGGTGATGGCTGCAGCCATGTGGCCTAAGAGCTGCAGCACCACTCTGGCCGGGATCGGATTTGTGGAGATAACCCTCCAAGCAATCGCCCTTAACCTGTCTGCTCGGTCTGAGGGGAGAAAGGCTCTTCCCTGGACAGGTTCCAAGACCACCCCTATATACTGTAGCCTCTGTGTAGGCCAGGGGAATGTCTTGGGGAGGTTCATAGTGGCCCCCAACTCTTGAAACAGACCGAAGGTCTCCTCTACTGAACGGCAGACTGAAGTTCTCCTCTACTGAACGGTGCAGCTTCTCCTCCGTAGAGGCTGTTAGAAGCCAGATGTCCAGGTAGGGGTACACATAGTGACCCTTCCTCCTGAGGGCTGCTGCTATGACAGCCAGACATTTGGTAAAGACTCTCGGTGTCGAGGAAAGTTCGAATGTCAGTGCTCTGAACAGAAAGTGTTCTCCCTGGAAGATGAATCGGAGATACTTTCTGTGGGACAGGATCTTTATGTGCATGTAAGTGTCCTGCATGTCTAGAGTGCAGAGCTAATCCCCTTGGCGAATCACTGGCAGCAGACCCGGCAAAGTCACCATCCTGAACCTTTTGTATTCAATAAAGTTGCTCAGTTGGCTCAGATCCAAGATGGGACGGAGGTCCCCTGTTTTGTTTGGTAAAAGGAAGAAATGGGAATAGTATCCTCTTCGTGACCTGGAGGTACCACCTGAATTGCTCTTTCATCCAAAAGAGCGGAGATTTCTGCTTTTATGAGAGCCGCATGGGATGGGGAGCAGTGGGTGGGGACAGGTGAGTTGTCTGGTGGGATCTGTGTGAACTCCGGGGTGTACCCTTTTTCTATTAGCTGGAGTACTCACTGATTCGTGGTAATGTTGGACCATCCGTTGAGGTAGAGGGAAAATCTCCCCCCTACTGCCTCCCCGAGCCTCTGCCGGAGGTGGGGGCAGGCAGGGAGTCATGCCGAGGCGGAGTGGGTAGGCAAGGGAGCTCTAGCATTCTTTGCACTTTTGGGTCCCTGAAAGCAGGGGAGGGCCCCCTGTGCTTGAAACCCCCTTCTGGTCACTGACGCCTTCCCTGCTAGCCTCGGTTCTTACGAAAGGGGCGGCGTTCGGTAGTTGCTGGTTCTGATTTGTACATCCTGTGGACATCTGAAACTGCCTTACAAGAGTCCGGTAGCCCTGTGATAGGTTTTCGGTTTCTGGACCAAAGAGAACTGACCCTTGAAAGGGTGCATCCAGGATTACGACTTGCAGGTCCTGCTGGAATCCAGAGACCCATAGCCAGGCATGGCGCCTTATACAAACCCCTGTGGCAGCTGCCCTGGCGGCTGTATCTGCCGAGTCATGTAAACTCCTTAGAACGTGTTTTCCCACGTCAATGCCAGACTGAATGACAGCCACAAGCTCAGACTTGCTGTCCGAATCAGGCTGAGCCCTGGCTAGGTCCAAGGCCTTGTTCCACAAGGATTTTTGTTACATTACCATATGTGCCACAAAACTGAGTGACTTTACAGTGCAGGTGGCCGAGGAGTACACTTTGCGGATCATTTGGGATCAAGTTCCTTTGTATCCCATTGGTTAAGGTATTTGATGTACCGTATCACATCCAAAAATAAAAGGATCATCTGGGGGGAGACCTGGGAGAGTACCTCTTGTGATCCGGAGAAGGTAGAGGCAGCACATCCTCAGAGGAGTAGTAGCAGAAGTAGTCCCCTGCATCTTCGTCAGAGGATGAATGCGGACATCCCTTGGATGAGGGTATGGACAACAGGTGTTGATCATGTCCGCTAGGTGCCAGAGACCCCCGGTCATCGTCTCCCGACGATGGGTGGTCGAGCATCAGAGGCGTGGAATGCATTCTGAAGAAAGGGGGGTTACTAGTGGAGTACCTCAGGGCTCAGTACTGGGTCCAGTCCTCTAATGTCTTTATAGGTGACATTGCAGAGGGTCCGGAAGGAAAGGTATGCCTCTTTGCAGATGACACAAAGATCTGTAACAGAGTTGATACACAAGGGGGGGGGTAGAAAGGATGAGAAGGGACTTGGCAAGGTTGGAGGAATGGTCAGACATATGGCAACTTAGATTCAATGCAAAGAAGTGCAAAGTAATGCACCTGGGAAATAAAAGTCCAGAAGAAGAGTACACAATAGCAGGGGGAGGTACTACCAACAACAATAATGGAAAGGGATCTGGGTGTAGTCATATCAGATGACCTAAAGGTGGGTAAGCAACGTGAGAAGTCAGTAAGGAGAGCCAGGGGGATACTGGGATGCATAAGGAGGGGCATCACAAGTAGAAAAAGGGAAGTGGTTATCCCTCTATACAGACAGTTGGTGAGACCCCATCTGGAGTACTGCGTGCAGTTTTGGAGACCTTATCTATGCAAGAACATAGACAGGATGGAAGCAGTCCAGAGGAGGGCAACTAAAATGGTGCAGGGTCTACATCAGAAACCATATGAAGAGAGACAGAGAGCTTAATATGTATACCCTTGATGAAAGTAGGGACAAGGGGACATGATAGAAACTTTTAAGTACCTCAAGGGAATCAAAGTCCAGGAAGGTAGCATCTTTCAGAAAAAGAGATGTGTAAGAACAAGGGGGCACAATTTAAAGTTAGAGAGCGGCTCAGGGGTAATGTGAGGAAGTTATTTTTCACGGAGAGAGTGGTGGACGCACGGAATCACCTTCCTGGAGAGGTTGTGGGACTAAAACAGTTGGGGGAATTCAAACATGCATGGGACAGACATAAGGCAATATAGTGGGGGGTTGCAGGAAGTAGGCTGTTGGTTAACTCGAATCTGCAGCTTATCCAACAGGTAGGGAAATGGGCAGACTGGGTGAGCCAAGTGGTCCTTATCTGCTGTCAAAGTCTATGTTTCTATCTGGTCCAGTTTCTTGGATTCTGGGTCCGGAGGTTGGGAACTCGTGTGCTTTGGCTGCTTTGCCCTTCTGTGGGAGGTCGTCAGCACCATGGAGTCTGCCTTTGGTTGGCCACTCAGGTGAGGCTCTCCTTTCGGCGTCCTGTAGAAATGATCTGCTTTCCTAGGGACTGCTGAAGTAGTGGAAGGATGCTTCCAGGCCAACTTAGTCTTGTCCTGGAAAGGTTCTACTAGTAGAATGATGACCACATGTTTTGGGTCATTTGCCCCTAGGAACTCTGCCAGGTGCCAGTGTTTGGGATCAAATTCCTTTGTATCCCATTGGTTAGGGTATTTGATGTACCGTATCACATCCAAAAATAAAGGGTCATCTGGGGGAGACCTGGGAGAGTACCTCTTGGCGATCCGGAGAAGGTAGAGGCAGCACATCCTCAGAGGAGTTGTAGCAGAAGAAGTCCCCTGCATCTTCGTCAGAGGATGAATGCGGACGTCCCTTGGATGAGGGTATGGACGACAGGTGTTGATCATGTCCGCTAGGCGCCAGAGACCCCCAGTCGTCGTCTCCTGACGATGGGTGGTCAGGCAGCAGAGGTGTTCTCAGAGGCCTCTGGGGCGAGGTTTCCCCTGGACAGAACCAGAGGCGGGAGTCCTCTAGGGCTAGTGGACTGCTCCTGTGGCCTAGGAAGCAGATCCCCCTTTATGATGTTCCACCATGAATTTAATTATGCACCTACTTCTGCCAATGGGATGACAGGCTGTACTGGCAGCGGGTTAGGGATGTTCGGGGGCCCTATGGCAGCCATGAGTGCATCCGGTGGGTTATCTGGTTTGCCAGCTCTTTGCCATCTGGTGTTGGGACCAGCGCCACTGTTCCTTCTGGGGTAGTGTCCCCTGGAGGTCAGACTTCCAGCTCCTTGGGAGGAGGCAGGACGATGGGTTTGAACCTCTTACGAGAGGCCCACATGTCTGGTCTTCAGGCATGTGGTCTGTCGCCTGGTTCGATGTCTGGTCTGTCAGAGCAGATGGACATTTGGGGGGGGCGTCTGGTCTGGTTGTGATGTGGAATCAGAAGGCCCTGAGGTCTGGTGTCCTTCTGAAGCTGCTGTCTCCCCGTCACGGGCCAGCGGGTGCTTCCGGTGGCGCTCCGATTTCTGGCGTCTGGTAGTGTCGCACGACCCCTTCGACCTGTTGGATGACTCGAATGTCTTGCGGGCGTCAGACTCCTACTTGCTGCCCGAAGAAGATGCCTGTCCATCTGACTTTGACCATCGTGACGGTTTGTGGGGCCTTAAAGCCTGGGACACAGGGGTGGACAAATGCCCATGTCCAGAAGACTCCCTGTCTTCAAATGGGAAGAGGCAGGAGTTTTCTTCACAGTAACCCCGGGAAGAGTCAAAGGGCTGAGGGGAACAGATTCTGACCTCCCGCTGGAGGCAGAGGACTTAGAGGTCTTGTGGGGGGACCTTGGGTGGGATTCTGACCTGGCTCAATCCTTGGCCCTATGATGGTGTTTCCCACCTGATTTCTTCTCTCTGGGGAGGATTCCCTGGCAGAGTAAGAAGAAGGTTTTTTCAGCACGGGTCCTCTGCATGGCGGCCACTTGCTGTTCCAGAAGGTAGGCTTTCAATGTCTTGAGTTAGCAGAGTCTAGTCTTTTTGTTGAATTTTTGGCAATGTGGACAGTCGTCCAGCTTGTGGCCTGGGCCCAAGCAGATAAGGCAGGCCAAGTGGCCGTCTCTAACTGGGATTTGCTTGCAGCACATACACTTAGACTTCCGTCACTGTGAAGATGATGAAGACATGCACAAAAAGAGGAAAACTGCGAGGTGAAAAATGCTACGAATGGTAACTGTGTGAAGCTTGAAAATGGCAGTCGACTGCAAGAGAGGCATCAGTGGAGCCGATACTAGTGGTGGGAAAAGAACTGAGGTATGGGGACCTGCCCCATACCACCACGAGACTTGTGAGGCGAGATGTCAGGAGGCGGTCCCCACCTAGGGCTGCTAGCTAGAAATGTTTCTGTGGGTTCTAGTGCTCAAGTGCATAGTTCTATATGTGTTACCTGCTGCAAGAGCTCCCTCTCGAAATAAGATTCGACTGATACTGAAGGACATGCTTCTTAGGTTTGGAGGGTTTTGGATCCTTCTGGAACCCAGTCACAGAATCTGGAGGGGACTGGACTTTTCAATGCGAGTGAGAGGTCTTTCCTCCCCAAGGCTTAATGAGCTTGGTGCCCAGGAAGGGCATATTAGTCAGCTTATGCTGAGTGTCTGCAGTGAAGGTGGACGGACAATCTTAGCCAGGTCCTGTGACGCATGGCGACGGTAGCCATGACAGTCGCCCAAGTCCAAAGTTGTCAGCAGCTGGTGTTTAGTCGGCGATTTCCCCTGGTCTTTGAGCATCTGGGCTGCCTGTTGCTGGTCAGTGAGGAGCAGTGGGAAGAGAAGAAGCCCAACAATCCAAAAAAGGGAACATCCAAAATTTGCCATCATGACAGAGTAGCTTGCCTGCTGGAGACCGAGGGAAGCAGTCACATAAACTTTTTTGGCCACGTGGTCCAACTTGTCCACACCCCCCATGGCCTTTCAACTTGCAGATGGTGAAGTCTGACATCAGGTCCTCAGCCGAGGTGTGGTCAGAAAACCCTGAAAGGGTACCCATGGGATCTGCATAGCTGTGGACCATCTGGGTTGGGAGCGCCAGCAGGATGCTGGATGCTACCAGAGCTCCAGGGCTGGTCCCAAAATGGCATCAGCAGCCAAAGGGAAGGTGACCCCAGGGGACTCGTTCCTATCGAGGATATCAGTGAAAGGGTATTTAGCCCATTTCTGCACTGGTTCCACGGGTACTGTTATGCACTCTGACATGGGTTGAAGCAGGGCCCCAAAAGATGTCAGTCCTGCAGTTGCAGATCATTCCCCTGACAAACTGCAGAGTCCTGGTCGAGGCCCAGTACCTTCGACCGGGGTGATCTCAACGGACAGTCGACCAGGCAAGCCAATGGAAGGACTGGACTCCATGGTAGGAGCCCCAAACCATGGTTATGGCGAAGGGGCATCCACCCCGAAATGGAGGCGGAGTACACATTATGATCTGCTGAATCTGATGGCCCACCATGGGAATGTCCGGAGGAAGATAAGGGACCGCTGGACATGGGGCACAGCCCTGCCGTCCCTGAAAAAGACCATTACTGCCAGAAGAGTTCCTCATTATGTTGACGCATATGCTGTTGATTCCTCTTCCTCACCCAACATAAGGAAGGTTGAGGAGCGCCGATGGCAATGCTTCCTGGTTGAGAGACAGATAAAGAATGGCGGCTCGACCTTGACCGTTGGCCCAAATGTCAACAAGTGCACTCTGGAGGGGCCTATAGACCACCTGATTGGGCAGCGAGACCAAAAGAGATCTAAGGAGGCAAACCCAGTGATGTAGGTAGCACCTGTGGTAGCTCGACCATGGGGTCCAACTGGTCCTCGTCCTTCAGGGTGAGGACAGGGAGCAAAGGGGTTTGGGAGATCAACTCCTTTATCTCCTCCAAAAGCCAGTCGACCAGCTTGAAAAAAATCTCAACCACTTGATAGACCTGGGTTGAGGTCCAGAGCCCTGAGAGGCTTACTGTGAAACCTTCGACCAGACCCCTGATCTGAGGAAACTCGACCGGAGTTGAGCAGTAGGGGAGTCAAAAGAGAAGGAAGAGCGTGGTCGTTCCCACACTGACGACCTCTGGCAGTGCTTCTTGTGCTTTCTACTGTAGTGGGAGTGGTTCTCCGTGAAGGTCTGGAGGGCCATGCACATCTCCCTGAAATCCTCACAGAAAGACCCTCCAAAGTTGGCCCCAGCAAAGAACAGCACCATGACCAAAGAGGTCCCAACTGCCGCTGCTGCTGTCTCTTCCATTACCACAAGCTGAGTAGCTGATCCAGCAGTGGCTGAGGCCAGTTTTTGTTTTTTAGGCCTACTGAGGTCCAGTCTTGCCTTCCATTTCTCAATGAACGCTGACAGCAAGGCATGGCACTGATTGCAGTTTTTGGTGTTGTGCTGGTAGCCTAAACCATAGACGCACGTCATGTGGATCTGTGGCTGACATTTTCTGTCTGCACTGGACGCAAAACTTAAATCCAACTTTCTTCTTTTCCATCATGATTGTGGTCGATGAAGCAAAGTCGGAAACCGCAGGGCCAACTTTCAATTTGAAAGCGGACTTGAAAAGTTGAAATGCGCCATTGAAAAGTGCTTAAACACTCTAAATCCTCCTACGTATGTAGAGCTACGAAGGTGGAGAACTGTCCCTTCGAGCGGACAGAAAGATCAGATGCCATGGGGTGGAGCCAGAAGATATTATTTTAAAATTGGTGACTGGGAAAGGCACACTGAGCATAGGCTTGTTTCCAGGAGCAACCCAGGAAGAGGGGAACAGGAGGAACAACCACTAAATTACAGTGCAATTCGAGCACAGAAGTTAAGTGCTGTCACAAGTATAAAGTATAATAATTTGCAGATAGATAATTGGAACTGTTTAAAGCGCAATAATGTTTCCTTGTATCAAGCCAAGTGCATGTGAAAGATGCAACAAAAACTTTACTACATAAATGTTAACCAAAATGAGCACATTGCACTAAGGCAACAAGTTTAGATAAGGAGAAAACCAGAACCCACTGCTGCCAGCGTAAGACAGGGAGGACCTCTTAGGAGAAACAGGAGCAGGTTAAGGGTGGAAGGAGTGTCAGCTAGTGCCTGAGAGAGCCTGAGATGTAGGAGCAGCAGCGGGATGAGGGAAGCGTGTTCCAGAGAGTTGGAAAGTGACAGAAAAAGGTGGTTTGCCCAGCAGAGGAACATGGACAATGAATGGACAAAGTTCACTGGTCCCTGGAGTGGAAAGAGCATAGAGCAGGTGTAACATGGAGAGGAGTGATGGGAGGTAGAAGGGAACCAAACCAGTATCTGGAGATAAAGGAGGAATGGTGTAACTGGTAACAAGATGTTAGGGGGATGACTGAAAGGGAGCAGTAGAGGGAGCAATGGTGAGTCCATGGAGGAGAGTTTGTTGCGAAGCCACAAACAGCATTACCAGAGGGTGTCATGTCTTGCTAGGGAAGTGGAGGGGGCAGTAGCGTGGACCACATCTATGTGGATATACAACACAGGTGGTGAAAGAAGCTTAGCTTTAAGACATTCTGATGTGTCAGCTGTGCTCAGGGAGAACAACCTAAGTATGGATAGTGAACTGAAGTCACGCCTTGAGAACTGTTTTTTGTGTTGTTCTGTTTACACCAAAAGGTTCAATTTTCCACTTCTTAGCTGGAGGGAAATTGCTGTGACTTAACAATGGCATCATGCTGCTTGTCACAGAATATTACAGTGCTGGGAGCACAGAGGAGACAGCAGTGACCAAAATACTACAGAGTGGTACCTTTCTATGTTACTGGCATTTGACAGACACTATTTTACTACAAATAGAACCTTAAATACCTGTTTACAGGTTTGTTTTTTTTAAAATACATTTTTTTTATGCTCCCCTTCTCCTCGCAGCTCTTCTCCCCTTCAGGAAACACCTATGGCCTTTTCAGCCCTCGCTCACCTACCAGGTGACCGGAGCAATCTGTCCCCCATGGAGCCATGGCTGTACCCCCCAGGCGGGTATGGGGCGGGGGCTTCACACCCCGAAATATCTATATTCGCCGGGACGCTGTCTCCGGGCCTGGTAGGGGCACTGAAGGTCAGCCTGGTGCCCGCTCACCGGGAGGCTGCGCAGGCATTTTCCGCTTTCTCCGGACGTGCTATGTCCCCAATCGCCAAGGCGCTTGAGGCGCCGACATCTGCACGCCGCCTTCCTTCAGCATCAGACTTGCTGTACCTCGGGTCTCCACCCGGGGCCAGATAAGAGCCAAGCTCTGGCACCCCTCCCTGAAGAAGACGAGCGGTCCCTAGGGCGCTCAAGTCCTTCTCCCTGGCCAGGCCTCCAACTCCCGGGCTCATTCCGAACCGGGTCGCTGGCGTCAAACATCAACTGTCATACTCAAGCGGCCAGCTTAAATATATTTTATTGAATTTCATAAACAATTACAGCACATGGAGGAAAAGCATACGTGGAAAATGAAACAAAATGCATTTTATGTTGCTTGATCTTTAAATGTCAAGCACCTCAGCAGGCTGACAGTGAATCTATATGAGTCTACAATCAACAGCTTTGTGGCACTTACCTGTTGAACTCCAAGGGTCTACTGCTGTATTGGGAGGTACTGACGAGGTGCTGGTGACTCCACCCCAAGGATCACCCTGACCAGTGCTGGGCTTCCCTGGTCCACCCCAGGGGTCTTCCGTCACAGAAGAGTCTCCCCAAGGGTCACCTGCTGCAGGTGGAGCAGGTGCAACTGAGGTACCCCAAGGATCGGTGGGGGCTGTCGCTGGAGGTGGAATAGATGCTGGTCCCCATGGGTCAGTCGTCACTGCCGGGGCTGAAGAGTTGAAAACATCTGCTAGGTCCATCAGAGAGGACTGGTGGAGGAAAAAAAAAAAAAGAATGTAAATGACAAGTGTTAAGAGAATGCACCTTATTGGCAAAACAAACAGATTGTGTCAGCAGAAAAAGGCCCACAGTTCCACCCAGACCATTCCTCTGCCTAGCTCCATGGTCAGCCTAACACCAGGCTGGATTTAGAGATCCGAGAGCTGTAGTGGTTGATCGTCACCCCCTTCCTCAGGTATACCATCCCCTTCTCTGCCTGTGGTTTCCACTGTTTTCTTACTTCTGTCCCACCCATGTTTAAAGCTCGATACGTTCTTGACTTCAGTCACCTCGCACTCGTGGAGGGTGTCAGACCCATGCAAGTGGCATAGTGGTAAGTCATGGAAT
The DNA here is from genome assembly GCA_016271365.2 of Neoceratodus forsteri. Lineage (NCBI taxonomy): Eukaryota > Metazoa > Chordata > Ceratodontiformes > Ceratodontidae > Neoceratodus > Neoceratodus forsteri. Next base: position 173,946,658 of record CM057449.1, on the reverse strand, counting down.
TAGCATAAATTACGATATACTACCACTACGCTACTTGCATGACCGAGCGCTGAGCTTTACCTGTCTGAGTGCTACAATTGTCAGCTCATGCCATCAGCCAGCTCACGATTTTTAGCTAGCAGTCTCAAGCAGTAAAACGGAAAAAGATACAGGGGGTGTGGGAGGCAGAGCCCCCCCCCCCATATACAAAAGTCTAAATTGCAGTTTTGTTAAGAAGAATGGGGGGGGCGGGGCTTTGCCCTCCACACACCCCTGATTTTTTTTCTTTATTTAAAGGGTAATATTTTGGTTTGTTCTTGCCACATCACTACTGCTACTGTAATATACATAGAAACATAGAATTTGACGGCGGATAAGGACCGCTTGGCCCACCCAGTCTGCCCATTTCCCTACCCAATTGGATAAGCTGCAGATCCTAGTTAATCAGCAGCCTACTTCTTTCTACCCCAACCCCCTAGAATTGCCTTATGGCTGTCCCATGCGTAGCATAAAAGCATAGAGGGAACGTCATCATGGCATAGAGTGTAGTATATTTATCAAAAGAACATAAGTGGGTCTGGAGTCCTCCAGTAATGCAACCACCTCTCTAAGCTGTCTTTTTCCATTCTTCCACCACCCGTTCTGTAAACAACTTCCTCACATTCCCCTCCCACTGGTCTCTACCTGTGTCCTCTAGTCACTGTGCCTCGTTCGTCATGAACAAGCCCTTGCAATCCACCCTGTTGATTCCCTGCAAGAACTTACATGTCTCTATCATATCTCCCCCGACCCTCCTGGCCTCCAGTGTATACATGTTGAGGCCTGCCAACCTTTCCTCATATGACCTCCCCTGCTGCCCCTGGATCGTCTTCGGGACCCTATTTTGCATGGTCTCTAAATGGTCCCTGTCATTCTTGGTGTGGACTCCAGAACTGTACACAATACTCCAGGGCAGTATCAGCTCTTTCCTCCTACTATCAAGTCCCTTTCCTATAATTCCCAGCATCCTGTTTGCCTTCCTGTTTGCTTTGTTGCACTGAACTGTTACTTTAAGGTTGTCCCCAGCCTATCTCCTCAGGTGTCTGCTAAAAGGAGCCAGCTGATGGGGGTGTTGTGACAATTACCGAGATGGGCTGCCAGGCCAGATGAGACTATAGGAGGCCCACCAAGGCCACATCATGGAAGGAGGGAAAAACAACAAGGGACCAGTTCCAAGACAAGCTTTACCAATACATAATTTTCAAACTCAGAATGTCTGGTCCTGCCTAATGACCCACAATTCCTTCCAGCTACTCTGGACCGGGTCTCCCTGAACCCCCCACCCCAACATCATCTTGAATTCATCCTACCCTGCCAGCATTTATCACCTTGCAGGCAAGCAGTTCCGACACTCTACCACTCTCTGCAAAGAACTTCCTCACATCCTAATTGAAATAACTCCCTACCAATTACAAATGTGCCTTCCTGTGGCTGTGGTCCCTTTTACAGTAAACAGTTCTACTGTATCTACTCTGTTTACCTCACGTGTAAACTTGTATATTTCTATCATGTCTTCATGGCTCCCAATGAATACATGTTCAGGATCTTTAACACATCCCCATATGCTTTTTCCTACAGACCACCTATCATCCCTCTCACCCTACTCTGGACTGAGTCCAACCTACAGTATGCTTGCAATTTTTAAGAGGTGGGGACTGAACAGGACTCAGTACTCCATGTGTGGTCTTACCAAAGATAGAAACAAAGAATTTAACAGCACATAAAGACCACTTGGCCCACCTAGTCTGCCTGTCTTTTTCCCCTCCCTAGAGTGTTACCACAGACCTTAATCTCCTGCTCCCCTCAACTGCCCCTTACTTACACTATGATTCCTTAAGGCCCATCCCATTCATTCTTGGACCTCACCGTTTTCGCCCCCACCACCTCTGCTGCAAGACTGTTTCAGGAGCCTACCGCTCTTTCTCTGAAGAAGTACTTCCTCACATCTCTCCTGACTCTACCTCCCATCCAGTTTCTCAGCATGTCCCCTTGTCCTTGAGCATCTTTTTTTTCTGAAAAATACTCCCCTCCTGTACCTTACTTACTCCAGTGAGGTATTTAAATGTGACCCGCAAAGAAAGACTGCAGCCCGCTCCGTTTCCACATACCTTAAAATGCCTGCGGGGTCTGGGGCTGCAGTGATACAGTACAACCCAGCATGTTTTTGCTATAAAGTGCGAAACTTTCAGCTGAACAGGCGCCGTCTTGGTTTCCATATGAGTGGGTGCAGAGGTCATGGGTATTACACCGATTTGGTGGCGTCACTACCATCACTGCTCTTATAGCAGCAGTGGCGGTACTTTATTATGTTTAATTTATAGCTTATATTGGGGTCTTCATACATGTAATGATACTTACAGCAACAACCTGTCCAGGTGTTGCTGTAAGTAACATTACAGGTATGAAGACCCCCTTAGAAGCCACAAATTAAACATAATAAAAGTACCACCACCACTGCTACTATAATAACAGCAGTGATGGTAGTGACGTCACTAAATGGGTGTAACAGCCATGACTCTTTGCACCCGCTCATATAGGAACCGCGCAGCGCTTCCGTGTTATTCGGCCAAAAGTTTCAGCATTTTATAGAAAAAAAAACACGCTGGATTAAAAATTAAGATCACAGCCCCAGACTCCTGCAACAGCATTTTAAGGTACGTGGGAACGGGAGCGTGCTGCAGTCTTTCTTTGCGGGTCACCTTTAAAGGTCTTTATGATATCCCCCTCTCCCTCCTCTCTTCCAGAGTGGACATACTGAGCTCTTTAGTCTCTCCAACTAGGGCTTCTTATACAGAACCTGCACCATTTTAATTGCCCTCCTCTGGACAGCCTCTACTCTATGTCCTTCCAGCAACATGGTCTCCACCAGAGAATAACACTGTAAGCTGCTGGCATCAGGACACTGCAGGAGGATTTTCAACTTGGACCACCCACATCCCCATATAGCCTCCCATGCAGCGTCCTCTATACAACTGAGGCAACCCAATCCAAATCAGTTCCTGCCATCGATAAATGGAGTTACAAAATTTAACAACCAACAGGAGAGGCAGGGAAAGCAAATCACTATAGCATGCCCACTCAAACAAACTGGAGACTGAAAAGGCAGACTCTGCAGTGACCTGGGAGAACACAGCTGTCCTCCATGTTAGGGAATGGAAACTGAATGACTCCACGGAGGAGATTCAGTTTATGATCTGCTGTTACTGGCTCATTTGAATGAGTACAAAGCAATACCACACCCTATATGGGGTGCAGTAAACAGGAGGAAAGTGCCTCCTAAGACAGCAGGCCTTACAGCACAACCAGGCCAAATCCAGCTCTCCTCCAAGTGATCAGATCCAGACTGTAATGTTTGTGAACGTATGGACCCCACTCCATGTAGCAGCATCACAAAATTTTAGCTGCTGTTGCTGGTACTGACCAGAAACAAGCAATGGAGGCCAACATGCCTCTACGGTGTGTCATATAACATTACCAGGCAGCTCTTTGCTGTCAGGCAGCACAGCCGAATGCAGGATATCCACCTGAAAAGGCACTGTTTGGACACAGATTTTCCCTGTGTTTGTGGCGCAAAGGAGATGAACATCAGAGAGGACCTGTGTAATGTCCATGGAGCGGTCCAGGTAGAGGCTGAGAGCTCTGCCAACAGCCAGGGAGTACTGGAGCACCTCCCTCTGGATTCTGTAGGTTTGGAAAGAACACAGGCAGATTGATGGGTGGATTCAAGGTAAGCACAGATGCCACATTCAGCATAAACCTAGAATGTGTCCCGTGTGCCACCCCGTCCATGTAACAGATCAAGTACAGGGAAATCACCAGTGCCCTAAGCTTTAAAACCCAATGTCTGTACTAAGCTTTAAAACCCAATGCCTGTAAAGATAACCACTGGGAACAGAGTTTTACAAGACAGGCACCTAAGGTTCAAGGAGGCAGCAGGTTCAAAGGGAGCCCTGGGCGGCGGGATATCAAGAACCGGGTTAAGGTCCTATGCCATTACTGTTTGGCAGACTGGGGTTCGTATGACAGATGACCCTCAAACATTTGGGAAACCTCCAGCTGAGCTACTTTTCCTGTTGTGGGCTGCAGGATAATCAGAGATGGCCGATAAATGCACTTTTACTAATAAGTACTGTAGCCATAATTCAGAGATATGAAGAAAGTACTCCCCAACACATACAAACATACAAAATTGACAGCAGATACAGTCCTTATGGTCTATCTAGTCTGTTCGAGTGTGCAGCACTTCAGCCCGTTAGATTGCAGCTGCCCTCTTCCCCTTACCTCACCGCTTCCGTTTTTCCTCCTGTTTCTTTCACCCACACCCCCGTTCACCCTCAGTTTGGACCCTTCCTTTGAACCTGTCCCACCCCCTCTTGAAGCTGCTCACTGACCTCAGTGATACCACCTCCTCTGGCAGTGCATTCCACCCTGTGACCACCCTTTTGATGAAACAGTGCCTCCTCCTATTTCCTCCTTCCAATTTCAGACTGTGCCCCCTGGTTTCTCTCCCACCTTTTAGTCTGAAAATACTCTTGGTGTTTACTCTGTTCATGCCCTTCAGATACTTGAAGGTCTCAATCATATCCCCTCCTTCCCTTCTATCCTCCAGGGAATACATACTGAGCTCCCTCAGTCTCTCCTCATAAGGTTTATCTCCCAATCCCAGGGATCAGGAAGGTATGGACTTAGACTGACACCGGATACTAAAATGCTTCCACATTATCTGATAGGTAAACCTGGTGGAAAGTTTGTGTGCTTCCAGCTCAATGTCCTCAGCAACCACACATGCAGCTGCAAGGACTGGAGGACCCTACACAACAGACAGCCATGGAAGAGAGACAAAAGCCCCAAGTTGAGAGGCAGATAGAAACTGATGTTAATTACTTGTAACCATAGTTCTACTACTATTATTTAGTTCAGAATCCATTTAGGTAGTCTTCCACTGAGCATGCTCAGTCTCTGGAACGGTCTTCAAGCTTGACTCCTACCATCCAACCATATGGTTCTCTAGCTGTGCACCCACTTCACTCTGATCTGCACACCAGAAAAGAATCCGGAGCAAGCCTTACCAGGGAAACCAGGTGGGTCATGTACATGTGAACTGCACACTAGCAGTAGAACTATGGTAACAACCAAGTAACCTTCACTTCTATCTACACTGAGTCCTTTATCCACCTGTATGCAGACTCCTAGCAGTCCTCAGGTGGGACAAGGCATGCATCCCAAATTAGGTGAACAGAGACTGGAGGACTAAGAACCCAAAAGCAGCATCACAGTGATTGAGCAAGTTGATGCTGTGATGGGAGATGAATGTGTGCACATTTTACCAGGTGGCAGCCCTACACAGTTCAGTAAAGGGGAGGTACCTGGCAGCAGCAACAGAAGCAGCAGTATGTCTGGTGGAGTGAGCTTCCAACCCCACAAGGGGCTTTTCCCTGCCAACTTGTAACACAGCAATGCAGAAAGTGACTGGCCAATCATCTGTTTCTCTGCCAGTCTGCAGAGGAGAGCTGCAGCGTATGAGAGGAACAGCTGGTGTGCCTCACTACTAAATTCAGCTACATGCTCCTGGTGGAAGAGCAGAGCCCTGCAAACATCAAGCATGTGGAGTGTTTGCTCGGCCTCCGACACATAATACTTCGAGAAGAAAGTGGGAGAATGAGTGAACGATTTAGGTGAAAGTCTGAAACTACCTTTGGAAGGAATTTCACATGGGGGCATAGGACAATCTTGTCCTTGTGGAAAACCAGATATAGTGATTCCACAAACTGTGCCTGGTGCTCACTCACCTGACTGGCTGAGGTGATGACTACTAAAAATGCAGTTTTCCACAAGTGTGAGAGATCACAACTGTCAACAGGCTTGAATGACTTACATGTTGGCCATGACAGCACAAGCGGTAAATCTCATGGAAGAGTTGGTTCATGCACCAGCAGGGACAAGTGGTCCAACCCCTTGAAGGAATAGCTGACACTTTCTCCTGCGTCACCATCAGCACACCTGCCTTGGCATAGTACACCCAAATGGGGGCAAGGTTGCCCTTGACGAACAAGATTTGCAACCCCACCCGAGACAGGGACCATTGGTAGTCGAGAATGTGCAACAGAGCAGAGAGGGGTAGCAATCCTCTCTCATCACACCAACATCAGAACCTCATCCACTTATAAGTATAGGATTTTCAAGTAATATCCTTTGGAAATGGCTGCAGCACCAGGAGAACATTCTCAGAAAGCCTATGAGCCTGGAACTCTAGTGCTCAGAAACCAGGTAGAAAGAAGCAGGGACTCCAGGTATGGATGCTTAATCGTCCCTTCAGACCTCATCTGCAAGACCAGCAGACGTGGAAGCAGCTATGGTGGTTTGCTGCTGAGACTGATGAGATTGTAATACCAGAACTGACGCGGCCAGTTTGGTGCAATCAGAATCAAGGATGCACTGTCCCTCTGGCCCTTAAGGACACCTTGTAGACCAGAAGGGAACGCATACAGGAGGCCCTGAGCCTAAGACTACAAGAAGGTGTCCCCTGCAGAGTGCCTTGATGAGGGGGACAGGGACAGAGCAGCCCCAGTTTCCTACTTTCTGAAGTGAATAGATCCACTAAGTTTTCCCCATTCTGAGAACACCTCAGACACAACATGCTGTTGTAGTGACTACTTGTGGGACACATCCTTCCACACGACTAAGAGCATTTGCCAACTAGTTGTCTGCTTCCATGACATGGACCACTAGAACATAGTGGTCATGTTGATCTAGACCACTCGACACTAGACAAGTGGTGCAAACTCCATCAGCACCAGGCAACTCCATCAGAGCCAGGCAAACAGCACAAAGTTCGACCAAGTTGACGTAAAGCTAATCCTTGCTCGGCAACCAGAAACCATGCTCTCTGCAGTCTGGCAGATGTGCACCGCAGGCAACCACAGACACGTCTGTCCATCAGAGTGATCAAGAGCGCCACCCAGATGAACAGAATGCCCTTTGAGAAGTTTGCAGGTAACTGCCACCAAAGGATAGTATCCAGTATCACCTGGGTCACCCAGACTGGGTGGTTTAGGGCTTCACACAATTTAAGCCACTGGTGCCCCAGCTACCACTGAATGGGCAGCATGCGCCAGTGGGTCCAACATACCATGGACATGCTACAGTCCATGAAACCCATAAGCCAGAAAAAAATCCTGGACTAGGCACAAGCACCCAACCCAAAATGAGTGGGCAAAGGACAGTAAGTTCTCCACCCAGTCCGGGAGCAGATGAGCCTGGCTTGGAGGGAGTCCAGCATCATCCAATAAAGAGGGTCATCTGCTTTAGTGTGCACTTGGACTTGGCTAGACTGACAATCAGATTAAGGTCCTGGAATGTCTGGACAGCCTGATCCTTGGACTGTTCCAATGTCCTGCAGAGTTCCCCATAATCAGGCAGTCATCAAGGTACAGAAAGATCTTGACACCTCTGTGCCTGAGAAACACCATCAAGACAGATAGGCACACTTGGTGAACACCCTCCATGCTGATAAGTCAAAGGGCATGGCTCTGAATTGACACAGGGTTCCATCCACTCAAAAGCAGAGGAACCAGCTGTGTGACCGCCAGATGGAAATGTGGAGGTATGCATCCCGGAGGTTCAGGGAGTAAATCCATGGCCCTAGCTCCAGGGATGGTATGATCTGGTGCAAAGTCACCATGTGAAATCACTTGTTCAGAATTCGCAGGTCAAGAATGGGGTGACGTTTGTTTGGGTAACATAGTATCATGACATGAACCCCTGCTAAGCTCGGCTTTCTTCACGTGATACTCAACGAGCTGCTGAACTTCACTGCTTAGCAGAGGGAGAGACTCCAGCGACAGCATGTCATCCAACAGTACTCGGGACTGACTAAGGGGTAAAATCTCAAATTTCAGACACAAACCCAATCCCTCCACTTCCAGGATCCACTTGTCCGAAGTAACAGAGGAGCACTGACGCAGGAACTAAGAGAGTCGGCCTGTGACTGGGAGCTGTAGCAGGAGTGGGGATGGAGAGAGGATGAGATCCTTCATTCCATCACTCTTTGCCCTTGGACTGCCCCACCCCCCTGACTGGCCTTCGGAGGAACCACCCCCTCTGCCTTTAGGTTAACCTTGACTTCCTGATTTACTGAAGAGTTTGGCCAGGTGGTGCTTCAAGAACCAACTGACAGTGGTAGAGCTACAGGCTATCAGGACAATAGTTGGTAGGGGCCCTGGGATTGATTCCCAGAATCCCAGCTGTGAATATCTATGAGAACTGGCTTAATGCCCTTAACATGTACTTGCTGGAGACCAGATGGGAGAGGGGAGATATGACTGAGACCTTTAAGTTTCTGAAAGGAAGGAACAACTTCGAGTGCAGGAAATATTCATCAAGTAACCAGCTAAAGGTGGGGTGGGGTGGGGGACACGCTAAACAAACTGGCTAGAAAGCAGAAAACTTACAAACTGCAGTGCAGTTTATCAAATCACCATGAAACAAAACATGACAATGGCGCAGATTCCCCAGTGCTTCAAGTTTAACCCTTTCACTGAGAAATGTAAGAACTTTAAGCCAAAACTGACTTTCTACCTGCATAAGATACAATCACCAGCAATAATTATGTTTGAAAACCTTGTCAACAAGGATGTTCAGGCTCTTCTATCTGGACAAACTGTGTATTGGAACCCAAATTTGAACAGAAAGGAACATACAGCATTACAGGAGCTGAAGGACAATCCAAACATTACCATCAAACCACCTGACAAAGGTGGATCAACTGTAGTGATGGACATGGAATACTATCTGAAAGAAACACTGTCCCAACTTAGAGTTCAACACTACCAGAAACGAGAGAGAGATACGACTTGGGAATTCCAAACCAAACTTCATCGCTTCCTAGAAAGGTTTTCACACATGGGTATATTACTAAGTATGAACCTGAAATCCTCAAGTGTGAAGACTCAACAATTCTCACATTTTATATCTTACCAAAGGTCTATATAGACCTCCAGCAACCCCCATGTCTTCCCATAGTGCCTTCCATTAGAGCAATCACTGAAAATCTTTAAATCTTTTTATAGATAGTTTTTTACAAGACTTGGTGATGACCTTATCATCTTTATTTGAGGGACAACACAGCAATGCTGGAGGTCTTTAACCAATTCAATTAGGGTGTTGTTTTTTTCATGGCTCATGAGACATGTGAATTCACTCTACACCAGCATCCAACATCATCTGGGACTGAACTCTGTCAGATTCCATAAGGACAAGCTTGTGATTATTGCCATACTTAACCCTTTGTGTTAATGGTCCTTGAAGCCACCTTGGGTACTAATTACTTTGTTTTTGACATGCAATTTTATCTTCAGGTGTGTGGCACAGCAATGCGTCATCGATGGCACAGTCCTACGCCAACCTTATTAAGGGGTGGTGGGAGGAGGTGTTCATCTATGCCCCCATCTCAAACCCCTTCACCCAGAACATCTTCCATTATGGACACTATATAAATGATATTATTGCCATCTGGCAAGGCACACAACAGGAGGCTAATTAGTTTGTCCATATCATTAACAACCACCCTTGGAATCTACACTTTACTCATATCTGATACCCAGTAACGATTAACGTTTTGGACCTTACACTGCAAGGTGGTCCAAATGTTGGGGTTCAGACAGAAAACTACAGAAAAATTTCCTCAGTGAACACTCTACTCAAGGCTGAAAGTTCTCATCTGCAAAATTTCATCAAAGGCATTCTGTGTGGACAACTTCTTCGGATTAGCAGAAAAAACAGGAATTTGAGAAACATGCCCAGGTTCTCAAGAGGAGGTTCCTGGGCAGAGGGTACGATCTGGAAACTTTAGAAGTGGCTAAACAAAAAGCCTAGAGTACAAACCAGTTACAGCTGCTTACTCACACAGAAGAGAGAAACCCTACTAGTGACTGTCAGGTTAATTTCATTCTGGACTACAATGTTACTGCAAAAATGGTAGCAGGAATTGTGAAAAAACATTGGGGCATCCTAACTACAGACCCTAATCTTGGCCACTCGTTAGGAACCAAACCACAGGTTATGTACAGAAAAAACAGGAGTTTGAAGGATACCTTGCTACAAAGCAATTTTGTAAACACTGTCCCACATTCTGTACTACTCCCTGGCTTTGCCCCACATCCCCCAAGTTTCCACCACAGAAACACAGAAATTGTCGGCAGATAAGGACCGCTAGGCCCATCCAGTCTGCCTGTAGGCCCTATACACTGTATGTGGCCACTTACCCTATGCGATTGATGGCTTTTCATCACTCCCTCCCCTCTCAAGCTTCCCTTGTGCCTGTGGTACCAGTAATGTTTGCCAGTATTTTATTTTTATTTATTGAATTTTGTTGACCGGGTAGGCCCGCTGAGACTAGAAGTCCCTTTTTCAGGGCGACCGGGAAGGGAGGGAGGATACAGAGCGTAACCGACTGAAATTGAACCAGATTAAGCTGTTAGTATGCCAAACAGGGCAGTGTTTTTACCAGCCAGACCAAACTACCTATGAGATCACCTCTTTGATCATGTGCCATCCCAAACATGAACAAAAGACCGATGAAGGATTGTAGACAAGAACATGTCTGGTCTATTATTAACAAAAAAGGTGACACACCGGTGGGTTTACATTGTCAGAGATATCATAAAAATTATCCTAAAATAACAACCTTTATGGTTACTGATCACACACCAGTCAGAACAAAAGGGGGAAAACAGGCTCAATGATTTACTTAAAAAGGTAAGTAGATTTTTTTTCCCCCCAATTGTTTAACCAGGTGAGACACACTAAGCTGAACGCTTGTTTACAAGTGCAACCTGGGAGCATAGGGAAGTTAAGTGACTTGCTCAGGGTCACACAGTATGCAAGTGGGGGCTGTGGGATTCAAACCCAGGTCTCCAGATTTGCAGCTCAGAGCCTTAAACCACTGCGCTATACTGCCTCCCAAAAGTTAATTTGCACTTGGGAAATCTTAACCCCACAAGGTCTAAATGATGACTGGGATGTAACCCCTTTTCTGAAATAATTGGAAATTATGTTATTGACCTGTTTTTGAGATACTTGACAAGTTCTTGAATTGACATATCTGCCCCCTCTTCCTTTTTTTCTTTTCTTTTCTATCAATACCTCTTAGTTTTATCCCCCTTATCCCTCACCCCGATCTCTCTTTTCCTCACTTACTTTGTTCTTGTTTCTCTATTAATTTATTTTCTTTCTCTTCCTCAATCCTCATTTTTTCTTTGTGATCTGTTTTTGTAAAATTGATCTAGTGGAAATGTATTATTCTTCTTCCTTTAAGAACTATAGTCCGATAACCTCTGTAACCAAGTGAAGACTGGATTTGGAGTTTACTTACTTGACATTTAAATTAAACCTTGCTGATTTATCATTTAGCATAAACATGCCCTTACTTGACCCCAAGTCTTAGGCTCCTTTCCAGTCACTAAGGTAGTCGCCTGTAATGTAATTTTGCTGTGAGCAGCAGTATTTCTGTCTCATTTGTTACCTTTCACTTATGGGGTTGAAGTTTTAAATATTTTCATTTTGCATATCACAGTTATCTGCTGTATTGGATTTTACATCTGATCATGCGGGGTCCTGTGTCTTTTTAATAACACCATATAATTAACTGTACATGCAGGTGAGACCCTGCCCCTGAAGAAGAACCCTTCAGTTAGAAGTGCCAGAGAATCGGCACCGTTGTCATGTTTTGTCTCTTGGTGACTTAATAAACCTCACTACAGTTTGTAAGGTCTCTGCTTGCCAGACAGTTTGTTTAGTACGTTTGTTTCCTTTAGCTCGTTCTGTATATTTCACACATTTACAGCCGCAGCTCCTACATCTTTGCTGCACCAGGACCTTTTGCTTTCTTTAAATATTCAGCAGGACTGGCAAATCAAGAACACGGGGACATGAGGGGGCAGATTCAGGAGGGATAGGAAAAAGTTTCATTTTACACAGAGAGAGAGAGAGAGAGAGAGAGAAGCTGAGCTGTGGAACAGCCTACCAGTAAAGGTGGTGGATGCAAGAAACAATAGTTTCAAACATGACTGGGATACAGAACAAGGCTTAATAGTTACCGGGGGTGGGAGATACTAAGGCATGGGGAGGGGCAAGGGAGGAGAGATGAAGTCAATAAACCCAGGTGAACATTAAATCCTGGGGCAGGATAGGGTAAAACAGGGCAAACTGGATGGACCAACTGTCTTTTTCTGATGGCATTTTCTATTTTTCTATGTTTAAAGAGCTAGTAGAACAAAAAAAAAAAACATTATTTTATTTATTTATTCCAATCTAGGATTACAATACCTTTGAGCCGAGGCTCTTTTACAAAGGTTCCACGTCAGCGTGTGCAACAGTCATCATTTTAGTTACAAACATATAATCATTGACTTACAGACATGTAATAACTAGTACAAAGACTTGCACTATGAGCAAGACAAGGGAAGTGAGGGTAGGAGATCGGGGAGAGGAGGTGCAGGGGTAAGGGGAGTACGAGAGGTGGTTGGGGTGGGGGCAGATAAAACAGGAAATTGTGACTTTAAGAAGTAGTCAGTTGAACTTCATTTCTTAAGTATTTTTTTTTGTCCTTTTGCTCATTAGGTTTTCTATGTGATAGTACTATGCTGGCTGGATGTGTAAAATAGCACTCTGCCTAGTAGCTGACAGCTAGCTCTAATCAAAATGCGCTAAACAAACTGGCTGGCAATCCTCTTATTACATTATCAGCATTGTGACCTCATTAACAGTGACATCACAGGTGACTGACACAGCAGCAAATGCATGTTCTTCCAAAGCAGCTGTGATGTCAATCAGTCAAGTCACAATGCTGATGATGTAATATGAGAGTAGTAGAGCTAGATATGTCAGCTGCAAGGCAGAGTGCTGTTCCACAGATTATACCTACTAACATCAGGTAAAAATGTTCTAATTAACCTAAGGGAAAAGAAAAGACAAAGTACCTCAGTTCTAAAAGGTAACAGTGGACTTGGTTTTACAACTAATATTAGTTTTAAGCAGTACACTAGCCTTTTAACTGTTGCCTCTCTTGCTGACATTGAGAGCCCTAATGAAGGCCACAAAAGGAACCTTATCTTGTGGTCTGGGCTCTGCTTGGGACTGCTGACCACTGGACTTCTCAATAAGTATAAGACAGTCCTCTGATCTCCACACACGGCTCAAAGAGAGTACTTTATTTTCGTGAGACAATCACAATATTGCCACATAGAGGGACCCAACTAGCACACTGCAACAATTATGCTTAATGTGAGTAATAGCTGCAAATGGTATTTTTTTTTTGCTCCAAAGTTTTTCATAAAGCTTATGGTAACTGGTTCTGTGTCTGCCCCTCCCGCTCTCCTTGCGCTGTGTATTTTTGTGTTTTGTGTAAAGTTTGTGGCAACTGAGTCCGAGTTGAAGTCTGTGTCAACACCGGTTGTTTAACTGTAACTCCCTTAGTCGTACCTACATCCCTGCACAGTGTGTGCTCATACCTCCATCTGTGCAGAGTGTGTGCTCCACCCTCTGTCCACTGCGCAGTCGGTGAACTCTCTCCTTGGTGACCAATATAGAGCGGGGGGGGGGGTTGTTTTTCCTTTGAATGATTGTGAGTTTGATGGGGATATCAAAGTGCATGACACAGGCTGGAAGTTGCTGAAATTAGGAGTGTGAGCCAGACAGGGTGAAGTCATTGTATACTGGATCGTAGGGGCGGGGGAGTGGCCATCTTTTTTAGTTCAGATCCGAGTCTTGTGGAGGTGCCAGTGGATAACACCAGATCCTTTGAGTGTATCCTGGCAGCAGGTGCAGAGTTTAGGATTCTCCTCATCTACCGTCCACCCGGTGATGGTGGTGAATTCCTGAAGGAGTTCGCGGACTTCATCGTTGACATGGCATTGGAGTCGCCTAGATGGTAATACTGGTGACTTCAATGCCTGGGTCGACGATGAACTCGTGACTTTGAAAGAACTTCCTCCAACTTATGTCTGTGTTGGGCCTGTCACAGGTAGTTACCTCTGCTACCCATATAGGTGGACACTCTTTGGACCTGGTGTTCTACTGGATTTGGATGTTTCACATCTGGAGGTGGAACCAAATGTGTGGACAGACCATCACACCATAAGATTCAGTTTTGGGGCACCCCTAATAGGTCTGCCCCTCACGGAGATGGTCAGTATCGCCCTTTAAGGGAGTAAACCCAGAGGGCCTATTAGCGTTACTGGACCTATCGGGTGTTTCGGATGAGAGCATGGGTCCAGGGACCTTGTTACCTATAACAAGGCAGTGAACAGGGCCCTGGACCAAACTACTCCTATTCGCGTTCGCCCACTCACTCAAGCGCCCAAAGACTCCATGGTTTGATGAGTCTTTGAAGGAGCTGAGGAGAGGGGCGAGAAGCTAGAGGAGCCCTGGCGGAAATCTTGCCTGGATGCTGACAAACTTAGATTGATGGATCATTATGTTATCTATCAATCGGCAATAACGTAAGAAGGCAGAATTCCTGTCCACGGAGATTGCTGCTACTGTGAAACCGACCGGCTCAACTCTTTCGGACTGTTGACAGATTGTGCAATCCACTCTGTCTACAGTCTGGAAGAGATTTTCAAATAAAGTGTGATGAGCTTGCTTCGATTTTCGCTGATAAGATTGCCAGCATTAGGTCGGATATCAGCCAGGCTCACTCTTCAAGGGTTTGCAGTGATCGTGAGGAAACAAACACCTGTGTCACCTGGTTTGACTTTGGTAGGCGAATTCATGGACATTGTGAGGATTGTCCAGACTGTCGTCCAACCAGTTGTAGTTTGATCCGGCTCGCCTCTATTATTGGGTTTAGATATTATCTGTCTGACCATTGCTGAAATTGTCTGGAAATCTTTGGAGCAGGGGATCTTTCCTGAACCCTTAAAGGAGGCGGTCGTTCGACCACTCCTAAAAACCTTCATTGAATCCGACTGTCCAGCTAACTGCAGACTTGTCTCTAACCTGCCCTTTTTGGGCAAGGTTATTGAAAAGGTGGTTGCACTGCAACTGGATGACCATCTTACAAATCACAATGTCTATGATACTCTTCAATCAGGATTTAGGAAAGACATAGTACTGAGACTGCTCTTGTCCGGTTCTAAATGATCTCCTGATAGCGAGAGATCGAAAGGCTCATACTATTCTAGTCCTTCTTGATCTCTCTGCAGCATTTGACACTGTGGACCATGGTGTGCTTTTGGAAGCATACTGCGGTTTTATTGTGGACTGTCTGGTACGGTTCTGCAATGGTTTCAATCTTTTCTCACAGGGCGGAGACAGAGGTTATCACTGGAATTTATTCCTCTGATGCTGTCTCTTTGCCTTGTGGGGTTCCGTGAGGTTCCATTTTGGCACCCATGTTGTTCGCTGTCTATATGCTGCCATTGGGAGACATTATTAGGAATATGGCTTGCTTTCACTGCTGCAGATGATACCTCAGCTATATTTGTCCTTTAGTCCCGACAGGAAGATACAGTCTCTATACTTAACAACTGTCTATCCGAGATTAATGATTGGATGAGTGCCAGCTGGCTAAGGTTAAACCTGGATAAGACTGAGGTGTTGGTGGTGGACCCAGGTCGCCTTGAGGTGAGTTGTAGGCTGGTCTCCTTGGTGAGTATGGATCGATGGTGCCCAGCTCGACCTCAGACCGGTCGCTAACTCAGGGTCATTATTGACACAGTTTGACCCTGAAATTTCAGGTGTCTTCTGCTGTCAAATCTTCCTTTACCATCTTAGGAATATTGCTCGGGTGAAACACCTTGTTCCTCCGGCCGACCTTCTGACATTGGTCCATGCCTTTGTTACTTCTCGCCTTGATTACTGCAATGCCTGTACCTAGGGTTACGGTTGATATCCGCCGCGCTTGCAGCTAGTGCGAGCGCAGCAGCCAGGCTTTTGACTGGGACGTCTATGAGAAGTCACATTACGCCTGTGCTGCGCGAACTGCACTGGCTGCCGGTTCAGTGGCGGATCACCTTTAAGGTCGGGTTACTGACCTATAAAGCCCTACACAAACAGGGACCGCGGTATCTTCAAGATCTGCTTGTTCCCTACTGTCCCTCTCGCTCACTCCGCTCCACCGGCGAGGGATTGCTAGAGGTTCCCAGGGTTCGTTTAAAAACATCAGGAGCACGGGCATTTTCTTATGCTGCCCCTACCCTCGTCGGATACGAAGTTGCCTGACCGTTGAGAGCTTTAAGTTAGAATTAAAAACTTATTTATTTCAAATGGCATATGGGGAGTGATTCACTGTATTTTATTGTAATTACATTGTTATTGTTGCTGTTTGTGTTATATGTATGTATTTTAATTGTTTTATTTGTACAGTGCTTTGGTATTGAAAAGCGCTTAAAAATAAATTTTTACTTACTTACTTTACTTACTTACAGAGTAAAAACATGTAAGTAATGGAATATTTGTTCAGTAAAAGTAACTGCTGAAAATTTTCACAGCCCATGTGGTTTGTTTTTTAGTTTTCTCTTGTCTTTCGGTAAAAAAATACTCTTTTCTTCAGGTTCAGAAACAGAGAGGTAGTGCCGTTCACCGTTGTGAATGCTGTGAGTGCAGACCAATCAGAATGCAAGGTAAGATGATGATGTCACTACTTTAAAATTTTACTGACAGTAAAATGACTGTTGTGAGTTTGTTACTGTTTGTAACCCTGGCCTGTTTATTTATTTGAAAATGTGTGACTGGAAAAGGCACACTGAGCCAAGACTCGTTTCCAGTTGCGACTCGGGGGAAGGGAGTAGGGGATACATAATACACAGCAAAGACACCATTTTGCAGTTGCAATAAAGTGCTCTTAGAGGCATGTTGAATACAGGAGTAAGTGCGAAAACAAGTGCAAGATAAGCACAAGGCATGAGTAACAAATGAGCCTTTCAACAACACTTCCACCTAGGTATGAGGTAAATGCAAGTGAAACAGTCATGGAGGGTGAAAACAGGAGCGGGGAGGCGTTTCAGCTGGTGCTTGAGGGAGCTAAGGGAGGCTGTGAAGTGAAAGGAAATGAGGAGTTTGTTCCAAAGTAATGGGAGGCAATAGGAAAAGGCTGATTGCCTAGCAGAGGAGAGGAGATGAGGATGGCGAAGGTACGAGAATCCCTGAAGCAAGGAAACAGGAGGCAGTGGGGACAAGTGATTGGAGGAGAGAGCCATAAAGTCTCGACCTATAGTACTAACACACCATCTTGGGCAGACTTTTGACCCTCACCAAGACTTGCCCTCCCACACTGATCTTATTCACGACTAAATTTCTCCCCAGAACTAGTACTCTCTACTTACATGTCACTCCAAGCAAAGTAGCCTGTGATCACTCACGTGTTGCTCTCAACACTTAAGTATGCTGGCATCGTCCATGGTGCTGGTCCCAAGACACAACCTGACAGGTTTGACACAATATACAATGCTGGGTATAGACTTGCCCTGAACTGTCCCCTACAGTGTGTATACACACACACACACACACACACACACACACACACACACACACACACACACACACACACAGTTTTCTCCTGCAATCTCCATGTCTGGAATAATTCTCCATCCAGATATTACTCAGAAAACCACACACAATGCTCTCAAACACTCCATGAGCCCCTATGCACGCATTAATGCACCTGTTGCATACAGTGTTGTTTTCAGTTGACATTGTGCCCTCTGTGACTCAGTCTTTCACTTGCAGGTCTGCACATAGCTCTGTTTTTGGGATATTGTACATGTACTAGCTAACAGCTTAATCTGGTTCATGGTCCGCTGGCATTCATCAGTATCCCCCTCACACTGGGTTGTGCCTGAAAATAGGCAAGACTTTGTCTAGTACACTTACCCGGTCAACAAAAACTAAATAAATAAACGTCTGACTTCAGCTGCTGTCCCGTCTCAGCACCTGTTAAACCTTTTCTCAGTCTTCTGGGGATGTACACTCCAACCCTGCTCCCCGCCCCCCACTTCCACCTCTCCACTCAATCATATAATTATCTCCCCAGCAGACCCGACCTGGACCTGCTCCAGGGGCCTAAAGATGGCCCATATGAATATATGTAGCCTGTGCCCTAAGATGCATGAACTGCAATCCTGGGTAGACCTACACAAGCCTGACCTCCTTGCTATATTCGAAACTTGGCTAAAGCCTCAAATCATATCACATGAAACCGAGCTCCCTCGGTTTGACATTTTCCAAAAAGTCAGACCACAGAAAAAAGGGGGAGGCGTACTAAACTACACAAGAAAAAATTACTTACCATAGTAATGTTGTTTCTTCTAATGGAGTCTTGATGCTGTTTGACTAAATGCAGTTAGCCCCAGCACTTGAACTGCCCCAGAGAGTAAAGAGTTAACTCTATGCAGAAGCATAGAACGTTCAGCTTCAGCTCGGTTTTCAAACCTCTGTCTCTAGCACTCTGAAGTGTAACTGTCAGATTATTACTAGCACTGACTAATAAAAGTAATAGGTGGAAATTATTTCAACTCTTGCAAGCCAAATGGCTGCATAAACTGTTTTTAGGGTCAAAAGACTCAATTCGAGAACCCCAAAAAGAAAGCTAAATATAAAACCAAAGTAGGTAGAGAGCTAAAACTTAACTAAAACCCATAAGATAGGGCAAGCCAAGTACACCTCTGGGGTGCAGCACTGTGCCTGCCGACCCACATCCCAAAACTACTGGGTTCTAGGAGGGGAGGCAGGAAGGGGGGTCAGAATACAGCAAGACTCCATTAGAAGAAACAACATTACTATGGTAAGTCATTCTTTCTTCAAACAACATGAAGTCTTGCTGTATTCTGACTACATGCAGACTACCAAGCAGTACCCCCTTGGAGGAGGGAGTCACAGAACCTGTTTTGGGAACAAGCTCTGCAACACAGCTGTGCCAAACCTAGCATCACTTCTAGACTGAACGTACAGAGAACAATGCTTGGTAAATGTGTGAACAGTTTTCCAGGTGGCTGCTTTACAAATTTCCACTAAAGGTATATCCATAGCTTCTGCGAGCCAAGCAACGGTACCCCTGGTAGAATGAGCCCTCAGGCCTGAGGGAGGTTCCTTCCCAAGTTTTGAATAGCAGAACTGGATACAGGACACAATCCACCTGGCAGTAGTTCTATTGGTGGCTGGTTTGCCCTTTCCTACCTCACCATAGGTGAGAAATAACTGAGAACATCCATTCCTATAGGCCTTAGTATGCTCCACATAGTAACTAATCTCCCTTTTCACATTGAGACTGTGTAATCTTCTTTCCCCAGATTAAGAATGGTCAGTAAAAAACACAGGCAATGTCATAGATTGGTTCAGATGAAAGTCTGAGACCACTTTGGGAAGAAAAGTACAGTTACGTAAGAACTTACCGTAACAGCAGATCTTCGAGAACAGCTGTTGCAGCAGGTAACACCATTAAGACGGAAGCCGGCAGGTGTCAGGACCCCACGGAATTCTTCTAGCTAGCTATCTTCAGCGGGGACCGCCCCCGACGTCGGTCCCGCCTCCGACGTCAGGCGTAGTACATAAGGGGGCGGTCCCGCCAGATTCCCCAGTTCTCCCGCCGGAGACTTCTGGCCGCAGGACATCAGAATGGGAGACCGAGGATCCACCATCAGAAGACAAAAGGGCGTAAACCCCTGCCAAAGGCTTGGAAAGCCATGCCTCCTCCAAGGGGGAAGGTGGGCGGGAAGGTACCTGCTGCAAGAGCTGTTCTTGAAGATCTACTGTTACGGTAAGTTCTTACGTAACTGTACTATCTTACTTCGAGATACAGCTCTTGCAGCAGGTAACAGCATTAGGACTGTTTTCCAAGCAATAACGCTTGTAAGCATTCTGGGAGGAGGAAACTAGGAAAATCCATACCAAGTCCTGACTCTAGGACAGGAGACCCTGTAGCACGGCCAGGCCGAAACCGGCTCTTCGCCATGAAGCAATGTCCAGGCTATAATGCCTGATAAAAGTATGTACAGAGCTCCAAGTGGCTGCAGCACAAATGGCAGAGGAGGAGACGTTACGAAGTGCTGCAAAGGAGGTAACCACCCCCCTAGTGGAATGGCCCCGGACTGTACCCGGGAGGGGTTTCTGCTTTGTATCATAGCAGTATGATATACACTGGACAAGCCAGCGAGAAAGGGACTGACTTGATACTGGTTGGCCCATCATCCTCTCAGCAAAGGAAACGAAGAGTTGCTCCGACTTGCGAAGCTGTTTAGTCCTGTTCAGGTAATACCTTAGACAGTGGTGGACATCCAGGGTGTGGAGCAGCGCTTCTCCTCTATTAGAATATTTAGGGAAATATACAGGCAGGTCAATATCCTGGTTGAGAGTGAGTGCAGAGACCACCTTAGGCAAGAACTTAGGATTCGTCCTCAGGGACACACTGTCCTGGTGGAAAATCAAATAAGGTTCCTTACACATGAGAGCGTGAAGCTCGGAAATTCTCCTTGCTGACGTAACCGCAACTAAAAGTAACGTTTTCCATGACAGGAAATGCAGCTCGCAATCCGCGGCAGGTTCAAAAGGGGGAGCGTGAGTTGTTCCAGGACAAAGAGTAAATCCCATGGAGGAACAGGGTCCTTAATGGGTGGCCTAAGGTGCAACACCCCTCTCAGAAAGTCTCGAGAGGCGTCAAGTTGCACCACTGTGCGCTGTCCCACCGGGAAGTGGTAAGCAGAAATAGCGCAGAGGTGCACCTTAATAGAGGAGTAGGCGAGACCCGAATGGAAAAGGGAGAGCAGGTATTCTAACACCGCTTTCACCAGGCAACCTAGAGGGGAAAGGCCGCATGCTTGCGACCACAAGCAAAAACGGCGCCATTTCATGGCGTACGTCGCATGCGTTGCCGGCTTTCTGGCCGAGAAAGAACTTCCGCCACCTCTTGCGAGACCCCGTGTCGCAAAATGGCTATGTCTCTAGGAGCCATGCATGCAGGTTCAGTGAACGTAAGTCCGGGTGGACCAGTGAACCTTCCTCCTGAGACAAGAGATGGGAGCTGAAGGGCAACGGGACCGGAGGTTCCCGGGACAGCTGCGTGAGCAAGGGGAACCAGATCTGCCTGGGCCAGACAGGGGCTACCAGGATCAATGCTGCGTGCACCCTGCGCAGTTTGTGAAGAACTCTCTGGATCAACAGGAAGGGAGGAAGTGAGGGAATCTGTTGACCAGGAGAGGACAACGCTGCTCGCTAGAAAACACCAGGCCCTGGATCTAGCGAGCAGAAATTGGGCAGTTTTAGTTGGATGGGGAAGCGAATAAGTCCAGTTCTGGAGTGCCCCATCGAAGAAACAGATCCTCTGCAACCCCTTGAAGAAGTTCCCACTCGTGGACCCTGGCCTGGGAACGACTCAGGCCATCTGCGTCTGTGTTGTCCACTCTGGGAATGTGAACTGCAATCAGGTTCGCGCCGTGTTGGATTACCCAATCCCACACTCTCATCGCTTCCCTGCAAAGGGGGTAAGAGTGTACACCTCCTTGTTTGTTGAGGTAATACATCACCGCCGTGTTGTCTGTTTGGATCATAAGAGTAATCGGCGGGATCTCTGACTGGAAGGCCTGCAGGGCATAACAGACCGCCCTCATCTCCAAAATGTTGATGTGAAGATGAGCTTTTTGAGGGGTCCACGTTCCCTGGGACCTCACTCCGTTCAGGTGTGCTTCCCACCCCAGCCCTGAGGCATCTGTGTAAAGGATCACCTCCGGGGACGGCGCTGAAAAAGGGACACCCGCAGAGAGCGTTCCTGGGTCTAGCCACCACTGCCAGTCTCGAATCACGGCATTTGTGATTCTGACCGGATGCTGCATGTGGTCTTGCCTTTGGTCCCACTGCACCTTGAGCATCCACTGAGTTACCTGCATGTGGAGCCTTGCCAAAGGGATGGTCGGAATGGCCGCAGCCATGTGTCCGAGCAGACAAAGGACCAGCCTGGCCGGGACAGTCTTCTTCGCCGAGAGATCCCTGATGAGGGATCTGATGCGTTCCGCTCTGTCGTCTGGAAGAAATGCTCTCCCCTGAATGGTGTCCAGAACTGCGCCTTCTGAACTGCAGACTGCTGACGGTACAAGGAGAGAGACTTCTGTAATTGATTATGATGCCCAGAGACCGAAACAGAGCCTGGGTGCTCTGATAGCCATCAACAACGCCTCTGGAGGTGCCATGAAAAAGCCAATCGTCCAAGTACGGAACACATAGTGGCCCTGTCTCCTTAGAGGCGGCTGCCACGACTGCCATGCATTTGGTAAGACCCTGGGGCCGATGACAGTTCGAACGGAAGAGCTCGGAACTGGAAGTGGTGGCCGAGGAACTCGAAGCGCAGGAACCTCCTGTGCGCTTGAGCTACGGGGATATGCAGGTATGAGTCCTGCATGTCCAGGGACGCTAAGAAGGCGTCCTTCTTTAGCATGGGAATAAGACCCTGCAGAGTCACCATGTGAAATCGTTTGTAGGCGACCGACATATTGAGGTCGCTGAGGTCCAGGATTGGACGGAGGTCCCCTGTTTTCTTCGGAACCAGAAAGAAGTGGGAATAGTATCCATACCCTCTCTGGTTCTCTGGGACATACTCTACCGCTCTCTTTTGCAGAAGCGCATGTATTTCTTGCCTGATAAGCAATTTGTGCTGACCCGAGTAATGGGAGAGCAGAGGAGGCCTCGAGAGTGGTTTGTCTGCGAATTCTATAAAGTGGCCTCTTTCGACCAACTGAAGAACCCACCTGTCGGTGGTTATGGACTGCCATCCTGGCAGGTAATTCGCAATATCGACCCCGACCTTGATGTCCCGTTGATCCTGAGGGGCGGGGGCCGGGAAGGAGTCAGGCTGTGGCGGCGGAGGGGCCAGCGGGCTGAGCCAGCAGCTGGACGCCGACTTCGGCCCGCGGGCTGTCTTCCCTGGGCTCTGCAGGAACCGGAGCCCCTCTGTTGTGGACCGGTGCGGGACTATTGTCTCTGTGCCCTTCCATGAAAACGGCTTTGGTTCCTACGAAAGGAACTG
This sequence comes from Neoceratodus forsteri, assembly GCA_016271365.2. Classification (NCBI taxonomy): domain Eukaryota; kingdom Metazoa; phylum Chordata; order Ceratodontiformes; family Ceratodontidae; genus Neoceratodus; species Neoceratodus forsteri. The sequence goes on along the minus strand of CM057449.1, from coordinate 173,923,632 downwards.
AGCCTCGGTCGGTACATTGCCTGGACCGACCTCATCGCCTTCCCGGCCTCTTGGAGCTTGGTGAGAACCTTCTCAGAGGGTTCACCAAAGAGAACTTCTCCTTCGAAAGAGACGCCCATGATGTTCTTCTGGACGTCCGGGGTAAATCCGGAGACACGGAGCCATGAGTGTCTCCGGAGGCATACGCCTGAAGCTGCCACTCTGGCCAAGGAGTCCACGGAATCATACGTGGCTCGCAGCACCTGGGTTCCCACATCCGAACCCGTACGGAGGAGCTGCAACAGCTCCTCCTTCTGCTCACCTTCTGGCAATTTCTCCGCGAGATCCAGTCCCTGTTCCCACAAGGCATTTTGGAACTGCACCATGTGGGTCAAGTAGTTCTCAGGGATCTGGCAGGCGCAAGTAGGCGGAGCATCGTGCGCCTGCCCATGGCGTCCAGCTGTTTGGACTCGGGTCCGGTGGCAGGGTGCTCAAATGTTGCGGTCTCTGGGACCGGTCATGAGAGGCTGTTATGACCAGAGAGTCGGCCAGAGGATGTTGAGCCAAGTACTGGTCCTCCTTAGGAGCCTTGTACAGGCGGTCAGCTTTCTTCGGCATCGCCAGGAGCGAGTGTGGACGCTTCCATGCTGCATTGGTGATGTCCACAAAAGTGTCCACCAAGGGCAGTACCACCACAGGCTTAGGATCCTTCTGCCGAAGATACCTAGTGAGGCGTAGTCTCTCGGGGTCTAATTCTTCTGCATCCCAGCCCATGTTCTCTTAGATGCGTCTCATGATCTCCGAGAATGATGGGTCATCTGGAGGAGATTTAGGAAGCTCACGTGGGTCCGGAGAGGGGATGTGGAAGGGAGAAGGGGATCTGGATCCTGCTGAGAACTCCGATCCCGTATCCTCCATCGAAGGTGAACGACCGCGTCTTCTGGGTCTCTTAGGACTGGGTGACCCTGAAGAGGATCTAGACGGAGGTCTCCTTCTATCTGGTCTCCCCCTTGGAGGGTCCGTAGGCTCCTGGGGGAGAGGTACTCGGCCTGCTGCCCCGGATGGAGAAGGGGGTGCAGGAGCTGGAGGGGTCCCAGGTGGCGGAGGAGGAGGAAGAGGAGGTGGTGTGGGAACCATATCCCTTTTAATGGTATCCCACCAGGAAGTAAAGAGCTCCTTAACCTCAGAAATGGAAAGGCCCGACGATGGACCGGGCGCCGGTGGCCAGTCATTGGGTTCCGGCGTCGGTTCCTCAGGTTGTGGGGAGGACTCCCTGGGAGGTGCGACAGGACCGGGTTCGCCCGTCTGGTCCTCGGGCTGCGTCAACTCCTCCTCCGTGATAGTCTCCTGACCAACGTCGGTAGGAGGCGTCGGGGTCCTCTTCTCTACACGTACAGATGCGGACATTGGCCCCCCTGCCGACGACCGAGAGGGCGAAGGCCTGACCGGCGACAGGCGTCTGGCGGTCGACGGCTCCTGGGACCTGTGATGAGTGGCTGACATCGGACGGGCCGACGTCGGGTCCGACAGCTTCTTAAGAGAGGTAAGCTCCTTGGTCTTCTGCTGGGGAGGAGGAGGCAAGGAGGCAGACCTGACGTCGGGTTCGGAATGGCGGGAACCCGACTTGTGGTGATGATGACCGTCCCCAGACCTAACCAGGGCTTTGGAAGAAGATGATGATGAGGGCCTGGAGGTCTTGGCCTGTGAGGAGGAAGAGGAGCCCGAAGGCTTCTTCACCGCAGCGGGAGGAGGCTGAGAGCGGGCCCGGGAGGGCGAACGGTCGGACCGGGAGCCAGAACTACGGGAGTCAGAGGCCCTAGATGGGGACTTGGATGGAACCCTCTCCCTGTGCTTTCCAGAGTGTTTCCGGGCCTTCTCTGCTGAATCCCCCTTGGAGGTGTCCATGGCCTTAATCTTCTCCTTGAGCAGGAATGCCTGCAGGGCCTTCTGCGACGGATCCGGGTCCGGCTGTTGAACCCCTGGCAGAAGTGCAGGACCGGGTGTCGGGTCTGGGCCTAGGCACCGGACGAGGCCGATTGCGGTCCTTGAACGGGATCTGCTTCCCACAGGCGCACTTCAGGGATGGCCTTCAACGGAGGTTGAGAGGACATCAGACAGCAACTGAGCCGAAAAATGAAAGTTTTCCCCAAAGGAAGAACTTAACTGCACGTCGGCTAGAAGCGATCCAAGGGTCGAGACATGCAAGTCAGCGGCGGGGAAAGAACTGGGGAATCTGTGGGACTAGCCCCTTATGTACTACGCCTGGCGTTGGAGGCGGGACCAGCGTCGAAGCGGTCCCGCTGAAGATAGTAGCCATAGAAGAATTCCGTGGGGTCCTGACGCCTGCCGGCTTCAGTCCTAATGGTGTTACCTGCTGCAAGAGCTGTATCTCGAAGTAAGATCTTTCTGTTAGTTCAAAGGACCACCTTATCCCTGTGAAAAGAAATAAAATCAGGTTCCACTGATAAAGCCTGTAACTCACTGATCCTCCTGGCAGAGGTAATGGCTACCAGGAATACAGTTTTCCATGTCAAGTATTGCAGCTCTGCTGAAGATAGAGGCTCAAAAGGGGGCTGCATAAGCTGTGCTATGCAGATGTTCAGATCCCAAGAAGGGATAGGGGCTCGAAAGGGAGGATTAACATGCATCAGACCTTTGAAGAATTTCTGGAAAACTGGATGGACAGGCTAAAGAAGAGCCCTTCCCAGCTGAAAGGAAGGCAGACACAGCTGCCAAATGCACCTTAAGCGTAGTGGTCTGAAGGCCTAAACTATTAAGATGCACCAAATAGTTCAATACAGTAGCAATGCCAGCTAATTCCAGCTGAACAGGTATCTGGGAACACCAAAAACCAAATCTTTTCCACTTGGAATTGTAAGTTTTTCTGGTAGCAGGTTTCCTGCTAACCTTTAGAATATCCAAAACTGATTGACAAAGGTTTAGATGGGCATATTCTAACTCTTCAAGAGCCAGGCCTTGAGCCTGAGAGCCTGAAGATTGGAATAGAGGATCCTCCCGAGAGGATGTCAGCAGATTGAAGTGTCTGGGAAGACACTGAGGCCTTGTCACTGACAATGACAGTAGTAGAGGATACCATGACTGTCTGGCCCAGTCTGGTGCCACTAGGATCACCCTGCAAGGCTGAGATCTGGTCTTGATCAGAACCCTGAAAATCAAAGGGAAAGGAGGAAATGCATACAGGAACCTGCTTGTCCAATCCAATAGTACAGCCTCCTGGTGTACAGAGCCCAGTAGAGGAGGCCTGCAACAAAAGAGAGGAAGTTGAAGATTGTCCGGTGCTGCAAAGAAATCTATCTCTGGAGTCCCACACCTGTTGAAGATAACCTGAAGGACCAGGGGATTCAGAGTCCATTCGTGATGACCCTGAGAAATTCTGCTGAGAGCAGCTGCTAAGATGTTGTCCTTCCCTGGCAGGTGTACAGCGACCAGGGAAGCGTGAAGGGAATAAGCCAGAGACCATACCTTCATGGCCTCCGTGCACAAGGCCGAGGACCGAGTGCCTCCCTGCTTGCTGATGTACCACATGGTTGTGGTATTGTCTGTCCTGATTTATACTACTTTTCCCGAACCACAGTTGAGAATGTCTGCAGAGCTAGAAAGACAGCCCTCAACTCCAGAAGGTTTATGTGAAGGAGGGACTCCTGGTGAGACCAGGTTCCTTGAGCTGTAAGCTGGTCCAGATGGGCCCCCCAGCCTAGGAGAGAGGTGTCCGTGGTGAGAATCACTGAAGGAGCCTGACTGATGAATGGGACACCTTGCCGAAGGTTGTCCTCCTCCAGCCACCACTGTAGTGCCTGAACTAGAGTCTGGGACACTGGAACCAATTTGGAGAGAGTGCCCTTTTTCTGAGACCAGTAAGATCCGAGATGAAATTGAATATCTCTCATCTGAAACCTTGCTCCCTGGACCACAGCTGTGGAGGAGGCTGCCATGTGGCCCAGTAGCTGAAGAAAATGTCTGGCGGGACGAGAAACTAGAGGTTGAAAAGAGGAAGCCAGAGTGACTAGAGGCTGAATTCTTGAAAGAGGAAGGAATGCTCTTGCCTGGGTCATTTCTACGTCCACCCCTATGAAAGTGAGCAGCTGAGTTGGTTCCAAAACCGACTTTTCTAGGTTTAGAATGAAGCCCAAGGACTCCAGAAGCCTTTGGGTGACCTCTAAGGCTGACTTGACTTGGCCTGGGGACTGACCTACTAGCAGCCAGTTGTCCAGGTATGGGAACAGAAAGATACCTTGTCTCCCGAGGAATGCTACCACTACTGCTAGGCACTTGGTAAACACCCTTGGAGCCAATGTTAGGCCGAAAGGCATGGCTCTGAACTGATAACGGCCTGAGGGCAATCCGAACCTGAGGTACTTTCTGTGGGAATGTCTGATGGGTATGTGGAAATAGGCATCCTTGAGATCCAGGGAGGCTAGCCAGTCTCCTGGTCTCAGAGAGGGGAGAATTACTCCCAGAGTCACCATCTTGAACTTTGGTTTTGTTAAGTGTTTGTTGAGGTACCTTAAATCTAGGATGGGTTGCCACTCCCCTGTCTTTTTTGGGGTAAGAAAGTTTCTGGAATGGAGTCCTTTTCCCCTGTGACAAAGGGGTACCTTCCCTACTGCTCGCATGAGCAGAGGAGAGGAGACTTCTGCCTCTAAGGCCTTTGTCTCCAAGGGGGAGAGGGGGCTGAAAGATATTGCTCTTATTTTTGGGAACCTTTTGAAACTGAGAACAAGTCCCTGGCTCACTACTTCCAGGACCCATTTGTCTGAGGTCATGGAATCCCAGGCCTGGGAATAGTGAGCCAGCCTGCCCTCTACAGGAATTGGGGAGGCGACCCTGACTGACACCTCAGGGTGTCTGTTTAGCAGGGGGCTTGGACTGAGTGGATGCTGGGGTCCTGGTCATCCTTAGTCTGCCTCTTCCCCTGAAGAACCCCTCTGCTGGAAAGAAGAGGAAGCCTGGGCTTGGTAAAAAGGCCTGTTAAAAGGCCTGCCCCTGCCAGCCCTAAACTGCTGCTTCTGAGGAGTGGCCTGCTTCTCTTTTGCTGCAGCACTCCTGTAGGTGGTCCTGTACTCATCCATCTTCTTCATGTAAGCCTCTGTTTATTCACCAAACAGAGAGTTACCAGTAACAGGAAAATCCATGGCCTTAGTCTGGGTATCCTGTGACAGACTGGTACATCTGAGCCAAGCTAATCTCCTCATGGAGACGAATATAGCCATGACCCTGGAATGCACATCATTCGAGTCAGCAGCAGCATGAAATTGGACCTTGGATGCCTCAATACCATCTGCAGCCACCTTCTCCAGCTCCTTGGCTAGCTGGGGAGGGATATTCTTAGCCAGTTCCAGAACCGTATCCCACCTCGATTTCTGGTAGCTGGCTGTATGTGCCACATAATTGTCTTGTCTGAGTCCCAAAGAGGATGCAAAGTATTGTTTCTTGGCCATGGCATCCACTTTCCTAGAATCCTTATCTGGGGGGTGAGATGCCAGGGGAATATTAGCCTGATCACAGGCTGCAGCCTGCACTACCCCAACATGGCTGCAATGAGTTGTAAGAAATTATATTCCAGGACCTGACAAGGTATATCTCCTGTCCATCTTTTTATCCACAGGAGGTATAGAAGTTGGAAACTGCAAAATGTTTTGTGTCTGTTTCCCCAGGGATTTATGCAGAGGGATAGACACTCTCTTAGACTCTGGGACATCCATCATTTCCATGAGGTCAGGTTCCTCCTGATCCTGTTCAGCTTCTTCCACTGGGAGGTGAAGAGTATCAGCCACTTTCTTGTAAAACAAGAAATGGGAGGGGGACTCAGAAAGTCTGGGAGGAGACACACTGGAAGGCCTGTCTGGGGAGATGTCAGGCTCTACAGGCTCATCTAGGCCTTCATCTTCCTCTTCATCATGCTCTTCTTCTCCATCCCAAATGCCCTCAAAGAAAGCCTCTGGATCAATGTCAGAAGCAACTATGTCCGATCGAACCGAACCTGTATGAACCATTGCCGGTTCGGTCGGAACCGGGCAAAGTGACTGAACAGTAGAAATCGCTTTAGCAATCTCCTCAGCGTATGGACCATGGGAAGTAGGATCCGAACCGGCTTATTTTCGTTTCTTTTTCCTAGGAACCGATTCCGTAGAATCAGCTCTCCTTTTGCCCGAGGAGGTATCGCCCAGGTCAGTGGGCACCCCCTCAAGTTCAGCAACTTCCGAACCGGGCTGGCCATCCAGGTCAGCGGACTTCTCGGCCTCCCTCTCCCTTAGCCTACTCAAATGTTTTTCCAGAGGGTCTTTAGGAAAGTTTTTACAGATTTAGCAGTCTTCTTTGAGGTGGTCAAACCCCAGACAGTAAACACAGACGAGGTGAGGGTCGGCCTTAGCAAAGGCCTCCTTACACTCGGTACAGTGCTAAACCCAGTGGGACCGGTTTTCTTTTTGGGTTTCTCAGACATGCCAGAATACTGAAAAGTTACCCTTACCAGCTATTATGCCAGGCAACTAAAAACTGATTGGTTCCAACTGTGTCACGGGTCAGTTAAAAAAACCCCGGAAATCGGAATTTTTTTTAGGAACCATTGAGTACCGGAAACCACAGTAATATTAAGAAACAAGACAGAAATACAATGGGGTTCGGTTCCAAACCGGACCGACCGGAGAAGAACCGAAGGCAAAAACAATTTCCACAGTAATACAACAACTACCTACTACTACCACTTACTGTTACCGAGACAGAGGTAAGAAGACCAAAATAAAGAAACGGTTAGGTAAAACTGACCAATTTAAACTGATACTGAACCGAAGTGCAGGAGGAATCTCCGGAGCGACTTCACAGTTAGGCAGAGTAAAAAATCTGATGGTTACACTTCAGAGTGCTAGAGACAGAGGTTTGAAAACCGAGCTCGAGCTCAACGTTCTATGCTTCTGCATAGAGTTAACTCTTTACTCTCCGGGGCAGTTCAAGTGCTGGGGCTAACTGCATTTAGTCAGAATACAGCAAGACTTCATGCTGTTTGAAAAGTTGCCCTACGTGCCACCCTAGCTATACTACCCCCCTCTGGACAGTGATGACAGCGAATCACTGTTCATAACACTAACCCTTGGTAATTCAAAATCCCTCACAGTGGGCTGCATCTACCACCCACCCAGAACAGGTGCTCCTGCTCTAGATGCCCTCACTAGTATGCTTGTTGAGCAAGCCCACTCACAAATGATCATACTAGGTGACTTTAATCTCAATTGATCCTCAGACACTGAATCACGTTTTAAAGCACGGCTACTAGATGCTCAGATAACCCAAGTCATCAGTGAACTTATACGGCATAATTCCAAAACTGGTAACCACTCCCTGCTTGACTGGGTCCTAGCATGAAACCCTGATAGAATAAAAGCTGCTGGCATATTTTCATACTCCCTCAGCGACCACTCCCCCATTTTCTGCACCTGGAAGAATAATCCCCCCAAAATTCTACCAAGGACATTTACAGCACGAGACTTCTCAAACTTCATTGCATAATCCTTTCAAGCTTCCCTTCAGGAAACAGATTGGTCCCCCATCCTTTCACTCTCTAGCTTAGATGCTACCTCTGACTATTTAACCAGCAATTTCCTATTCGCTGCAAACAAACACGCCCCCTAAGAAAGTTCAGGGTAAAAGGACTATGCTATAAATGGATTACTCCACAATTAAAGCAGTTAATGATTCAAAGGGACAAGGCCTAGGGACAATATAAAAAGTCATCTTAGTAGGCAGACTGGATCAGATTCAGGGAGCTACGAAATCTGTGCAAAAAGTGCTCAAAGACTACTAAACGACAATACATAAGGGGCCTTCAACAACATAACCTGGCAGATCCCAAACAATTCTGGGCCCAAGTTAATACCCAGCTCAAAGGCGGTCCCAACACCACTAACGACCCTATCATATCAAACGGTCAACTAATCCCAGTCTGCCACCATTGCTTTAAACCATAACTTCACAAATCTAGACAAAACCAAAAATGTGTCCGCTGTCCCACCCTCCACCTGCCACAGCCCCAATAAGCCTGGCCCCTTCCCTCCTAAATTTCATCCCAGACTGGTTACTAGGAAAGAAATGTTCACCCTGCTCAAAAAAATAAAATCCAGTAGCTCTATGGGCCCTGACAATCTAGAGCCTAGGCTACCAAAAGCAGCTGCCCCTGCACAGCATCCCCTATCACCATGCTATTCAACAAGTCTCTCCTTGCTAGTCAAATCCCACAAAAGTGGAAAGAGGCAGCAGTAGTCACACTCCACAAAGGTGGTCTCAGGGAATCAATAGATAACTATAGACCAATCTCTCTCCTCAGTATTCTAGCAAAGGTGCAGGAAAAGACTGGTGTATAATTAGCTAAGGGATTACCTAGAAATGCATGATTTTCTATCTGCCAAACAACATGGCTTTAGACGTAACCATGGCACAGACACTGCATTAATTACGCTTACTACTGACATACTACAAGGGCTGGACAACAGTACCCCCAATGAGGCCATCTTCATAGACTTAACCAAGGCTTTCGACTTGGTTAATCATGAACTTCTCATCAAGAAACTAAATAACCTTGGCCTCGATACATGCCCACTAGCCTGGTTCACTCACTGTCTCTCACACAGAACCCAAGTCGTCAGATGGAGAGGTGTCTCATCCACCCAACTGCCAATCTCAGAAGGGGTACCCCAGGGCTCAATATTAGGCCCCCTTTTATTTTCATTATTTATCAACGATATTGGCAATACCTGTGGCAGCAGACAACAACTACTGTACGCAGACGACGCTGTCCTCTATAAGTGCACTCGTGACACCCTGACACTCAGCACCCAGCTGCAACAGGACGTTATAATACTAGAACAATTAATACTGTCAAATAACCAAGTATTACATGTTATAAAGACCAGTGCTATCTTATTTAGCTCCAAACAACTTGGCTCTCTTAGAAGTCACCTACTCCCCATCTCAACCTCCACTAGGCACAAGATTGAGGTTGTAAACACAGTCAAATACCTTGGTGTAATACTTGACCAAGTCTTCACATTTAAAACACAGGTAGACCAGACTACTCGAACAATCCATCAAAAGCTGGGTCTGCCATTTTGTCTAAACAGACACCTTACCTCAGACTCCAGGTTAGCAATAGCTAATCACATCTTGCTTCCTAAACTTACATATGCTGCCCCATCCTTCAGTCCTTGGATAAGACTGAAGCAAACAGACAAGAACAGCTGTATAACAAAATCGGATGCTTCACAACAATGTCCCCTCCTAGGAAGCACCAATGCGATGTACTGGCCTCCCTAAACTGGCCCTCACTACCCAACAGGCTCCAATACCTTCTTCTAAAACTGGTGTACAAACTGATCAATGGACATTCTCCCCCTAGCCTGGATGGCCTCCTTGTCCCCAAACGCTCCTCCAGGGTGCTCCACACCTCTGGCAGAAAGCTGCTCGAGGTTCCCAGAATAAAAACAACACTAGGAAGTAAATCCTTCATGTACTCAGCCCCAAACCTCTGGAATGCCCTCCCAGATAACCTGCAAATGGCCAGTTCTGTAGACAGTTTTCGAAAGGGCCTATAAACTCACCTCCTCGAACACTATCTATGCTCTTGCCCCCACTGAACACTAACTGATTGAAACCTGATTTGCACTTGCCTTCTCCAGCATTCTTTATACCGCACATACCACATATTTAACGTGTTTCACCAGCCTATGCCTACCTTATGTTCTTGTATAATACTGTGTTTTATATATCCTGTTTGATCCTGACACCTGCTTTTAATCAATGTAAATAACACAGCCATTGCCTGGCTCTGTAATGTATACCTCCTTACTCTGTAATCCTTCTGTATGTGTTGTTATGAATACTGTATAATTTGTATGTAATTGATCCCGGGTCGTCCCTGAAAAAGGGACCCTTGGTTCCAGCGGGCATACCCGGTCAACAAAATGAAATAAATAAGTGACATTGGCATGGTCATGCGTCCGATCTTGTTTTTGCAGTTAAAACACCTGTTTATATAGTGAGACATTTCCTAAGTGCAATAGCACACTCCAGGGTGTGCATTACATCATTTGAAAACACTTCTCAGGGTGTAAGGCCCTTTGTTACACCTTGTGCCTCACTACTACCGGGACATGTACTGAAATGCTTTAATGCACTCCCTGTCATGTGCTAGTGCTTACTTATGTAGGTATCAGTACTGTGCACTGGCTGTCTAACTTCTGTTGCCTTTCCATCATATTACAGATTTCTGGTTACTATACAAGTACTGTTATCTGTATTTATTCTTTTGAAAGAAATGTGCTGAGCAATGTCAACATGTGGTTTTGATGACCCTAGCTGTAATTAATATCAGAGGCTGGAAAAGTTGCAACCAGTCACTCATAAAACCTGCTTGACATTTCTATGGTGAAAAGATTAACTGTTACCAGCACCTTATGCCAGTTTTCTGCACACCCTAAACAAATAGATTACTCACCCGTAACCATTGTTCTCGGAGTGGTATAATGTTCATATCCACACTCTGGCAGTTCCACTGTAAGTACAGATTCATCGGACGTCTTTAAAGTAAGCTCCTCCCACCATCCAGTGGTATATCCCCTGACTCCAACCAACATGTCAGATCTTTGCACGCTGGAAACAAATACCTGTGTGCCACTTGCTAGGGGAGTGTGGGTGGGTTGTGTGGATGTGAACTGTGTACCATTCCTAGAATAACGGTTAAAGGCGAATAACCCATCTTTCTAAGGGCGTGGATACAGTTCATTATCCACACTCTGGCATACTATTAGCAGTTCTCTGGGAGGAGGGGCCAAGGCATGCACTCTTACTTGTTGAACAGAGACTGGAGAACAGAGGTCCCAAAAGCAGCATCCCAACATGACCTGAGGTTAATGGTGTAGTGGGAAATGAAGGTGTGAGCTGACTTCCAGGTAGAAGCCCTGCAGATTTCCTGGATAGGGATGTCCCTGGAAGCAGCCAGCGAGGCAGTGGTATGTCTGGTGGAATGAGTCCTAAGCCAGGGGACTCCTTACAAGCCAGCCTATAGCAGAGGTTAATGCAGGATGTGATCCACCTGCCAATCGTCCGTTTTGTGCCAGTCTGCCTGGTGCGGCTTCAGTGTATGCTATAAGCAGCTGGCTAACCTCACCCCAAACACCAGCCATGCACTCCTTATGCTAAGAGAGTGCCCTCCACAAGTCCAGAGTATGGAGACTGCGCTCAGCCCCTGAAGAAGGGTTGGTAAAATATACCAGAAGGTTCAGGTGGAGGCGAAGGATGACCGTGACCTTGTGGAAGACCAGATAAAGAGATTCCACCGAGAGCTCCTAGAGCTTTCTAATCCTTCAGGTTGACTAAATGGCCACCACAAGCACCACTCCATGACAGGTGTGACATCTCACACTTGTGTATTAGGGTCAAATGGCTCCCCCAAGAGTAGTGGAAAACAGAAAGCCCTCATGCACTGCACATCTACGGTACAGACTTCCAAATTTCAGACACCAGTAACAAAAAAAGAAGTCTGCACTCAAGAGTTAATCCAAAAAAGATCAGTTGCTTTGCATAATGTGTGATGCCTGTGGATCTGTTAACGGTCAGGTTTTGGTGCTGTGACTCACTCTGGTACTTGTTGCATATATTGTTTTCAATAAAAGATCAAGTTCAAAATTAAAAAAAAAATAGAACAGTTGCATACTCACCGTAGCAGTAGATCTTTGAGAGAATCACTCATCAGGCCACACCTATGGAACTTATAGCCACCAAGTGCTAAGCCCACATGGAAAATTTTGCAAGCAGCCCACCAGGGGCCGCCCACGATAATGTCAGACGTCAGCTGCTATATAAACGTGAACAGCTCCTTCCCTCCTCAGTTCCCTGATGGAGATCATGCTTGGAGGACCCCCTGTAAGGAACCAGGAGAGAATCTAGGGCTTTGCCAACCAGGTGAGGTAGAGAACTGTGACAAAGTTGAATAAGGCCCTGTCCCATTTGTTATGCAGAAAGGGTTAAACACAAGGATCTATTTTATCCTCTCCTTTTCTGCCTTGTGTCTGTTGAGTTGCGCAACCAAATATTCTCGTGAGACCTAGGAACTGATCACTCTGACGGTTTCGCGATTCTCCGCCTCTTGCTATCTCTAGACCTTCACTTGCTGTTTCTGTCTTTTCTGCCCCCTTGCATATCTGCAGTTATAAAAATATATGTGAAACTGGGATCCCTTGGTTTGAAATGCATATAGTTTTACTGTTGAAATAATTGCAAAAAGCTATTTGGATTTAGGGGGTTAACCAAAGATGCAGTTTGAGCTCCTCGCAGGCTTGTTTGCAGACTCTTTTGCAGGGATGTCAGCAGGGGGCCAGCTTGGGACATCGTTCTCTTTGCAAGCCTGCACTGCAAAGAAACTTGCAAGAACATTTTGTGAGTGATGTCTCTTAATGAGTTCCCAGGCAAAGACATAAAAAGAGCAGCAATGCTTTTGCTAGAGAGAGTGAGACAGAGAGCTGAAATTGAAAAGAAACCCTCAGGTAAAGGATTTTGTTTTCTCTGTTTGTGCTGCCTTTGTAAATAATTCTACTGGACATTTTTTTTTACTTTACTGTTATTGATGATAAAACTTTATTTGCGAATTTTACAACTGCTCCTGGTCTTCCCATGCTTCCTGACCTGTGCCTCGATGACAAGAATAGAAGGTAGATCCTCATGAGAAGGAGACAGCACTCAATATAGTCACAGGGATCCTATAGGGGGACAGAGGGTGGGACAGCATGGCCTGATGAATGAGATTCTCTCAAAGATCTACTGTCATGGTGCTTATATAACTGTTCTATCCTTTTCAAGGATATCTCTTTCATTAGGCCACACTTATGAAATGAGTACCAAGCAGTACTGACCATAAACAGTCTGGATGGCTGGAGCTCACAGGCCTAAGAAAGCAGGCCTTAAAGCACAGCTAGGCCAAAGCTGGCCCTTTTTCAAGGAGCAATGTCCAGACTGTAGTGTTTAAAGTGTGGACAGTACTCCAGGTGGCAGCTGCACAGATTTCTGCTTCAGACACATTTTTGAAACATGCAACAGATGTTGCCATGCCTCTAGTGGAATGACCACGAACAACCCCAGAATGTTCCATAATGTACTCCCTGTAGCAAAAAGCAATACAGTTGCTAACCATTTGGACAGGCACTGTTTAGAAACTGAAGTGCCCACTTTCACAGACGCAAACGAAACACAAAGTTGAGAGTACTTCCTGCAGTCCTTTGTGCGGTGTATATAGTACCCGAGTATTCCATGTGCATCTAAAGTATGAAGCAATGATTCCCCTGGATTGGCATGTCCAAGAAAATAAACTGGCAGGTGCGTGGTTTGACTTAAAGTAGACTCAGACACCACCTTTGGTAAAAATTTAGGATTAGTGTCTGTGGAAAATCAAATAAGGAGACTCGCACATTAAAATCTGCAGTTCTGAAATTCTTCAAGCTGAAGTAATCTCAACTAAAATAATGCTTTCCAAGAAAGAAAGCCTAAGCCACAAGTCGTGGCTGGCTCAAAAGGAGGCAAAGCAAGCATTTCCTAAACAAAATTCAGGTCCCAAGCCAGCACTAGATTGCGGATAGGAGGCTTTAAGTGTAGGATGCCTCTCAAAAATGTACAGGCCACCTCCAACTGGATAAACTGTGCGACTCTCAATAGGAACTTGGAAAGCTGAAATAGCAGCCAAGTGCACCTTGACAGAGGAATACTGTAGGCCTAGAAACACAGAAACTGATGGCAGATAAGGGCCACTTGGCCGATCCAGTCTGCCGTTTTACGTTATGCTGCTTTTGCTGCAGACTCTTCCAGGTCTACAGCACTTGTTCTTCCACCCTTTACGTGTCCCTTATGATTCCCTTCTGATTATCCCAGGCTTTTTCCTAATCCCACCACTGTTTTTGCCCCCACTACCTCCACTGGCAACCTGCTCAAGGCATCCACCACCCTTTCTGTGAGGAAGTATTTCCTCACATCTCTCCTGAAACTACCACCCAGCTTCATATTGTGACCCCTTGTTCTAGAGCACCCTTTCCTCCAAAAAATACCTCACACTTGTACCTTACTCATCCCTGAGAGGTATGTAAAGGTCTAGATCATATCCCCCCTTTCCCTCCTAGGACAACTGATGTAGATGTAGACCTTGTACCATTTTAAGAGCCCTCCTTTCGGCGGCCTCCACCCTGTCTATGTCCTTTCTGAGATGCGGTCTCCAAAACTGGACACAGTGCTCCAGGTAGGGGTATTACCAATGACAAACACCACTTCCCTCTTCCTGCTGGAAATACCCCTACCTATACACCCCAGCATCCCAGTAGCTCTCCTGATCACTTTGTCTGGCCACCTTCAGGTCATCCAATATGATTACCTGCAGGCCCCCCCCCCTTCCTGCTTGGTCATTGCTAGTATCTCTTCCCCAGATTTGTATTGCACCCCCAAGCTTCTGTGACACAAGTGCATTATTTGGCACTTTTCTGCATTAAACTTTAGCTGCTAAACAAACTTTTGACCAGTCCTCCAGTCATTTTAAATCCCTTTCCATCCTTTGCACCTCCCATCCCCCCCCCCGTGTGTCCACTCTGTTGGAGATCCTGGTGTCATCCGCAAAGAGGCAGTCCTTCCATTTCAGTCCCTCTGCCATGTCGCTAATGAAGACATTAAAGTGCACTGGCCCCAGTACTGACCCCTGCAGTATCTGGCTGGTCACGCTCTCCTCTCAGAGCAAACTCCATTTACCACCACCCTCTGCCTCCTATCACCTAACCAGTTTCTTACCCAGGTTACCACCTTACTGTCCACCCTCATGCTACCCAACTTGTTTAGCAGCCTCCTATGTGGAATGGTGTCAAAGGCCTTGATGAAGTTCAGGTAGGCCATGTCCACTGCCTCTCCCTGTTCCAACACCTTGGTTACCCAGTCACAAAAATCTATTAGATGGACTGGAAGCGGGCATCAGTGGCCCCACTTCATAGATCTGGGAGGAGGCAGGAAACTGCCACTCAGTGAGTCTCACTTCAGTCCTAGGGGAATTGATGGAATCCCTACTCAATCAGAGAATATTAACATTCCTGGAATCCAGCAGTCAGCAGGATCCTAAACAGCAAGGGCTCACGGCAGGAAGGTCTTGCCAAACATAACTGACCAAATTCTTCGACTAGGTTACTAAGGCAGTTGACTTGGGGGGGTTGATTTGGTCTACCTCGACTTTAGCAAGGCCTTCAACTCTATCCCGCGGAGAAGGCTGGTAAAGAAGCTAGACTGCACAGGAGTGAGACAGGAGGTGGTAGACTGGGTATAAAATTGGCTGCATGGCAGAACACAAAGAGTACAGGTAAGCAACACATTATCAAATGTGGGGAGGTAACTAGCGGGGTACCCCAGGGCTCGATGTTGCAGCCTCTACTATTCAATGTATTCATTGCCGACATTGCAAATGGGCTCGAAGGGAAGGTGTGTGGGGCTCGAAGGGAAGTTGTGCCTGTTCATGGATGACACCAAGATATGCAACAGGGTGGACTCCCCAGACAGAATAAAGAAAATGGAATCAGACCTGAAGAAACTGGAAGAATGGTCCAGAGCATGGCAGCTGAAATTCAATACCAAAAAGTGCAAAATCATGCACCTAGGAACAAGCAACCCAAAAAGAGAGTACTACTTGGGTGGAGAAATACTAGTTGCAACCAGCCAGGAACGCGACCTGGGCTCATGATATCAGACGACTTAATAGTAGGTAGACAGTACGAAAAGGCATCACGAAAGGCCGGTGGCATGCTGGGATGCATTGGGAGGGGATTCACGAGTAGAAGGAGAGAGGTGATATTGACACTGTACAGGGCACTTGTCCGCCCCCACCTGAAATACTGCGCGCAGTTTTCGAGGCCACACCTCAGAAAGGACATTGATAGGCTAGAGAGGGTGCAAAGACAGGCAACAAAAAATGATACAGGTGATACACCAGATGACATACGAGAATAGGTTTAGGGAATTAAACATGTACTCCCTGGATCAGAAAAGTGAGAGCGGAGACATGATTGAGACCTTCAAGAACATCATGGGTATACGTAAGGTACAGATGCAGGAACTCTTTCAGGTCAAGGCAAGGAGTAGAACAAGGGGGCATGATCTGAAGCTGAAGGGGGGAAATTCTGGACCAATGGTAGGAAGTTCTTCACTGAGAGGATGGTGGACACCTGCAACAGCCTGCCTACAGAGGCAGTGGGTGCCAAAACAGTCGAGGGGTTCAAGAGAGCTTGGAACAGACACAAAGGTATCATTGTCCAGAGGGGCACACAGAGAGGGGGGTAGAAATGAACAAACCTCGGGCAGACTAGATCGACCTTGTAGTCCCCTTCTGTCATCATCTTCCAGGCATTAGCGTGGCTCAGTTGGTACCACATCCACCTCAGGACCAAAAGGTTGTGGGTTATCATCCCACACCAGGATTGGACTTGTACCTAAAACGCTGGCAACCGAGTGCAGTACTGGGGGGTGCTGTTCCACTGGGGGGAGCCGTCCTTCGGATGAGACGTTAAACCAAGGTCCCTTCTACCCATCCTGGTGGGTGTCCAGGTGGAAGTAAAAGAACCCAGGACACTCTTCGCAAAGAGTAGGGGACATTCCCTGTGTCTTGGCCAACATTCCCCTTCATGAAATTGTCCAGGCTGTGTGTGGGTGTTGATGTGCAATATGGCCATCACTGCACATTTAATCACTTCACTACCAGTCTAGCATTGCTTGTAAAGCACTTTGGGATGCACTGTGTTTGAAAAGTGCTAAATAAATGCTGATTCTTCGTCTATGTATCTATGTAAATTTGTTTGGCACAATCTCGCCTCTGTAAAGTCATGCTGTCTCGGGTCCTGCAGTCCACTGGATTCCAGGTGTTCCAGGATTCTTTCCTTTAATAGTGTTTCCATCAATTTCCCTACTACAGATGTCAGGCTGACAGTCCTGTAATTTCCCACCTCTTCCTTACTATCACTTTTGTGAAGTGGGACTATGTCCGCTCTTCTCCAGGCTTCCGGGATCATGTCAATCTCCAGTGAACTGTTAAACAAGTCTGTCAGGGGTGCAGCTAGCATCCCCCGAGTTCCCTTAGCACTCTTGGATGCATCCCATCTGTCCCATGCCTTTGTCCACCCTCAGATTAGTGAATGCTTTCCCGACCCCTTCTTCAAAAAAGGGACTGGTGTCTGATTCTCTCCCCTCCAAGCTCTTGGTGCTTATTTGTGGTCCCTCCCTTCCCTTCTACTGTGAACACTGAGCAAAAATATTTGGTTATGATGTTTGCCTTTTCTTGGTCCTCCTCTGTACAGCTCCCTCCCTCCTTTTTTAACCATACAATCCCTCCTTTTGTCTTTCTTTTCTCGTTAATACACCTGAAAAATGCCTTGCCCCCTTCAATACTGTCTGGGCTATTCTTTCTTCAGCTTGGTCCTTTGCACTCCTTATTGCTTTGCTTGCCTCCTTCCATTTCCCCAGATACACTTCCCTGTCCTCCTCCCTCTGGGCCTCCTTATACCTTCTGAATACCACTGTTTTTGCCACTTTCCTCGAGAACCATAATGGTCTCCTCCTCCTCCAGCTTTTGCCTATTTGCCTGTCGTACAGGTTTGTTGCCTTTACCACGCCATCTTTTAATCTGGCCCATTTGCCCTCTGTTCCCCCCAACATCTCCCCCCTAACAGGTTCTCTCAGTGGCATTCCCCCATCTTTATAAAGTCAGTCCTTCTAAAATCCGGTTCCCTTGCTCTTGTGTGGCTGGATTCCGCTGTTGTTCTTGTATTAAACTACACTGAGCGATGGTCACTGATCCCCAGATGACTTCCCACTCTGATGTCCACAACATTATCCCTGTTAGTAAGTACCAGATCCAGTACTGCCCTCACCTGAGCGGGTTCACTGATCAGCTGCCTGAGGAATGCCCCCTGCAGGGAGTCCAAGATGTCTTTGCTTCTAGCTGATGCTGCAGCAGGTAGGCTCCATTCTACCTCTGTCAGATTAAAGTCCCTCGCCAGCACCACCTCCCCTTTTGTATCCATTCTGCCTATGTGTTCCAACATATCATTGTCTAAGTCCTCTCCCTGTGTCAGAGGCCTGTATACCACTCCTATCTGAACTGTGAATCTGTTTTCCGACTCAAGGCTGAGCCACAACACCTCAACCCCGATTTCCTGCATCTCTGTTGCTTTGCTGTTTTCCTTAACATAAAGCACCCCTTTCTCAACTTTCCTTCCAACCCTGTCTCTTCTAAACATCATGTAACCAGGTATGACCATTTCCTAGTCATGGCTGTCAGTGCACCATCTTTCGGTGATGGCCACAATATCCAGGTCCACCTCTGCCATGGTGGCCTCCAGGTCTGGTATCTTGTTTCCCAGACTTCTAGTGCTGGCAGACATGGTTGTCCAGATTTAGCCCTACTCTTGTGCCTTCCCACATTTTCTAGCTGTTCCCCCTTTGTCTCTTTTACACTGCCTACTTCTCTTCCCACTCTTCCTCCAATGCTGATCCCCTGCTACTCTGGTTGTCTTTCATTCTGGTGGGAATCTCTTACCTCAGGATTTCCCTACCCACCATCAGAGCACGTGGGTGTGTGTGGCAGACCGAAGTAACAAACCATCCACTGAGGATGGCCGTTCCCTTCCTGGATGGATGCAAGCCATTCCCCCGGTGCAAGCTCTAATCCCTCCATGTGAAGCCCCGTCCCCAATGTAGCCATACCCCTCCTCTCTGCACCATTCCTTCAACCACGGGTTGAAGGCCTTAGTGTGGTGCCCCTTCTCCTTCCTCATGTTGTAGACATGCAGCACTTCTGTAAAGGCTACAGTGCATGCAATCTGAGTAAGACCCTTCCCCAGCTCGTAGGGCATTCGTCCCCAAGTGGACAATAACATCCAGCTCCCACTTCCTTCCTACTGCCCTCACGATCTGCTGAATACGCTTTCCATCTCTCCGATCCGATGCACCAGGTAGGCACTTAACCTCCCTCTCTACCCCCTTTCCTTCCTCCCTCCCACTCTATTCCACTGACTAGACGTTCCACAGGGACCTGCATCTGATAAGGAGAGCAAATACTCTAGAACCGGATTAACTGGACAGGTAAAGTTATCTAAGTGATGAGAAGTGGCCCAAAAAGCAAACTGCTTCAACTTGAAGAAATAAGTGGATCTGGTGGAAGGCTTTCTGGCCGCCACCAGGACATCGGCCACCTTTTGGGAAACCACAAACCTGGCAATGGCTGTTTTCAGGAGCCATGCATGAAGATAAAGCAATCTGAGGTCCAGATGGACCAGGGCTCTCTGTTCCTGTGACAGTAGGCCCTGGTATAAAGGCAGGAGTACTGATGGTTCCATTGCCAACTCCTGCAGTAGAGAAAACCAGATTTGATGCAGCCATAGGGCAGAAATGAGGATCAGAGTTGCCCCTCTATCTGGAGCTTGAGTAGCACTCTCTGAACTGGAGCGAAGGAAGAGAAGGCATAGAGGAACCTCCCTTTCCAAGAGAGGGACAACCCATTTCACCTGGAAACTCCAGACCCTGGAGCGAGCAAGCAGAAAAGCAGCAGTTTTGCATTGCGGAGGGATGCAAAAAGGTCCAATTCTGGACAACCCCATCTGTTGAACAGGTCTTCTATTACTGAGGTCAGCAGTTCTCATTTGTACATTCTGGACTGTGACCTGCTTAGCCTGTCTACCAAGATGTTTTAGGTGCCTGGAACATGCAGTGCTGACAGTTCTTGACCATGTTTCACAGCCCAATACCAGACTCTCATTGCTCGTCAGTAGAGAGGACAAGAGTGAGTCTCCCCACTGTTTGCCGATGTAATGCATCACACTGACATTGTCCGTTTGCACCAACAGAGGACCCGTGGAAAGATGAGCCTGGAAGGCCTGTCAGTCATACAGGACAGCTTGCATTTTTAGAACATTTATGTGCAGGGTGCTCTCCACTGTGGTCGAAGTACCCCGAGTCAGATAGGGCCTTAAGTGTGCCCTCAGTCCATCCCCGAGGCATCTGTTAAAATCTGGGAGGGGATTTGGAAGGGGACCTCCTTTAACAGGTTGCTGGGTTCCATCCACCACTTCGCCTACAGGAGAGGTTACTAGAACCCTTTGTTCTAGATGGTCTGTGAGCTGGTGCAACCGGACTCTTAGGGTCCACTGGGGGATCCTCATGTGCAGTCTGGCCAGAAGTACTGTAACAGTGGCTGCTGCCGTAAGGCCCAGGAGCTGAAGGAATGACCTGCTGGAGACACACCGGCTGTTGTGGACTATTTGGGCCTGGGCAATCAAAACATTCGGCCCTGTCCAGGGGCAGGAAGACTGAACCTTGGGCTGTGTCCAAGACTGCTGCTAAGTACTGCATGTGTTCACAAGGTGACAAGACACACTAGGGTATGTTGACAGGTTCCATGTCATAATGGCGATCGTACATCGCCGAAATTTAATTTTGGTGATGTACACCACCGACGACAAACAAAATGGTGCACAGGACTCTACTGTTTAATGTCACAAGGAAGTGGGTGCACCCCCCTACTATAAGATTCTCAATTCCAGGAGGTGCATGTGAAGGGGGTGCAACATTGTAAAAAAAAAAAACAAAAAAACAACTCGGCCCAGGCACAACAAAACTTACCTGCGCCTGGACCCAAACCCAGTATCACAGCCACCCCAGGCCAGCACCCAGCACCCACCACGCCACGGAGCCAGCTTGGCAGCTCACTACGGCACCACCCCTCACAAGCCCTCCCACCCCTCGCTCAGCGTGCTTGCGCACGTGTGTGTGTGTGTGTGTGTACATATAGCGACATCCTGTAGCTATTACGATGAAAACTGCCCCCAAAATCTGGTAGCGCCTTCACTACCCCTCGCCCTGTCGACATGCGCCGCAAGTGGGTCACCGTTTCGGTAGGCGCCCACTTACGAGTAGCGCATGTCACAGGATACCATGTTGACAGTAACCCCCAGAACATTGAATATCTGCCTAGTTCGAGCTAAGGTGTACAGGTGCCGATTGCTGGAGTGGGCTTTCAATGGAGTCAACCAAGTAGGAAAAGACATAGAGGCCTTCCCTGCGAAGGGCTGCTGCCACCACTGCCAAGCATTTGGTAAAGACCCATGGTGCAGAAAACAAGCCAAAGGGCAATGCTTTGAACTGGTAGTGATCCCCCTTGAAACAGGAATCCCAAATATATTCTGTGAGGTTTGTGAGTCTTGATATGAAGGCAGGCACCCTTCATGTCGAGAGAACAGATCCAATCCCTTACTTGCAGTAGAAGAAGCAGGCCCTGCAGGGTGACCATTCTTAACTTCTTTTACTCTATAAGAAAGTTCAGGTCTCTGAGATCCAGAATAGGACGCAGGACTCCTAACCATTTTGGAACTAGGAAATACTGAGAGTAGAATTCTGTGTTTCTTTGTTGTAAAAGCGTTTCTATAGCCTTCTTCTGAAACAAAGTGTGCACTACCTCCAGGAGCACAGGAATGTGGTCTGGAGGATAGTGTGTTGGCACCAGTGGATGATCTGGAGGTCTTTCTAGAAGTTCCAGAGCATGACCTTCTGCTACGATTTCCAGGACCTAGGCATTTGATGTGACCTCCTTCCAAAGATTTAGGTGGAAGGACAGATGACCCCCAACAACCACCCCGGAGGTAATGGTGGTTGAAGGGTGTACAAGGAGTTAGGCAGAGTCGGCAATGTGGCTCCTGCTGTGTCACCACTTTTAGGGGCTTTTGAATGTGCACCTGGAGTGGTTTTTGGGGGGTGCAAGGCTCCAGCTCCCTTGCCTTTACCTCGGTGTATGGTGACAGGACGGTGTCTAGCACCAGCTGGAAGAAAAGATATCCTCTGTCTATCCCTTGGTTGGGTATGGTAAAGGGAGTGTACAGACTTCAGGGTCCTACCTGAAGCCTGGAGGTTAAAGAGAGTATCACAGACATCTGATCCAAATAAGTTGCATTTTCTAAAAGGGACACTGAGAATGGACTGTTGTATGTAATTTGGCAAACCCTGCAACCCTAAACCAGGAGTACCTCCTTAGGCATATTCTTGAGGCAGCAGCCCTGGCCACAGCATCAGACTCAACATAGACCATGTGAAGTAGGAGTTTCCCTAAATCAGCCTCAGCTGTGAGAGCTCTGAGAGGCTCCTGTTTGGGTGTTCCCCTCTGGCAAGGACTGAGCAGCTGCCTTGGCCTTTATCCAGAGTGTATTCTGGTACTTGACCATATGGGCCTGACAGTTAGCAATTCTGAGGCCCAGTGGGGCTGAGGCAAAAGTTCTCTCAATTAGAACACCCTACCTCCTGGATTCTATCAGAAGTAAGGGAGCTGAGGTGTTTTGGAGCCCTTGACCTATCATAAGCACCACTGATAACTACAGAGCCTGCTTCAGGTTGGCTAGCAAAGAAGGGTTTCCTTGTGGGAGCCATAATAATTTTGTCTGTCTTTTTTGGTACGGCAGGAATGACATTCGGCCTATGTCAGGCAGCAAAGGTGGCATCCTCTAGGGGAGAGAGGGAGGAGGGGTAGTATCACAATAGGGGGAGTGCCAGGTAACTCCAAGAAATCTATGAGATTTTTCTTGGTGGTATCCTATTCCTCCAAATCAAAACCCATGGCAGCCTGTAACTGCTGCATCATGGTAATGAAAGTGGTGTCCTCTGGAGGGGACCATGGGGTGCAGACCACCAAGTCCTCATTACAGGTGGAGACAGTGGAACTAGTTCTTTCATAAGGCCTTTCCACATAGTCCTCAGGGTCTTCCTCTTCATCCTGCATCATGAGATCAGGATTATTTTTGAAGTCATCGTCGGCCTGGTCAACGGGTAGGAGGGAGCATGCTGGCGAGGTCTTTGGCATTTGAGGAGGCAGCTGAGACATAGCCCTAGGGTGTGTTGTTGCAAGGGTTTGAGTTACAGGCCCTGTCGACAGGCCTCCTGGTACAGGAGGAGGCAAAAGGCCTCGAAGCATGTCCATGAAGAAACAATCACTGTAGTAATATTGTTTCTTCCAAGGTGTCCATTAGCATCAGTAACAGTAGCATTAAGTTGGCTAGGTTGGCCTGCTTCGGAAGTGGAGATTATGGTAATGTGTTACAGGAATTAGCCAATCAGAAAAGAGTTAGGGGGTGTGCCGAGTGGAGCATGCCCAGAGGGCACCAGGATTTTTTCGAAGCTATGATGGGAACATGTCCCTGTGAAGACTGTCCTAATAGGGTTTAAAAACTATGTAAAATATGAAAAACTAGAAAAGAAATTAGAGGAAACAGAACTTTGCTTCAAATGCAGTCAAACACTAGAACAAATTTGGCCAAATCACAGAAAGAGTACTCTTTGGTTAGGTCACTAGGAGAGGAAGGTGGGAGGTTAGTGACGCTAAAGGACACCTTGGAAGAAACAATATTACTAAGGTAAGTAATTTTTTCTTTCACCCCAGGAGTCCTATAACATCAGTAACAGACTACAAAGCAGGATCGCCCTGCCAAATCTGGCATCAGATATAGACTGTACATTCAGGCAGTAATGCTTTGTGAATGTACGTACAATCTTCCAGGTGGCTGCTTTGCTGACATCAAGTAAGGGAAAAGCCCTTGCAGCTGCTACAGTGGCAGTGGTGCCCTTAGTGGAATGGGCCCCTAAGGCCTTGAGGAGGCCATTTGCCAGCCTTGTCATAGCAAAACTGAATGCAGGAGACTATCCAATGGGAGATAGTTCTCTTGGTGGCTGGTTTTACCTCTGCCTACCTCACCATCAGTGAGGAAAAGTTGTGTAGTAGAGTCCCTGAACTACTTGGTGAGCTCCAGGGAGTAAGACAGTGCTCTTTTAAAAACCAAACTATGAACCTTGCGCTCCCCTGGAGTGAATTTGTCAGTGAAAAATACAAGAAGGGTAATGGACTGATTAAGATGGAATTCAGAGACCACATTAGGGAGAAATGTTCTGTTTGTTCTGAGGACTACTTTGTCCTTATGAGGGATGATGTAGTTTGGCTCAGTGCAGAGTGCCTGAAGTTCTGAAATCCTTCTGGCGGAAGTGATGGCTACTAAGAAAACTGTCTTCCAGGTGACATATTTCAAATGGGCCGTGGCCATTGGCTCAAATGGAGGCTTCATGAGCTTAGCAAGGCAGACAGAGACTGAGGTCTCAAGGAGGAACCGATTCTTGTATTGGAGGTTGAAGACGGAGCAGGCCTTTAAAAAACTTCTTGAAAATAGGCTATGAAATACTGTATAACACCTTAAATTCACTCCCTTTTTATTTAGCTCTTCAAGCACACCAGACATATTTACCCCATCTTATTTTCACTGGTGAAACATTCGTGCTGCTGTTGTATAGGGACTCACCGATATTCACTGTCATTTTATTTTCACGTTAATATGAAACCAGCCAATATAGTGAAAATATAAAGACTGTGAATATTTTGTCTTACACAGTAACTGATCTGTCCTTTACCGTGAAAGGTATGCTGAAATAGCAGCCAAGTGCACCTTAAGGGACGAGGCTTTGAGGCCCAAGTCCAAAAGGCTGGGGGGGGGGGGGTGAAACCTTCAAAGGATCTGTTTACCCTTCACCAAAGGGAGAACCTTTTCCACTTGGCTGCATAGATTTTCTTAGCACTGGTTTTTTTGGCCACGTGCAGAATCTTCAGGACCTGCTCTGAACATTGGGCATCTGGGAACTCTAACTCCTCAAGAACCAGGCTTTAAGGTGAAGGGATTCCAAGTCGGGGTAAGTTACCCCTATCTGTGGCAGAGTTAGGACAGTGCGACTCAGAGGAAGTCGCATAGACTTCTCGTGAGATAGGGCTAGCAAGAGAGGATACCAGGGTTGTCTCAGACAATCCGGGGCCACTAGGATCATAGTTGCTGAGTGATCTCTCAGCTTCAGCAACACTCTGAGAATCAGAGGGAAAGGAGGGAAGGTGTAGAGGAACTTCTCTGCCCAATCCAGAGTTATAACATCTGCTGGAAGGGTGCCCAGTGCTGGGGGCCTGCAGCAATATAGAGGAAGCTGATGGTTGAGATGGGATGCAAACAGATCTATTTCTGGGAGCCCCACCTCCTGAACACTGTGGCAAGGACCTGCTTTTTCACAGTCCATTCGTTGTGGCCTTGGCTGATGCAGCTCAAGGCATCTGCCAGGGTGTTGTCTTTGTCCATAAGGTGCATGGCTGGGAGGTTTATGTCCAATGAGTAGGCCAGGGACCAAATTTTCATGGCCTCTGTGCACAGCACAGTCGACCTTGTGCCACGCTGTTTGTTTATGTAGAACATGGTAGCGGTGTTGCCTGTTCTGATCTGTACTGTGTGGCCTTTGAGTTGTGGGGCATATTCCTTTAAGGCTAGGTACACAGCCCTGAGTTCCAGAAGACTGATGTGGCTTGCAGATTCTTTGGGAGTCCAAGTGCCACTTATGGAGTGGTTGCCCAGATGAGCTCCCCAACCGAGAAGGGAGGCATCTGTAGTGAGAATTTCTGTAGGACATGATAACTGGAAGGGAATCCCTACCAAGAGGTTGTCTGTTTCCTTCCACCAGTCCAAAACTTGGAGCAGTGTCCTGGTAACTGGCACCAGTTTCGACAGAGGATGCCTTTTTTGAGACCAAAGTGCTGCAAGTGGTACTGCATGTCCCTCACTTGGAACCTTACACCAGAGACGACAGCTATCATGGAGGCCATGTGTCCCAAAACTTTAGGAAATGTCCGGCTGGCCATGGGCAAACGAGTTCACCACTGACAGGAAGCTCTGAATCCTGTCTGCTGGCAGAAAGGCCTTGCCCTACAGAGTGTTGAGTTCTGCTCCTATAAAACGTAGGAGCTGTGTTGGTTCCAACTGGGATTTCTTTTCACTGATGAGAAACCCCAGGGTGTGCAAAGTGTGTCTTGTGAAGCTGAGAGCCTCTCTGACTTGATGAGGGGTCTTGCCCACCAGTAGCCAGTCGTCCAAATATGGGAAGACTAATATGCCGTATCTCCTCAGATCAGCTGCCACCTCTGCCAGGAACCTGGTGAATAGTCTGAGGGCGGAAGTTAGGCCAAATGGCATGGCTGAAAACTGGTAGTGTCCTTAGGGCAGTCTGAATCTCAGGAACTTTCTGCGTGACTGCCTTATTGGTACGTGAAAGTAGGCGTCCTTCAGATCCAGGGAGGCTAGCCAGTCTCCCTGTTGCAGAGAATGAATCACGGTTGAGAGAATAAGTATTCTGAATTTTGGTTTCAGTAAGTGCCTGTTCAAGTACTTCAGGTCGAGGATAGGTCGCCACTCCCCATTTTTCTTTAGTGTAAGGAAGTATCTGGAGTAGAGGCCTTTTCCCCACTGCAAAAAGGGAACTCTCTCCACTACTTTTGCAGACTGCAATGCCTTGACCTCCAGCTCTAACAAGTTTTCTGTTGGAGTTAGGGGTTGCAACACTCTGGGACCCTGAAGGGGTGGGAGCTTTTTGAACTGCAAAGATAGGCCTTCGCCCACTACCTCCAGTACCCACTTGTCTGTGGTAATGTGGGCCCAATGTTGGAGGTAAATGGAGAGCCTGTCCCCTACTGGAGGTGAGGAGGCGACCTGGTTGTTCGAATCAGGGTTTGGACTGAGTGGCAGGGGCAGGTGTGGAGGCAGTCCTCCTCTGTCCTCTCCTGGTTCGTCCCCTGAAAAAGCCTCTCATTTAGGAGTAATCAGTAGGCATAGGCATGGGGTAGAATGCCCTTGGATAGTAGCCTCTGCCTCAGTTTGCCCTGTACTTGGCCTTTTGGGAAGTAGAGGCCTTCTCTTTGGTAACATTACTCTGATAGGTGGTGTTATATTCCTCCACCTTCTTCATGTAAGCTTCTGCCTTGTTTCCAAAGAGAGAATTATTTTCACAGGAAAAATCCATTGCTCTGGATTGAGTGTCCTGTGAAAGATCTATAGTTCTCAGCTATGCAAAACATCTCTAAGATATGGCCTAGGCCATAGCTCTAGAGGCAGTATCATTATTGTCCACAGCTATCTGGAACTGATACACAGTTGCCTCAAGAGCAGTCTTTACTGTTTCTGTAATGTCCGGCACCATCTTGTCTGGGTTCTGGTGCAGGATGGCTAGGACTGAATTCCAGAGAGCTTTTTGGTATTTGGCAGCATATTCCATGTAAGTAAACAGGCGAAGGAGCAATGAGGCTGTAGAATATGACGACTTAGCCATAGAGTCCAATTTTCTGGACTCTTTTTTTTTTTTTAGGTGGCTGTTAAGAAAGTGGTACCTTGGTTATCACAACCGCAGCATGTACTATCCCTCCATGGCTAGGGTGCACAAAAAGGAAATCAGCATCAGTACTGGCTAGCTGATTATCTACTGCAGGAGCAGTAGTAGGATTCTGGAGCAGTTTCATTGTCGCCTTTTTAAGGGAGTTGCAAATAGGCAGAACAATCTTTCTTGGAGGGGGAAGACATAACAGTTACATAAGAACTTACCGTAACAGTACATCTTCGAGAGGGGTTCCTGCAGTAGGTCTTCACATATAAGACTGCACCCCCTGGCGTCAGGACTGCACAGCAAACTTCTAGCTAGCAAAGCCCATCCTCCAGTTTCCTGCCACAGACCTCCGAAGAGGAAACCGGAGAAAGGAGTAAACAACTCCTTAGGCCCTGAGCTCTGGAAACGAAGCCTTGAAAAAGGAAAAGAGGACAAAAAAACAGGAGCTGGGGGAATGTGGGAGGGAAATTGAGACCTACTGCAGAAACCTCTCTTGGAGATCTACTGTTATGGTAAGTTCTTACGTAACTGTTGTACCTTACTTGGAGACTGTTCCTGCAGTAGGTCTTCACATATAGGACTGAATACCAAGCAATCAAAAGAACAAAGGAGTCGGAGACTAAGTTCCAGGAGGAAGGAGTGCCTGTCAACTAGATGCCTACTTAGGAAAGAAGGCCTTGCAGAATGGCCAAGCCGAAACCGGCTCTATGCCTACAGGCAATGTCCAGACTATAAAGCTTGGTGAAGGTATGGACGGAAGACCAAGTGGCCACTGTGCAAATGTCCGCAGTGGACACGTTCTTCAGGAAGGCCATGAAAGCATCCATGCCCCGAGTCAAATGGCCTTTCACGTCCCCCAAAAGGGGCTTCTTGTACTTGCGGTAAATGTGCGAGATGCAGTTAGCCAACCATTTAGACAAACCCTGTTTAGAAATGGTCTTGCCCTGACATTTGGGTGCGAAGGCTACAAACAACTGGTCAGACTTACAAACCTCTCTGGTCCTAGAGATTAATATCTCAGAATCCTGTGCACATCTAAAGTGTGCAAAAGGTGACCCCCCCCCCATTGGAATACTGTGGGTAATATACTGGCAGTTCACAGTTCAACATTCTGGTTCAAAGTAAATTCTGAAACTACTTTTAGAAGAAAGAAAGGGGTTAGTCCACAGAGCCACCTGGTCTCTGTGGAAAATCAAATAAGGCTCCTTACAAACGAGGGCCTGAAGCTCTGAAATCCTTCGAGCTGAAGTTATAGCGAACAAAAATAGCACTTTCCAGGATAGATAATGCATGTTGCAACTTGCTGCCGGCTCAAAAGGGCAAAGTAAGTTTCTCCAAAATAACATTTAAATCCCGTGGGTGGGGGGCGTGAGCGACCAGATCATGGACCGGAGGCTTGAGGAAGGATCCCTTAAGGAAAGTTTGTGAAACCTCCAACTGAACAAGGGTTTTACTCTCCACCGGAAGGTGGTAGGCTGAAACCGCAGAGAGGTGGACCTCCAGAGAGGAACAGCTGAGGCCAGAGTCAGATTGGTGCAAGATGTACTCAAAAACCTGGGGGCCAAACATGAAAAAGGGTCCAGGCCTTTGGCCATGGCACAAATAGAAAATCTCTTCCACTTCATAGCATATGTGGATCTTGTGGAGGGTTTCCTACCCTCCACTAGAACCTGAGCGACACGTGAAGAGACACCGAAGCGTGAAACAGCTATGTCCAAAGGTGCCACGCATGCAGGTGGCGAGACCTGAGGCTCGGATGCACTAGGCTGTCCTGCTCCTGCGACAGAAGGTCATGGGAGAGAGGAAGAGGTACTGGGGGCTCCAATGTCAGCTACTGTAGCAGAGGGAACCAGATCTGCCAAGGCCAAAGAGGGGCTATGAGAATCATGTGAGCCCCCTCTGCCTGTAGCTTTAGCAGAACCTTCTGCAGGATTGGAAAGTGAGGGAAAGCATACAGAAATCTCTGTCCAGGACAGAGACAGCACGTCTCGCCAAAAAAACAGCACACCCAGGAATGAGCAAGCAAAAGTTGGGTAGTTTTGCATTGAATGGGGATGCGAAGAGATCTATTTCTGGTTGACCCCACTGGAGGAAGAGGTCTTCCACCACATTCTGCTTTAGCTCCCACTCATGAGCCAGTGCAGTGGTGCAGCTGAGACTGTCCGCCAGGATGTTGTTCACCCCAGAACATGGATCACTATCAATGACAGGCTGTGCTGGGCTGCCCAGTACTACACCCGCATCGCCTCCTTGCAGATGGGGTATGATCGGGTGCCCCCTGCTTGTTGATGTACAAGACCTTTGCTGTGCTGTCAGTCTGGATCAGTAGTGTTCCTGGTAGTAAGAGGGATTGGAAAGCCTGGACAGCATAGCACACCGCTCTCATCTCCAGAATATTTATATGCAGATGCTCCTCTTGCGGAGACCATGTACCCAGAGTTCGATGGTCTCCCAGGTGGGCTCCCGTTCCCTGGTCCGAGGCGTACGTCATAACGGTCATGGAGAGGGGCAGTGGGTGGAAGAGTATTCCCCAAGGAGAAGCTGGATAGAGCCTGCCACCAGAGGAGATCCCCCTTCAAACTGTTGAAGACTAAGACCATGTGGTCCATGTCATCCAAACACTGATCCCACTGTACCCAGAGGGACCACTGGGTCACCCTCATATGCAGTCTGGCCAAAGGAACTGTGGGTATGGCAGCCACCATTAGGCCCATCAGGTGGAGAACAGAGCACGCCGTGGTCCACCGGGAAGAGGACACAAATGCCGCTTGACGAATCAATGTCTCCGCCCTGTCTGTAGGTAAAAAGGCCCTGCCCTGAACTGTGTCCAGCACTGCTCTGATGAACTGGAGCCACTGAAAGGGTGAAAGTTGAGACTTGGGAACATTCACAGTGATGCAAAGTCTGGAGAAGAGGTCCAGGGTGGTGGAAAAAGAATCCAGACTGTCCTGAGATGGAGCTGACAGCGGCCAGTCATCCAGGTAATGGAACACATAATTCCCCTTACTGCGCAAGGCCGCAGCTACCACCGCCAGGCACTTGGTAAAAACCCTTGGTGCCTATCTGCCATGGGCAATAACTTCAGAGACTTTGTCTGGTATCTCCAATAGATGGATGAAACATCTTGAAAATCTGGCTCCAGATACGTCAAAAATTGGGAAATACCAAACCCGATATGGCGGAATATTCCATTACAGTACAGTACATTCCCCTAATTCTTAAGAAGCAGGAGTTCTTGTCCTTTCATTCTTGGGACAAAAAAGGTATAAAATACATAACTCGGATGTTACAGGCAAATTAGGAAATTAAACCCTTTGAAACATTAAAAAGGGAATTTCAAATGGTAAACACAGACATATCAGTTTTTGCAATGTCGGCATATGCTTCACGTGGATATTACACCCTCAGAAAAAGCACAACCTTTAACAGAAGAGGTATTGTTTTTACAGAATCGAGTTTCATCTAAGGATCTAAAAAAAGTGATGTCCAATGTATATGCCTTATTGAGTAGGGGGAGGGTATACAGGATAAATGGGAGCATGAGATGGGTTAAGTATTGTCACAGCCTTATTGAGAAGCCATCTGGAGAGGGATACATAAAACAACAAGTTCTCAGATATGGAGAGAATTTAGATGGAAAATGAATATCAGGTTCTTTGCTGTTCCCACTATAACTAAACATGTGGGCTCATATTCTTCAGACCGATACTGGAGAGGGTGTAGGATGAGGGGTACATTTCCATATTTTTTGGGGGTGTCCAGAATTTAAGGATTTTCAGGAACAGATGCAGGAAATATTTGAGCAATTGTTGCGGTTGAGTGCATCTCCTCAGTTTGAACAGTTAGTTTTGGGGCTACCCCCAGTGGGCAGAGAGGGGAAGAATCAGCAATATCTGTATTTTATTTGTGTTGCTCAGCCAATAAAACAATTACTCAGAACCGGCTGACATCTAACAAGCCTGGAATTGCTCAATGGCAGCACAATGTAAATAAAGCAAATGAAACAAACAGAAGCTGTTTCCGCCAAATGGCATCTAAGAATAGATAAATTTAGCTCAAGGTGGCTTCCCTATTATAAATATATTGAGGAGACGACATGAACGATTTTAGAACAGTACCCGGTCTGAATTACAAGGGGGAATGGTGTAGAAATTAGACAGGAAGTAAATAAGTAGGAATTCTCTATTTGAGCGGGGGATGAATATGGTGGAGAAATTAAGTTCTTAAAAACTATCTGAAGGTCTCATTCTTTGATTAAGAAAGAAAGGAAAATACAGTGGACATGAATAATGGTTTTAAGAGTTGTTTATTCTTTTTTTATTCTGTTATTTAGGATTGATAGGTTTAAAGAAAGATATATATTAGGGTTTCTGGTAAATGACAATATGGGGTACAGATATGCAAAGGCTTGGTCATATACATAGTACAAATGTGGTTCGACTTGTATAATCCAAGGACGATACATGGCCTAACAACAGTTATACAAATGGAAGATCTACTCTTTTAGTCCCACTGGAACTGACCCTGCAAGATAAACAAAAGAGAGGGTCAAGATCTAACAGACTGTTAGAGGACAATAATATATTATGGAACATTTGAAAAATAGCTGGCCTTGAATAAGTCTATAGAGATACTTTGGTCATTTGTACGTAGACTGGTTTGTACTGTACCGATATGAAGTTGTAATCAAAGAATTAAATAAAAACACATTAAAAAAAAATGCGGTGCTGAAGAAAGGCCAAATGGAAGGGCCTTGATCTGATAATGGTTCTCCTGAAAAGAGAATCTCAGAAAGCGGTGGTGGGCCTGGAGGATACAGATGTGCGGGTAAGCATCCTGCATATCCAGGAAGCGCAGCCATTGGTTCTGTTGGAGCAGGGGTAAGAGTCCCTGGAGAGTTATCATACGGAATCTATTGTATTTCACCAAGAGATTGAGAAGGCTGAGATCCAGAAGGCTGAGATCCAGAATATCTCAGATCTCCTGTCTTTTTGGGTACTAGGAAGAAATGGGAGTAATATCCCCTTCCTACCTGTCCTGGCAGAACCCACTCTACGGCTGCTTTTTCTAATACAGCATGGATTTCCTGCTGAATAAGGCTTAGATGACCTGACGGGTAATGGGACCTGCCCAGTGGGTCGTCCGGTGGTCTGTCCAAGAACTCAACTGAGTGCCCTCTTGCTACTAGCTGTAGTACCCAAGCATCTGCTGTTATCGCCTTCCACCCTTCCAAGTGGAGGGCGAACATTCTTCCCACTGGTTCCTCTGGAGATATGGGAGGAGGGGGGACCCCCTCGAGTCAGGATGCAGGAGGGAGTGTTGCTTTGCTGGCTCTGGTGGCCTTCTGGGATTTTGCCTGAGGGGTCTGTGTACCAGAACCGGTGGCTCGACGTTTGCCCTGTCGCCTACCTGGTTCTGTCTCTGTTCAACCTCTTCTGGGGGTGATAAAAAGTCTGCTTGGGTTTTTGATCCAAGCAATATATAGAGCAGACATCCTTAAGTTGACCTTCCACTCTCCTGCAGTTCCGTAATGATGTCTTTTGCGTCTCCCCCAAAAAGGATGGGACTCCTGAAGGGGGTGTCCAGTAGGGTGCTTTGGACATCTTGTGCCAGTCCTGCAAAACGGAGCCAAGCCAGGCGCCTCAAGCAAACACCTGTAGCAGTGCAACAGGCCACTGAATCGACCAAATCATAAGTGTCCCGTACGGCATGGCAGCATGAAGACTTATTAAGTCTTACTTTTTACAGAAGCCGATTCCTGAGGTCCTTGTCCAGAATCTCCTGTAGTTCCTTCTCCAAGTTGGATAATGCTGACTTCTGGAAGGAGACCATACGGGCCACATAGTTTAAAGACTGGATGGCACAGGTCGAAGAAGCATAGACCTTGTGGTCATATTGGTCCATTTGTTTGGACTCCTTATCCAGAGGAGTGGCGCTCAGGTGTTTTGGCTGTGCCGACCGGTCATTGGCCACTGTAATGACAATGGAGTTGGCATTTGGTTGACTGGTCAGGTGACCAGCCCCTTCGGGGGTTGACAGGTTCTATCGGCTTTTTTGGAGACAGCTAGAATGGAAGATGGTTGTTGCCAGATTGTTGAGGTAAAGATCCTCATGTGGCCCCGTCCATGGGGGAATGGGGATGGGGTCCATGTTGGTGAGGTCCAGATGCTCTGCCAGACGTTTCCTCTTGGGGTCCAAATCCTGAGATGCCCAGCCACAGGCCTGCTTAATAGACTTAGGAGTTCCGAGAAAGATGGATCTTCCGGCGGAGACTCTGAGACTCCTTGGGCTGGAGCTCAATGGGGGAGTGAGGTTCCAAATGGCCAACAGATTCAGAGTCTGAATCAGAGTCAGAAGACTCCGGTCTGCTAGGTAAAGGTGCAACATCTGGAACCACCTCCATTAACCTTGCTCCTGAGGAAGCTCCAAATAAATGCCTGCCTGAGTCCCGATCAGATGCCTGGTCCAGGGAGGAAGGGCTTCTTGTAATAACCCTGGGAGTTGGGGTGGGAACTGCGACCAGGTGGGGTTGTCCCAGTTCTTGCAGAAGGTGGGATTTGGCATCCTTCCACCTGGCTGGGATAGTGCTTGTAGCTCTGGCTGGGGCGCGGAGGAGGGAGGACTGGTATCCGGGGTACCCCGCAGAGTAAGGGGGGTAGCCCGGAGTCTGGTACCAATAGTGGATTGTAAATAATTATAGTAGTATTTAGAAATTCATAGTAGAGATGAATTTATTCTTTTGAAAAATCACTATTATAATAATGAGAATTGTAAATAGGATGTTGAATTAGAATGTAAACAATCCTATGGAACCATGTCCCTGGTAAACTCCTGAAATCCCAGTGATGTTAAAATGAATAAATTGTAAAAAAAACTGCAGTGATGGTTTAGGGTTTACTGTTGCCTAGTAATGGCTATGAAATAAATATTGTGAGCACATAAATCTATACGCTGGTCAGAGGCTGTTTGTGCAATCAGAGCCCACTAGGAAAACCATGTCTTCCACTGGATATTGGGGTGGTACAGTTGCTTAGCAACACTCTCGTATCGCGAGGCAGAGAGCAACACACTGTCGGGAAATCCAAGCGGCTCAAGAGGAAGACACTCCTTGAGAGGCTTCAGAGCGTTTTGGAAACGCCATTATCGCGTACCGTATAAAAAGTTTAACGAACCGCTAAGTACATGGACTAAAACAGATCTATACAAGAGGATTTGATATCACATAGTAGTTTTTGGCATTGAAAAGCTAAAAACCTGTTGGATTATTTTAAAGATTGAAAGTACTGAAAGGAAAAGGTTTTTTTTAAAAAAGACTAAAAAAGTCCATTCATTTTGCAGGGGCAGCTCATTTCGGGTTTGAACAAATTGAGAAGTGAGGCTTCTAGCTCACAGTACAAGGATAAGTTTGATTAAATATCATAGCTCTTAAGGTATGCAAGTGGTTATGTGGTAGCAAGTTTAATACTGAAGTTAAAATGAGCATTAACATCTTGACCAGTGTATATTCTGTGCACTAAAGGCTTTATTTATGTTTGCTTACCATTGTAGAGAGTCTGATGACTGGTGAATTGTTGCACAGTACTAAAGAACAAAAATACCTGGTAGACCAAGAAATGTTCCTGGTAAAAATATGAATTTGTAATTTTTGTAAATAATAATGGATTTAAAGATTAGAACATAACGGAACAAGATATTTAAAAGGTTTTTTTCTCTTAATACAGATATTAAATACCTCGTGAACAAGCTCTGAGGAGTGAAACATAGGGGGCTGACAAAACAATAAAAGAAGTGGAATGCCTACATATTGGTCAAGTCAATCATTGTCGAAAAGGACGTTGTGAACTCCCTGCATTTATTTAATCTTGTTGGAGTGATTGGACACCTTCAAGGGACCTATGTATGAAATTAGTCACCATTTCCTGAATTGTATTTTTTACCAATAGTGGTATGGTTGGTATCCCTGATAGAAATGACCTAACGTTGAGTACCCCAGCGTCGGCCCTTGCGGTGGGTAACCCGGCAACCCCCCGGTGTGGTGTAATAGGGAAACTGAGGCGGTAGGTAGCCGGGATAGTTACCTGCAGGGCCTAATGGAGGAAGGGCAGAGGGTCCAGGAGTGACGATGCTGAGGGACCATTAGGTGGGTGAGGGTCCGATAGCAGGCCTGGGGTCTCTATGGGTGAACCCCAACTGGCCAGAAGGTGGTTCCGGCGTCGGAGCAGGGAATCCCTGGTCCATGTCTGGATTTGTGGGACTCCAGACAGGGGATTGTCCCAGCGTCGGGGGGGGGGGGCAGAAGGTGCCCGATGTCTGGTCTGAGGGAGGCAGAGGAATGGACAGCACTGTCGCCTGATCCGGCCCAAAGGCTGGAGACTCAGAAATAAGGCCCGATGCAGGAGAGGTCTCCTGGACAGCCACACTCTAGTCCCCATCTGGGGAAAATGAGGCGTCGGACAGGGTCAGTGAGTCCTGGGAAGGGGAACTCTTGCGGGATGAAGGGGAGCCTGGAAGCTCGCCCTGCACAACGTTGGGGACCACAAGGGTATCAGATGGGAGGGCAACTGCCGGGCAAGCTGGTGGCCGACTTATCAGCGGTGACTTGGCGGGTGTTGGTCGGGGCCGACATCCAGCTTACAGGTCGCAGTACGGCATACAACAGCTGGGAGGCTGGAGTCAGGCGGGATGACCGAGGCCGAGCTCCCGATGGCATACCCAGAGGGAGACTTACCAGCCGTGCTTTCAACAAGTCCCAAAGAGTCCTCCAGAGAGGAAGCCCCTGACTGCCCAATGGCCAAGGTAGGACAGGGAGTGGGCGTCCAATCCGCCGGAGCAGATGGAGACCCTGGAGGTGGAGTACTCACTGACGTGGAGGCCCCACTCGATGTGGCACTGGCTGTCTGACGATGAAGTGAGGGAGAACAATCCCACTCCCGGCGCTTCTTTTTTCTCTGGGGCTGGTGAAGAAGAGCGTTCCCTCAGTTCCTAGAGCTCTTTTTCCATAGATGCAAGGGGTAGTTTTAGGAGTTGGGCATCGAGGACCTTCTGGTGACAGGTGCGCATGACCTGGTTAAAAGGCTGGCAGATCTCACAATTGGCTACCCAGTGTTTGTGGCTCAGGCAAAGAACACAGCGGAAGTGGTCATTCCCGTGAGGGATCTGGGTGCTGCATTTCAAACACTTTTTCTTCAGTCTGCGCGAAGACATACACTATGACTACGGTGGGAAAAGGGGCAAAACAATTTGCAACTTGAGAAAAGAAATGGCAAATGACAGAAGCTAGTTAACCTCGTGGTTTGACGAGTTCAGGTCGACAGCGGGAAAGAACTGGAGGGTGGGCGTGGGTACCACCCCCTATATACTCGCACTTTGACATCCGGTCAGGTGACATCGAGGGCGGTTCCCCCTCTGGGAATTGCTAGCTAGAAATCTGTCAT
This sequence comes from Neoceratodus forsteri, assembly GCA_016271365.2. Lineage (NCBI taxonomy): Eukaryota > Metazoa > Chordata > Ceratodontiformes > Ceratodontidae > Neoceratodus > Neoceratodus forsteri. Next base: position 173,886,943 of record CM057449.1, on the reverse strand, counting down.
GCTGGCCTGATGCCAGGGGGCACAGTTCTATATGTGAAGACCTACTGCAGGAACCCTCTTGAAGTAAGATCCATCATTTCTCTATAGTCATCATCCTCATCTTCCTCAGTGGTCTCCTGGGTTGGAAGGTCCAGGGTGTCCCCTATGTGTTATAAAAAAGTAAAGAGTGAGAAGAAATCCTCATTACCATTGGGAGAAGTACCAAACTCCTGGTCAGGGGGAACATCAGGTTCTAGAGCCTGGCCCTCTGCCTCATACTCCTCCTCCTCATCATCATCGTCATCCCCTCCCCATAATAGTAGTCAAGCCCATAAGAAGGGGCAGGGCTGTGAGGATTAACTGGGGTAGAAGGGGCACTGAAAATGGTGCCCATGCTTTGAATAGTCTGATAAAGGTGCCAAGCCTTAGCCATTTCTTTGGCAGAGGGCAAATCTTTTTTCAAACGTCTTTCTTTTTCTTTATGAATCACTGGCATCTCTCTTTGCCTTTCCGTGGGAGGGGCAGTGATATGTTTCTCTTTATATTTCTTTTTTGCAGGCACTGAGTCACTAACCTGCTCTCTATGTCTCTTTTTAGGTTGGTCACCATTGCTGTTGTTTTTATCAGACTTGTTTTCAGTAGAGTACCTAGGGGACTTATCTTTTAGTTTCTGTTGAGAGGAGGACCCCTCTTCAGTAGTTTTTATAGGGGGAAGCAGACTGAGAAGCCATACTTTCCAATCTTTTGGCTCTCTTCTTAATGGTTTTTGAACAAAATTTAGAGCAAAGAAGGAGGGGTGGAGAAACAATGGGGAATAAACAAAACAGCCATCGCAGAGGCAACAAGCCTTTGTGTGACGCAAATCAACGAAACAAAATGAAGGAAAAAACCAGTATGGTTCTCAAAAGAGGCGGCAGGGATGGTTAAGGAGAAAAGGATAGCATTCAGGAAATATAAGGAAACACAGAAGGAGCAGGACAGAGAACTTTATCAGTTAAAGCAGGAGGCGGCAGGGAAGGCAGTCAGAATAGCAAAGGCACAAACTGAGGAAGATAGCCATCTCTGTTATGAAGCGGGATAAAACCTTTTATAGGTACATTAGGGAGCGAAGAAAGACCAAGGGAGGGATACAGAGACTTAATAAAGCAGAGGGAATGTGGGCAGAGGGTGACAGTGAAAAAGCAGGGATACTGAACGAACATTTCTGCTCAGTGTTCACAACGGAAGAGGAGGGAAGGTACCTAAACCATGCAAGGGAGAAACTCTGAATAGGTGTGTCAATACCAACCACTCACAGAAGAAAGGGTTTTGAAAGAACTCTTGAAACTGAGAGTGGACAAAGCAATGGGGCCTGATGGGATTCACCCAAGAATTCTAAAAGAACTAAGGGTAGAACAAGTAACACCACTGACTACTCTCTTTAACAAATCATGGGAGGATGGGGTGGTACCTGAGGACTGGAGGAGGGCAAATGTGATTCCACTTCACAAAAGTGGGAGCAGGGCAGAGGCAGGAAACTACAGACCAGTTAGTTTAACTTCAGTGGTAGGGGGAGTCTGACCAGGCGTCGTCGTGTGCCGAAGGTCATAGTGACAGTTTTTTTTTTGCATTTAGGGAGACCTGGTGCAAGCTAAACCATTGCTGTACCTTGCTGAAGTCATCTTGGAGGTTTGATTGTACCACATCGGGGTGCGGCCCGAGTAGTAGAGTACATTATCATCTGCATACATGTAGCATAAACCATTTTACCAACATGGTCAATCTTTCTAGATTACTTGTCAGGAGGCTTGTCCACATTTACCTGGCCTCTAAATTTGAAGAAGGGAACATCAGAAACCAGCCTTTCTGCAACAAGGTAGTCTGAGAACCCAGAAAAGGACCCAGTAGGGACTGTGAGGGTGCCATGTGGGATGCTGGACACTGCCAAAGCTCCAGGACTGGTCCCAATGTGACCACAGCCATGGGCAAGCCAACCCCTGGGGATACGTCCCTGTCCAAAATATCTGTGACAGGATACTTGGTCCCTTTCTGGATAGGCTCAAGAGGGACAAATTGACTGAGAGCTCCGGAAAGACCTGGCCCATGACTGGTGGTCAGTTCCTCAACTGAGCCCTGGTCGAAGATGCAAGGCCCAGAGGAGGCCATGGACAAAAGATCAGAGTCGTCCAAGGACTCCTTGAAAATGGTCCTCGGCCATTTCTTGCCACAGACCATATGAGTATCTTCAGATTGGGTGACTGCCACCGACAGCGAGCTCGGCAAGCCAGTTGCTGACCAGGCTCCCTTGGTTGGAGCGCCCAGCTTTGGCTGCGGTGGTGGCTGCTCCACTTGTATGGGTGGGGACGCAGTTGTGAGAAGCATCTGTGTTGTGTGGAATGGCGGGAGAGGGAATCGCTGGTAGCTGTCAGGTGACAGAGTCCAGAGGGTACAGCCTTACCCCACCCCACAATGGCCCACTCCTCGTAGCATCAGAGCATGTTCCAGTGTAGCCTATCCTCACCCAAAGATAAGGAAGTCGAGGAGCATAGACGCTGCAGCCTACCAGTCAAGTGGGATCACCCTAAGACCTTAACTGTTGACTGGACAATCGACGGCAAGGACAGCCCTCTGGCTGGTTGTGACAGATCACGTGTCTTGCTACATTTAGCAAGACTGGCTTTGAGGGTTAGAGGCTGTTCCCAAGGGGATCCCGTCAGGAACACCGACTAGGTCACATCCTCCTGAGTGAGGACCAGGAGTACCAGGGTCTGGGAGACTGAGTTCTCAATTTCATCAAACAACTGACCTGACAGGCTCTAGGAAAATCTCCACAGTCTGCTCAACCAAAGTCGAGGTAAACATGCTCAGCGGGTTTACTGAGTAGCTTCCAACCTTTCCCTCGACTGAGGGAGTCTTGACCAAGGTCGAGCAATCAGAGGAGTCAAGGTACTGGGAGAACCTCAATCTCTCCTGGTCCCACGATCGGCAACAGCAGCACTTCTGTTTCTTGCAGAGGTGGGCAGAGCTCTCCCCCAAGGTCTGGAGGACCATGCACACCTCTTGGAAACCTTCCGAGAATGACCCTTCAACACTGTTGGCCCCAGATGGAAGCAGCGTTGAGACTGAAGCAATACCTACCTCAATGGCTGCCGCTTCCTCCTCAGGGCCACACGCTGCCAAGATCTGCTTGCAGCCCTTAGCCGGTCTTTTAGGTCCCACTATGAAGGCTGGCCAAAGGTAAGCCGGTGCTTCTGATCTTCAAGGGATTCCAGAAGCATCAAAAGATATGAAAGATATAAGTCACACTCAGTCATGCCATGCGCCTGCCCAGGCAGTACAAGCACGTGCCAAGCAGATCAGTGACTAACATCTTCTGCCAGCACCATACACAAAGTCTGAACCCTGGCTTCTGTTGCTCCATCGTCGATAACAAGGGGGAGTCGAAGAGGCTGAGAATTAACTTGAAATGATTTAGAAAACTTTAAAAAGGAAGTTTGCCAATGGTGCTCTAAATTCTAAGAGAGAGCTGCTAAGGAGGAGACCTGTTCTTCCAGCGGAAAGGCAGATCTGATGCCATGGGGCGAAGTTGGGAAACATAGCACTCGGGTGGTGGGAGGAGCTTAGCTTGAAGACGTCTGGCAACTCAGCACTTCCTGCAGAACTGCCAGAGTGCGGATACCGAACTGTATCCATACACCTAGAAATATTTAGTTTTCACTAGTTGCAAAATACTCTGCGCAATTAAAAAAAGTCAACAAACTGTGAAAACGGTGACAGGGATCAGAAATACAGTAAGGAAAAAGCACAGGCATGCAACATACTACTCAGATCAGAGAGCTGTCATTTTGAGCTACTCTCATACTGTGAAAAAATTGTAAAATTAAACTGTTCATATTAACAATGTCATAACATTTTACAATATATTATGCAACATTTTAATAAAAATGGCGCAGACAACAGTCGTGTGTACAACACTAGTTGACCCACGTGCTGAGGGCAGTGATGAGCTCAAAGACCTTACAGCTCCTGCAGAGAACGGTCAAAAACATGACTAAAAGGGTCATGGGGTCTATAAAAAGGGTAGCTGTACCCCCAAAACAATACAGCCTTGAGTAATTTACCTCATCCTTCTTTGACACGGCTGGTGCCTCTTTTCTGCTCTCTTCGAGTGCCATCTGGAGTCTGAGATCATCCCCTCGTCTTATCCGCTCTTCCTAAGGTGGGAAAACCAAGTGGAGATAGGCAAAACATTAGTCACAAAGAGCACAGATGTCCCCATACCACTATCGTGCACACAGTCTGATTGGGTGATTTTTTTTAATTTCTGCAGATTCAGGCAATGAGAGGTGTAACCCCAAAAAAAAAAAAAAGCTTTCTTTAAAAAGATTTAAAAAACGTGTACAGTGGAGATGACACCATCCATAACCAAAGCTTATAATTAACAATAATAAATCACTTTTAAAATGCATTCAGCACAGAGATTAAAATGCCCTTTTTTTTTTACTGCTTTTCTTTAATTTTCCACACAGCAGGAGGCATGGTGTATGCTGCACTTCTGAGTGTCAAATGGTAAGAAGTTGTGGGTCTCTGTGTATATTCTAGTGTTCAGCAGCGTAAAACTGTAGTCTCTTCACGTTCCTCCCAGATCTGTCCATCGCCACCCCAGTGCCAGTTGTTTTGAAATAATCCACGTGCAATTACTTGAGTGGACTACAGCAAACATTCAACCCCCCTTTGAAATTTCAATTACCTCCCTCCACTTCCCATGGTAGTAACACTTTACATGGAGCTGTGCAAACTATCCAGCTCTCTGGTCACTGTCCAGGTGGAAATTATCATGGCACTTCCTGAACAAGAGTAGGAGAGTTTCCCCCCATGTCATGGCCAACATTCCTGTTCAAACAATTCCAAAACAACCCCCCCCCGGAAACAAGTTTTCACAGCTCAGTGTGCCTTTACTGCTCCAAAGTAAGCTGCTCTACAGGTAGAACGGAGATAACCTTGTAGTGCCTATGTAACCAACCACAATGTATGCACACTCTCATTTCAGTATCATTTACCCATTAAAAAAATCAGAGGAAACAAAGGAAAATCAAAATGTATTCACAGCTGGTATTTCATATATAGTCTGTATTTAGTGTCTCCTTTTTAAAATTTCTTTCTACAACTATGCAAGTTACCATTAAACAAACAAACACACCAAAAAAAGAGACACTCAAATCAAAACAAACAAACAAAAAAGAGCCCTGGCTTCATGTCTACATCCATCACAATCCTCTGCTAGTGACAACAACAGTATTTGTGAGGCCTGCCCACCAGCGCAACAGTTAGATTTCTGCTTGCGACGCTGGCAACCCAGGTTTGGGAGCGGAATCGGGTGCCAGAGGGCCGGCCGGGGAGGTAGTCTGAGCATCCTCAGAACTGGTCAGCTCCTCCGGGAGGTGGGAGGTTCCTTGGCCCAGGGGTGGCCTGACCTCTGGCGTTGGCCAAGAGGTATCACAGCTCCGGTGCCCCACCAATGGGGGAGCACGACGGATGCCGGCGCAAGCTGTGGCACATCGTGCTTGGGGGGGGGTGTACTTACAAATACACCATCCGGAGTAACACCAACACGAGGGCCCGATAGAGGGTCCTCCCCCAGCCAGCTGCTGCACCACCGCACAGGTCCCCGATGAAGACTTGATTTCTTAGGGCGAGGTGAGGCCCCCCCCCCCGCAGACCTCGCCTGGGAGGTAAGCCAGAGCTACATGGGGGGAGAGCTTGGGCAGGTGGTTGGCGGGCAGAGGAGTTGGGTACAGCTCTGGGGGTTGGGGGAAAAACAGAATATAAAAAAAATTAAAAAAATAAAAAACAGTATTTGTGAAAATCTGACACAAGTAGCCAAAGCAGATGAAGTTTAGGGGACAGTTATTATGTATTTTATTGTATTACAATATAGACAGTTAAAAATAAACACATAAGGTAAATGCATACCAGTTATTATAAAAAGAGGGCACTAAATACAAGACCTATAGATATTATAAGCTCAGCTGTGTCTTTAAATGATGCATTTCCATAGTCTCCCAGTGAACTCAGGTGCTCTGTAAAGGCCGTCAAAATAGTATGACATAGAAAGTGCCACCTAAAATGGAGTGTAGCCACCCCAAGCACATTTTTACTTACTTTTACCAGGACTGTAAGTTAAGGCATGTCTCAAAACTCCCCTTTCTGGCAGGTAACAGTATCTGTGGGGTGCATTTTATTTCAAAGCAGAAAAAATCCTTTTTTTTTTGTAACAAAGTTGAACAGTAGAACGCTTACCATACCGGCCAGCGAGATGGATTTTGACTATGTAGGCATAGCCAATGTGAACAGCGCCTTCTGGCTGGAGGGCTGGAGCAGTAAGATGGCCGCAGCACTGCTCGGTTCCCGGCCGCAGACCTCCTGCTGCTCGCTGGCTGTTCGCTAAAAGGTTTTAGCTAAGTTTTCCTGAATTAAACTTTTGTTATTTTGACTCAGCCTTTGGACAAGTGCTTTTTGTAGCTTAAAAACACTACAAATTACTTTTGTACCACCGAATGGTCGTGCTGGCTGACCGTTTGTTTTCAGCGTTCTGTCTGAATGCTCGCTGGATTGGAAAGGAAAGGAAAGAAAACCAGAGTAATGGGCAGCGAGATATTTCTGTTACGACTATAAACATATTCACTAAGCTTTTAAAAAGTGATTGTGATACCCATCGCACAAGGACTTTGAAAGAGACCTTGGAAAAGAAGGCATATGGAGACCCCTACAGCAAAGGGGAGTTTTGAAGCACTGTGGATGCTGAAAGGCTGATTTTAGCTTATACAAGGTATGATATAATTGCCTAGAGGGGATAGAGACAATTTGTTCAATCATGTTCCCAAAGTTATTACACTCAGATAAGTGTTTTCCCAAAGTTATTACACTCAGAGAAGTGTTTCTTTTTTCTCCCTCTCTCTAGGTCTTGGTGCAGTTGAATTACTTGGACCCGCTGAATTGTCTATGGAGAGATTATGCAGAGAATGGTCTTTCAACCTCCGGCCCTAAAACTGAGTGAATTATTGTAGCCGGAGTTTGCTGCATGGATGGCTGTGGTGGTTTCCCCTATACCGATTTGAGTATTGAAGTTGCAGGTGAAAGTGGAAGCTATATTTGGATACAACTCCTTAAAGGTATTGCTTTCAGATGAACCAACAAAAATTCTTAGGTGTTTGTCCTTGGTTTAAAAAACATCTGAGAGGTAAAAAAACAAGGTACAATAAAAGACGGCAATGCTGATACATCTTGTATTAGAGTTCTGACAGACTCCGGTACTTTGAGGGAGCTGCTGGTCACTTTAACCTCTGTTGTCTAAACCCCATCTTAATTCATGGCAAATTAAGCATTTAGTTTGAAACAGAGCCCTTGAGCCAGACTCTTCATTTTTTGATTTGACTCCCCGGAAGGTTGGTACTCTGGCACAGGGTTTTTTAATGTTCAACATGTTAAACATGCATCCAGGGCTCCAGGTAAGGAGAGTACCAACCTGTTTTACTCACCTCATTTTAGGAAACACTCTTCACAAAAAATGTTTAACGAGTACCAGTATTCACCCAACACTCCATAAGATAGTGCTTTATAACATAACTGGTGATTCAGGAGTATTTTTTTTTTTTCTCCAAATTTACAGCACTCATATGCATCCCAATTTTGTTTCACTCACTATATGTTTTTTTTATGTGAAAGTTTGTGACCGGGAGAGGCACACTAAGCCATAGCTTGTTTCCAGGTGCAACCCGGGGGCAAGGGAAGGGGAATATGTGTACAGATGTAGACCGATTTACAGAACCAGATTAAGCTGTTGGTGGTAGTTTAGTAAATGGTGGGAATTTGCCATGACACCAGGGAAATTCCCCTACTCTTATCGGGAAGTGCCATGAGATCTTTAACGTCCACCTGAACCACCAGAACAGGCAGACGGGGCCTCGGTTTACTGGTGATGCCTCTCCCTATGCATCCCAGTATCCCCCCAGCCCTCCTTACTGCCTTCTCACATTGTCTGCCTACCTTTAGGTCATGTGATATGACTACCCCCAGGGCCCTTTCCATTTTTGTTAACACCCCCTCCCCCCCCCCATTGTGTACTCTTCCCCTGGGTTTTTGTTTCCCAGGTACATTACTTGCACTTTGCATTGAATCTAAGCTAACATACTTTTGACCATTCCTCTAACCTTGCCAAGTCCCTTCTCATGCTTTCCACCACCCCCGTGTATCAACCCTGTTGCAGATCTTTGTATCATCTGCAAAGATGCATACTTTTCCTTCCAGTCCCTCTGCAATGTCACTTATAAAGACATTAAAGAGGACTGGCCCTAATATTGAAACCTGCAGTACCCCGCTAGTAATCCCCTTTCTTTGGAGTGGACTCCGTTTATTATTACCCTCTGCGTCCTGTTGTCCAGCCAATTTTTTACCCAGGCTACCACCCTGGGTCCCACTCCCAGGCCGACTAACTTGTTTATCTTTTGTGTGGTACTGTGTCAAATGACTTGCTAAAGTCTAAATATATATATATATATATATATATATATATATATATATATATACAGTGTATATCTAACAAAGTACTTTAGAAAAAAACAGTTGGATGAATGTACTTTATTACACATTGGAATATAATTCTGTTATATTTTATTGTTCTGGCTCTGCATCTCCAATTGGAAAGGGCCTTATTTTACTGTAGGCACTTTTATTATCTATCCGAATACAACTTCAATTTTTATTGTCTCATATATAATGACACATTTGTCTTTTATGAGAAATTTTTGGGAATGAATGTTTGATGTATGCACTTTTAAATATTGTAATGATTTATAGCCGAACCATAAACACTACTTGAACTTGAGATGGATTTTAAGATTAGGATGTCAAATTTACCTCCCTACCCTTAAAAAAACCCCCCAAAAACTTGGGTAGTACAACAATCCTATGCAGGGAAAGGAACAAAAAGGGCATAATATTTTTTTTACCTACCACCTAGATAAGAACTAACAGACTCAGAAAAGGGATTCTTGGGACACAATGTTTTTTTTCACCACCCCAAAATCGGCTGGTACGGTCCAGAACAGAGTTTGAGAGACCTGGGATCCACAGGCAAAAAAGGGGAAGAGATATCTATGGACAGGTTGAAAATCAGCCACTAGGGCTATGGGATCTTTAAATCCGGCCCTGCATTAGGCAGAGGATACAGCTAAGTAGGAAAATGAGCAGACTGAATACAGCTATTTTTTTTTTTTTTGCTGACGGTCTAGGTTTCTAAGGGTTGGGTAGTAAACATACCCTGTCAGGACAACTACAGCTTTTTTTTTTATAACTTGCAATCTAAAATCCCATGCTGGGACCGAAGTTGCTTACTTCATAGGTTGTGCGAGTTATCCTTAAACACCACTGGCTCTGCAATCCACTTCAGTGCAGCTTGGTGGCGCACTGGATCTGTGCTCGGTTAGCTAGTAAATTACCAAATTACCTGTGATTCAAATCCAAGCAGGAGCAGAATAATTTGTATCAAATCCAGGTAGGAGCACAAATATGTTGTACTGACAGCAAGAGACCATGGATTCAATCCCAACAGGGACTTAAAAAAAAATCAGTTGGAATTTTACTCAAGTGGCGATCCGTGGGGCAGGAAGTTGGAATAGTAAATCATACTGAAAACAAATAAGAACAATTGGTTCAAGTAGAAAGTTGTCCTGTCAGGACAGGAAGTTCCCAACACACAATTATTTAATAGTACCTACACTACAAGCGCCTATGTCTGCGGACAACAGACATTACTGCTTCCCATTCCAAACACAGTTGGCACAATCTAGACAAGACGTTGGAAGAACAGAAGTGTACTCTTCTGTTTCAATAATTCTAGGAGAGGCACAGCAGCACCCAGCATCCCTCACATCTTGCTGTCTGACTGCCCAATGGTGACAATATGATTCATTACTTTTTATTCTGTAAGGTGGATTATTCTCATCAACTTAGCTTCCTTAGTGTGTTGTTCTTCTAACAAGCTTCATTCCGTAGGTTTGCAGCCCAGAATCAGGGCTCTAGTGATCAAGTAATTAATTGGGACTGCAGTGCAGCTACAAACTGGAAGTAGACTGGTATGCAGCTAGTCTACAATTTTTTCCACTGGTAACAGAGGGATGGTGCTGCAAGTCAGCAGTGGGTGGTGGTGGGGGTGAATACCTTTGACTACGATTCAGAGTCTTTGTAGTTGCCTCATTTCTACAAGTCTGTCTTTTTTTTAATCATTAAGCAAATGATTTGTCTCCAGCTGCAGTCTAACCAAGTCAAGTACAATTCAACACTATTTATACTGAACACGGGCCTACAGCAGCTCTAGAAATTGACAGAGGGACTTTCTTCACTGTCTCATTCCTTGGTTGCCAATGCCCTACAAATTTACCTGGGAAGGTATTCCATAGTCACCAATCCATTCAAGAAAGATCTGGAAAAGCTAGGGAAATAGTCCAAGATCTGGCAGCTTGGCTTCAATGCCAAGAAATGCAACGTTATGCATATTGAAGCCAAGAATCCCAGGACAGAGTGCTACCTGGGTGGAGTCTGAGTATCTGCATCAGAGGAAGAGAAGGACCTGGGAGTGATGATCACTAGTGACCTGAAGCACTCCACGCAGTACAAGAAAGCAGCAGTAAAGGCAAGCAAGATGCTGGGGTGCATATCTAGGGGGATCAGTAGTAGGAGAGAGGAGGTTATACTGCCCTTGTACTGGTCACTGGTAAGGCCGCATCTAGAGTATGGAGTTCAGTACTGGTGCCCACACCTCAAAAAGGACATTAACCTGCTGGAGAAGATCCAGAAGAGGGTTACAAAGATAACAGCAGGTCAGTAGGGTAAGGCATACGAGGAGAGATTGAGGGCACTGAACATGTACTCCTTGGAAGACAGGGGAGAGAGAGAGGACATGACTGGGACCTTCAAGTACCTGAACGGATTAAATAAGGTTGATAAGTAGAGTCTCTTTAAGCTGAGTGGCAACCATAACGTGAGGGGGCACAGTCTTAAGGTGGAGGGTGGGAGGTTTAGGAGGGAGGTCAGGAAGCACTTCACAGAGAGGGTGGTGGACACTTGGAATGCGCAGCCAGAAGAGGTCATCTTGTTGAAGACACTGGACAGCTTTAAGAGAGGCTGGAATAGGCATAGGCGGAAGGTAAGGATCATGGGTAGGGGAGATGGGAGGAGTGGGGAGGGAGGGCAGGGACATTAGCTCAAGCTGTGGACCCTGCAATATGAGCAGACTTAATCGAACCAATGGCCTTCTTCTGCTGGCTTCTTTGTATGTTCGTATATTTGTAGTCACAGAGATTTGATGGGGGTCATTAAAAGTCGGTCTCAAAAATAAAATCAGCTGCTGGGGCTCGCTCCCCCCCACCACCACCACCAATAACTCCTGTCAGAAGTTTGCACCCACCTCTTAACCTTTTTAGTTACTGATAGCTCATATGTGCCAGGTTTTGGTCTGAACCCCCGATACATTCTTGGGAATAATTTACTGAATGTAAAGTACTGTACCCTGAAATAAGGCCATGAAATGTGTGTACAAATGGCTACCTCCAGTTACTACCTAGAGTACTGCATATTCTAATGTCAGAGTGAAATGAGTGAAATGAATCATGTTCAAAGAAATAAAAGCGCAATTTCATTGATCATTTATCTCAAGCTCATTCCTTTGTTAGCACCAAAGTCAGCATCCAGCTCTGCAGGGCTTGCATATCTGAAAGCCATGCCAAAATGTGGAGTAATGTGCGACTTTTCTGACCAAAGGATTATCCTGTTTTAAATATTCTGACTTGAAAAATAAACCAGCAATGTTCTGGGAGTCCTGGGTGGTGTCTTGGCATTATCATCAAACACATTTATGTTAAACAGCAATGAATGGAATATTTTACATTAGAAAGCACAGTTTTATGGAAATGTTACTTACTTGCAAAGGTGTTTCTCTCTAGTGGTATTTATCCCTAGCAGTACACTACAGCATAATTGTGGCTCAAGATGCCAGCACCCAGAACTGCCCAAAAGAATTTGAACTGCACCACATGCACCACCCCATGCACCATGCCCAGCTCTTATCAACCATCAGATTTTTTCTGCCTAAGGGAAGTCTACACTAAGTTAATATTGCCCCCTAATAGCACTAGGGAGGGAGGAAGTGTGTAACATTTGTGGCTATGGATGAATGTTACTGGAAGAAACAAAGTTACAAGTAAAAATAGGTTACTCACCTGTAACTGAAGTTCTAGGCATGTTATATAGATCACCTCTGCACTCTGGCAGTTCCACCGGAATGGTCTAACTGGCTTGACATCTTTAAGCTAAGCTGCTCCCAACACTCCGGCGGTATACCCTACGACTACCCTGTGACATCAGATGTTGCACGTTAGAAGCAGGAATGTGTGTGACACTTGCCAGGGGAGGCCGGGTGGGTTGTGTGGATGTGAATCATATGCCACTCCTAGAAAGTGCGGTCACGTAAGAACTTACCATAACAGTAGATCTTCAAGGAATGTCTCTTGCAGTAGGTCATTACTTCTGGGAGGTTCCAGCAGAGGGCGCTGTCGCACAGCAGCTCTTCTAGCAGTCTTTTGCCAGGGACCGCCCACACATGACATCATCTCCTTGCATCCTATATAAACGTGGGCAGTCCCTGGTAACCTCAGTTCCCCGCAGGATTCAGCTCACAAAGCAAGGGCCAAGGGAAACCGAGGCACCAGTGAGTCCCAACCCTGAGTCCTTGGATCAGAATTTGTTCTGTTCGAGAAGGAGGGGGACGGAGGTTGGGATCGGACCTACTGCAAGAGACATTCCATAAAGATCTATTGTTACGGTAAGTTCTTACATAACCATACTATCGTCTACAGAATGGTCTCTTGCAGTAGGTCATTACTTCTGGGAGACTTCCTAGCAGTTATGTCCATGTGGGAGGAGAATTATGATAGTATGCCCTGAAGGACAGCATGGCCAAAGGCCATTCTACGTCAGGAGGCAACATCCAAATTGTAATGCCTTGTAAGGTATGGATGGTAGACCAGGTTGCCGCATTGCATATGTCTGTAATAGAGGCACCCTTAAAACAAGGCGCCGTGGCTTCAACAACAGCCCTAGTGGAATGGGCTTGAACATGGCCTGGTAGGGACTTATTATATTTTTTGTAACAAAATATAATACAATGTGCCAGCCAGCGGGAGAGGGTGTATTTCACAACCGGAAGGCCCTCACAACTTAGGGCAACGGTGACAAACAATTGTGAGGTTCTTCTAATGGACGTAGTTCGAGTAGTGTAATAGCAAAGGATGCGGTGGACATCCATAGTGTGTAGAATATGTTCTCCAGGGCTAGAGTAATCAGGGTAAAATACTGGCAGCTCCAAGGATTGATTCAAAGTTTGTTCAGAGACTACTTTAGGCAGAAAAGAAGGGTTAGTGTGAAGCACCACTCTATCCTTATGAAATATAAGATAAGATTCTCTGCACATAAGGTCATGAAGTTCGGATATTCGTCGACCTGAGGTGATGGCTATGAGGAATGTTTTCCATGAGAGGAAATGTAGGTCACAAGTGGTAGCTGGTTCGAAAGTCTCCACAGTTAACTTCCCAATCATAAAATTCAAGTCCCAGGGAGGAGTGAGATGAAGAATAGGAGGTTTTAGATGCAATATGCCTTTCAGAAACATCTTGGCTAGGTGATGTTGATACAGCAATCTGCCATCTAATGGTTTGTGGAAAGCAGATATGGCAGCCAAGTGGACTTTGATAGAGGAATAGCTAAGGCCAGCCACTAATAAGGAGGCTAAGCAGTTCAGGACCCTTGTGAGAGGGCAGGAATAAGGGTCAAGTGATTGAGAAGCTGACTAGGTAGAGGAACGTTTCCACTTACAATTGTAGGTATCCCTGGTATCCGGTTTTCAGGCGGCAAGCAGAATATCAGCAATCTGGGAGGACACTTGCAATTTGTTTATTAATGTGTCCTCAGAAGCCATGCATGAAGACGTAAGGTCTTCAGATTGGGATGAAGGAGAGAGCCTTGGAATTGTGTCAAGCGGTCCGGCCTGAATGGCAACTGAACAGGTTCTGTCACCGACAGTTGTGGTAGTACTGGAAACCATGACTCTCAAGGCCACATGGGGGCTATGAGAATCATTGTGGCAGGCTCCATTTGCAATTCCAATACTGTGTGGGGAAGGAGAGGGAGTGGGGGGAAGCATATAAGAAGAGTCCTGTCCAAGATTGGGAACAGGGCAACTGCAGAGCTTCCCTTTTTGTTCGGGATAATGGAGAAATAATTGGGGAGCCGGTCAGATCTATCTGTGGAGTGCCCCAGAGACACGAGGAGATCAGGAAGGACCGAGTCAAGTAGGGTCCACTCATGGGAGGAGGACTGGCGAATCAAGAGGTCCGCTAACCAGTTTTAATGTCAGGGTAGATGGACAGCCATCAGCGTCAAATCTTGTTTGATTGCTTCTTGCTATACCTTGATCGTCTCCATGCAGAGGGTGCGAGAACATGTACCTCCTTGTCTGCTGAGGTTAAATACTACTGTTGCATTGTCTGAATGAATCAGTAGCTTGCGGGGAGTCAAGTAAGGACTGAAGGCTTCTAGTGCCAGAAGGACTGCCCTCATTTCTAGAAGACTGATATGAGGGAGACTGTGACCGGAGGGCAATGTGCCTTGTGTCTGGTATGGATCGAGATGGGCACCTCAACCTTTGAAGGAGGCATCTGTTAGTATCTGGTGAGGAGGGGAGGTGCAGAAGGGCATACCCTGATTGAGGTTAGATCTGATTGTCCACCAGATTAGGGCTGACTTGAGGGTTGGGATGACCCTGATTTTGTCTTTGAATTGTCCTGTTTTCTGGCATCACTGATTTTGTAAGGCCCACTGGATGGGAAGCATCTGAAGGTGTGCAAATTCCACTCTTGGTATGGCCGCCGCTGCCATGTGCCCTAGGAGGCGTAGCATTAGTCTGGCAGTGACAATCTTTTGGGACTGGATCTATAAGGCCAGGCCTAGCAGGGTACCCTGACGAGCAGGAGGCAGGTAGGCTTTGGCAACAACTGTGCCCAGTGTGGTTCCTATGTACTGGAGGGACTGAGTCAGAAGGGGGCTGAACTTTGGCCAGTTTACCGTAATCCCAAGATCGTGGAACAGCTGTAGGGTCTCCGAGAGGAAAGATAACAGTTCCCTCATGTCTGCTTTTATCAGCCAATCGTCTAAATAAGGGAAGACAGAATGTCCCTTTTTTCTCAATGCCCCTGCTACCACTGCTAAGCATTTGGTGAAAACCCGTGGGACTGAACAGAGGCAGAAGGACAGTGCTCGAAACTGGTAATTTTGACCAAGCAGGTGTAAGTGCAGATATTTTTGATGGGCTGGATGGATGGGGATGTGGAGAGATGCGTCTTTGATATCTAGAGCACACATCCAATCTCCTTGCTGCTGGAGGGGCATGATGGATGTTAAGGTGATCGTGAGATTTTAACTGGGAAATGTTTTTGGTCCCTTATGTTCCTAATGTAAATGTAACTAGTAACTTAACAGAAGCACTATTATATCACTTTGATCATGGGTAGCTTAATGAAGGTGGTGACATGGAATGCAAATGCCCTAAAATCTGTGGTGAAGAGAAAGAAGGTAATCAACGAGATGAAGAGGGCAGGCCCAGATAGTGCTTATGCAAGAAACTCATATGTCTGTACAAGAAGCCCAGAAAACGGAAGTATGTATGGGGGGGTGGCTTTCGGCATATTTTTCCACCAAAGCGAGAGGGACATCAATATGGGTGCCTAGGGGTTCGAGAATGGAGGTGTATAAAGTGATTCAGGATTCGGGGGTAGATACATGCTGGCCAACCTTACTGTGGAAGGGAAAAAAACCATGTCAGTTGGAAGCATCTATACCCTGAACACAGAAAATCTGTTTTTTTTTGTTTTTTTCAAAACTGGCCTTGGATATGTCTGCTTTTCTGGGACCATGAATCCTTGGGGGGAGGGGAAATTCAACTGTGTAAGGGATACAATACTGGATAGATCCAACCCCACACCAGTGCAGACGGCAAAGAATGCCATGGCATATGCAGAAACAGAGGATACATATACATTAGCAGATGTGTGGAGACACCAAAACCCGACTAACAGGGACTACAGCTTTTATTCCCATGCCCATGGGTCCTACGGCAGACTCGACAGAATTTTGGTCAGTGCTGCTCTCCTAAGTTCAGCTGGCCCGGGCTATTTACTCCCCAACACTGATTTCAGACCATGCATATCTTAAGGTGCCGATGGAGCTGGGTGCGGGAGATGGGCCCCAGCAGAGAGCGTGGCGCCTAGACCCTACACTGCTTAAAGATAAAGATTTCCTTGATTTTATGATGAAAACCGTGGCTGAGTACTGGAGCTGTAATAAAAAGGGGGACACTTCCCATGCAGCAAGATGGGAAGCAATGAAAGCATATGTAAGAGGGCAGGTTATATCATTCTCTGCACATAAAAAGAAAGGCTCTATGGAAGAAATTGAAAATCTTAGGCGTAAAGTTGAGAATTATGAAGAAGCCCACAAGAGGAACTCAACCCAACCCCTATATAGAATAGTACAAAAATTAAAATGGAAGTTCAATCTTATGAATACAGCCAGAATTGAAAGGGTGGTCCTACTGACAGGAGCTGGGGTGTACTTTGATGGGGACAGGGGTGGGAAATTTTTGGCATGGCAGCTCAGGAAAAGAGAAGGTGACAGGGCTATTATACAAATTCAGAAGGACACCGGAATGGTGATGACATCCTCCTCTGAAATAAGGAAAGAGTTTGGAAATTTTTATCAGAAATTATATACATCTGAGAGATCCCTGACCCCTCAACAGCCGCAGGCTTTTTTTTGACAAAGCACCCATGCAGGTATTAACCCTCGACAGGGCTGAAAAATTTGAGCAGCCCCCTAGAAATTGTAGAATTGGTAACAACTATTAAATCCCTAAAACGAGGTAAAGCCCTGGGTCCAGATGGATTACCTACTGACTTTTTTAAATCCTTTGTGCCCCAACTCATAAATCCCCTACTAGATACTCTGAAGGAAAGCTTGAACAAAGGTGTGTTGCCTCAGTCAATGAGAACAGCCAGAATCACTGTCCTCCCTAAACCAGGAAAAGACCCTTCCCAGTGTGTCTTCTACCGCCCCATATCCTTATTGACAGCGGACTATAAAATCCTGGCAAAGGTGCTTGCAGCTCGTTTGAAACCTATCCTGCCATCCCTGATTCATCCAGATCAATCGGGGTTTGTACAGGGCAGACAGGGAAAGCATAATATTAGACGGACATTAAACAACTTACATACTTGGGGCAAATCATCCAAACACCATGGGGATGCTATACTGGCCTTAGACACTGAAAAGGCCTTTGACAGAGTCAAATGGACACGCATGTTTGAGGCCCTTAAGCATCAGGGATTAGGCTCTGTAATTTTAAAATGGATAACATTATTGTATACCTTCCCATCAGCCCAAATCTTAGTAAATGTAGCTCTAACTCCACTGTTTGCACTGTCTCGAGGTACCAGAAAGAGCTGTCCCCCGTCCCCACTCTTACACGTGATGGCACTGGAACCTCTGGCATCCGCTATAAGAGCTCATACAGGGATTTTGGTTTGGGGGCACAAAGTTGCGTTATATGCAGATGACTTATTATTGTACATGTATAGCCCAGGTAGGGATCTTCCTCAGCTACATGACCTTTTGAGAGAATATGGCTCCCTATCTGGTAATAAAATAAACTGGATTAAGAGTGAACTGTTACCACTCGGGCAGAGGGATAGGCCGCAACTGGCGCTAGATCTGGGGGTTTGAGGATGGTCACTAGGCTGAAATACCTAGGGATTGTATTAACAGCAAAACTAGTTACTCTATATGCCCTAAACTATGGCCCACAAATTAAGAAACTGAACGGGGATTGTGAGAAGTGGCAGAACTTACCCCGACCTGGATTGGAAGAATAAACACGGTGAACGTGATGACTTTACCCAGATGTCTTTACCTTTATTACACTTTAAACAAGTGAATACACTGGTGCATGGCTTCATCTGGAGGGGAAAAGCAGTACGGATTAAGAAAACAATTCTACACCAGCAATTTTGGGAGCAGGAAGTGAGTGATCACAGAGCCACCAAAGACCCACCATCCTAGAAGGGCAAGAGTAGCTCTCTGGCCCCCTCTAGCTGCTGGAGGTCTGCCTCTGAGCAAGTAAGGGGTCTACTGAGAAATATAGGATATTCTTGTCTCAGGACAGGACAATCAGGAGCGTAAAGGGCACAGAGACAGAAAGTAAGGAGAGAAAAAAAAGAAAAAAAAAAAACAGAGGAAAGAGTAAGGATTGCAAACAGTTAAGGGGCCAGAAATAAGACATGATTCAATTCAATTCAACTTTATTTTTAAAAGGTGCTTTTCTTAAAATCAAAGCGCCTGTACAAATACATATAACAATAAATATAATAAATCAAACTAATAAAAATCCTTAAAAGCTATATTAAAAAGGTGGGTTTCAGCCCCTTAAAACTAAGGACGGTCGGGCAACTCGCACCTGACGAGGTAGAGAATTCCACAGGGTAGGTGCCATAAAACTAAGCGATCTAGCACCAGATGTTTTCAAGCTGACCCTGGGAATCTCTAGCAACTCGTCAGTGGATCGGAGGGGCGAGAGGGACTATAGGGCACAGGAGCTCTTTCAGGTAGGTAGGTCCCAGATCATGTAGGGCTTTATAGGTCAGCAAACCGACCTTGAAGGTAATTCGCTGAACATTGGCAGCCAGTGCAGTCCATGAGCACAGGCATTATGTGACTGGATCTAGAAACCCAGTCAACAGCCTGGCTGCCGCATTCTGCACCAGCTGCAGACGGCGGTTCAACCCCGATAGCCCCAGGTCTAGGGAGTTACAATAGTCAAGCCGGAGGTAACAAAGGCGTGGATCAATGTTGGAAGGTCCTCTGGAGGAACCAAGTGCTTCACCCTGGCAATATTCCTCAGATGAAAAGAAGTCTTTATGACCGCTGACACCTGGGATTTAAGTGTCAAAGCGGTCATCAATTACTACGCCAAGATTTCGCGACCTGTCTGAGGTCGCCAGCTGGACACCTCCAAGCCATAGGCCTGAGGGTGATCCCTCTGGCAGACCCGCCTCACAGCGACCTATATCCACAACCAACACCTCAGTTTTCTCCGGGTTTAACCTCAGCCAACTCCCATTCATCCATTCTTGGATTTCTTCAAGGCAGTTATTAAATACCGACAAGGCAGCGTCCTGACCGGGCACAAAAGACATATACAGCTGGGTATCATCTGCATAGCAGTGAAAACCCAAACCGTACTGTCTAATAATCACCCCCAATGGTAGCATATACACCGAAAACAACATGGGTGCTAAAATGGAGCACTGCGGTACCCCACAGGGCAGGGAGAATGATGCTGAGGAGAAAATTACTGACACCACTCTCTGAGTCCTACCCTCAAGGTAAGATTGAAACCATCTGAGGACCGTACCAGACAGTCCACAGACTAACCGCAGGCGCTCCAACAGCACACCATGGTCAACGGTGTCAAACGCTGCAGAGAGATCAAGTAGTACCAAGATGGATCGGGTCCTACGATCTCTGCCATTAGGAGGTCATTTAGTACTCGACGAGCACTGTCTCGGCACTATGCCTTTCCTAAATCCAGACTGGACGAATCGTAGATATTGTTGTTGGTCGATGATCCTCCAACTGCACTGCGACTACTTTCTCAATAACTTTACCCACAAAGGGTAAGTTAGAGACTGGCCTGTAATTTGCTAGACAGTATGGGTCTAAAGAGGTTTCTTTAAAAGAGGCTTAATTATAGCCTCTTTAAGGGATCTGAAAATCCTCTCCAAAGACTTCCATACGATCAAAGCTAGGACTAGACCAATCTTATCCACGCAATCCACTTAGAGGCGCGTGGGACCAGGGTCCAAATCACAGCAGGTCGGTCGCAGTGCTCGAATGATCATCACAACATCCTCGATTATGGGAAGGCTGAAGTCAGACCATTCCAACTGGGTGTTTGACATCTCCTGACGACCACCGCTGCTCCCATTAGGAGGGGAACAGCGAATGTCCAATCTGATTTTGGCAACCTTATCTGCAAAGAAGAGAGCAAGCTCCTCACACATTCTTGAGATAAGGCTCTTCTGGGCTGAAGACAGACTGATTGCACAGTCTGTCCACAGTCCGAAAGAGCTGAGCCGGTCTATTTCGGAAGCCGTCTCTCTGGACAGGAATTCTGCCTTCTACGAGAGATTGCGGATTGATAGACCAAATAATGGTCCATCAAACTAAGCTTGTCATCATCACAACCGGAATTTCGCCAACGCCTCTCCAGCCTTCGCCCAACTCTCCTCAATTCCCTCATGGTCTCATCAAACCAAGGAGACCTGGGGCGAGGAGTAAGAGGACGAACACGAACTGGTGCAATAGAATCCAGGGCCCCTGTTACCGCCTCATTATAGGCATGTACCAGATCACCTGGATCCATGCAATCTATCGGTAGGCTTGTGAGAAGGGAGTAGTGCAGTGCAGTGGCTGTGGAGCAGCAGTCTTCCGGGAGACGTTCTGGAGGATGCGGTGTTGTCCCATCTGCAGGCACCTCTCTGGGCTGAGGGAGGAGGTTGCTCATCTCCAGGCTGAGTTGGCCAGGATTTGTGGGACCTCCTCTTCCATCCAGGGACCACCAGTGCCACTGCCGCTGACTCAGAGGTTGCCAAGAAAGAGGAGCGGTTGGACCACAGTGGGCTCAGGGAGGGTGAGAGTGGTGGAACAGAGGCACAATCCCTCCAGCTGTACCTCTCCACAATTCCTATGCCATTCTGGCAAAGTGTGGTTCCTCTATGGAGGCATCCGTAGTGGAGACCAAGGAGGATGCTGGGAACCTTCACAAAGGAGACCCACAGGAGGGTGGCAGGGGACCCTGCAGGGGAAGGAAACAACTCCTTTTGGGGGACTCCATTGTTAGGAAGGTAGAACTGGGGAGGAAGGGGAGAGGGAGGTAAGGTGCCTGCCTGGCGCCATGGCTTGGAGGGACAGGGAGCGAATCCTCAGGACTGCCGGAGCAGCTGCACAGGGGAGGGAGCTGGATGTCATTGTTCACCTAGGGACAAATGACCTGGCTAAGAAAGGTATTAGAGAAGTGCAGGAAGAGTTTGTGGAATTGGGGAGGGGCCTTAGACCAAGTAGCACGCACGGTAACCTTCTCGGAGGTGCTGCCCATCTATGGTGTAGGAGAGGCTAGGGTGTTCCGCACCATGGGATTCAATCAGTGGTTGAAAAACTGGTGTGGAGCTCAGGGATTTGGCTTCATTGGGGACTGGGGGTCCACCTGGAGTGATGCAAGCCTATACTGGCATGATGGGCTGCATCTGTCCGGGAAGGGAAGCAGGATCCTAGGTGATAAGTTTAAATGCTTCATTGGCAAGCATTTAAACTAGCCAAGGGGGGAGGCACTGGAAAGGAGCAGGGAAATCCTAGCCCCCCAAAAAAAAAATCATGGTAGTAAGTGCAGTAAACACCAACATAGAGGTGTCGATAGGGAGAAGGGCAGGGGTAAATGGAGAAAGTGACAAAGGCAAGAAGGACAGGGATGGGGAAAAGAGGAGTAAGGCCATCAGGAAATGGAGGGTAATGAGTACCAATGCCCATAGTCTGGGCAACAAGCTCCCTGAGCTGGTGGCCTTGATGGAAGAGGGATGCCTGGATATCATAGCAGTCACAGAAACATGGTACACAGAGAACCATGACTGGGATGTTAACATACCAGGGTACATAATCTACAGGACAGACTGGCAGGGGCGAAGAGGGGGAGGAGTAGCTCTCTATGTAAAGGAAGGGATAAAAGCAACTGAACAAAAGAGTAAACAGGGAGGAGAGGAGGCAGTGTGGGTCACCTTGGAGACTGGAAAGGGCACCAGAATTCGCACAGGGGTTGTGTATAGACCCCCATGTCAGGGGGAAGGAATGGACAAGGACATGATAGAAGGCATTCTTAGAACGGCAGAGAAAGGGGAGATACTGTTGATGGGAGACCTGAATATGCCAGATGTTAACTGGAGCACATTTGCTGCAGCCACATCCAACAGCAGGGCCATTCTTGATGCCCTACAGGTGGCAGGCCTCAGACAGCTAGTTTGAACCCACTGTGAGGGAGCAATCTTAGACCTCGTACTCTCAAACGGGGGCAGTGAGAGGATCTCAGATCTAGAAGTGGGTTGCCATCTGGGAACAAGTGACCATCAAACAATGTGGTTCACATTAAACTCAACTACAGAGTCAAGCCATACAAAAGTGAGGGTACTGGACTTTAGCAGGGCTGACTTTGGCAAGATGGGAGAGTGCCTCAGAAAAGCACTAGCAAACAGGCTAGAAGGAGGTGTGGAGCAACAATGGGGAATCATCAAAACTGCCATCACAGGGGCAACAAGCCTTTATGCGAAGCAAATAAACAAATCAAAACTAAAGAAAAGGCCACTATGGTTCTCAAAAGAGGTGGCTGTGAAAGTCAGGAAGAAAATATAGCATTCGGAAGTATAAGGAAACACAGAAGGAGCAGGACAGAAAGCTGTACCAGTTAAGGCAGAAGGAAGCAGGGAGGAAGTCAGAATAGCAAAGGCCCAAACTGAGGAAAAGATAGCTAACTTTCGGTTAAGAAGGGGATAAAACCTTTATAGGTACATCAGCGAGTGTAGAAAGACAAAGGAGGATAGGGAGGCTGAATAGAATGAATGGTGGGTGGGCAGAGGGGCCAGTGAAAAAGCAGGGATACTGAATGAATATTTTTGCTCAGTATTCACAAAAGAGGAGGGGGAAGTGCCTAATCCAATTAACAGAAGCACTCTTGATGGGGGGCGATCCCAGTCCTTTCACAGAAGAAAGAGTTCTGCAAGAACTCCTAAAACTGAAGGTGGACAAAGCAATGGGGCCTGATGGAATTCACCCCAGAATTCTAACAGAATTAAGGGGAACTCATGAAACCACTGGCTACTCTTTTAATAAATCATGGAGGATGGTGGTACCCAAGGACTGGAGGAAGGTGGATGTGATTCCCTTCACAAAAGTGAGACCAAGACAGAGGCAGGAAACTACAGACCTGTCAGTCTGACCTCTGTGGTAGGGAAAGTGATGAAGTCACTTCTGAAGGAAAGAATAGTTCAGTACCTAGAGGCCAGTGGGGCACAGGACCCAAGTCAGCATGGGTTCAGAGCGGTAAGGTCATGTAAGACGAATCTAATAGATTTCTTTGACTGGGTGACCAAAGTAGTAGACCAGGGAGGGGCTGTGAACATGGCCTACCTAGACTTTAGCAAGGCATTTGACACAGTCCCACACAAAAGATTAATAGTCAGATTAACCAGCCTGGTAGTGGGTCCCAGGGTGGTAGTCTGGGTAAAACACTGGCTGGACAACAAGACACAGAAGGTAATTGTAAATGGAGTTCACTCTGAAGAAAGAGGGGTTACTAGTGGGGTACCGCAGGGTTCAGTATTGGGTCCAGTCCTTTTAATGTCTTCATAGTGACATTGCAGAGGACTGAAGGAAAAGTATGCCCTTTGCAGATGACACAAAGATCTGCAACAGGGTTGATACACAAGGAGGCGTGGAAAGGATGAGAAGGGACTTGGCAAGGTTGGAGGAATGGTCAGAAGTATGGCAGCTAGGATTCAATGCACAGAAGTGCAAATAATGCACCTGGGAACAGAACCCAGGAGAAGAATACACGGGGAGGTAGTAACACCAACAAAAAGGAAAGGGACCTGGGGTAATCATATCAGATGACCTTAAGGTTAGCAAGCAATGTGAGAAGGCAGTAGGGAGGGCTGGGGATACTGGGATGCATAGGGAGAGGCATCAGCAGCAGAAAACAGGAAGTTGTTATCCTCTGTACAGACAGTTAGTGAGACCCCATCTGGAGTACTGCGTTCCAGTTCTGGAGACCCCATCTCCGCAAGGACATAGACAGGATAGAGGCAGTCCAGAGGAGGGCAACTAAAATGGTGCAGGGTCTGCAAGAGAAGCCGTATCAGGAGAGACTAAAGGAGCTTAATATGTATACCCTTGAGGAAAGAAGGGAGAGGGGGGGACATGATAGAAACTTTTAAGTACCTCAGTGGAATCAACAAAGTCCAAGAGGGTAGCATCTTTCAGAAAGAAACACATGCAAGAACAAGGGGACGCAATTCAAAGATAGGGGGATGCGGTTCAGGGGCAATGTGAGGAAGTATTTCACAGATAGAGTAGTGGATGCATGGAACAGCCTTCCTGTGGAGGTTGTGGGGTCTAAAACTGTAGGAGAATTCAAAAATGCATGGGACGGACATAATGCAATTCTTGTGGGGGGTAGGAAGAAATAGGCTGTTGGTTAACTAGGATCTGCGACCTATCTTGTAGGTAGGGAAATGGGCAGACTAGATGGGCCAAGCGGTCCTTATCTGCCGTCAAAGTCTATGTTTCTATGTTTCAACCACCCAGCAGAGGGGGCTTGGGTCTGCCAAACTTTCTACTTTACTACTCAGCCGCACAACTAGCATTTATACCCACTGGGATGGGTTCTGTAAACCCCACCTGGGTTGCAAGACAGGAGGAACAATTGAGCGGATCCCTATGCTTTCAACACTTAGGTTTAAATTCCACAGCAACAAATCCATGTACATTAGCTACTATTAAGGCCTGGCATTCTGCGCATAGTAAGTTAAACATAGTGGGGGTCATAGCACAGTCACCCTACTCTGACCTGGTCACAGTGATTAAGGCTAGGGGCCCATACTCTGACTATGCATCAGAGAATGAGACAATGGAGGCTTAAGGGTTTGGAATATGCTCTGCAATTTTTTGAAGTGGGTAGAATACTAGGATTTGCTGAAATAAGGGCAAAATGGCTTAGATCTGGGAGATTATTTTATTTACCAAGTGGTCCACCAGAGATTTGGAGAGATGCTGAGCAGATTCTCGAACTGGGCTAGGCCAACCCCAATTGAGAAGGGTTTATACAGCCCCCACCCACCCACCCCGGAGCAAAGGTGTTGTCCATATATTATCAAGCTATGTTGGGAATAGACACTCCTCATTAGACAAAAATGGGAAAATGAGCTTAATGTTGTTATAGATGAACATACCTGGGACTTAGCCATTCAGCACCTCAATACATGTCCAAGAAACAACAGAGTCAGGCAGATCCAGCTTACCTTCCAATACAGAACATACCTTACTCCAGCCAAACTATATGTAATGAATCCAGATAACTCACATAAGTGTCCCAAATGCCAAGGTGACCAGGCAAATTTTTTGCATATGGCTCTACTATGTCCCAAAGTTCTATCTTTTTGGCAGGAGATACATGGTATAATGGAAAAAGTGCTGGCAAGGAACTTACCCTGCTCACCCCTCAAACTTCTGTTGGGAGCGGATCCGATATTTGTAGAAGGCGTTGGTCCACACCCCCTGAGGGGCACTGCCCTGGTAAACGCCAAAAAGATGCTGGCACATACTTAGCTGGCCGACAATCCACCAGTGATTTCACAATGGGCAAATATGTGAAGCTATGTCTCTCGCTAGGAAAAATTCAGTATACCACTACTGGGAACCTGGGACTCTTTGAAAAATGTGGAACCCTCTAGAAAAGGCAATAGAGCAGGGGTTTTTCATTATAGGAAGGTCATTCTTCCCAATGAGTTTCAGGCTCACATAAGATTGCCCTCACTGGGACCTGATCTATGCATGTGATCTTTACAGGTGTCATTAATCTTTTTACCCCATGGATAAGTGTGCATATGCGTAAGAATTTTAACCTTGTTTAAATACCACCCATGAATTGCTGGAACATGGGAAACCATATCTGATTGTCCATGTTCATGAACAATGCTGCATTAACAAAAACTAAATACAAATAAATTTGTTTATAAAGAACTGTACTGTAATATAATTTTGTCTTCTTTCAATAAAAAAAAATTACAAAAAAAAAAGGTAATCCTGTGAAAATGTTTGTACTGGATGTATTGATTTTGGTTTCTTAAAAATAGAGTCCCTGTTGTTGATGTGACAGTGGGACCAGAACAATGGCCCATTTGGTTATCAGGGCAGTAAGATCCTCCTGGAGTATAGGAAGATGTTCCGGAGGATAGTGAAGCTTCCAAGGAGGAAGCAGAGGGGGCAGGGAAGTTAACTCCAGGGTATGGCCAGTTTGGATAATTTGGAGTACCCATTTGTCTGTCGTTATTTGTTGTCAAGCCTCCAGATGAAGGGCAAAATGATCCCCTACTGCCTCCGAGGCTTGAACGAGAAGGCGAGGGGGGAGCCCTATGGAATCACTGAGAACTGGATTGGCCAGTCCCACTGGTGGGACGAGCACGGGAAGGACGCGTGGCAGCTGAGTTGCCTCGTGTTTTGATTGTGTCCTCGAAAAGTACCGCTATTAGAAGTCTTGTAATGGTTACCCCTCCTATTATAGCAGGAGTATGGGGCCCGTGGTGTATGGTACATACCTCGAACTGTGCGGAGGGTATGCACAGAAGCCTGGAGGTTGTCCAAAAGGATTTGGGTACCAGGGCCAAAGAGTTTGTCACCACTGAAGGGGGCACTGACCACTTTATGTCGAACGTCTGGTGCCAGGCCAGAGATGCGAAGCCATGCATGGCGACACAAGGTGATACCAGTGGCTGACAGACGAGTCGAGGTGTCAACAACATCGTATCCCGATCTGAGAAGATGGCGAGATATGGAAGTAGTGGTTGAGTGGTCTGGATCAACTGCTCTTTGCCCTGGGAAGGAGGCAGCTTATTAAGAAGGTCTAAAGCAGAGGTACCAAGGGTCCTTTGGTATCTGACCATGTGGCCCATATAATTTAAGATCCTAATATTCATAGTGCCTGATGAAAAGACCTTCCCACCCTCCCCAGGTAATCAAGTCTCCTAGATTCTTTATCTGGAGGCAAACAGCCCATGCGTTTAGGTTTTCCTGTACGGTCATGAGAGGCTGTAATAACCAGAGTCCACTTCTGGAATTGTGGACAAGTAGGGATGATCTAAGGGAGCTTGATACAGCCAGTCAGCTTTACGTGGAACAGCCATAATGGCTGAAGGCTGACGCCATGCATCAGAGATGGCATTCTGATAAGTAGGTATAAGTGGAAGTACCACCATGAGAGGCTCGGTATTCAGCCATATCCTTACATTGTTTATCATGTTCTGTGGTGGAAAACCCCATGACTTTCTGTATTTGAATCATCATTTCACTGAAAGAAGGATCATCTGGAGGGGAGACTGCCAGGGGTGCCGGCAAGTCCTCATCCAGGGAAGAGACCATGGAGCAAGGAGAATCCGGGCCTGGAAAGTCAAAATGTTGAAGGTCCCCTTCATCTATATTGTCAGGCAATTCTCCTGTACTGTCCGGTTCATCCAACAAGTAATCCTCTAGAAGAGGGGGCAGGTGAGACCAGGGTGGTATATCCTGATCCATATGAAGCCTTTTCGGTGTTGGGGGGAATGCTGAGTGTGATGAGAGGGGCCCTGGAAAGGAGTTTGACCGTAGCCCATAGAGTGCAGGACTGTCTGCACAATGTGCTCAATATCTGGCACTGGAGGCGGTGCAGTAACAGGGGTAGGATGCTAGGAAACAATGGGAGTGAGAGAGGGTATTGGCCAGTGAGAGGTAGCCGGACGGACTTCCTGAAGATAGAAGCTAGGGTCTCTCTATGTATCTCCCTGACCCCTGTAAGTAGGCACCTGTGAAGGTGGTGGGGTATTAAGTAAGGCAAATGAAGAAGGCTTGCCCCTTGGAAATTGTGACATCGACAATGAACCAGAGGAGGCATTATCACTATGATATGAAAGTGCCATAGATGGAAGAAAGGCTCCCGTTGATGAAGCAGCAGTTTGCTTGGCTGTGTGAAAATCAGTGACAGTCGACGAAGGAACAGAAGCCTTCATCGACGGAGCAGTGGTATCCTGCACTGTTTTAAGAGCATGGGAAAGCATCATCGATGAAAGAATAGGCACTCCCGTCGAGGAATGAGAAAAGGGATGCTCCATCAACGGTGTCAATGTAGCAGTAGTCACTGATGTGCGTCACAGCAGGGAGTGTAAGGAGGGTTTCTCCTTCTCCTGCTGTGAGCGAGACCCAGAAGAGGGGGGCCTTGGAATGAGCCCCCGGGTCTCTAACAGAGATGCTCTTTGTTTCTTCAAAAGACGCTGGATCTCAAGCAACCATCGATGACAAGTTGATAAATTAAATTTCTGACAAAAAGAACAGGAGTTGGTGTCGTGTGTGGGCCCCAGACACCAAATACAAGCTTTGTGGTTGTCAAAACGATATATTTTCTTGCCACAAGAGCAGGAATGAAATAAAGCTTGCTTGCTTGAAGAAAATGTCTTAAGCCATTCAAAATCTCATCCATGCCTGCTACACAGAAGTTGAACTAGCTGCTGTGTGAGCTGAAGATGGCGGGAAAATGAACTGAGGTTACCAGGGACCGACCACATTTATACAGAATGCAAGGATATGATGTCATATGTGGGCCATCTCTAGCAAAAGACTGTTAGAAGAGCTGCCATGTGACAGCACCCTCTGCTGGAACCTCCAAGAAGTAATGACCTAATGCAAGAGACCATTCTGTAGAAGATCTATGGTTACAGGTGAGTAACCTATTCTTCTAGGGGCCTGGATATGGTTCACTTATCCTCACTCTGACAAACCGCAGCACTTCTCCAGAAGGAGGGGACAAGGTGCGTGCACCCCTACTTAGCGAACAGGGATTGGAGAGCCGAGGTCTCAAAACCAGAATTCTGGTGTGAATCAAGGTTGATGAACTAATGAGAAATGAAAGTGTGTGCTAACTTCCAGGTAAATGGTAGGTAAGTAAAACTTTATTTTTATACAGGAAATACATGTCATTTGGACTTTGCAGTCCAGTTTGCAAGACAGTCCTGTGTAGATTTCCTGTATAGGGACAACCTTGAAACCAGTCATCGAGTCAGCAGTATGTCTGGTAGAATAAGCCCTAAGCCTACATACGAGGCTCCCTGCCAGTCAACCTACAGCAGATGTCGATGCAGGATGTGATCCACCTGGCAACTGTCAGTCTTGTTGCCAGTTTGCCAGGTATGGCTTCAGCGTAAGTGACAAACGGCTCGTGAGCCTGTCCTCAAACTCCAGCCGTGCACTCTACATAATAACTGAGCACCTTCCGCAGGTCCAGGGTATGAAGTCTGTGGTCAGCCTCTGAAGATGAGCTGGTGAAATACACTGGCAGGTTAATTACCTAGGTGAGGTGAAACACTGATACCACCTTCAGGGTGAACTACAGCTTAGTGTGAAGGACAACTCCGTCCATGTGAAAGACCATGTAAGACTCCACCAAGAGTACCTGGACTTCCCCAATCCTTCTGGCTGACAATGTCTGTCAGGAAGGCAGTCTTCCATGACAGGTGTGACTTCACAGACCTTTGCACTGGCTCAAAAGGCTTGCCCATGAGTACAGTCAATACTCGCATTAAGTCCCAAAGTGGAGGTGGTTTGTACACCAGAGGAGACACAGGTGATTCAGGCATTTGAAAAAGCACCCAACCACCTTCTCCTGGGCCACCATCTGCATACCAGCCTGCACCCAGTAAACAGAGATGGCTGCCAGATGCACTTCAAGGGTTATCGCCCGCAGTCCCAGCTGGGAAGGGGACCAAAGGTAGACCAGGATGCTAGCCACAGGGCAGACAAGGGGATCAAGCCCTCCGCTCTGACACCAGATAGAAAATATCTTCCATTTAAAGGCAACGCATTTGCAAGTTGACTCTTTCCAGGAGGCCTCCACTATATGAAGAACCTCCTCCACTCCTCCAAAAGACGCAAGGCCTGGAACTCCAGCCACTCAGGAACCAAGCCATGAGGTGTAGGGACTGAAGATTCAAGTGCAGGACCATCCCCTGTTGTCTTGCCAACAGATTCAGGCGAAGAAGCAGTCTCCATGGGAATCTACTGCTGAGACTGAGGAAATCCGCATATCAGAACTGCCGTGGCCAGTCTGGAGCTATCAGGATCATCCATGCTTTGTCCTTCAAGGCCTTGATCACCACCTTGTAGATCAAGGATAAGGGAAGGAAGGCATATATGAGGCCCAGGATCCAGGGCCTCGCAAAGGCATCCCCCAGCAGTGCCCAGGCTGCACATGAGTGTCCAGGTGCCGAGTGCCTCCCAACACAAGGGACAGGAGTGAGTTCCTCTCTGCCCATTGAGATAGAATATGGTTGTGGTGTTGTCCATCTGGACCTGTACAACCCGACCCCTGACTATCGGAGCAAATTCCATAAGAGCCAAATGCACTGCACAGAGCTCCAGCAGGTTTATGTGGTGATGGGACTCCCAGGTTGACCCGAACCTGTGGGCTCCCAGGTGCACACGACACCCTACCTGAGATGTATCAATTGTGAGCACAACGGTTAGCTATGGACAGACCAACAGGATTCCTTCCTCCAGATGTTCTGTGATCAGCCACCATTGGATGGCATCCCACGTCAGCTGGGTCTCCGACTGGCTTGTCCAAGTGGCCTAGGCACGGGACCACTGATGGCTCAACTCCCATTTGAGGTGGAGCATCTGCCAGTGGGTCCAGCGGACCATGCTGGTGCAGAATGCCATGTACTCAGCAGCCTCAGGAAATGCCAGGCTGGGTGCAAGAGCCCAACCAGACATGATAGGGTAACGGTGGTAAGATCCAGCGCCCGGTCTGC
The DNA here is from genome assembly GCA_016271365.2 of Neoceratodus forsteri. Classification (NCBI taxonomy): domain Eukaryota; kingdom Metazoa; phylum Chordata; order Ceratodontiformes; family Ceratodontidae; genus Neoceratodus; species Neoceratodus forsteri. The sequence continues at coordinate 173,856,173 of CM057449.1, read as the reverse complement.
AGGGAGGCAGACCCTGGCCCACAGAGAGTCTACTTCAGCCCTGATGAACTTGATCATCTGCTTCAGTACCAGTCTGGCCTTGTTCTGATTGACCAATAGGCCCAAGTCTCGCTAAGGCACTAGGCAGAGACTCTCTACGCTCCACCCCTTACCCTCTTTCCACACCCTTGATGGACCCATCCTTGAGGACGACCCCTCTTTCAGATACCTTGGGGTATGGCTGGACCAACATGTCAGCTTCTCTGGCCACATTGACGCCATTCTGAAAAAACTGTGCTCCAAGCTTGGAGCGCTTTACAGCAACTGTAGTTGCATCCCTCCTACGGCCCGGCGACAACTTATCCAGAAGATAATCCTCCCAATTTTTGACTGCTGTGATGTAGTGTATGGTGCCACTCCCATATCTTCCCTTACCAAATTAGACTCCCTTTTCAACTCCTTCTGTCGACTCGTTCTTGACGCCCCATCTCGAACCTATCACTGTGACCTTTACTGTGCCCTGTCCTTTCCCTCGCTAGCTAACAGATGCCTGGGCTCAGTGTGTTAAGCTAACTTCCAAACTTTGGCTTGGTGTGCTTCCTTCCTACATCTCATGCTCCCTCCCTCCTTCCTCTCACTCCCTCAGATCCTCCAACACTCGCACCCTGCTAGTCTCCCGTTGTACCACCCTCATCAGCCAATCAGGCTTCCCCATTGCTTCCCCAAAATCTGGAACTCCCTCCTACCTCAAATACGACACTCCTCCTCCTCCCACTCCCTTACATAAAACTTTCTCTCTGCTAGCTGCTCTTGCTACAATCCTGCTTAGCTTGTTCCCCTATGAGACTGCTTCAGCTTCACGCCCACCTCTTTCTTGCAAAACCCTGTCCATGCATCCTCCCCCCAGCACCCGTTCCTTTCCACCTTACTCCCACCCCACCGTTCCCTCCTCAGTACACCAGCTTACCTTCACTTCCCACTCACCGTTGCTTGGCCTAGGCCCCTGGCAGGGTTCTCTGCATACTGGAAGAGTCCAGAACCTAGGCAAACACCTTCCTCGCCTTCTACTCCCACCCCATTCTTTCCTGAAAGGGCTGGGTCTCGGCCCCTCTTCTTTCCCACTTCCCTCTCTCTTAGTCCTTCTGAAGCCTACTCCCATCACTGCCTACTTCCTCCTGTCATGCTCGACTCTACTGCCTACAACATGTTTCCACACCTGTAGCCTCACCTCTGCCTTGCAGGCAGGGTCCACATACTGGAGGGGCCAGGCCCCGGAATACTCTTCTCTTTCCCCTCTCTTCCTTGCTGACACGCTCTAACTCCCACTGCCTACAACCTGCTTCACTCCTCTTCATGCTTGACCTTCACCTGGTGCAGGCAGGGTCCCCAGCATTCTGGAGGGGTCAGGCCCTGGCAGACCCTTCTCCACCCCTTGCCCTCCCCTCCCCTCCTCCAAATCCCCCCTTTCCATCCCCTGCTCTCTGCCTATATGCCTCCCACCCACCCACCTCCCACCCTGCCTAGCCATAGTTATTGGCTAACTCCTAATCTCTAACGCACTTATAGTCAACCTTGCACTTTTCTTCCACCTTGCAAATTTTGTTCCGTCTCTCCTCGCAATCTTGCCCTAGTTCAACCTCCTTGTATTCTATCCAGTCACTATCTAACTACCAAGCTATGTCCCACCAAGTGTTTGCCAAATACATTTGTGCTATTGTATCTATCTAGTTCAAGACTGTTAGCATTGTATTCCATCTAGTTCATATCTGTTAGCATTCCCCCTTTTCAGTACTTCTATATAGTCTGCTCACTTTATTGAATGTAATCAAACTGTATATCTATATTGTGTACCACATCTCTGTATACTATTCTCATGTTCCCCTACCCCCCAGGTCACACCGGGAGACTAGCAACTTGTTGATCAGCGTGCCTTCCTGGTGAAACACTTCAATTAATAAATAAGTCTGGACAACCAGATCTCTGAACCTCTACATGGCCTCTCTGGATGTACCTGCTAACAGCCAGTTGTCCAGGTAGGGGTACACTCTGACCCCGAGGTACAGCAGGCGGACTGCCACTACTGCCATAAATTTAGTGAAGACAGTGTGCACTGTGGAGGACCCCTTCTGCTCAGAACCAAAGGTAGGGGTAGTGGGATGAATGGACGGGAATGTGGAAAACCGTATCCTGGTGGTATAAGGAGCAGAACCGCAGGTTCTAACCCCAAGAATCACACAGTATGATTAAACTAATGCAGTCAGCCTTCAGTGTTGAACTGCCCAAAGAGATGGAATTTATGCTAATTATGGAACTCCAATTGGCTCATGTCAATTTTGAACTGCTGCCGTTAGTAACTGCTGCACTCAGAGTGCTTATAGTCTTTACTTTGCCTGCCAGTTAAGAAGCCTCGGACAGCTCTCCTTCAAATTTATTCTTGAATAGTTATTTTGGAAATAAGTACCACTTAATTTACTTGATAGTCAAATTGCTGCCCTTAGAGTATAGTTTTTTTTAGTCAGTTTAGTGTTTTTATTGCGTTTTATGGTTCCATTGAACCGTAGGAATCCATGGTCCCTGAAAGGTTTTTACTTCAGAATTTAGTTTAATACTTTATTATTCAACAGTTACCTTTGGGTTCTATCAGGAGTTTAATTTATTTAAATTTATTGCATTTGCGGTTCCTGTTTCTCTCAGGGAACTGAGTAGCGCCCGGTTCCTTTTTGTCTGTGGGAACTGATCCCTTACTTTATGTTTGTATCTTATCAGTTACTAGTAACAGATTTATTCTGTATAGCTGTTATTGCTAGGATTTACTCATTGTCAGAGGTCCCTAGTGTAAAATCTAAAAAATGGATGGGACCCACGGGTTAAGTATTGTGAAAGTTGTGGCCAGATAGTAGCCAAGGCAGACAGGCATTCCCAGTGTGTTTTTTGCTTAGGAACAAATCATATTTTCTATAACTGTGAAATTTGTAAAACGTTGTGTCCTAAAACTCAAAAGGAGGGCCAAAACAGAGGAGATGGCCACTGCTTCCACTCATACAGAGAATGCCCCTTCCATCTCTGTATCAAAAAAAGACAGACAGGCCAAAAGACTCTATGGAGCCAAACCCCACAGACAAAACAGAATCTAGTACATCAAAAAGGCCTATGAAGCCGGCTACTGAACCAGTTCAATCAAAGAAAAAATATAAAGAAAAGCACGCTGCTGCGCCTCCTAGCTGAGAAGGCTAAAGAGCTTCCAGCAGACAGACCTAGCCTGCCCTCAGCAGAGGACATTGCCAAAGCTTTAAACATTTTACAGGCACTGCAGGCTGTAGACCCTGTTCCAGCACCGGTTCCAGCGGTTCCTTATCAGATTTCAGGGCCCCAGGAACCGCAGTACCTTTATGAGAACCCAGAGCAGGAGGAAGAGGAGCACATAGAACCAGAGGTATCCCCAGAGCAGGACTTTAGTTCCCCACACAGGGGCCCAGAAGATTATACATCCCATTATTCATTTGTAAAAAATATGGTGGAAACCCTCAATCTGCCCATCCAGGAGAGTGAGGAAGATGGGGAGGAAGCCGACTTCCTAGAAGTGATGGGCCTTGCACCCACAAATTGCTTGATGCTCCCCATGCACAAGTCTCTAAAAAAGGGCAGTACTGCACATCCTGAAAACCCCCACTTCAGTGCCAAGAGTGGATAAAAAAAGTGGACAAGAAATATCAACTAGGCAGATCCACTGCTGCATTTATTTTTAAGCACCCAGATCATGAAGTGGTGATTCAAGACGCAGCCTGTGATAAGGCAGGAATCCCCTTGGCCTCTCACCCACCTGACAAAGATTCCAGAAAGATGTATGGGAAAACGGGGTATGTGGCTGCCTCTCTTCTGGTGAGACAGGCCAATTATATGGCCTATGCAGTGCAGTACCAGAAGGCCTTGTAGAACACTGTGATGGCCTTAGCTGACAAAGTGCCAGGTGAAGTGGCAGTGGACCGCCAGGAGACTGCAAGGACAGCATTGGATGCCACAAAATACCAGTTCCACATGGCTGTGGACACAAATGACACCACAGCCTGATTTATGGCCATTTCTATCTCCCTCAGGAGGTTTGCCTGGCTTAGAGCTACCAACCTAACCCAGGATACCCAAACAAAGGCAAAGGATTTTCCCTGTGAGGGGGATTCCCTCTTTGGGGATAAAACCGAAGCCTCTAGGAAAAAGGTGTAAGAGTACAAGGCCATCTATAGGAGTAACTCCAAGGATAGGCCAACATCCTCGTACAGGTCTCAGTACGGGGGGGGTGGGAGGGTGCTCCTATTCTCATCCCTTTCTCCAGGCACAAGCCATGCAAGACTACCTGCAGCCCAGGGGTACTTTAGGAGTAGGGGCAGGAGATCCATGAGAAGGCCTGCTCAGACATCCCAGGTACAAGCCCAGCCCAGACTCCCTGATGGACTGGTACAGGTCGCCTCCCCACTGCCAGTAGGCGGCAGACTGACTCTCTACCTCCAGGCTTGGCATACCATTACCACAGACAAGTGGATCCTGGAGGTAGTGAGCCAAGGACTGTCCCTAAGTTTCAAGTCACTACCCAGGCTAAGAGCCAGAAACTTTGCCCCAGTTACATCTGCAGACAGGATACTCCTGGAAGCAGAGGTGAAAAACCTCCTGGAAATCAAAGCAGTAGAAACTGCCCCCTCCGTCTCAGAGGGGAAAGGTTGTCTACTCAAGATACTTTCTCACTCTAAAGAAAAATGAGGACTGGCAACCCATTCTAGACCTGAGACTTCTAAACAAACACATCCTGAAACCAAAGTTCAAAATGGTGACTCTGGCCATGATCATCCTGCACTGCAAAAAGGGGACTGACTAGCATCCCTAGACTTAAAGGATACATACTTCCACATTCCTATCAGACCAAGCCGCAGAAAATACCTGAGGTTCAGACTACCCTCAGGTCATTACCAGTTTGCAGCAATGCCATTTGGCTTAACCTCAGCACCAAGGGCATTCACAAAGTGCCTGGCATTGGCAGTAGCACACTTAAGAAGACAGGGAGTGACAGTGTTTCCTTACCTAGATGACTGGCTAGTCATAGGTCAGTCTCTGCAGCACACAAGAGAGTCCCTAGCACTGACCAGGAACACATTAGTGTCTCTGGGATTCCTCATAAATGAGCAAAAGTCTCAGCAAGAATCCGTTCAGGTTCTGGATTTAACTGGAGCAGAACTGGACACCAGTCTGGGCAGAGCATTTCTTCATCAGGACAGGGTGAGCAGTATCCTGCAGGTAGCAGGATCATTCCAGTTAAACAGGCCCAGGCCAGCCAGGGAGTTCTTGTGCCTACTAGGCCACATGGCAGCTGCCACAGTAGTGGTCCCAGGATCCAGATTTCAGATGAAGGACATACAGTTCTAAGAGCCCACTGGTCTCAGAAAAAGGACTCACTGGCCAAGCTGGTTCCTGCCACAGGCACACTCCTGCAGGCTCTGCAGTGGTGGCAGGACAGGGACGACCTCAGAGAGGGAGTACTCTTCTTAAAAGAACTTCCCTCAGTAGTGCTCACAACGGATGCCTCGCTGATAGGCTGGGGGGCTCACATGCTGGACTTGAGAGCCAGTGGAACGTGGTCTCCCAAGAGTCTCTTCTGCACATCAATCTGCTAGAGCTCAGGGCAGTATACCTGGCTCTACTGGCTTTTGCTCCTCACTTACAAAACAAGGTGGTTCAGGTCAAAACAGACAGTACCACCACCACCACGTACTACACCAACAAACAAGGAGGAGCCAGATCCACCCCACTGTGCACAGAGGCAATGAAGGTGTGGAACCTGGCCTACTCAATGCAGGTGTCACTATCAGCTATCCACCTTCCAGGGAAGGATAATATCCTGGCAGATGCCCTCAGCAGGATAAGCCAGGATCATCATGAATGGGCACTCAATCCACAAGTGCAACAGGCAGTATTCAAAAGGTGGGGTACATCAGAAATAGACCTCTTTACCTCCACAGACAATCATCAACTGCACACTTCTGCTGCAGACCTCCAAGCAAGGGCACAGGCCTCTGGATGCACTGGCACTAGACTGGACAGGAAGATTCCTGTATGCCTTCCCTCCTTTCCCCATGTTGCTCAGGACCCTGGTGTAGCTCACGTCACAGCCAGCAACCATGATCCTAGTAGCACCAGACTGGGCCAGGGAGCCTTAGTATTCACTTCTGCTGACCCTGTCAGTATTTCCCTCGGTACACCTGCCTCACAGACACCACCTCCTGACAGCATCTCAAGGCAGGATACTGTATCCCAATCTTAGGTCACTTCAGCTCAGAGCCTGGCTCTTGAGGACCTAGAGTTTGCTAGTCTGAACCTTTCAGAATAAGTCTTGACAGCGCTCAGGGGGTCAAGGAAGCCATCCACTAAGAAAACCTATTCAGCAAAGTGGAAAAGGTTTTCCATTTGGTGTTCAGGCAAGGACATGGTCCCCTTAAAGGAAGGCAGGACTTCTTGTCCTTCTGGACTACCTGACACACCTGCATACTTTGGGCCTTTGGCCTTCAACTCTAAAGTTACACCAAGCTGCAGTCTCAGCATGTGTGTCAGCTGGCAAGGAGAGGTCCATAGCCTTTCACCCTGTTTTTCAGAAATATTTTAAAGGCCTCAACCACCTTCACCCTTCCCTTAGACAGCCAGTTTTGGTCTGGAAGCAGAACATTTGCATTGCCAGGCTTATGAAGCCACCATTTGAGCCTATGGCAACTGCAAATATGAAGTACAACACTTGGAAAACTGTTTTCCTGGTTGCAATTACTTCAGCCAGAAGAATAAGTGAATTGCAAGCCCTGTGCACAGATCTGGACTACATCTCACTCCACAGGGACAAGGTGGTGCTTAGGACCAACAGGAAATTTCTTCCTAAAGAGGTCTCAGACTTCCATTTGAACAAACTATAACTCTGCCTGTTTTCTTCACTGATAATTCCAGCTCACCTGAGTGGAAGCTACATTGCCTAGATGTCAAAAGGGCCTTCAGCCACTACATTGACAGGACCAAGGCTCACAGGCCAGAACATACCCAGCTGTTCCTCACCTACGGGGAAGTGGGTAAGGAAAGACCAGCTACAAAACTAACCATTGCACGCTGGAAAGTGGCATGCATTCATTTCCGCTACAGTAAAGTTGGCAAGCAAGCACTCTTGGGCCTCAGGGCACACTCCACCAGGGCACAGCTGCATCAGTGGCAGCTGCAAGGGATATCCCACTATTGGAAATCTGCAAAGTAGCTACATAGAAAGCAGTACATATTTTCACCAAACATTACAGCCTGGACATACAGTCCAGAAGTGATGCCAGATTTGGTACAGCAGTGCTGCAGAACCTGTTTTCAAGATAGGTTCTCAGCCCAGCCTCCAAAGGTACTGCTTGGTAGTCTGCATTAGTTTAATCATATTGTGCGATTCCTGGGGTTAGGAAAAAAATTACCCACTGTAGTAGTCTTGTTTCGTTCAGGGAATCATACAGTATGATTAAAGCTCTCACCCTGCCTCCCCTACCTGAACCTTAAAAAAAAAAAAAGTACTTGTTCTGCATCTCTGCTTTGGTTTTTGTGTGGTTTATGATTACATATTTTAGTTCTTTAACCAGTTGGTTCATACTGTGGTCCTTCTGGGGAATTTGTTGGTTTTAGGAGGATGTGATTAAGGGGGGGGCTTAATCATCATAGATAGTTACTTAGCTAGCTAGCTAGCTAGCTAGAGGATCTTTACCCTGTTATGCTGCATAATGAATCTGAGCACTCAGAGTGTAGTAGTTACTAAGGGCAGCAGTTCAAAACTGGCATGAGCCAATTAGAGTTCCATAATTAGCATAAATTCCATCTCTCTTGGCAGTTCAACATTGAAGGCTGCCTGCATTAGTTTAATCATACGGTGTGATCCCCTGGAAGAAACAAGATTACTACAGCAAGTAATTTTTTCTTCTGCTTCAGTGATGGGATAATCTGACTCAGGGGGACCATCCAAAACTTGCGTTTCTGCATAATCTGGTTCAGATTCTGCAGAGCCAGTATGGGTACCTGTCCCTCATCCATTTCGGGACCAGGAAGTACCCAGACATGTAACCCTGACTGGCTAGGGTGTCCAGGACATTGGCTATAGCCCCTTTTGCAAGGAGCTGAGCAATGTCCACCCAGAGAGTCCAAGGCTGTCTGGAGCTGGTGTTTAGCCAGTGACTAATCCTGGTCTTTGTTGAGCTGCATCGCCAACTGTTGTTCAACTGGGAGGTGAGGTAGGACTACACTGACCGAAGCTAGCCATCATCACAGCATAGCTAACCTGAAGGAGACCCAGAGATTTTTTTTTTTTTTTTTTTTGATAATTCAGATACAACCTTTGAGCATACACTATTTTACAAAGGGTCCACGTCAGGATGTAAAATAGGAGAGACAAAAAAACTTGACAGTTAACACAAAACATAAGATTGCCACGTAATACAGAATATAGATAATTATAACACAGTGAGAAAACTGAGCAATTTGATTGGCTGAGAGAGAAGTACAGGAGTATAATTACAAAAGCATAATTATACTCCGGTCCTTCTTTCATAGCCAAAAGCCTAAGCACAAGCAAGAACAGAAAATCAGTACACTGCACTCTACTTCTGAACCTGACAGTAGCTGTCAACGCTGGAAAGAAAATGTATGAAATGACTGACTACTTCACCTAAGCAGAATTCATTTGGCAATTTGGGCAAAGGAAGTGACATCGGCACCAAAAGAAAACAACCGATGGAAACCACAGCTGCAGTTTCAACACAGCAGCTCCAGTCAGCAACGCAGCAAACCCTCCCGTTATGAGCGCCACTGCAGAAATAGCAGAGATCACTCCTGACAACAAAATCCAGCATCCGAAGAACAGATTTGAAAAACACCAAATCCATGACCAACCCTGAAAGGGAAACCGCAGGGACTGCATACCTGCTGACCATGCAGGCAGTCTGAGAAAATCTCATCCAGCTGGTTGGCAGGAGTCGAGGCTAAAAAAAGTCTGAAGGGGGCCACTGACAGGGAACCTCAACCTGGCCCTCAACCAAAGGACGCTCGACCAAGGTCAAGCAGCCGGGGGAGCTGAAGGACTGGAAAGAGTGAGTTATTCCTGGTCCCACCACCTGTGATGGTGATGCCTCTTGTGTTTCTTACTGCGGTGGGAAGGGCTCCCCCCTGAAAGGTCAGCAGAAAATACAGGTTACTCACCTGTAACAGGAGTTCTAGGAATGGTATATGTTGTTCATCCACACTCATTGGCAGGTATCCTTGCCGCTTTAAATCTTGCCGGAAGGTCTTCAAGCTTGCTCCTCCCACCCACCCGGGTGGTATAACTCGGCTCCGCCCATGAGCGCCAGATCTGGCCCTGGAAGCTCAGGTTTGTGCGTCGAAGCCGAGGAGATCGGGTGGGTGTGTGGATGAACAACATATACCATTCCTAGAACTCCTGTTACAGGTGAGTAACCTGTATTTCTAGGACATGGATATGTTGTTCATCCACACTCATTGGCAGACTCAGCAGTTCTCCGGAGGAGGGAGGCAAGACGACACCCCATATACTTACTTGGGAAAGAGAGACTGGAGAACCGAGGCCCCAAAACCAGCATCCCGGGCGTGACTCAAGGTCGATGTGGTAGTGGGTAATGAAGGTGTTTGCTGACTTCCAGGTAGCAGCCCTGCAGATTTCCTGGATAGGACGTCCCGGAAGCAGCCAATGCTGCAGCAGTATGGCGGGTAGAATGAGCTCTATCCCTCTGGGAGGCTCCATGCCCGCCAACTTATAGCAGAGATCTATGCAGGAGGTTACCCACCTGCTTATCGTCCGCTTGGCTGCAGGTCTGCCAGATGCGGCTTCAGCGTAGGTGACAAACAGCTGGCGAACCTCTCCCCGAATTTCAGCCGTGCGCTCCTTATAATAAGCGAGCGCCCTTCTAGGGTCCAGAGTATGGAGCCTATATTCGGCCTCCGAGGTGTGATTGGGGTAGAACACCGGCAGAGTCAACACCTGGTTAAGGTGAAACTCCGACACCACCTTCGGAAGGAATTTCGGGTGGGGGCGCAGGACAACCTTGTCCCTGTGGAAGACCAGGTAAGGAGACTCGATGGAGCGCCTGGAGCTCTCCCATCCTTCTGGCTGACGTGATAGCCACCAAGAAGGCGGTCTTCCACCATACAGGTGAGAGAGAGCACACCTGTGCATAGGTTCGAATGGCTTGCCCATGAGCTTTGCCAGTACCAGCAGTAGATCCCACGGAGGTGGGGGTTCCCGACTGAGGGAAATGTGATCAAGGCCTTTGAAAGCGCCAGACCACCTTCCTCTGCGCCATCGACTGCTTCCCGCCCGCTACCGTAAGCAGAGATGGCTGCCAGGCACCCTTAGGGTCGCCGACCTAAGCCCTTGACTAGAAAGGGACCATAAATAGTCCAAGATGCTTGCCAAGGAACAGGAGGAAGGGTCCAAGCCCTTGTTCTGACACCAAATGGAAAACCTTTTCCATTTGAAGGCATAGCATTTTCTGGTCGACTTCACGGGACGCCTCAACTACATTGAGGACCCCGCCGAAAGACCCAAGGCCTGGAACTCTAGCCGCCAGGAACCAGGCCGCCAGGTGCAGGGATTGAAGGTCCGGATGGAACACCTTCCCTGATTGACTGAGAGCAGGTCCGGGCGAGCTGGAAGCTGCCGCTGAGTCCTGGAGCTGAGACTGAGGAGATCTGGTACCAGAACTGGCGAGGCCAGTCTGGGGCTATCAGAATCACCTGCGCCTTGTCCCTCCTCGCCTTGAGAAGCACCTTGTGGATCAAGGGAAATGGGGAAAGGCGAAAGAGGCCCGGGTCCATTGCCTCGAGAAGGCATCCCCTGCAGCGAGCCCTGCTGAGGGGGGCGGCATGGAACAGACTCAGCCGCTCTCCATGGAGGCAAACAGGTCCACCTGAGGTGTGCCCCAAAGGAGAACAGATGCTGTACTACCTCCGCAGGAGAGACCACTGGGATGCAGCCCCATCCGCCCAGGGCATCGGCCAGGGTGTTGGAGGCCCTGCCACGTGAATGGCTAGGAGATCCGCCTCCAGGCTGCGCACGAGTGACCAAACGCGGAGAGCTTCCTTGCATAGAAGCATGGACGCGTCCCGCCCCTGGCGGTTTAGATAGTACATGGTCGTGGTATTGTCCGCCTGACTCGACCACTTGACCCCGGAGGAACGGAGCAAAGGCGGTGAGAGCTAGGCGGACCGCCTCGAGCTCCAGCAGGTTGATGTGGCATCGGACTCCGCAGGGGACCAGAGGCCATGAGTCCGGTGTTCCCCAGATGGGCACCCAACCCATCAGAGAGGCATCGGTCGATAGAGAGACCGTGGCTCGGGCGGACGAACGGGATGCCCTCCTGCAAATGATCTGGAACGTCCACCACTGGAGAGCCGCTCCACATCCCCTGTGTCACCGACACAAGCTGGTCCAAGGGATCGCAGCTGCCAGGACCACTGGCTGGCCAGTCCCCACTGAAGGGGACGCATGTTCCAGCGGGCCCAACGGACCACGCTGGTACAGGCCGCCATGAGACCCAGGAGGCGCAGGAAGTCCCGGGCAGGGCAATTGCCCAACCAGAAATGATCGGGCAAAGGAGGAAAGAACCTCGGCCCTGTCCGGCCGGAGCCGCGGCTCTGCCTCGAAGAGAGTCGAGCTGCGCCCGATGAATAGAATCACCTGCTTGGCCTCGAGTTCCACTTGGCCTCGTTGGATAAGGAGGCCCAGTTGAGAGCAGACCTGGAGGCCAGATCTCTGACCACCCGCCCCTTCCTGAGGGAGCTGCTATCAGCCAGTCGTCCAGGTAAGGGTACACCCGACCCTCGGCGCCGCAGGGAATGCTGTCACCACTGCCATGCATTTGGTGAAGACCCTGGGAGCTGGAGACAAGCCAAGGGCATGGCTTGGAACTCAAGAGGGATCCTTCCGCCGGAAGCGAAGGAATCTCTGGTGAGACGGACGGATAGGGACGTGAAAAACGCGCCCTGCAAGTCCAGAGAGCAGAACCACACGCCGCTGCTCCAAGGATGGTATTATCTGAGCCAGAGTGACCATCCTGAAGGTTCGAGACCTAGGAACTTGTTTAGGTCGGTAGGTCGAGAATGGGGCGCCAGCCCCCGTCTGCTTCGAACCAGGAAGTACCTGGACACAAACCCTGGGTCTGAAGGAGGGTCCACCACCTTCTTACCACCTCCTTCTGGAGGAGGAGAGCAGTCGGCTCGACGAGCCGCCAGTGAGGCTGGGGATCCCGAGTCCCCGAGGGCGACGGCTCTGAAGGGTGGTGCCTGCTCGAATTCCAGAGGCAGGCTCTTCCCACCACCTCCAAGACCCACCTGTCCGTGGTAACAGCGGACCAGGCGGAACGAGCAGCTGGAGCCGGGCCTCCACGGGGGACCCAGGGTGGGCAGACGGATGGGGCGACACCCCTCAGCCTCGTCACTGGGCAGGCTTGGAGGAGGGACCGCCGAGGGACCTCCTGGGCCCTTTCCTCCCTGCCTCCTGTTAGAGGAAGCCGCGGCTTGGGTTTGGGATGCCAAGGCCGAGCCTGCTGGCCCTGACGTTGCTGGGCCGGGCGCGCCGGGGGCACAGAAGGACGAAAGGGCTTAGGCTGTGGTTTGCGGCCTTTGTCCTTCTGAGCGGAAGAGACCGAGTCCAAGGTGGCATTGGACTTCTCGATCCTCTGCAGGTGACCTTCCACCCCAGGGCCAAGAGGTCAGTCCCCAAAAGGGAACATCCGCCAACTTGTGCTGGGTATCCGAAGTAAAGGTGGATATCCTCAGCCAAGCCCGCCCGACGATAGCCACCGCGGCCGCCACCGATCTGGCACATGAGTCCCCTATATCCAAAGCAGTCTGGAGCTGCTGTTTGGCCACTGCCCTGCCCTGGTCCCGCACTGCTTAACCGTAGTCTGCAGATCGGGCGGAAGATGAGGGATGACCTCATCCAGGGAGCCCAACAGGGCATGAGAAAATGTGCCATGAGGATGGCCGAACTGGCCTGACGAAGGCCGAGAGAGGACGCAGCGAGACTTTTCGCCCGACATAGTCCAATTTCTTGACCTTGTCAGGAGGTTTGTCACATCCTGCGCTGCTGGGCGCTACCGAAAATGCTGTCGGTAACCAACCCTCAGCAGAGGGTGTTCCAAAACCGGACAAGGAACCGGTAGGGACAGCATATTTCCTGGCCATCCTGGCCGAAGGCGCAGGGCAGGAAGCAGGGCGCTGCCAAAGCTCCAGTGCCGGACCCACTATGGCCTCAGCCACTGGAAAGGCCTCCGTCGGAGAATCCCCTCGGTCCAGAATCTCCGTGAGGGGATACCTGGCCCGTTTGGAAACGGGTTCGAGCTCCATCCCGGTAGACTCCGAGATGAGCCGAAGCAGTCCTAGGAAGGACGACGGGCTATCGTCCATTGACTGACCTCCTGAAGACCCAAGTCCAGTCGCTGGAGAAAAGGAGGAATCATCTTCGGACTCGGAAGAGTCCTCAAGAGCTGCCTCTGGCCTGAGCCACCCTTCACCTGCCGAGGTCGGTCGGGAGTGAGGTAACTGACAGCCGATGGGTAGACCCTTAGCCGACCGAGAATCCTTGGTCGGAGCCCCAATTGGTGGCTGTGGGCGGAGGTTCCACCGAATCGGTGGAGCAGCTGGTTTTGGCCGAACAACTGGCCTGGGTATAGGCCTCGGATAAGTCGAGGGGTTGTGTCGGCCGCTCTGGTGACAGTTAACTAATGGCCGAAGGCGACGGGTCCGGCTTATTACCGCCAGGAGGAGCTGTTGAACATAAGGTCTCGTACCATCGACGTAATTTACGCCGAAGCCTCCCCTCATCCGAGGAGGAGGACGAGGACGAGCGGCGACGCCGCTTACCGCGGTGCCGAGACCGAGACCGCCTATGACGGTGGGATCGGCTGGACCGCGAAGAGGTCCGAGACCGAGACCGAGAGTCCCGGAATTTCCGAGGTCGGTGCGGGGAGGTGTCGGCCGGAACCGGCACTCCCTTCGGCTCGGATGGTCCATCCGAGGGCTCCGGAACCGGAGGCACAGGCGAGCCCACGGGATCCTCAACTCCTCCCGGGGGAACCTGGGAGAGGGAATCTCGGCTGCTAAAGGCGACAGCCCGTCTAATGGGTCGAGAAAATCTCGACTTCATCGGTGGGGTCTCGGTCAACTGACCTGGACGGGACACCGTGAGGCCAGTGGCTGCAAGCCGAGGTCGACTCAAGCCGACGGTCGACGGCCCGGGAGAGGGACCTTCCCGCCCCAAGAGCGTCGACAGAGGGACTCTACCCTGTCCCTCTTTTTGGACCGAGAAAAAGGTCCAGCAGACGAGGCCCTTCTCCTTTAGTGGAGAGGGACAGACAAAGCTCTTAAAAGAAGCCGTAGGAAGAACCCAGAGAGAGCGGATAATGCCGCGCCGAGGAAGATACGGCCCGCGCCGCCTCTTCGAGGGCGACCATCCGCCGAGCTGATCCGTGACGAGCCACTACCGCTGACACCGCCAACCGGCCTCCTTGGACTTCACCGGAGGGAACGCTTCGGGACGGCCCAGTTGCACCGGGCAGCACGGTCTTTGAGGACGAGGGCTGAGAAAGATGAGCACAGGTCGCAAGCCCGCGGTCGTGCTCAAGGCCTAAGCAGTAGACACACGTGGAGTGTGGATCCGTCTGAGACATCTTCTGCCGCATGGGCATCTCCAACCGGGAGTCGATTTGTCCATCGCAGTCAGCGAGGGATAGAAGACTGAAGTCTTTTTGCAAATTTATTTTAAATCCAAACGGAGAAATAGGAACTAGTCACAAACGCAGAGCGTTAAGGAGGGAACTTGAGCTTCCAAGCGGTAAGGAAGATCTAGCGTCATGGGGCGGAGCCGAGAGTTATACCACCCGGGTGGGTGGGAGGAGCAAGCTTGAAGACCTTCCGGCAAGATTTAAAGCGGCAAGGATACCTGCCAATGAGTGTGGATGAACAACATATCCATGTCCCTAGAACATACACATTTCTTGGAATTCCTCCAAGAATGACCCTCCGATGCTGGACCCATCCAGGAAGAGTGCTGAGACTAACAAAGTTCCAGCTGCAGCCGCCACCTCCTGTTTGAGGACTGCTAGCTAAGCAGCCAACCAGACAGCTGCCAAAGCCGTTTTGCAATTCTTTAGCCTACCCAAGAGGCGCCTGGTCTTCTTGTCTTCGATGGACACTGGCATCAATGAGGGATGTGCTGATTCATGGCAGACTTCTTCTGCCTGCACTGAGCACAGAATTTGAAACCTAGTTTTTGCTTTTCCATCGCAATCAGTCAACAGAGCGAAATCGGAAAACTCAGGAACAACTTTAGAATAGAAGGCTAATGATTTTGTCTAAGTTTGCCAGGTGAAAGCACTTGAAACAACTAAATCCTAATGTGCTTGCAGACCTGCAAAGGAGAAGACCTGTCCCTTATAAGTATAAGACGTATAAGAAAACACAGAAGGAGCAGGACAGAGAACTGTACCAGTTAAAGCAGAAGGAAGTGGGGAAGGCAATCAGAACAGCAAAGGCCCATACTGAGGAAAAGACAGCCAACTCGGTTAAGAAGGGGGATAAAACCTTTTATAGGTACATTAGGGAGCGAATAAAGACCAAGGGAGGGATAGTGAGCCTTAATAAAAGGAAGGAAGGGTGGGCAGAGGGGGACAGTGAAAAAGCAGGGATACTGAATGAATACTTCTGCTCAGTATTCACAAAAGAAGAGGAGAGGGAGGTACCTAAATCAAAGAATAGAAGCACTCTGGATAGGGAGGTCGATACCAGTCCATTTACTGAAGAAAGGGTTCTGAAAGAACTCTTAAAACTGAAGGTGGACAAAGCAATGGGGCCTGATGGGATTCACCCAAGAATTCTAAAAGAACTATGGTAAACTGGTGACACTATCGACTACCCTTTTTAACAAATCATGGGAGGATGGTGTGGTACCCGAGGACTGGAGGAGGGCGGATGCGATTCCCCTTCACAAAAGTGGGAGCAAGACAGAGGCAGGAAACTACAGACCTGTTAGTTTGACCTCAGTGGTGGGGAAAATGATGGAATCACTTCTGAAAGAAAGAACTGTTGAATTCCTAGAGGCCAGTGGGGCACAGGACCCAAGACATCATGGATCCACAGCAGGAAGGTCGTGTCAGACGAATCTAACAGATTTCTTTGACTGGGTGACCAAAGTAGTATACCAGGGAGGGGCTGTGGACATGGCCTACCTAGACTTTAGCAAGGAATTTGACACAGTTCCACGCAAAAGATTAACAAACAAGTTAGCTAGCCATGGAGTGGATCCCAAAGTGGTAGCCTGGTTAAAAAACTGACTGGACAACAGGACGGAGAGGGTAATAGTAAACAGAGTTTACTGTGAAGAAAGAAGCGCTACTAGCGGGGTACCGAAGGGTTCAGTACTGGGACAAGTCCTCTTTAATGTCTTTATAAGTGACATTGCACAGGGACTGGAAGGAAAAGTATGTCTCTTTGCAGACGACACAACGATCTGCAACAGGGTCAATACAGAAGGCAGGGTGGAAAGGATGCAAAGGGACTTGGCAAGGTTGGAGGAATGGTCAAATGTATGGCAGCTTAGAGTTAATGCAAAGAAGTGTAAAGTAATGCACCTAGGAAACAAAAACCCAGGGGAAGAGTACACAATGGAGGGTGAGATACTAACAACAACAAAAATGGAAAAGGATCTGGGGGTAGTCATATCAAATGACTAAGGTGGGCAAGCAATGTGAGAAGGCAGTAAGGAGGGCTAGCGGGATACTGGGATGCATAGCGAGAGGCATTACCAGTAGAAAACAGGAAGTTGTTATCCCTCTGAACAGACAGTTGGTGAGACCCCATCTGGAGTACTACGTGGAGTTCTGGGGACCCAATCTCCGCTAGGACATAGATAGAATTGAGGCTGTCCAGAGGAGGGCAACTACAATGGTGCAGGGTCTGCACCGGAAGACATACGAAGAGAGATTACAGGAGTTTAATATGTATACCCTAGAGGAGAGGAGGGAGAGGGGGGACATGATATAAACTTTTAAGTACCTCAAGGGAATCAACGAAGTCCAAGAGGGTAGCATCTTTCAGAAAAAGAGATGCACAAGAACAAGGGGCACAATTTGAAGATAGAGGGGGGACGGCTCAGAGGTAATGTGAAGAAGTGTATTTTCATGGAGAGGGTTGTGGATACATGAAATAGCCTTCCTGAGGAGGTAGTGGAGTCAAAAACAGTGGGGGAATTCAAGAATGCATGGGACAGACATAAGGCAATTCTAGTGGTGGGTAGGAGGAAGTAGGCTGTTGGTTAACTAGGATCTGCAGCTTATCCATTAGGCAGGGAAATGGGCAGACTACGTGGGCCAAGCGGTCCATATCTACTGTCAAATTCTATGTTTCTTCTAGCGCAATATCTGACATCATGGGGCAGAGCTGGAGGATATACCACCTGGGTGGCGAGAGGGAGCTTTGCTTGAAGATTTCTGATGACTACACTGTCCCCAGTAGAACTGCCTATGTGTGGATAATGAACTGAATCCACGTTCTTAGAAAGAGATGTTTTGCCCAAAGCAATTGTAACAAAGTTTTTTTTTCATTTGTTTTATGAGTTTGGCACTAAGTGGAGTATAATATAAAAAACTGTCACAAAGTGTAGACTTATGAAAAAGGAGCGCAAAGGCACACTAAGCTAATACAGCTTGTTTTCAGGTGCCTCCTAGGGGTGCGCTGCAAGGACCTATTTTATTGACAAGGGGAATGTTGGCCATGACACCTGGGAAACTCCCCTGCACTTCCTTGGTAAGTACCACAGGATCTTTTACTTCCACCTGGACAGTGAACAAAGATGGGCAGAACAGACCTCGATTTAATGACCCATCCGAAGGACAACATCTCAGCAGTGCAGCATCCCCCTCATACTGCACTACAGTATCAGTTATGGGTATTACCTTAAACACCTTGTGTGGGGCTAGAACCCAGGACCTTCCAATCTTCCAGTCCCAGAGGTGAACATGTTACCTACTCAGCCATGTAACCTGAGCATTAGGTGTTGAGCTACTAATGGTTGCAAAATGCTAAATTTAATACAAAAATTGAAACATTCCCCCTACCCAAAAGGGCCACTTCCAATTTTCCATCCTTTTTTTGTAGAAAACTGTGAGCCCTACAATCTGAGTTGGAGTTGTTGTCCATGGAACTGAATGTGCTTAGAACTCCACTGTTTATTTGGAACTGGAGTCAAAGCTAGATTCAGAGTTCATGGTTATGTGAGCCACAGCTGAACTTAGAAGGACTTCCATATGGGAACTAGAACCAGCACGCAGTGGTGGAAAAGGGGGAACCCATGGGAACTCAGGTGCAAAAGTAAATTAGGAGCTGGACTCAATTCCACAAGTAAAATGCAGAAGGACTGCTCCTGTGTAACATTTAACCACCAGAAGATAAAGCTGAAGAAATAAGGTATTAAGGTGTTAGTACATTGCCTGGAATTAACAGCAACTTTCAGAAGTTGTCATCTATCACTTCTTATATATGAAGTCTTTTTTTTTCTGTTTCACTAATTAGAAGCTTTTCTACCCATCAGTACTAATTGTGATATGTGGAACAGCACTCTCTACCTGAAGGATGACATACTGTAGTCAGTTCTATTTCTCCCTACACATAATCAGCATTGTGACTTCACTGACTGTTACATCACTAATAACCAAGAGCAGCGAATCTCCTGCTGCTGATTGGTAACTTGTGACACGATACCGATCAGGCAGCAGGGCTCCTGATGTAACAACGAATGAGGTCACACACTGGTGGTGCAGTGGGAGAAACAGAAGTAGACAGGTCTGCTTCCAAGTAAAGCATTGCTTTGTACATCACACCAAATACTATTTGGTAGAAAACCATCTGATGAGTGCACAGAAAAAAAAAAAAAAACACTTCAGAATTAAAAAGTAATAAGGGACAGCTTTTCAAATGGCTAACATTTTCTGCCAGCTATTTATTGGCACTACTAGGCCTTTAAAATGCAACATATGAGGAAATGTGCCCACAGATCGCTGTCAGGTATGTTCCATCCTACACAACAGGTGGTGGGTTCCCCCAGTGAATTTTGTCCATTCCACCACTGTCAGCACAGGAGCAAGAGTCAAACACTACCCTGAAGCTAATGTCATGGTGCTTTCCACCTGCTGAGAGATCCACTGAACCGCAGTCATTACTGGGTTACCAGTGCTAATGCTTGGCCAGCACTACAGAAAAGCCTTCTTCCTCTTCCACGGTGTTGGAACTCGAAAACCAAGAGCTGTGACCATGAGGGGGAGAACTTACCTTTCTCATCTGGTGATTGTGAGACACTGAACTGGTCTAATCTGGCCTGCTACACACAAAGGCATGCCTGTACATCCATTTACAGGCAAAAATTAAAAAGCTTCATCCAGAAAGTGTTTTGAACTCAAACCAGACATTTACCATGGGCATCAGCCGCAGACATACACCTTTTACAGTCTGCAGGTCTTGAAGTCACGTGAGGGGTTCCCATAGGTGACTGTAACCATGTCTACTTGATGAAATCCTTTCATATTGCCTTGTAAAATGTCACTATGTAATTAACTAAATATGTACTGTTTTACATATGTGTCCCCTGCTGTATCTCTGCACCATTGCTATGTAATTGAAATGTAATGTCTTTTTTGCAATTGTTTAACCAGGAGTGGCACACTAAGCTGAAAGCTTGTTTACAGGTGCCACCTTTTGTGTAACTAATTCCAGGTTGCACCTGAAAAAGAGACATCTGTCTCAGTGAGCTTACCTGGTTAAAAGAAATTCAAGTAAATAAATAAATAAATGACATGGAGCCTAGATAAACTGAAGAATTTAATGAAACCTGACCAAAAGTGCTGGAACCAAGTTGGAGCCGAACTGAACCATTAAAGATCAAAATAATGAACAGAAATTAATGTGTCATGGAGTAGGAGCCACAGTGACTGATCTGTTCAACAGAAAAGATCTGATAGTTGGCGGAAGCCATGCATACTGGGGGGGGGGATTAGATGCAGTGCCGTTCAAATTCAATTGGATGTTTCTGGCATCGACTGCTCAAGCCAGGATTCTGCTAGTAAGTTGCCAGGGATGAACCCATGTACCTAAAAAAGTACCAATCAAAAGGATTTCAGTTAACAGGTTAATCAAACTGATTTTTGCTAAGCCCCGTCTTAATGCTGGTGTGTGCTAGCCAGACTGCTTGAGGCACTACATGTGTTAGTGTCAAACTATTCTGATACGAACACTTCATATTTCAAAATCAGCCAGGACAGTGCCGTATCTTCTTTTTGTTTAGCGTCACTGGATGAACAGAGACCGATTTACAACAGAGAAGGGGGAGATACAAAGGGCGAGCATAAGAGTAGAATGGGACTATCTCCTTTAAGAGCCACAGTGTTACAGATAAGTGAATATGCATGTGTAAGTGGATCAACGGAAACCCTGTGTCGGAAAGAACTGAACACCTGCTGGCACTGCTCTCTTGATCGAAACAATGAAGCAGGTCAAAGTGGTCGGCAAAATATCCCATTTCATCATTTATGCATAGCAATGCAAAGAACTGCCGTTAAAATGATCATCTGCCTTTCAAGCTGAACACACAAACGTCAAACTATTCCATGATCCACTACAAACCTCTGGGGATAATCAGCTGTAGTGTGGATTCTGCAGCTGACTGATGGAAGTAATGTGAAACACCCTCTATACTGGTTACATACACTGGGAGCTACAGGTCTGGTGGAAATTTGTGTACTGAACTGTGTGTGTGTCTGTCCTCACCTCACCCCCAACATTTGGCCTTTGGATAAATGCACCCAGCTTGTTTGCTAGTAAGTTGATACCTTGTTTTTTAATTCTATTTATCAGTTTTAACCCTTCTAGACTAACAAAAAGTACAGTTACGCAAGAACTTACCGAAACAGTAGATCTTCAAGAGAGGCTCTTGCAGTAGGTAATTACATACTCGACTGATGCCAGCAGGCGTCAGGACTCCACAGAAAAATTTCTAGCTAGCAGTCTCTGGCGGGGAACCGCCCCCACGTCAGGTGACCAACGTCATGCGATGTCAGTATAAAGAGGTGGTCCCCCATGCCCGCCTTCCAGTTCTTTCCCGCCAAGGGCCAAAAGGCGAGACGAGAGAGAAGTGGATATTTCCCATCCTGGAAAAGGAGCTGAAAAAGCTAAGGGGGATTGAGGCCGGGAAGGTACCGCAAGAGCCTCTCTTGAAGATCTACTGTTACGGTAAATTCTTATGTAACTGTACTATCTTACTTCGAGAGGGCTCTTGCAGTAGGTAATTACATAAAGGACCGAGTCCCAAGCAGTCTGGAACAAGAAGAAGCAAACGGGAGGAGGAAAACTACTCGGGAGTAGACCCTCTAGCTGTGGAGGTCTTAGGAAAGGAGACCTTGCAGAACAGCCAACCCGAAGCCCACTCTACGGCGAGAGGCAATGTCCAAACTGTAATGTTTCATAAAGGTATGGACAGAAGTCAAAGTAGCGGCTGCACAAATGTCGGCCGCTGACACATTCTTGAAACAAGCCGCAGAGGCAGCGACCCCTCTGCTGGAGTGGCCTCTGACTTGACCCAGCAGAGTCGTCTTGTACTTGTCATAACAGAAAGTGATACAATGAGCCAACCATTTAGACAGCCATTGCTTGAAAACAGCATTGCCTTCTCTTTTAATAGCAAAAGAGACAAACAGTTGATCAGTCTTTCTGAGATCTTTCCTCCTACTGGTGTATCATCTCAGAATCCGGTGGACATCCAGAGTATGCAGGAGGTACTCTCCATGATTGGAGTGCTGCGTAAAGAAAGCAGGTAACTTTATGGATTGATTCAGCGAGATCTCTGGCCATCTTTGGGAGAAGCTTAGGGTTGCACACAGAGCCACATCGCCCTGTGGAAAATCAAACACGGATTTTGCACATGAGGGCCTGAGCTCAGCAATCCTTCGAGCCGAAGTAATGGCCACGAGGAACAGAGTCTTCCACAAGAGGAACTTCAGGTCTGCGGAGGCTGCCGGCTCAAAAGGAAGCAGAGTAAGCTTCTCGAGAATAAAATTCAGATCCCAAGGAGGGTCAGGAACCTGGATAGGGGGTCTCAAGTGGAGGACCCCTCTAAGGAAGGTCTTAGAGACCTCCAGCTGAGGGAATATCCTGTCTGCAAAAGGGACATGGTAGGCAGAAATGGCCGCCATGTGAACCTTCAAGGATGAATGACTGAGACCCAGATCGAAGAGGTGCTGCAAGTAATTCAGAAGCCGTCCAACAGAGCATGAGAAAGGCTCAAAGTCTTTGGAGGCGGCCCAGATAGTGAACCGTTTCCATTTCATGGCATAAGTAGATCTAGTGGAGGGTTTCCTGTCCTCCACCAGAATCTCAGCTACTCAGGGGGGAAACCTCGAATCAGGCTAGAGCTACGTCTGCAGGAGCCAGGCATGCAACTGAAGGGACTTGAGGCCTGGATGGACCAGGGTCCCCTGATCCTGTGTCAGTAAAAGTTGAGACAGAGGAAGAGGAGGTTCCTCAGAATACTGTTGCAGAAGAGGGAACCAAACTTGCCTGGGCCAGAAAGGAACGCTCAGAATCATTCGAGCTCCTTCTGAACTGAGTTTCTATAAGACCCTCGGAATCAAGGAGATTGGGGGGAAAGCATAGACGAATCTGCCCTTCCAGTCTAGAGACAGTGTGTCTCCCCAAAAAATACCGTGCCCTGGAGCGAGCGAGCAGAAGTCGGGAAGTTTTGCGTTGTGAGGGGATGTGAACAGGTCTATCTGTGGTGTTCCCAATGTAGGAAGATATCGCCTGCTACCCTGATCCAGTTCCCACTGTGAGTTAGAGCAGACGATCGACTGAGCCGGTCTCAACGGTTCTCGAATTCTCGAGACGCACGCCATGAGGGCGACTTGCCGCGC
Organism: Neoceratodus forsteri; assembly: GCA_016271365.2. Classification (NCBI taxonomy): domain Eukaryota; kingdom Metazoa; phylum Chordata; order Ceratodontiformes; family Ceratodontidae; genus Neoceratodus; species Neoceratodus forsteri. The sequence continues at coordinate 173,833,188 of CM057449.1, read as the reverse complement.
CTGCACTGCCTAATCCCAAACTCGCATTGCCTCCCTGCAAAGAGGGTAAGAATGAGTTCCTCCCTGTTTGTTGATGTACTAGACCACACACATGTTGTCCGTCTGGACAGCCAGGTGCCCGGGAAGCAGATGCAGAGCCTGAAGAGCGTACAGCACAACCCGCAGCTCGAGCACATTGATGTGGAGAGATTTCTCGAGCTTGGACCAGGAGCCCTGGGTCCTGTGAGGCCCGAGGTGGGCTCACCAGCCCTCACCCGAGGCATCCGTAGACAGCGTTTGGGAAAGGGGAGAAAGACAGAAGGGAACTCCCCGGCAAAGGTTCTTTTGAACCATCCACCATTGCAAGTGCCGAGCCATAGGAGTGGAGACCAGGACAAGCTGATCTAGGTCGTCCACCAGCTGATCCCACTGAGATCGGAGTGTCCACTGAGATATTCTCATGTGGAGCCGAGCTGGGGACTATCGAACGCAGCCGCCATGAGCCCGAGGAGGCAAAGGACCGACCTTGCGCCTACGGCTGGACAACATGCTGACCTGAGCCTGGAATGTGGCCACCCTGTCCAGTGGCAGGAAAGCCATGCCAGACGTCATGTCCAGGATCGCCCTCGATAAACTGGAGCCTCTGGGACGGGATCAAGTGGGAACTGGTCCGTCTGACGGTAATACCCAGGCAGGCAAAAACCTGCAGGGTAAGGGAAAGGAAGTGCAGGAGTTCCTCCTTGGACAGTGCCACCAGGAGCCAATCGTCCAGGTACGGGAAAACCTGCACTCCCTGGGTACGCAGGTAGGCCGCTACCACCGAAAGACATTTGGTGAACACTCTGAGGGGGACGGGCTCTATTGCCTCCTTCAAGAGAAGGGCGGAAATTTCTTCCTGAACCAGAAGACTATGTTCTTGTGAGAACGACGACCTGGGGGGTGGTTTTTGAGAAGGTTTCTGAAGAAACTCTATTGAGTGTCCTTCTGCGATCAGCTGGAGCACCCAAGTGTCTGAAGTGATCCTTTCCCAACCCGGAAGATGGAGGGAGAACTTCCCTCCCACCGTTCCTCTGGAAATCCCAGAGGCTGTGGGAGAGGAAAGGAGGCAGGTGGTAGGAGGCAGCAGCAGCTGAAGTCCCCACTGCTTTTTGGGCCGGGGCTGCAGCTGGAGGGGCCTGACGCTTATTGGCCCGCTTCCTGAGGTTTCACTTTTTGCCGATTACGTCTGCGAAAGGGACGACACTGTGTCTGAGGGGGTTTGTACATGGAGTCAACGGACTTCAGTGCAGTCCCCTTCTCCTGTAGATCGGTGATGATGTCTTTGACATCTCCACTGAACAGCTCCGAACCCCTGAAGGGTGCATCCTGGATAGCAGACTGCACCTCTGGGACCAATCCTGACACATGGAGCCAGGCATGACGTTGCAAACCCACGGCGAAAGCCGAACTCCTACCAGCAGTGTCCACTGCATCATACGTGGCACAGAGAATGTGTCAACTGGCCGAACATGCAGAGCGGACTAGACCAGCCACTTCCTGCTTCGTCTGAGAGTCAGGAAGAGAGTCCAACTTAGATTCCACCTCACTAATAATCGCCTTCTGGTAATCCCCCAAATGACCAACATAATTCAGTGCTCCGATACCCAGAGTGGAAGAAGCGTAGACCTTCTTTCCATACTGTTCCAGAAGGCGAGATTCCTTGTCAGGTGGCAACGAGCTCAAGTGCTTTGGGTTAGCCATCCGAACGTGAGCGGCGCTAATCACAACTGGATCAGCTCGAGGGTGAGAATTAAGGAAGTCAACACCCTCGGGAGCCTGATAAAGCCTATCTGACTTCCTAGGAAAAGGGGCTATGGCTGACGGTTGCTTCCAAATAGTAGAAACAAGGTCGGCATGAGGCTCGATCCAGGGTGGCACCAAGGTCGGAGCGGTCTCGGGCAGATCCAGGTGCGCAGCAAGTTTCTTATGCTGTGGATCCAGCTCCAAGGAATACCACTGATGAACCTCCTGGATTTTGCATAGCAACTCCGTAAAAGAAGGATCATCCAGAGGAGACTTCGGAGGAGTCCTTGGCCTGGACTTATCCAGAGAGCGGGGCTCGTCGTCCGGGTCGGAACAACCATTGGAGTTGTCCGAGGTTTCCGAGAAGGAAGAAGAGGGAGAAGACGCCTCCTCCTGGTGCGGAGGAGGAATGGATCCCTTAGGAAACCCTCAGGAAGCGTGATCCTGCACTGCCCTAGAACCGAGGGCTCACCTCTGTATCCGGGTGGGGGGGAGTCTCGACCGGCACAGGACCAAACGCACCGTAGTCGGAAGACTGTTTTCACCACCCTGGTGAGTTGAGCCTGGCCTCAGCCCACCAGGAGGCCAAAGTCTCCTTCAGATCCACCGCGGTTGAGGGGTGGTGGAGGAAGAGAAGGGGTGCGGATATTGGGCATATCTGTACTGCGCCTGATCCATACCCCGGCGGCGGGAAACCTGGCATCAGGTAGTGAGGCACCGTACCGCGGCATCGGGCAGGAGCCGGATGCCGTAGACCCCGGCATGACAGCATCGGAAACGACTACAGGACACCAGGGACCGGGAGTCTGCCGGGCAGACGGCCTGGGAGGGCGCCCAGCAAGCGGGCCTGAACAGGAGGCCCAGGGTGGCAGGCCCGGTGTGGGGGCGGCATCTGGGAGAGGAAGAGGGATGTTGCCCGGCGACGGGAGGACCGGCATCGTAGCCGGCATCCGAGGAACCGAAGTCAGGTCATCCGGCCCAGCAGGAGGCAGACCTGACGGGAGCATGCTAGGATACCCGGCATCACCCGAGGAAGGAGGGGAAAAATCTCTGGGGTCAGGCTGAGGGGATGCTGGGACCTCTGAGGGCAGCAAAGGCTGTGGGGAGCCAGGGACATCTGACAGACAGTTAGGGTATGGCGCCGGCTCTGACGCCGAGCGAGCGTTGGAAGGTCCGGTGTTCGACTTCCCAGCGGAGTCCGGGCAGACGTCGGAGGAGCCGTCATCCGACATAGCGGAACAGTCGCCCGAGGAAGGCCGCGATGGGAGTGCAGTCTGGTCAGGCGGAACAGGGGCCGTGAGCTACCCTGAAGGGTCCAGCAACTTAGCGGCCTTCTCCGGGCTGGCGTCAGAGGAGCTGACATCCGGCTTACCGGAGCCACTCACATCAGTAGGCCGCGCGGCGGCGGTCTTACTGGGAGTGGAGGCCTCCTTTAGCCTGGAGGCACCCAACAAGTCCAAGCATGAGCCAGACGAGTGGGCAGACGCCGTCTTGGAGGCCTCCAAGACGGCCATCACGGAACGGTACCTTTAACTCAGCGACTCCAGCCGAAGTCGCGGTGGTCAAGGAACAGGAGTCCCGATCCCGGTGCTTCTCCTTATCTCTCTTTTTACGGTGGCCCTCAGGGGAAGTTGAGGCCTGACTAAGCTTTTTCAGCTCCTTCTCCATGGAGGTCATCTTCTTTTTAAGGATGTGGGCCTCCAGGGACTGCTGCCTCTGTCTGCGGGTGACGGCGTTGAATTTCAGGCAATGTTGGCACTTCTCCATGGGGTGATCCGGGCCCAGAAAGAACAGGCACTAGGAGCGCAACCGCCCCAGCGGAGAGTTAGGCCACAACGAGTCACACTTGTTCTGTGCTCGGAGTGTAGGGACGACATACACCACCAAAAAGTTGACTAATATTACAATAAATCGAGAAAAAAGCGGCAATTACAACTACTAGCGACCAGAGCGAGCAGTGAACTTTACCTCGAGGCGCTTCCACGAGCTAATGGTGGGAAAGAACTGGAAGGCGGGCGTGGGGGACCACCCCTTTATACTGACGTCGCATGACGTCAGTCGCCTGATGTAGGGGCACTCCCCCGCCAGAGACTGCTAGCTAGAAATTTTTCCATGGGGTCCCGATGCCTGCCGGCATCAGTCCTATATGTAATTACCCTACTGCAAGAGCCCTCTCGAAGTAAGATTTCCCATCGTCCTCCATCCACAGCACACTTGGCCCATACCCCTACAGCTCTACAGTAGGGGAGTTCTGATCAGCAGCCACCACTCACTGCCTATAATGTCCCACAGTCCCCCCCATGATGGGCATCCTTCCTTTCCAGTGGCCATCTCGAGGGAAGATAACATCAAACAGCAGCACTCGGGGAGCTGTGAACAACATCAGGTCCTGCAGACGTTAACACACAGAAGTAGAGCTCTGCTCAGCTCCCATCCCTCTTCTGGGTTACCAAGCGCAGACAAGCAGCAGCAGCAGAAACAAAGTACCCAGCCAAAATTCAGTGTGCATTCCTCAAGGACTGTGCACCATCTTTTCCAGTACTGACTGGGATCCTGTTCCTGGGAAGAGATCTCTAGATTCTCTGCATGGTGAGCAATGGTGCTCACCTCTTGGCCAGCCCCAGCTACTCCTTTTTAAATGCTGATTTCTAAGAGCCCCTACAGTATGAAATAATTTGTTCCTTTCAACAGCATTCTTCATGTGCCTAGAGTAAGAAATATATCAACTAAGTAAATAAAAATGTTTCTGTGTGTTTCAGAGATGAAAAAATAACATGCCACTCCCGGTGTTACGTTACGTCTTACTGAAGTTTTCTCATGGGATTTTGAGGGACTCTGAAGGACACAGTTAAAAGTTGCACTGCATCACTAAACCTGTATATCGAAAGGTTTGCGCCTGTATCATTAGTAATACAAGTATTCAGACATGTCGTATTTTGACACTCCAGTAGACTAATGATCCCCAGATGTTTCAAACTTCCTTAGAAGCAAACTGTTCATAGAGCCCACCTGTTTACTACTGTCAGCGCATTCCCTGCCACATTGCTGCAGGTAATTTCCTCCCAGGTGTTATCATGTGCAGGGGTCTAGATCTACTACAAAGCCCCTCCCCACTTAGTCTGAATCTGTGTCTCTCTCCTCTGTCTGTTGACAGCTGGATGCAACAACAGTAAACAAGGCATTCAAGGGGCCTTACAATACACTGAACACAGGACTTCTAACCTTTACGAAATGTGTGATGGAACCCAACCCTTATTGTTCCCTTCTGGATTATTTCATGCCTGGGGCAAGCATTTACTGTAGCGATGGCTCTTAAAGGGGAGAGGCCCACATTCAAGTCTTATGTTCCTCCGGGCATGTTATCAGCAGAGAGCAGAAAGGAACAGAGAGTGGTTAGCTGAGATTTAGCGGCCGAAGGGGGTCTGGTGGTGGGGGCCGTTCAACAGTTCTACCTTGTCGTGCTCCTCTTTGCTCAAGCTGAGTGCAAGCTGAAGCTGCATATCATCTTCGAACGCTGCAGGAGGCTATAAAAGAAGCACCAAGATGAGGAAATTAGACAATGACAAAACAGACAGTTGGAGCTTAGGGCAAAGTGACTACTACACCCCTGGGCTTCAGCACCAGTGCCGGACAGCATGCAATAACATTATTACAGCCTTCAAGACCCAGAGATGTCATTGGCATGCAATAATGTTATTACGGCTCCCATGTTTCAGAACCACACCCAATAAATATAGAATAATGTGTGGGTGGGTGTAACCAGGATTCTATACAAACCCGAGGTGTGGGATGCTACATAAACCCCGAGAGTGAAACTCGAGGGGTTTATACAATCATCCCACAGCGAGTGTGTGCGTAAAGTTCTGGTTATACCTGCCCACCCACGCATTATTTTATTTAATTACTGGTCATCATTTTTTACGACATCGTCCTTAAAAAAATCAAACAGTGAGCGAGTGTTAAATTGCTGTTTTGTTTGAGTAAAGCTTAACATGAAAGTAAAACTTTTGCTTTGCTTTTGGTGAAGAACATTTATTTTCCAATTTTTTTAAACATTAACTTGTTTTAGAGGTAACTTAATTGAGCTTGATTGACAGCTACCGATTACAACTGCCCAGTCACAACCAAAAATATCAACTGGTCAGTTATACTGCAGGATAAAACTCAAGTTATCCGTGTACAAAAAATGATGACCAGTAATTACAATGCAATAACATTATTAATCCCCTTGGGTTTCTGAAGTGAGTGCACTACACAATAATGTCATTGCATCTCTAGTGGATTATGTGCAGTAATAATATCACATACCTCATGCAGCACAGCTCCCACAACAAGGTGCAACAAGTTATGACATACCCCACACTTACAAACTGTACTGAATTACGTGCAGTAGCTTCGATTGCCTCTTTATGCCCTCAAAAGCTGTGCCTGATGATAAGTAATAACATTTCTTATTGTGTTCTCCAGTCCTTGGGAACAGTGCCTGATGGGCAAGACTATGTGATCCATGTGCATATGGAAACGTCAGATTCCTAGAAAATCTTTGGCCAGCCAAACCTAAGCTCATTTCATCAGTTGTCAGTCACTGGTTGCAAAATATCATTTTGTTGCCCATCTGATTTTTTTAGGAGCCCACTTAATATAAACACAAAAGGGAGTTACTGACCCAAGAAGTACTTTTAAGGAGAGGGAAGTGGAAGGAGGGAGTAGGATGCAGGAGGAGGTGGTCCAGTTAAAATTAGTGTGGGGATTCAAATGAGGAAGGGACAGATACAAGGGCTTGCTGAAGACCACACCAGGAAGGGAAGGGGGAGTGAAGAGCCTCTAGAGCGGTCTCATTCAGCACCAGTTAAGAAGAACTGGGCAGACATGATGGGCCAACAGGCCTTTTTCTCCCAACAAATTCTGTGTCCATGTTTCCTGTGCATGGGCCCAGTGGTGTATTTACACAACCTTGGGAGCGACTGCAGTTTATGGGTCCTGTCAAAATGGCAGACAAGATTTCCACAGATAGGGGGTCTGTGCCCCCCATACCCCCCCCCCAAACATACATCCCATCATTTAGTTTTGGGGGGAAAAGCCCCCAAACCCCTCTCCCACCACGAGTAGAAAATTATATCTACCACGTACTACTTCTAATTGTTTGGAAGGATGGCACTGTTGGAAATCTCACTAGCAAAATCTCGTCCGCCATTTTGTGGGACCCATATACTGCATACGAGCCCAACCCTGCTAACCACTTCACGCCATACTAAGTGACTCTTTGAATATGGCTGCAGCAGCCACATGAATAGGTTACTGGACACGCTATATTAAATTAGCATGGTGCTAATCCTGTTAGGGTCTCAATAACTGTTCGAATATCTGGGCCATGGAAAACAATCAAAGGCTAAATCACCAGAGATCATAAAGAAGAGTGATACCCATAACGAGCCTCAGGTGGTGACCCAAGGAGAAGAACCCTGAAGAAGGAGGGTTTTTTTTTCTGTCGACAAATTCTGTTTCTTTGCTCAGTGGTGTGGCGGCAGCACATCAGGATGACACCTATGGATCAGAATTTGAGTGCATTCCCCAGAATCTAACTGAAAAGTCAGCTGGGTCGCAGAGGTAAGCTGCTCAGTATTTGGAGATTGGGGGGAGGGGGGATCTCCCCACCCCCTCATGGCCACAACCAAGTAAGATGGGGCACTGGCGTCAGCTGTGAAAGCAGTCATTCTCGCCTGCCCTCCTGGTCAGAGGAAGGGCAGGGCTGTGGTGACCCCAACTGTCAGGGTCGTGGCCAGCGAGGGATGCAAATGATGGGTGGTAGGGGGTTAAAAAGAAAAAAACAGCTGTTAATCTGTATAACCTGTGCCATCTGAAACAGAGATGCTGCTTTGTTAAAAAAGTTTGAAGCAACATATTAAGGTCTGACAACAAATATACTTGCTCAAATTAGGTTTTTACAAACCAAAAACACAAAATAACATCTTTTACCTGAAACAGAGGACTTTCCATGACCAAAAATGGTCATTAAGCAGACCTCTAGTAAATAAATTAAATGGACAAACAAAAAGAGAACTACACTGAATAAAATGGTGTTCCCTGACTGGACAGCAGCCGCATCTCTTTTTAGCAGGTCCATGATGTCTCCATAAGGCATGCTAGACAGAACACTTCACAAATATCTAAGTTCAGTGTTCTCGGTAGAAAAAAATTGAATTCAAACCCCCTCCCCCCCCTTTTTTTTTAAATAGAACATGGAGATTAAGTTATGGGATTCGGGAGTTCAATGGCATAATAAAACACATGGGAGGGCAGCTAAGGAGGTCATTTCTGGCCTATGGATCATGCCAATGGCACTCTGTTTTATAAAATGTCCCACTTTTTTTTCCTCAGTGGGACATACTGATTTGCTACTACATGCCACCACAGGGAGCGCAATTTCGGTTTTCTCCATCGGACATCGTGAGCACTCATGAGTGCTGAAGTGTCCAGGGGTGGAGTTCAGCAGAGACTGTGAGAGCTCAGGGGCAGGAATGTGAGGAGAGCTACAGAAGAAGCCAGCAAGCCCAAGAAGTGGTGGGGTGGAGAAGGGGGAGACTTAGTGCTGCAGTCCATGAGTAAGTGTGGCCAGCAGAGATCGGACAGGGATGGGAAGGAAGAGTGACTGACAGCACAGTTGGCTGAGTGACAAAGATGCGCTCAGCAAGAGGGGGGTTTCTGATGTCAGATGACCGCCTTTTCGCACTGAGCGCACGGGAGGGGGTCCCGATGTCAGACAACTGCCCTAACAGCCTTTTTAGTAGCTTGCGTGCCTACAACTATGTGAAAAGTATGAGGGAATGTTATACAGGACAACATGGTAGGTAATCCTCCACTCCTGCTGAATAGTGCTAGGAATTTTTATTTTTTTCTATCCACCTTGTTTAACTGCTAGACATTAGGTCTTAATTTCGGTGCTTAGTGCCTATCCCCGTTTCTCTCAATTTGTCCCCTATTTTTTAAGCACCTGTGGGACATTGTCGCGCTTCAGAAATTTTCTAGAATGAACCCTGAGTGGTACTCACCGATTCCCTAGTCCTGGAGAACGGCACCTGAGTATGCAAAATAACAATATCTTAGAAAAGTAATATCTTCTGTACTGGTCAATAAACAACATCAGCCACATGGCTCCCCAACATTTACATTTGTGGAAATTCTCATCTGTAGTGGTCTCTGGTCTCTCCCCTGCCTCACCCCCACGTCACACAAATGCGATTTAAAGCTAGTATTTAACAGATACCAGCCTCACTTTTTTATACATTTATAGGAACGCTAAGGAGTGCTGCTGCCTCACACATTCTCAGAGTGACAGAACTGTGAACTGAAGGTGAAGGTTTTGGAACCTAAAGTATGTGCAAGGAGGAACTCTTCTAATTGTTCCTTTGCACTTATAAGTATATATTACAAATAAATGTATAATCTATTTTAAAATAATAAAAGGATTTTTTTAAATACCCCACCCTTTTAATTTATGCATGACTGGTTATCCTATGGTTGTAAGTGGGCCTCATACCTAAGGAACTTGGCCACGCTTACTGGCTGACTCTGGGTGGAGAATTCAGAACTGCATTTATACAGAAGGTCTGCTGTACTACAGTGATAACGCCAGCTTTCGAGGAGTGTGCGGTCAAGTCGACCTGTGCTGCCAGTGAATCTGCAGCCTCAGCAATTATCACAGCAGAAGTCACTTCCTGAATAGCAAACTTCTCGAAAACAGCTGTTACCACTGAAAGAACTTTGAAAAATAAAGAAGGGTAATACCAAAAAGAAAACACCCAACAAGAATAACCAGTTAGACAGTGTGCAGCCTGCCAGACTTCAAGGAAATATCCGAGTCTGCAACCACACTGGTAGCTGCGATGGTAGATTCAGAGCTTACTCCAGTTTCAGTAGGCTGCTGTGGGATACAGTTTGCAGGTATATAAAACCTAACCTCAGAGAACAGGTAGTGCTGTATTCCCAATTCCTATTTGTTTACACCACCCCCCGCTAGTTATTTCTGCATTTGTCTCCGTTTTTTGTTTTCTATCTCCATGGCTTTTAAAACCAGTTCTGGATGCAGCATCCCTTATTGTACTATTAGAGGTGCTCTAACAATGGACATCATCATTTACAATAAGTGGCTCCTGAGTTTGTTAGCACAGCTCGCACAGCGAAATACTTCCACTAAAAATTAAGCAGCTATGGCCCAGCAGCACAGCATTCGAGCTAAGGCCAGCTGCACTGCCGACCCAGGTTTCCGGGTTCAGAAGCAAACTCAGATTGCACAGGGGCTGGCCAGGTTGGGGTCCTGATGCACCGCTGCTTGCCTGCCACCTTGTGGAAGCTGGGTGGTAGCACAGCTGGTGCATCTATGCAGTGCACCGACTGCATTAGTCTGCGGCCCTGGGGAAAAATAGGTGTAAAGTCACCAACTGATCAGGATGGCACTCTGGGCCAACATAGGCCACCGCACCACCAACTGGGTTTCTTGTCCAGAGCTACCTGGATTGGGCAGCCAACATGTTCCTGCCATGGGGTGGGGAATCCGTGGGGGACTTCGCCCAGAGGTAAACCCCAGACAAGGTGAGTAACTGGGCTGGCTGGACCAGAACAGATAAGGACAGGCTGGAGACAGGAAGATAAAAACCATGTTTAAAAAAAAAAATGAAGCAGCTTCTCAATCATGTAGTCAATTTCATCTTCGTAGTTCCCCCTTGCATGCCACGGTATTAGCATCAGGAGTCAGTGATCCACTGCAACTGATGTCACTGCTTGGCACATCTACTGTGGTGTTGTAAATACATAGCTAGTTTTAAAGACCAGGGAGGCTTAAAATAAAGATGCCTACACAAAAAGAACAGAGCAGGTAAGCAAATACTGTATTGTTGAGCATTCAGCACTGCTTTCCTTTCCCTTCAAAGGCTTCTGACTGGCTGGCAGCTAAAGATAAATTTTGAACAAACATCACTTTGCCTGCTACCACGAAGGTACTGGGTCTTGTAAAAGTTTCATTCTGGGGCCCTGGGTGCTTGCTGTTGGTACTAATTTATTTTTTTACATCTTGTTTACCAGGCACAACCCAACCGAGATACAGCATCTCCTTTTCTGTGAGATCCTGCTTGTACCCATTACCACAGATTGCCAGACCGAAATGCTCAAGCCCACACAGTGACGCACTGGCCCATCAGTGCAGCAGTAGGGGTGCTGCTCGAAATGCCAGCAAGCCAATCTTAGGAACGAACTCAAGCCATCAGGGGCCGGTGGGGGGAGAAAAGTTGGAGTGCCCCAGAGAACACACTCTTCCTTCAGGAAGGAGGGTAGTCGCTGCCACTATCACACTACCATCTGAATGACCACAGGTGGTAGTGTAGCGATAGCACTATAAAGAGGGGGAGGGACAACGGCTGGATTCTGCCTGACCATGCTCTGCATCCACAGGACTGGAGCCCCTAGTGTACAACCACAATCTAGAGGGGCATGGACCAGAGAACATAAAATTATGCCTCTCTTTTGTGAGATGATCCTGGGTGCCCTAGGGCCACAATACTGGCCACATTCCTCTGGTAGCTGCACCCCAGGAACTGTGCCTCCATTACCTGGAGGAGACTGAGTACAACATGCTTGACCCTGCCACGAGGGGGACAAACCCACGCGGCTCGAAGCAGCACCAAGTAAGTGGCACGGATGCCAGTGGGTAGGACTGGGCCCAGGCCCGGAGACAGGGAAAGAGGCATAGGGGATAAAATGCAAATTATAAAAAAAAGATCACACACTGAGCATTTGGCTCTGCTGAGGTTTGAACCTGTGATCTCCTGGTTAGCAAGCTAGTCCTCCAACTACCCGACCACTGCTAATATACCCTGATAATATAAAGTGCCTTCACTTCAGGGCACTCAGTTCAGCCTAACCCAGATAACCAAGCTAGCTCTGTGGTTCCCCTGGAGTATAGCCTCCTTTCACAAAGCACACAAAATGCTGTATGCATAAGAAGCACTATATTACTTTTCCAAGATATATGAGTATATAACTTGTCAGAAAAGCCCAGGAGTTAACAGCCATAGTTTTAGCAACATTAAGTACCAGGAACAAATCTGTCAAAGATCAACCCCTCCACATACTGTATCACTTAAGGGTTAGCCGTAGATCCAAAAGTCTACCACTATACACCCCCATCATAAAAAGCCACAAGAGAAGCCAGGAAGAGACCTCCTAGGAACCAAACCCCTTGACAAAAAGGCTTTTGACAGACAGCCTGAAGCATTTACATGGACAGCAACTACACAGCTGTAATAGATCACTCCCCATTACCTGTTCATACAGGTGATGACGACAGAGTAGCAGGGTTATCCAACCCCACTGCAAGGGATCAGGTTCAAAGTCGGGAGTTGGGCAGGGTCAGATAACAAGGTCTGTGTGAAACCTAAGAGGTTGTAGAATGCAGGATAGGAGCTCCAGAAGATCTGTGTAGCACAGGAGCACAATACAGAGATCTGTTATTATAATGGGACCTTCGTTTCTGTCCTCCTGATGAGAAAGTACTATGCAGCAGACGCAGGGCTCTCAGTAATATTTTAATTTTGAGGGTCCTGGACTCACAGTAGGGAAAGAAAAAAAAATACTGGGTGTCCTGGGAAAAAGTACAAGAGTCCAAACAAAATCTGTGGGTGTCTTTTATCTGTTTTTTTTTTTTTTCAGTCTAGGTGTACAAATGAGTGGTTAATTGCGTGTGTCTTGGGAATGCGTTTCAGGGAAGCACCTGCATCCTGAATGGATGGTAGTGGGTGAAGGGCACAGGTACAGTATCTGTGTCCCGAGAGCCCTGAGTCAGTTGAAGTAGCCTGGCCAATATCACTGGGTTCTCCATAGGGTAGGTTTATTTATAAATTATTAATAGTGTGCATTTCATAAAACTTAATAGTGCATTATAAAGCATATAAACATGTGAGCAAAACAAAAAAAACACAATGAATGAATACAACAAATATATAGCACAGGATATAAATGAACACAGAAAAACACAGATTAAACATTAGTGACAGGGCTCAGGTGAAAGGGGCAGGGGAGGCATGTGCAAAGCGCCACTTGCTAAGTTCCGTCCTAAGGGGCTCTCATAATATACAATGGACGTTGAATGCTATCCACGCATAACATCAAATCATATAGGCACTCCTCCAGTGTATGCTGAGGAACAAGGCCACAGGCCGAGTGCTGTTCATCACACACCCGAGGCATGCCAACATCTTCCAATGAATGCTGCGTCCTGGAATGCATTATTGCACATACATAAAATGGCCTGGTGTTAAAATGTTTGGCTTAGAAAATGCAGCACCGTGCATTTGTGAGCATGTATAGGCACGCCAGGTGACCCGATCTGTCCAATCTGAAAGCAGTATGTACACCGGCCATCTTGAACCATTTTATAAATGTTTTCATAACAGATGGGAGGTGTAGCACATAAAGATGCAATCAATTTTTGGCAGTGCATGCACGTGCAAATTAGTCATGCTAATGATGGCTATTCTCAAAGTCAAACATGCTCCATCACTGGTGCCTAAGGCATTTTCAAACCACTTCAGTTAAATGGGCAAGGATGGGAAAAGTGATCTCTGACACCATCTCACCCTCCTTCAGTGCCCTGGTACTAAGTGCTGAAGAATCCTTTGGGTGGGACCATCCAGACAGGCAGAGGCAGCATTACAGCTGCAGGCAATGTTCATTAGACCCATGGGTGTCGGGCGTAGCCGATCCCTGAACTGCAGCGAAGTACTGAACCTTGCCAAGGCAGCAGCCTAAGATGGACTCTGCTAAACTCCACCAGAACACCAGCATGGAAGGGTTCTGAAACCTTGTGCAGTCCTTCTGCATAGAGTTCTCAGTTGCCATTTGTCCAAAACAGAAACTGCTAGTGTCTCTTTCTGGTATGTGACTTGTGTGCTGGTATGAACAGCTCAGAAATACTGCCTACAGTAATCTAACTAGACCTGTGAAGGAGCTTTGGGTATGGAATCACTTCTCGGTGAAAGAGGAAACTCAAACTGAAGCCAAAACCTCAGTAAGACATTAGACTGAAATGGATATGAGAAGAGGGAGGGGTAAGATGCCAGCTACACATCAGTGTTATGTATCCACACACCGATGCACCGATGTGTTCACGCAACCTCCCCCCGCCACACATGGACACTGTGCACCTGATCCTGCCCAAGAGGCTAAACCATAGCTGTGCAGCAGGCTTATGGGTCCCTGTGTGCCTCACTATGGCCCCCCCCTTCAGACTGTGTGCCCACTGAAAGAAGAAACGGAGACCTGTGTGGAGAAAAGGTGTCAAGTCAGTGAGGAACAAAAAACAATAAGATCAAAGATCAAAATACAGGTACTTTTTACTGTCTCGGTTCTGGCTGACACCCAGCATAGGGAGACAACATCCAAGGCCTGCCCCCATCCCACCCCAGTGCTTTCAAGTTACCTGTTCCGCTTCTTCTTTACTCATTGCGAGTGCTAGCTGAAGCTGCAGCTCTTCCTCTCCACTGCTCTGAGGCCAGGCCTGCTCTGCTTCTGTATGGGGCTGAGTCAGAGTGGGGGCCGAGGCTGCAGGGAGAGAACAAATGCTCTGGGTCAGGAAGGACAAGATACACCACTACTCACAGAGAATGGAAAAATAGTCACTTGCCACACAGAACTGCAATACAACCACCTGCTACTCAAAGGGCCAGACAGTGACATACATGTCCAAAGTTTCCGTGATTTTAATACCTTCTCAAAAAATTTAAAAACACTGCTTCATTCTCCACTGAAAGGTGTCGTTGCATTTGGTAGCACAAGTAAACTAAACAACATTAATGCCTTTCAGGATGCTACCAGAGTACATAATACAAAAATATATGTTACTCACCTACAACTGTAATTCTACTAGTGGTACACGGTTCATATCCACACACTGGCAGTTCTGCTGGAGACAGCTGAGTCAGCAGACTTCAAGCTAATCTCCTCCCCACCACATGGGTGGTATATCCTCTGGCTCCACCATGCGACACCAGATCTTTTGTATGGGGGAAGCAGGGATCCGGGTGCCACATGCCAGGGAAGGCTGGGTGGGTTGTGTGGGTATGAACTGTACAACACTAGTAGAAGTACAGATACAGGTGAATAAAGGAAAAATACATACTCACCGCAATTCTTGGTCTTCTTGGACCATCTTCACCATTGATTCACACTTATGGGTTCTGAGCCTGAGGCATTAGGACCCTGTGGGAGTCGGAACTTTTCAGTAGGGCTGGTGCCAAAGCAGGCTCCACACATGCACGGCACCATGAGACTAGCACGTGCTGCATTGCTTTACCTCAGCATCGGCCCCCAACCGCCTCAGTACCTTTTTTACCAAAGAGTTAAAGTGTAACCTAACTAAGCATAACCTTAATTTAAGAGTGCTCAAGATGACCCATCTTATACAGGTCGCAAGGGCTAACAACCAAGAAAGTAGTGTCTTCACAGCCCAAAAACACAATGGGGATGGGGTGGGTGAAGACCAACGAACAGAAAGAGCGAGCCCGGGGGCTGGAGGATGGGTGCCTGACTCAATGGTGAAGATGGTCCATATCTTCCAGGTCCAATTTCACCACTGATTTACACTGATGGGTTATAGTACGAAGCTCAAAGTCCCCCGGGCAGGATGGTAGGAGCCAGAGCTCACTCAAGACAAGAGTCCATTGAGGATTGTCCTGCCAGAAGAGGCATGCTGCCTGGCAAGGACATCCAGGGCACAGTGCTTGATGAAGGTGTGCACTGTGCTCCAAGTGGCAGCTCTGCAAATATCAGCAACAGGAACAGAGTGAATCTCTGCCAGGGACGTTACAACTGCTCTAGTGGAGTGGGCACACCCCTGGCCTTCCAACTTGACTGGTGCCATGGAATAACACTGGCAGAGTCAAATAACTATCCATGCAGAATGCACTTGGATTGTAACCGGCTGACCCAGTCAGCTGGGACTGAAAGTAATGAAGAGCTGCTTCGACTGCTGGAAGTCCCTATTTCTACTGAGGTAGAATGTGAGGGCTCTTTTAACATCCAGAGAGTGGAGTGTGTGCTCCCTCTCGTTCAGGAAGCTGGGAAAGTATGTAGGCGGTACCAAAGGCTGGTTCAAGTGCAACTCTGACACCACATTAGGCAAAAACATGGGGTGTGTGCTGAGAACCACCTTGTCTCTATGGAAGACAGTATACGGAGGGTCTGTGACCAAGGCATGTATATCAGAGACCCTGCAGGCAGAAGTGATGGCCACTAAAAACACAGTTTTCTAAGTTAGGAATTTAATGTCATGCGTAGTCAGCAGTTCGAATGGTTTACAGGTGAGCATGTCCAACATAAGGTTGACATCCCAGGTAGTGGCAGGTTTCCTGACTGGGGGCCTTGTTTGAAAAATGCCTTTCAAGAAACTCTTAAAGAGAGGCAGTTGAGCTACAGTGAGGTTCTGAACTGGCTCATGGTATGCTGAAACAGCGCATAAATGGACCTTAACTGGGGACTATTGCAACCGTGCATCAGAAAGGTCCACCAGATACTCCAAACCCTTGTCCGGTGGGCATCAGAATGGATCTATACAGTATCTAGAGCACCATTCAGAAAAACGTCTCCATTTGGCTGTGTAAGTCTTTCTAGTAGAGGGCTTATGAGAAGCAAGGAGAATCTCAGAGAACCTCTGAGACACCTTGTTCCTGCTGACTTCTGTCTCTTCAGAAGTCAGGCGCGGAGATGAAGGGAGCGCAGGCTGGGATGAATGAAACAGCCCTGCGTCAGAAGAGCTGTCACATTCTGGATTTTTGGAACAGAATCAAGGCAGTTTGTCACTGTGTGTGGACGCAAAAAGGTCCACCTCTGGGGTTCCCTACTCATCAAAGAGAGAATGTACGATGTCTGGTGCCAGCGACCATTCGTGAGGATCTGTCTCTGTCCAGCTGAGCTCGTCTGCCAGACTGTTTTGCACCTCTGGTAGAGAAACTACATAGATCAGAGTGTCCTGTTCCAGACACTATTACCACACTCTCATTCCGTCCATGCAAAGAGGATAAGAGTGTGTTCCCCCTTGCTTGTTGATGTAGTACAGGAGGACTTGTTTGTCTGAAGGAGGATTACCTTGTGGCAGACAAAGTCCACCAGGGCCCGAAGGGCATACAGGATTCTCATCTCCAAGACACTGATGTGGAGATGGGACTCTGTAGGGCTCCAGACTCCCAAAGTGTGATGGCCCTGACAGTGGGCTCCCCACCCCAACAGAGACACGTCCGTAGTGAGGGTTATCTGAGGCTCTGGGGGATAGAGGAGACCTTGGAGGAAACTGTCCTCTTGCATCCAGAATGTAAGTGATCAAAGCAAAGGCGTTGTCACTTTGATGGGGTAAGATTGAGGATGCATTGTCTCAGGATGTGCTAGAGGTACTGTGAAGTCAGAGAAGGCTAGGAGACCAAACATTCGCTGCACAGAGTGAGCCCGGATGGACTTATTCTCCATGATGAAATGAGCCATCCGAAGGATGGCTTTTCTTCTGTCTTTCGGGAGAAAGGGCTTTGCCTTGGTGGTGTCCAAGACGGCTCCGATTAAGAGGAGCTATTGAAGGTTGAAGCTGTCACTTCTCTAAATTCAACAAGACTCCCATGGAGGTCTGGGAACTGAGCTGCTGTGGTCACTGCATGTTCCGTTCCATTCCATGCTTGGATGAGCTGGCTAGTGCCCAACTGTCTAGACAGGGAAAAACTTGAAGTCCAAGTTATTGGAAGTGACCGTAAGAACCTCAAAGCACTTTGTAAAGACTTGAGGCACCGAGGATAGCCCAATGGGTAGGACCAGGAATTGGTAATGTTGGCACAAAGCAGATAAACTCATGGTGGCTATGGTGGACCAGAATATGCTGATAGGTGTCCTGCATGCCCAAGGAAGCCAACCAGTCCTGCAACTTGAGAAGTGGCAGGAGGGTCCCTAAGGAGACCATCTTGAACTTCTCCCAGTGTAGAAACTTGTTCAGTTTTCTGAGGTTGAGAATGGAAAGAATGTCCCCTGACTTCTTCAGAATGACGAAGCGTAATAGAAGTAGAAGCCTGAACTGCACTCTGCTTCTGGCACTACTTCCACTGCCCTGTTGCTCAAGAGGCCAGCAATCTCCGAGGCGAGAAGGTCTGACATGGCAGCTGAAAGGGGGGTGCTGCTTCTGGGAGGGATAATCCTGTGGGATCTCTGAAAAACTCGGAGTACCCCATTCAGATGATCTGTAAAACCCTCATGTCTGTGGTGATGGATTCCCACTGATGGTAAAACCGAGTCAGACTCCTCCCCCCCCCCCACTGGAGAGGAGAGGTCTGCCTCAGGCAGCTGAGGCAGAACTGAGCCCGGAGCTTCAGGGGGTGGCACCAGGCATCTCTGGGGCCTGTGCCTTCGGTTGTGCTTTCTTCTGCTGCTGCTGTGGAGGCTGAGATTTGACTTGGACTCCCTTGCCTTTTCCAGGAGAGGACTGCTTATTATGGTAAAAGACTCAGTCCTTTCCTCTTTGAGGCTGAGCTGGGGCAGGCCAAGAAGTTTTAATGGCTGTTCTTGTCTTCTGAGCAGCCTCGAGAACTATTCTATCTGTTGGCCGAACAGATAGGAGCCATTGAAGGGGACATTCATGACCTGCTGCTTGACATAATTTGAGAAACCCAATGTCCAAAGCCAGGAGTGTCTCATAATGCAGATTCCTGTGGCAGCAGAGTGGGAGACAGTGTCATATGCGTCCGTAGCCACCTTCAGCTGATGACTGTTGGACTCAATATGATAAGTAACAGTCTGAAGCATTTTCTGCTTAATGTCTGAATCTGGCAGGCCTCCGCGAGAAACTTGAGAGAGGTTCAGAGAGCATACTCATACTTGGAGAAATGCAATGCGACTCCTTATTGATAGGATGCGCTGTAACCTCTCTGGGGAGAATGGCCTCGTCACTCTCAGACAGAATGACAATCTTACTTGCAATGGGCTGGGAAGGCAGAACAGGCATGTCTTTAAGAACAGTATTCTTACAATCTATCTGCACACAGACAGAGGGAATGGACTCACGCTTGGCCCACATGGATTCAAGAGTCTCAAAAACAGGTAGAATGGGAGGTATAAGGTTAACCGGCATGGTGGGAATGCTGAGCCACTCCAGCCGGAGTCATTTGCTCAGGTCAGTGACAGAAGGCTCAAAAGCAAGGATTGCATACATATTGCGAAGCAGAGCCTGGAAAGAAAAGTCCTTCTGTGGAACAAGGGGAGGATGTGGAGTTGGGTTATTCAGGTTGTAAAAAGAGTCACTGTTGCCACCCTCAGAGATGGTGAGGTCGGGGTCAGACTCGTCCCCCTCCAACTCCTCTCTGGAAAGAGGAACTGGAAAAGGAGTGGACCTAGAAGCACCCAGCCCAGTTCTTGGAGTCAGAAAGACAGTTCACACCGGCACCAGCAGAGGAGGAACCGGCGATGGGCATGGCAGCGACCCCCAAGGAGCCGGCACTGTGCCTGGTGCCAGAAAGTATGAAGCCAGCACCACAAAAGCTGGCACAGGGGACGGAGTCGCCAAAGAGACTGAGCCTAGCACCGAGAAATCTCTCGACGCTGGAGGCAGTGCTGGGTGTGGCGCCTGGCTCAGCGCCACCCACAGCGTAGGTCCAGCCAGCACCAAAGTGACCGGAGAAGGTACCTGAGCCAATCCCAAGACAATGACACTGCAAGGGGGTACAGACAGTGGTCCCGGTGTCAGTGGCAGTCACTGGCAAGGACACAGAGGACATTGCCAGAGCCAAATGCTCTACCAGGCTAGAATGCCCCGACTGCATCTCCAGCGTCTCAGGACAGACCAGAACACTGGGCAGCCATACGAATTAATGTAGGATCAACAGGAGAGACTGAACCCTGGGGACCCCTCCTTGTCTGATACGGAAGTCTTCACCTGCCCACCCTCCACCCCGGCCCGAGGGACATCGCACCTGGACAGTAAGGTCGAACCCACTATAACGAACTATAAACTGTTTCAGTGAACCCAGGAAAAAACACAACAACTCAGATTAGGAACCCTTCCCCCATCATGAGCTGTATCAAGGAGAGATGGTACTAATTTCTGAACATCCCTGAATATGATACAGTTGTAAGAACCTACATTACCTGATTTAAATGTAACTGTAATACTGTTATTCTCATGAACTTGCTGGCTGTAAAATTGTTCCAATAAACATGATATTTATAAAAAAAGAACACCAGGCAGCCCTGGGCAAAGTAAACAACTGAGAGACAGGAGAGAAGAAAGGAAGACAGATGGAAGAAGACAAACTAGCCCAACTCTCCCACGACACTCCTCCGCCCCACCACCCCACAGGACTCTCTCTTTCTCCCCACGAGAACCCAAGCTGGAGCAAGAGGAAGGAGAAAGGGGGGAGCACTATGGGGAGGAAGAGCCAGAGGCCTGGGGACTTGACCATACTAAGAAAATATTCCCTTTTCCTTTTTTTTTTTTAAATAGAATGAGAGGGAGAGATCCTGATCTCTCATATTGACGGGAGTCATTTCTTACCACCTGTTTTCATCCATACCTTCCCTCCTGGTCTGTCTGCCCATTGTTCTCCTAAGGAAAGCAGATTTTGAAGTCTGGAGGACTGCTCAGTTGGAGAGAAGCAATTAAGGAGGTTACATCCCAGAAGTATCCCAAGGAAGTGATGGAGCAACCTCGTAGCTCACCGGCAGTGGAAAAGCATACAGACTGGACACAGGATTCACCAAAGACAGAGTCCTGTTTTCGTATTCCCTCCAGTCCGGAGGGATGGAGGGGGAGGAAAAAGGACTGAGCTGCCTAGTGTCTGATCATAGGGAGGGTGGGTGAGAGTAATGAATGGTGAAGATATTTGGGAAAATCATAATTACGGTAAGTACGTAATTTCTATATCTTACCCAAATCAATCTCCACCATTCATTACTGATGGGTCCGAGTACCAAGAAGGCGAACCCTGGTGGAAACAAAATTCCCCCAGCCTCACTTGGGGGAGAAAAAGACACGGGAGGAGGGGGCCGCACTGGGCCTGGCTAGGCCAGGGGACTTGACAGGGCTGGCGAGTGCTCCTGTGATCTGGGAGGGTGCCCCCGAAGGACTCGCTGTGCCCTGCGGGAAAGGAAGTGGGCCCCCCAGAAAGGTGAGGACATCACCCTACACCGGGTCAGGGGTGACAACCTGGATAGGCGAAGCCACACAGCACGCCTAATGCATGCTGAGTCTCCTACCAGCCTGGAAGCCACCTCCTCATTGGCGTTACAGACTGCCCTGGAGAGGTGTCTTGCTAGTTCCAGGCCCGGGGCAGTTAGGCAAATGGCTTGCCTGGTTCCCTCACTGTCAGACAGCGCTGCTAGGACTTGCCCCAGTAGGTAACAGATATGCCTTGCATAGGCCACGTGGTGCACCTGATGAGCCAATATCCGTAACAGGAGGCGTGCAGAAAAAAAACACCCTCCTCCTCATCTACTGAGCTCAGCCGAGTCTGAGTCAGGAAGGCGGTACCAACTGAGGCGTTGCCACCCTGAAGGAGTGTTCAGGAATCCCAGACCTGAAGAAGGCTGTGGCATGGCACCCAGAGACCCCACTGCTGCGTAGTATCTGCACATGCTGTCCCTAGGGGCAGGATACGGGGCAGAGGGATGTAGCCAGATGGTGTGCGATGCCTCCTGTAACAGTCTCGGCCAAGGAGGGATGACCCAACTGTCAGCGCTGTACTCTCCTAGGAATGACAGCGTCACACGATCAAGGTTCCGTCCAACTGGGTGGGAGATATGGAGCTCCCTCATCATCTCCAAAAGGAAATGTTAGTATGATGTAAGATCCTCCACAGTGGAAAAATGGCATGAAGAATCCTCTTCCTGCACTGAGGAAGCCAAATAGGAGAAGGAGTCCGATTCAGAGATTGGCGGTGCCGAAGTTGAAGGTCTGAAAATGACCTCAGAGATGGCCCTGAAGTAACGGGGGAACAGCGCCACCACAGCCCTGAATTGTTCCCAGGAAAGGGGGCCTTCAGGACTAAGAAACCCTGGGAAAGGGGGTAGGGGAGGCAGAGATACTGGAGAAGGAATAGCCTGGCTGGACCAGGAAGTACCTCTGCCAGAGCCTTGGGTTTGTCCAAATATGCCCTGATTGGGGGAAGAACTGGTAGACCCTGATACCCCAAGCTCACCCAACCCCCAAGGAGCGGGCTGGGGGACGCTCTTGGGGAAAATCCCCCAGAAGGTGAGGCTGGAGCCGTGTATTGCCTCTCGGGAGGCTGCTGTCCTCACCCACTGCAGAGCCCCTCCCCAGAAGAGAGGTTGAACTGGACAGTCCCCAATGACGACCCCCAACTGCCCGAGGACACGTGAGTTGTCGTTTAGACCAGTCCATCAGACGTCTTCTACTGGGAAGAAGATCTGTCCCTCTTAGGAGGCCGAGTGGAGGAATCCGGGCTTTCCCCACTCAAAAGAGAAGACCCCCCACCCCAGAGCAGGTTAGAGGGTCTTCCTGAGGCTCCTCCCGGTTTGCCTGAATCCAGATTACTGTAGGACCAGATCTGGCTAATGAGATAGAGCCAGGTGCGAGGAGACCTTGGTCGTGCCGAGGAAGAACTGACACTGACATCAGCGCCGCCAAGAGAGGCGGTACTGACCACTGTGCCGACCTAGGCACCATGGCTAGACACATGGCCTGTATACACCCAGCTGATGGACCAAAACAGTTGTGAATTTGGTCAAAATGTTGTTGAGGTCGATGATAGTGGACTGCTGTGTCAATGAATGGTGGTGGTCGACAGCACAGGAAGCCACAACTTATCAGAGGGACCCTGAGAGCCATATAGCCCGTGGACCTGGGGAAATGTCAGGCCTCGACAGGAGGGCTATCGATGATGATCCTGTCATCAATGAAGAGGGGCGCCAACGACCTGTAGGTCAACAGCCAGCCACCATGCACATCAGGCGGAGGTGCTGTCAGTAGGGGTCTGGTAGGAATAGAGACCTGGACAGCAGGCTTAGGCGTCAGTGCAGATGCAGCCAGAGCATCCACGGAAGATTAGGAAGAAGCTGTCAGGACTGGGACTGCCGCTGAGGGAGCAGTCCCGATCTCAGTCCTTTTCGTGCCCCCCCCCCCCGAGGACTTGTCTCGGGCCTTGGTGGCTTTGGAGCTCGACGAACCTGCTGGAGGACTGGGAGGGAGGGACCCCGGAGGACCCCTGCCTAGAACTGGCTACCTGTTGCTCCATAAAGAAATTTTTGAGAGCCTTTTTGCGTTGCCTGAGGGTGGTCTTATTAGACTTGTGGCAGAGCTCGCAGTCCAAGGTGTCATGGCTTGGCCCAAGACAGCAGACAGAGCGAGTGTTCATCTGAAGAGGCACTCTTCTTTCCGCAGTGACGGAAGAGAGAAGTCGCGGGATTAACTCTCAACATAAACGAGGTAAGGGAATCTCTAGAAAAAGAGATTCTAAAAAATTAGGTATAGAAAAGCCGTCGGCAGAAAATGGTGAGAAACTGCTCAGGAGCTTCCGCGGAGACCCATGCGACAGAGTCAACGGTGGGAAAGAACAGAGGAGGGAGAGGGGCCGCTCACAACTTTATAGGGTTGGTGACATCGGCAGATGACAATGGCATGGGTGGCCCCAGCTGTAATGCTGAAACTCTTCCATGTGGATCCTGCTTCACTGATGGTGAAGTTCCATCTGTAGGACCCGAAGACTAAGTTACCCCGAAGAAGATGCATTATTACTTGACAAATTTTAGCTTCTGTGCTGGGGAAATCTGCACTTTCAATTAGGTTCTGACCCATTTATTTTTCATTTTTATCCACATTTCCGCACCACTGGGTCTAATTTGACTCATATTTTAAACCCTCTAGTGCTGTCACTGCTATCACTCTTTTATTGTTGTGTGTCTTCCATGTCTTTTTATGCCTGCATGAACTTAAATATCAGGGTTCTTTTTGAAGCTGCATTAATTTCATTAAGCCTAAAACAGGAAAATGTCTACCAACATGACTTATTAACTGGGCCCAACGCTATCACAAATTTTCTTGCCAGGGTAATTCATGTTTTGCTTTAGACCTCTGCTGAAAGGAGCAAACATGAATCAGAATTCAAAATATACTAGGCAGAAGATACGCATGCTACTGCCATCACCAGGCTGATGCTGACTACCTCCAACAGTTGTTCTGTGTCAGAGGTCATAAACGTGGCACTTTCTGTTCCACCGGTCAACTCTGACGAGACCTGGGTGAGTCAGGGCAACAGCTGAGGAGTACACTAGAGGGTGTGGCATAGAATGCTAAAGCTGATAAGAGTTCTACAGTTAAACAGCAGCTAACGCCTTTGGGAAAGCTTTGTAAAACATTACAGAGGACCTTCCCCAATGGTCCAAACAAATTATTCTTGCAGTCATTTTATTTAGTAATATACCTCAAATGTTTTGTGCATGTGCTAGTTTTGTCAAAGGTTTACTCTTCTTTCCATATTTTGAATTGTTCTTGCATATATTTCTCCACTCCATTATTAGTAAAGAAATTCCCAGAAAAGCAAGATTTTTATCCCTTAGAGTTCATCTGCCTCTATAGCTTATTCCCTACTTGAAAAGATAATGCTTATGTGACATCACAGCCTGTTGCCGTGGAAATAACTGTGATGCACAAGCAAAGTATTGTACATCGGGTTGAAAAGAAGCAATGGGAGCTGATGAGCCCTCAAAGAACAACTCTCCTGTTTTCATGCATATGACCTCAATCATAAATAATGGGCATAAGAAATACAGAGCTAGGGAGAACTATAAATTTGCTTTGTGTGAGCGGTCCCAGTGGTGCTGAGGTTTGAGGCGCTGGACGCCGCACTAGGCCGGCAACCCAGGTTCGGGAACGGGCCCCGGACGCCGGGAGAGGGGAAGAAAGATTGAGCAGCTGTCTGGCAGCTCTCCTCTCCTAGGGAGGGATTTTATCCTTCCCCCCATAGTCCCACTGCCCCCAGGTGGAAGTCTGAGGGTAATGCAGGGGCAGGCATGCAGGAGGGTGCTCTTGGAACCGCAGTGGCACGTGCCTGCTGCCTTAAAGACCGTAGTAATGGTGGGGAGAAAAACTGGAAAATGGAGCTGGCAGGCTCTGTGAAGCCTGACCATGGTCCCGGCAATGGGGTAGCGAGTCAGGATGGATGCGAGCCCTCAGAGGGAAGTCGGAGCCACGGGCCAGCTCCTGGGGGCCATAAACAGACTATACTGTAAGGGAGAAAAAAATTTACTTTGTGTCCAAATATTGTTTTTCAAAGTTCTTCTTGAGGTGTCAGTGGGTCTTTAAATGGGACACACACACACACACCCCCACACCCACGTATGTGTGTGTGTGTGCGCGCGCTCAGGTAGGTTTTAGTTAACATAGGGTAAAGTGAATATTCTAATTCTTCAAATAAGTTTGGCTCCATCAAGGACAGATTCCCAGCTTTTCTGGGGATGGTAAATTATTTTTTTAAACGTTTCCCAGGAACCTTGGCTTTGGCTTAGTTTGCTTTTCTGGTGAAAACCTGTACATAAGGACATAATAAATTATGTTGCTCATGAAATGCTTCTATCATTTCAATTATTTCCTAAGGAAACACTATTTCATTTGGCAATTTATTTACTCAGGACAATCCAGATGAGATGCAACATCTTATTTTTGGTAGGGTCCTGTTTTTACAGCTCAATGGTCTGATATACTAAGAGGGCCTTGTTCAGGGTCACATAGTAAGTAAATGACTGTGATGGGATTTGAACCTGGGTCTTGTAGTTCTTTAACCTGTGCTCTAGTCACTAGATCATACTGCTTCATACAGACTTTTCAGTAAAGTTGTTGTTTTACAATTATAGTGAATTTAGCGTTTGTGGAAGGTGCCGGAATGACTGCCCTGGAGACTGAAGTTCAGTATTGATTCACATAAAAAGTACACGATAAGAGGACACAGTGTACGCTTCCCTGCACGGTCTTGCCAATTTGCCACAGTCCTGTCCTGCAGGCATATCTCTACAGGGATTGACTGCAGCAGTAGTTCATTGGCCAAAGGCCAGTAATTAAAGCCCCAAGCCAGAGGGTCTCATTCGCTGCTGGCCCGAATGGCCAGCTTACAGTAAAGTCAGTGGATAGGCTCAGATGGAACAGCAGCAGCAGTAGCAAGGGTCTTGTAGTGCACATACTGAAGTCAGTGCTGTGTGCATCATCTAAAGAAAGGCAACTGCATCCACGCCCTCAGCTGGACTGCTCCTGACTGCCCCAGACTGGCTGGTACTAACACCATTCGCAGAGCATTCTAAAATAGACATCACATACTCGGCAACAGATGTAATCATTTTATACATTAAAAATACATTTCCCAGCAGACCACCATCATTTTCTAGTGGCAAGAAATGTTAATTCAATTTCTGGCCTGATAGCTACCAGGTTTTATTAGCTGAAATCAATCCCTTCTCTAAATGCCTTATATCACAAATTAGGGACAGAGCTTGAAAAAAAGTCAGGGGGAAATCAACTGAGATGCATGACTTGGTGGAACAATCATTTTCAGAAGGAAAACTACAGTGCAGTTTTAAGGTCTGACGTTATTTAATTCACAAAGTCCTTGCTCTTCAAGGATAAAAAACACCATATTCAGGAGTGATCAGGTATGTCTGAGGCCAAATCTGGAGGATTTCTGAAAATCAAAAGTCAGTGACAGTTGAGGAATGACTGAAGTGACCACCTGTAGTGGTGTCAGTGACTCACTAGGTACAACGCTCACGACTGGTGCCGTAAAATTGAAAGTTCATGAGTTCTAGTCCTATACCAGGAACTTGGGCCGATAATACCAACAATGATATGCAGCACTCCTGCAGTGTCGTCCTTCAGATGAACTGTTAAACAGAGGTTCCTTCTCTCCATCGCCAATAGCTGTCCAGGTGGCAGTTAAAGAGCTCCCAGAGCAGATGGGTCAACTCCAGAACAACGTAATCTTTAGACACAATTCAACTTACATTTCACAATTTGTCAGCAATGTGCACACTTGTTTCTTTATTACACATATGAAAACGGGATCTTCACCTCATTTACTGCTTGTTCACCCATCACAATTCTGTTTATGACATTACAACCTGTAGCTACGGAGATCATTATGATGTTATGAACAAGGGATTATGATGCAAGACGTATACTAGCAACCAGAACAAAAAAGGTCTAAGGTACAGTAAACTTGTTTTCATGCTACTGTTTTCAGTAACAAAGACAAAGTGGGAAATAATTACAGAAACTAAATGAAATAAAACTGTGTCTAAATCTTACATTTTGCAAAGTATTCCAAATGACACTAGAGGCCCTTTAAAGGAAAGTTGTCATTAACTTGAGCTCCCCACCCCTGAAAGCAGCTCACAAGCATAGTAAGAGCTGCTCGCCATTATTGGTTACTGTGGTTTTTAATTTGCAGAAGTCCGATCCTGAGTAGGTGGATGGGAGTGTTCATTTGTTGAAGGTGCGGCGCCGCACCGCTCAATACTTTTGTATTGAAGTGAGTGGCGCCGCCGCCTTTTCAGTAAATGGAGTTTCCCTGCATCCACCATACTTCCAGGTTTCGCATTTTTGCAAATTAAAATACAGTACGGGCTGCCACGAGAAAATGCCGCCTACTGTAAAAGCTTAACCGAGGGTAAGCTTCTCGGGGGTGGAGGCTCACGCTAATGACAACTTTCCTTTAATAATCCTAAGGCACTTACTGTAAGAGATAGGGATTTTCTGATGTTCTGGCCAGTATTTCCCTGTCAACAGAACAACTGGAAACAAGCTGTAACAGCTCTGTGTATCTTCTCCGGCCAAATCTCACAAGTAAATAAAACAAAGATGTAGTAGATGAAAGGGCAGGTTAGGCTCTATGCTCTTTCAGTCCTTGATGCCCTCATACTAACATACTACTAAAATGCCAGCAGAATAGGTCTAACGGTCTTTCGTGTCTGCTCGTTTGGTCAGCCCCCACCCTGGGTGCTGACCTTGCTGTCCCCCTCGCCTTCTCTGGCTTCTCCCTTCCCAGTTCCGGATATTCTTGCTGCATTGGATTTTGCTTCCAAAACCCTTCCCCTGTACCTGTCCCACCCCCTCTTGAACCCCTCCACTGTCTCTGCCTCCACCAGCCCCTAGGCAGTGCATTCCATGGCTCCACCACCCTCTCAGTGAAGTAGCACCCTCCTTTCTCCCCTGAATCTTCCTCCAGCTTCCACCCATGCCCTCTAGTGGCCCCTCCTCCTTCCTTTGAAGCACCCTGACTGTTCCTCCCTATTTACCCTCTTCATGTACCTGAAGACCTCTATCATGTCCCGGTCCCTTCTCTCTTCCAATGTGTACATTTTAGCTCTTCTAGCCTCTCCTCATAGGTCCTGTCCCCAAGCCCCAAATCATTTTGGCTGCCCCTCTGACCCTCTCCAGGAGGTTAATGTCCCTCTTTAAGTGTGGCCTCCAAAACTGCACGCAGTACTCAAGGTGCGGCTCACCAGCAGTTACACAGAGGGAGTATCACTCCTCCTTCTGGAGGTGATCCCCTAGTGATGCATCCCAGCATCCTGTTGGCCTTGGCTGCTGCCCTCCCACAAGTCTCAGAGTTGTTCATCTTGACATCCACCACCACCCCAGGTCCCCTCAGCCATCGAGACTTGTAGCATCCCCCCAGGGTGTACACTTGGCCTGGGTTTCTGGCCCCAGATGGAGTACCTTGCATTTCCTGCATTGAACTTCAGCTTCCACTTTCTAGACCATCTTCCAGAGCCTCCAGGTCCCCTGTAGGGCCACCCTCCCTTCCCCATCCACCACCACCCCCAGTTTGAGTCATCGCCAAGAGACTCATCTCACTCCTGATTCCTGTCCTTATGTCAGAGCGATGGCGTTGAATGAAGGGCCCAAGAGACTGATCCTGTGGGACCCCACTAATGACCCTCCTTGGGATGAGACTATCCCGCCAACTACGACCCTCTGGGTCCGTCCTGGAGCCAATTGCCTATCCATCTGATCATCTGGTTCCCCACCCCATTTCTCCCAGCTTATCCAAAAGGCCCACGTGAGGAACAGAGTCAAATGCCTTGCTGAAGTCTAGAAAGAGGATGTCCACTGGTCTACCCAGGTCCAAGGCACTAGTCACCCAGTCATAGAACTCCACCAGGTTTGTCTGACACGATTTCCGGGATGAATCCATGCTGTTCATCGTCCAGGCACCCTGACTTATCCAGGTCCCCCTAGCCTCTCCTTGACAATGCCTCCATCACCTTGCCCACCACCGATGTCAGGCTGAAGGCCTGTAGTTCCTTGCCACCTCCCTTGATCCCCCTTGTGGATAGGCACTATATGCGCCACCTTCCAGTCTTGGGGCACCCACCCTGTCCTCAGAGAGATGGTGAAAAGCTCTGCCAGGGGTTTTGCCACAGGACATCCGCAGAAGTTCCTTCAGCACTCTGGGATGTAATTTATCCGCCCCGGTGCTTTTTCCATCTTAAGGGAGCTGAGGCTTCTCACTCTCTCTGCTGTGATTTCACCTCCGTACCTCTTCTCCCTGCTTAGCCTCCCCCACGTGCCAGTGATGCCTCCCCTCTCCCCAGACCCGCTTGATCGGTAAGGGTCCCTCCTCAGTATCTCTGTCTTCTCCCATGTATGATGCAGCACCCCATTTCCTTGGTGAAACTGAGGTGAAGTACTCATTTAGTACCTCAGCCTGCTCCCCGGTCTTGTGCCCATCTCTCCCGATTTAATCCTGCTAATCTGCCCCTTCACCCTTCTTTTCCCCAATGTATCTAAAGAACCCCTTGTTCCTCTCCCTAATTTCTGGCCAGGTTCTGCTCCTTCCTTGCCTTAGCCTCACCACTCTAGTGGCCCTTCTAGCCATCAGCTCATACTCCCCCGATCCCTTTCACTCCTTGAGCACTTGAATTGCTTATAGGCTGCCTTCTTTCTCCGCACCACCTCCTGGACCTCCCCGTCCACCGGCAGGGTTTTGGGCCCCACCGCATTTCCTACTCTTGCACAGGTGCTGGTAGCATCCTGCACCCTCTCCTGATGACTTCCCACCTACTATCAGCGTCCATGTCTGACCCAATCCCATCCAAATGCTCCTTAAGGATCCTTCCCATTTCCTTAAAACTCCCCCTGGAAGTCGGTTACTTCTGTCTTTGTGCAGCCTTCTACCCCTCCTAGGTCCAGGTAGAACCAGACCGTGGCATGGTCACTCCCCGCCAATGGGTCCCTTTACTCCAGGTCCCCAATCTGGTCACTGTCTGCCAGGACCACATCCAGTACCGGCTCCTCTGGTCGGTTCCCTCACCTGCTGAGTTAGGAACGCTGCCTTGAAAGACATCCAATAACCTCTGTTCCTGGTCACAGAGGATGTCATAGTCTCCCAGTCTGTTCCTGGCATGTTTAAGTCCCCAACACCACCACGTTCCTCTGCCCAGTCTGCAGTGTCTCCCAACATCTGCCACCAGACTGTCCTCCAGCTCCTCCGCCAGGGCAGGGGTCTATACACCACTCCTATTTTCTCTCTTGCCCCCTTGTTATCAAGGTGACCAAGTCGCCTCCCGGTTCCTCCGCCTCCTCTACTCCCCTATGCCAATGCAGTTTTGACTATCATTGCTACCCTCCTCCCTTCCTCCCTCTGTCCTTCCTGAACATAGTGTAACCTCCAGGTTCAGGTCCCAGTCATGTCCGTAGTGGCCCAAGTCTCAGTGACCGCTGCCACATCCACTGCTCCCTCAGTTAGCATCACCTGGAGCTCAGGCATTTTATTGCCCAAGCTCCTGGCATTTAGCAGGACTACCTTCCACCCTTTCCCTATAGTTCCATTTCCCCTGCTCGTGTTCCCATAGGGATTCTGTTTTCCCCTGGTCTGCACTTTGTCAGTCGGCCTTTTCCTGCAATCCTCCTGGTCCCCAGGGGGGTGGAGACAGAGTCCCTCCTTTATCGGCACCCCCTTGACAGCCTTTTCTCCCATCCCGCCCCCCTTCACAAGTTTAAACCCCACTTTTCACCAATGAACCCCTCTATTTTGAACTTAAGGATTCCCCTCCCCTCCAAATTGAGATGGAGTCTATCTCTAGCATACAGCTCCTTATCCTCCCAGGTCTCCCCCCAATCCCCCATCAACCCATACCCTCTGGCCTCACACCACTCCCTGAGCCACTTGTTTATCTCCCTAACCTTCCTTTTGTGTTCCCCACTAGCCCTTGGCACCGGCAGGATTTCTGAGAAGGAAACTGTGCATCCTATGTCATGACAGACCCTGGCGAGCTCCCTGAATCTTGCCTGTATCTCTAGCTCGCTATTTCCCTCAATGTCATTTGTACCCAGGTGGACCAGTATGTCTGGGGAACCCCACAATCCTTTGCCAGCTGATATACCTCGTGCTTAGCCCTGTGCACCGTTAGTCCAGGGAAGCATCTTGTTCTAACTGGCCAGGCTTCTCCCTCCATATCCCGTTTGATACCCCTGATCATAGAATCCCCCAACAGGAGCACTCTGACCTCTCCTTTTCCTCCATTCCCCCCCTTCCATGTCCCTCATCCTTTCAACCGGCCCTTCCACCCAGCCGGCTCCTTGTTCCTCCCCCTATCTCATGTGAGACTGCAAACAGGTGCTGATTAGCCAATTATAGTGCAGACACCATTACCCCACCCACACACACACACACACACACATCTTCACAGGCCACCTAACAGCTATCAGATGATACAAACTTACAGCCACTGCTTGACTTGGTCCAGACTCTAGCAAGTGAGTGACCCAGAGTGGAAAGGTTCCTAAACCCACTGACAATCCAAAGGGCAATCCAGCTCCCCCCAATTCAGAAACGTTAGAAATATCCAGGAAGTTTTGAACCACAGCAAAATCATGCATAGCCAATGTGACAGGGAGATCAAGCCACTCTTGACGCATCTTTTCTTAAATCTGTTGCAACAGTTCTTCTATTTCTTAGCCTAATCTATCCTTTACAATTTCTAGTCCATAAGGTTGGCCACCTATGGGCACCCCCTCCCCTTTCTTGACTATGCTATAGTGTCCTCTTAAATTTTCCTTTTCCCCTCTCAGGTTCTCGTACAGGGAGGTTATTTTGGTGACCTCTGAGCTAATGTAAAACAACAGGCTGTGTTCCTCATTGTTGGATTTAGCATGCAATAGCACTATGTCATAAAATACCCTGATATATATGCCTTATGTGTATGAAACCTGTAAATGTTGAAAATACCATGGCACTAGGTGTTTTTGATAAAGGTAAAAAGTTACTAGGGGACTGTATTATAAAAATTAAATTAGTTGTTTTATTTAAAATGCATGTAAATTACAGATTGTTTGAGTGGCCCTTTGGCACCATGCATCCCTGCTTTAATCTGAACAAGCCTCAACATGAAACTGATAGGTCAGTGAGTGGATGTGCTTATTGTCCCCATCACTAAAATCTTTAATAAGTCCCTAACCCTGGCTAAGTTCCCCATCCTCTGGAAACAAGCACTGGTCACCCCCAGTTCACAACAGCAAGGACAGGACATGCACAGTTAATTATAGGTCCATCTCTATCCTCTCCCCCTATCCAAAGCACTAGAGAGGATCGTAGCAGACCAAATCACAGAATATATCCAGAAATACCAGTTGCAGTGTCCCCAGCAGCATGGTTTCAGAAAAAAAATCACAGCACCGCCACAGCCCTGGTTGATTTCATGGATTACACTCACAAGGCTATGGATGAGGGTAAATTGGTTGGAGACATCTTTATTGACCTGATGAAGGCCTTCGACACGGTCTGTCACCCCCTCCTTCTCAAGGAACTACGGGCCCTTGGGCTGGCCTCCAATGCCATCCAGTGGTTTCAAGATTACCTATCCAGAAGGTTTCAAAGGGTCAGAATTGGACCAACTGTTTCTACCTCTCGAGACATAGTGCTGGGAGTTCCACAAGGGTCCATACTGGGTCCACTGCAGTTCAGCCTCTTTCTGAACACACTCCTGGAGGCATGTGCCAACAAAATCATCCTCTAAGCAGATGATGCGGTGATACTCAGCAACAGTGCCCACACCAAGACCCTGCAGGCTGAGCAGTAATCAACCTTCCAACAACTGGAGGTCTGGTTCAGCTCTCATAGGCTGTTAATTAGAAAACCAAAAAATCCATGCTCCTTTCTAGACCTCAGCTAAAGAGGAGGTACCCCATACTAAGTTACCGACAACAGGTCAGCCCTCTAGAACAGGTTCATTCCTTTAAATACCTAGGAGTGATAGCAGATGATACTCTCTCATATGGCCAGCATATTGACCAGGTTGTGAAGGCAGTAAATACTAAACTCGGGGTACTTTATCGACACAGGAAAAGCCTCACTGCCAGTGCTGTGAGGCTCTCCATAAACAGCTCCATTCTCTCTGTGGTTGACTACGGCCTGGTGGCCTATGGAGCAGCAACTGATACCGCCCTCAAGAAGGTAGGCACGGCTCTAAACAAGGCCTGCAGACTGTTACTAGATGCTGACCGGCTCACGCACACCTGTGTACTCTATGCGAAAGCAAACATATTAGGCCTCAAGAATAGACTCATATACCAGACGTTCCTCCTAGGTAGGAAAGCCATGCTAGGCCTAACTCCTCCCTGTATCACCGACCTGATTACCTTAACCAATTCCATGTACAGGACCAGGAATAAAGAACTACATCCGACCCGTTCTATGTCCCTTTCCGAAGGACAGCTCTTGGACAAACATCCTTCTCCTACCATGCCCCACTGTGGCTTAATGAGATCCCAGCTAACACTCTAAATGCTGCTAACCCTAGAACCTTCAAAGCCAAACTTGAGCAGTTTCTACTGCAAAAGACTGTCTGTGAGTTCTAAACTGTTCAGAGCGGGTCTCCAGAGCCTGCACCAACCCTGCCTACCGGCAACTACTCATGGACTCATTCACACGGGTCACCCTTCCCCACTCCCTACCCCTGCCACCCAGACTTTGGTACCTCGTGTTCCGTAGCTCTTATTCTGCTAGTGGTTGTGCTCTCTGATTGTTTCGCTCCTACGCCTCTCTCTCACTCTCTCCACCCTCCCCCACACCCCTTTCTCTATCAATCTCCACCTCAAGATACCTCCCTCCCCACTTGGTCTCCTCCTCCTTCCTTCTCTCCCCTCCTCTCCACCCTCCACACACCTCTCTCTCTCTAACCACCTTCTCCCACCTTACCACACACTCTCACAGGTATTATCCCCAGCTCCGCAGCTCCAAAGTTGTAATACAATGTGACAGTGTTCCTCCTGGGCTGATCTATCCCCCATGCTCCATTCACTAACCACTCTCTCCCTATCCTACATTTTCCTCTCTCATATACTTCCTTATGCCATACATCACTTAGTATTAAACCGTTAATGAAACTCATATGAAACTCTTAGCTGTTTTCTATGCCTTTGCTACTTCCTATACTGATAATTCAACTATGTCTGTATTTGTACTGTGAATTCAATTATGTACTGATATTTCAACCATGTCTGTATTTGTACTGTGAATTCAATTATGACTGTATTTGTACGGTTTAACGGACATTGACCCTTTGTAAAAGAGTTCTTACTCAAAGGTTGTTTCCAAAATTCCAATTAATAAATAAAGCCTAAAATGTCATGGTGATTTGCATATAGATCCCATTGTATTCTGGAGGTATGTGTGGTGCGTTTTTTTGCAGCTGGGCTTTATTGCCTACGCCCTTTGTGGTAACCCTTGCTTCAGTGTTTCTGCACTGAGGTCCTTTGTCTTTAGCTTGTTTGTTTTTTCTTTTCCTTTTTTGAGCTCCCCATCACCCAAACACACAAGACAAACATACGGAATAAAATAATTTTCACTAAAGAGATACAGCAGTAGATCAGTAGGTGCTGACAAAGTGCAGAGGAAGGACATGCACAGTCTGTGGCTGCAAACTGATGTATTGAAGAAGCGATATGCCATTGTTTAAGGTTATTCTCTGTGTTATAAATAAATATCACACAGAGATTGTGTGTTGAACCTGAAGTTCTGTGTCTGGTCCATCTGTTATCCTACAACACCTCCACAGAATTGGGTGTGAGAAGTGGGATAACTTGCTGGAAATGTCTGGACTGGGCTAAGAGGACACTTTCCGGTGGATATCACCCAGATAGCCTAGGTGGACCGATGCACCAGGAGTTGCCAGAGGAGGACCTGTAGAAGAAAGTCTGTGGAGTTCGGACCAGAACCATGGTTGACAGACTGGAAGAGAAACTGCTGCCTGATCTGGACCTGGGAACTTGGAGGAAGGCTAAGCCTGAATACGACGAAGAGACACAAGAGGACAAGGAAGAATTGAGGGAACTGCCTCCCCTTGAAGACACTCCACCTAAAGACATAGGGGAGCTGTTGAAATGGCTCTGCATAAAACGGGTGCAAATGGAAAGAGACAGACACTGATCAGAGAGATAGAGACACTGAATGGAGAGATAGAGACAATGAGCGGTGAAGTCGAGATGCCAAACAGGCAGATACCATGAGGGCCTTGCATGTCATCAATCAGGGCAAACTGCAAGAGCCAGTAGCCCAAAAGACATTAAACTGTCTAAACTTTCAGACAGTGATGACACTAAAGCCTACCTCACAATGTCTGAGAGGATCACTCGAACATGTGCATAGCCAAGGGAACAGTGGGTTGCTCGACTGGCACCGCACCTGACGGGCAGTGCTCAGTTGGTTTATAGCCACATGGACTCCCAAGAAGCAGAGGACTATGACTGTGTGAAGCAGGAGATCCTAAAGCGTTATGACAAACACAAAATCCTATTACCAGAGGTTTAGGTTTCTTAAAATGCAGTCTCTGGATACTCCCCGAAAGACTTACGCTCGTCTCAAGGAACTCTGCTATAAATGGTTGCAGCCAGATAACAAGAGCAAGGACCAACTTCTGGAGGTAGTAATTATTAAACAGTTTATTCAAGCTTTATCCTAGGATGTACAACTTCGGGTTTGTGGGCATAAGCCTGATTCCGCTGATAAAACCATCACATTGGCGGAAGACTTCCTGGCATCCTGACCATCCAGATTCAGAGGGTTCCAAGGGACATCAGCAGCTGCAACCACCAACAATCCAGTAAGGAACCCAATTACTTATAAACTGTCAAATCCAGCCCCAGTGAAACAAGACTGGAGAGCCAAGAGAGGGGGGGTGAATTCCTGTAGCAGAGATTGTATGTTATGGGTACCAAAATAAAGGGACATTATGTAAGAAACTGTCCTAATATAAAGAAAGACAGCTCATGTAGCCTTAGCGAACTGAGGTCACTTTATGGCTACTATGCAGATTGGATCACAGCAGATGATGGAACTGATTGATTCAGGAAGCCGCCAGACTCTTGTGCGAGCAGATCTGGTGACTGGGAATAATAAAGGTCTGGATACAGCAGTCATCTGTGTGCATGGAGATACCTATTGCTACCCTGCTGCCACCATACAAATGACTGGTCAAGAAAAGACACATGAGGCAGAAGTGGGGTTGGTACCTCGCCTACCCATGCCAGTTGTTACCGGGCATCACTATCCAGACTTTGCTTCATTTATACTTTGTCATGCCGCCCAGGACTCTGCTGCTGCCGTAACCACCAGAGCTCAGATGAAGCAGGGACATTTACCATCTGTGTTACCATTTGATGTTATTGTTTTTGAGGATCCTGGCAAGGACCATAAAAGAAGAAGCTAAAGAAGGACATAGAAACAGAGACTTTGACGGAAGATAAAGACCGCTTGGCCCATCCAGTCTGCCCATTTCCCTACCTACTGGATAAGCTGCAGATCCTAGTTAAACAGCCTATTTCCTCCTAGCCTCCACTATAATTGCCTTATGTCTGTCCCATGCATTCATGAATTCCCCCACTGTTTTTGACCCCATGACCTCCTCAGGAAGGCCACTCCATGCATCCACAACCCTCTCTGTAAAAAATACTTCCTCACATTGTCCCTGAGCCATGCCCCCTCTAGAAACTGTGCCCCCTTAGTCCTGTACATAATTTTTTCTGAAAGATGTTACCCTCTTGGACTTTGTTGATTCCCTCCGGGTTCTTGAAAGTTTCTATCATGTCCCCCACTCTCCCTCCTTTCCTCAAGGGTATACATGTTAAAGCTTCTTTGGTCTCTCTCTTGATGGTTTCTGGTACAGTCCCTGCAACATTTGAGTTGCCTCTGGACTGCCTCCATCCTGCCTATGTCATTTCGGAGACGGTGTCTCCGGAACTGCACGCTGTACTCCAGATGGGGTCTCACTAACTGTCTGTACAGAGGGATGACAACTTCCTGTTTTCTACTGGTGATGCTTCTTCCCTATGCATCCCAGTATCCCCCGAGCCCTCCTTACTGCCTTCTCACATTGTCTGCCTACCTTTAGGTCATCTGATATGACTACTCCCAGGTCCCGTTCCTTTTTTGTTGCTGTCAGTACCTCCCTCCCACTGTGTACTCCTCCCCTAGGTTTTTGTTTCCCAGATGCACTTCTTTGCACTGAATCTAAGCTGCCATACTTTTGACCATTCCTCCAACCTTGCCAAGTTCCTTCTCATCCTTTCCGCCCCCCCGTCTATCAACCCTGTTGCAGATCATTTTGCCATCTATAAAGAAGCATACCTTCCTTCCAGTCTCTCTGCAGTGTCACTTATAAAGACATTAAGAAGAATATTAAGAAGCGAGAGAGACAGTCCAGGGGGATCCGGATACCCTGGAGGGGTGGTCAAGAAGGTGGGGATTGAAATTTAATGCCGGGAAAAGTAAGGTACTTCATTTGGGGGTCAGAAACCCCAGGCCATGTATACACCGGGGGAGTCTACCGAAAGCCACACTGGGTGAGCGGGATCTAGGAGTGGTGGTAGACGTCAAAATGAATAACTCCGAAAATTGTAGAAAACCCGCAGCCAAAGCAAACAGGATGCTGGGCTGCATAGCCAGGGGAACTACCTTCAGGAGGAGGGAGGTGATCCTCGCTCTATATAATGCCTTGGTCAGGCCACAACTCGAGTACTGTGTACAGTTCTGGAGACCTCATCTGAAGAAGGACAT
The DNA here is from genome assembly GCA_016271365.2 of Neoceratodus forsteri. Lineage (NCBI taxonomy): Eukaryota > Metazoa > Chordata > Ceratodontiformes > Ceratodontidae > Neoceratodus > Neoceratodus forsteri. The sequence goes on along the minus strand of CM057449.1, from coordinate 173,795,359 downwards.
AGCACTGCTGGAGAGGGTCCAGAGGAGAGCGACCAGGATGATTCAGGGCATGGAGGGGAGGCCCTATGAGGAGAGACTGGAAGAGTTTGGGCTGTACACACTGGAGGGCAGGAGGGACAGGGGAGACATGACAGGGATCATCAAGTATGTAAAAGGAATAACCGAGAGCGGAACCAAGAAGCTGTTTAGGCTAAAGAAGGGGGGGGGAGAACAACCAGGGGCATGAGTGGAAGCTGGAGAGGGGAAATTACAGGGGAGAACGTAGGAAACATTATTTCACTGAGAGGGTGGTGGAGCCGTGGAATACGCTGCCCAGCAGGAAGGTGGAGGAGGGCACAGTGGAGAGCTTCAAGAAGGGGTGGGACAGGTACAAGGGGAAACTGAAGCCAAAGAAGACCCTCTCGGGGCTGGGGGGGCAGGAAGGCGAGCACTCGCTAGGTGGCTGGCTACCGAGCAGACACAGAAGTCCATTAGGCATATTCTGCTGGCTTTTAGTATGTTAGTATGTTAAAGAGGACCAGCCCCAATACTGAACACTGCGGTACCCCGCTAGTAACCCCCCTTTCTTCGGAGTGGACTCCATTTACCGTTATCCTCTGCATACTGCTGTCCAGCAAATTTTTGACCTAGGCTACCACCCTGGGACCCACTCCCACGCTGGCTAACTTGTTTATTAATCTTTTATGTGGGACTGTGTCAAATGCCTTGCTGAAGTCTAGGTCGGCCATGTCCATAGCCCCTCCCTGGTATACAACTTTGGTCACCCAAAGAAATCTATTAGATTCGTCTGATATGACCTTCCTGCTGTGACTCCATGCTGCCTTGGGTCCTGTGCCCAGCTGGCCTCTAGTTACTCAACAATTCTTTCTTTCAGAAGTGATTCCATCATTTTCCCTACCACTGAGGTCAAACTAACAGGTCTGTAGTTTCCTGCCTCTACCTTGCTCCCACTTTTGTGATGAGGAATCACATCTGCCTTCATCCAGTCCTCAGGTACCACACCATCCTCCCATGATTTGTTAAAAAGGGTAGTCAGTGGTGTCACTAGTTCTCCACTTAGTTTTTTCATAATTCTGAGGTGAATCCCATCAGGCCCCATTGCCTTGTCCACCCTGAGTTTTAGGAGTTCTTTCAGGACCCTTTCTTCTGTGAATGGACTGGTATGCCCCCCACCAAATCCAGAGTGCTGCTATTGTTTGGTTTAGGTACGTCCCCCTCCTCTTCTTCTGTGAATACTGAACAAAAGTATTTGTTCAGTATCTCTGCCTTTCTCTGTTACCCTCTGACCACCACCATCCCTTCCATTTATTAGGCATCACTATCCCTTCCCTTGGTCTTTCTTTGCTCACTAATGTACCTATAAAAGGTTTTATCCCCTTTCTTAACTGAGTTGGCTATATTTTCCTTGGTTTGGGTCTTTGCTATTCTAACTGCCTTCCCTGCTACCTTCTGCTTTAACTGATGAGTTCTCTTTCCTGCGTCTTCTGTGATTCCTTATACTTTCTGAATGCTATCTTTTTCTCCCTAACCTTCCCCGCCACTTCTTTTGAGAACCAGTGTTTTTCCCTTAGTTGTGTTTTATTTGCCTCACACAAAGGCTTGTTGACTCTGTGATGTCAGTTTTGATTTTACCCCATTGTTCCTGCCCTTTTGCTAGTGCATTCCTTAAGCACTCTCCCATTCTGCCAAAGTCAGCCCCCCAAAAGTCCAGTTCCCTTACTTTTTTATGGCTTGAATATGGCTGTGTTAATTGTGAACCACATGGTCTGGTGGTCGCTTGTTCCCAGATGGCTACCCACTTCTAAATCCGAGATCCTCTCACCATCCCCGTTTGAGAGTACCAGCTCTAAGACTGCTCCCTCCGGGGTGGGTTCCAACACTAACTGCCTGAGACATGCCCCCTGTAGGACATGGAGAATGACTCTGCTCTTGGATGTGGCTGCAGCAAATGTGATCCAGTTAACATCTGGCATATTCAGGTCCCCCATCAACAATACCTCCCCTTTATCTGCCATTCTAAGGATGCCTCCTATCATTTCCTTGTCCATGTTCTCCCCCTAATATGGGGGTCTGTATATAACCCCTGTGTGGATTGTGGTGCCATTTCCTATGTCCAAGGTGACACACAGTGCTCTCCTCTCCTCCCTGTTTACCCTTTAGTCCCATTGCATTGATCCCTTCCCTTATGCAGAGAGCTATTCCTCCTCCTCTTTAACCCTCCCACTCCCTCCTGTAGACTGTGTACTCTGGTATGCTGACATCCCAGTCATGGTTCCTGTGTACCAGATTTCTGCGCCGCTTTCAGGCAGGCACCCCTGGGTTCGGATGGCACGACGTCCTGGTGATGCTGGTCCTGGGTGGAGGGAGATCCACAACCCGGCGGGCCGAGAGTCATGAGGGCTTGCGCCTTTGGCGGCACAAGGTACCAGGGGCGGTCGACTCCTGGTTCCTTCCTCTGTCGCTTATGGCAAATCAGCGACCCCTTCAACGGAGGATCCGGAGGAGCACGGTCGGTAACTTCTTGAGCGCCGCTTTCAGGCAGGCACTCCTGGGTTCGGATGGCACCCTAGTCTCCCCCTAATGTGCCCTCCCCTCACCCCTAAAGCTTCATCACTTATACTTCTGTCTTTCCTGTTATGTCTAAACTGGCTAACAATTTCCACATCTCTTGCTACTCCTCCCTGCACTAACAATGATAGGGACTTTACGTTCTCTAATATCCTGCTGAACTATTACTCAAATTCTACTCCTGTTCACTCTATCCTCTTAAAAAGGGGCTGTATCTATCTGTCTATCCACTCCTATCTCTTGAACTACCGCAGACCCAAACGCCGGCTATGCACTATCTCTGCCAACCGTATTCCTCTCTTCCACCTCGCACGGCGGCTCCTTATGCTTGCTGGAGATGTGGAACCCAGCCCTGGCCCTAAGGCTTGCGCTTCACCCCCTGCAACAGCAATAACAAAAAAGGGTTTAGTTATAGCCCACATGAACATCCGGAGTCTCACGAGTAATCTGGCTGAGCTTGAAGCCTGGGCTAAACTGATTAACCCTGACATACTATGTCTATCCGAGACTTGGCTGAAGCCTTGGTGCCTGATACAACCTGTCTTGTGCCTGGCTATAATATTCTAAGAAAAGACCGTGCTGGGTCCAAGGGGGTTGCAGTTGTGTACAAAACACATCTTGCCCTGAACATCCTACCATGCACTGATTCCCTGACACCCTGTGAAGCTCTTCATGCTACCCTGGCACTGGGTTCAAAACTGTTGCACATCATGTGTGTCTACAATCCACCTACAAGCGGGATGAGTGGTCTCCAGAACTTGCTACATTATGTCTCCCAAAACGTAAAATCGAATGAGGCTCTTCTCCTCGGGACCTGAACATCAACTGGCTGGGACCACAGCACAGCGCCCTTGAATCTCTACTACAAAGACACAACCTATACCAAACTATCACAGACTTTACCAGGACTACCACTCTGCACTCTGGGTCCCTACTTGATTGGATCCTCACCTCCAGGCCTGATCATGTTCTGGATGCCACAGCTTTCTGATTCTATCACTGACCACTCCCCTACACTTTGCCGATGGAGGTCCTGTCCACCTCCTCCTCTGCCTTCACGTCTGATAAGGTTCTCAAACTATGCAGCCCTTGACCAGCACGCCTTCCTACTTGACCTCTCCTGTGTCGACTGGTCTAACATTTACGCCGCTACCAGTGTGGATGTTGCCCTCCACTCATTTCTGACTGTATTTGGCACCATACAAAAGAAGCACCTCCCCATAGTCAGAAGGAGGGTAAGGGGTCAGCATTCGAGATGGCTATCGAAAAATCTGCTCCAAAGATTAAAAATCAGACACAATCAATGGAAAAAGTACAAAAAAACTGGGCTACAGTCGGACGTCATTCTGTATAAGCAATATAGAAATGACTGTAAAAGATGCATCAGGCAGGCCAAAAGTAAATACTGTCAAAACCTGCTGACAAATTCCTCTAATGACCCCCGCAAGTTTTGGGGACACATTAAGTCCTTTTTGGGTTCTGCCAAAGATGTTACTCCATCTGATATGGTCCTCCATGGCGTGCACTGTACTGACTCTACTACAATTGCTAATGCTTTTAACCAACAATTCTCCGATTTATCTGCTTACACAGCCTCCCTCCCATCACAATCCTCTGCTGCACAGCTTAACCCTACAGCATCTGATGGACCCCCAAACTTAACCAACCCCTTTTATTTCAGGGAAGTGCCTAGGCATCAGGTCCTAAAACTGCTCAGGTCACTCTCGGACAACACCAGCACTGGCTCTGATGGCCTAGAACCAAGACTACTAAAAATGGCCTCTCACTTCATCTCTGGTCCACTGGCACACATTTTCACCCTATCTCTCTCCAATGGTATCGTCCCTGAAATCTGGAAGGCAGCCAGAGTTACTCCCGTATTTAAGAAAGGCAGTAAAAATGACATATCTAATTACCGACCCATTGCAATTCTATCCGTTCTGAATAAAGTCCTGGAAAAAATTATTTCCCTACAAATCACCGAACACCTCGAGAAATTCAACTTACTAAGCTCAGCACAACATGGCTTTAGAAAGAATCATAGCACTATGTCTGCACTTGCAAAATTCACTACTGATATTGCTCACAATATGGATCGAGGAAAGTTCACAGGGGCGGTTTTTATTGACTTAACTAAGGCTTTCGATCTGGTTAACCATTCTCTGCTACTAGCCGCTCTCAATTCCTTGGGTTTCTCTCCCCCAGTCACTAGCTGGTTCAAAAGTTACCTCTCCAACAGAACACAAGCCGTTAAGTTCAATCCATCTGTGTCTGACAGTGCTGTTATTAACATTGGGGTCCCTCAAGGGTCTATACTTGGCCCTCTTCTATTTTCGTTATTTGTCAACAAACTTCCTGAGCTGGTCACCACAGGTCACTCACTTCTCTATGCGGATGACCTGGTAATTTATTATCACTCTGACAATGTCCTGGAATTAAATACTGCGCTCACCACAGATTTTCATGCTGTACAACACTGGTTGAACTCTCAACGCCTGGTTTTAAACACAAGTAAAACAAAAGTTATGATGTTTGGCTCCAACCACAGACTTAGATCCTGTCCCCTATCCATCTCAGTCTCAGATACAGAAGGAACCCTATAGAAGCTGTCACTGCTTTTCGCTACCTTGGCATCCACCTGGATCAAACCCTGGACCTAAAACTCATATTCAAGAAACTTGCAAAACAGTAAACTGCAAACTGGGGGCTGCCTATAGAACCAAATACCTTCTCACCCCTGCTGCTAAACTGGCGATAGCCGAGGCATTCTATTGCCAACCTTACATATGGGTGTCCCATCCTGTCCTTAGCCACAAAATCCTCACTGCAACTTTGGGATACTACCTTCAATAATGTGTGCAGATATGCAACCAAGGCACCTCGACTGCATCATCATTGTCTTTTACATCAGGACCTTGGTTGGCTCTCTCCTTCCGCGACCAGGCAGTACTACTTGCACAACCTAGTGGATTCCATCCTAAGGACGTCCAAGCCTGCTGTCCTGTCTGATCTACTTACGCCGGCCATTCCCACAAGGAATCTCAGATCTGCTGATCAGACATTACTTTCCATCCCCTTCTGTCGGACTAAAAAGGGCATGAGCTCCTTTCACTATGCTGGCCCCCACCTCTGGAACCTGCTACCACAGGACCTGAGAGATATCTCCACTCATGAGACATTCAAGAGAAAACTAAGAACCTTCCTCACTACTATGGACAAATGTGTCTGCTTTGACCCCACCTGATGCACTGCACTCGTAGTTATTTCATTGATAGCACTGTTGTTTATACAAGTAGTGGGTTTTATACTATTCCTCGTAATTAATGTTTTACCTTAGCCTTGTAATTAATGCTGTCTCAATCTACTTGTCATTCAAGTCTAATGTTAGATGTTGATAATTGTTAGTTGCTATTTTCTACTCCATGATTTTCTTTCGCTGCTCTGTCTCTCCCCTTTGTTTCTCCCCCCCCTTCTGTTCTATCTTCTTCCCGTTTCTCTCCCACCAAACTCACCTCTACCTGCTCCTACCCTATCCATGCCCTCTCAAGTCTCCATCCTTCTGCTGCACTTTGTCACCTTTCTCCTTATACCACCGCTTTATTCCACCGTCTACCTACCCCTCCTTCCCCATACCCGTCTCTCGGTTCCACAGTTGGCTTGGCTTTGAACTTTTGCTGCTGTGCGTAACTCCTCGCTTCTTCCCCCTCTTACCTACATTCTCACCCATGCCTGGCGTCTTTCGGCTCCACCGGCCCGGCTGTACTTTCCCACCTCTCACGCTATTGCCGTCTACCGACCCCTCCTTCCCTGCCTTGCCGTCTCGGTTCCACAGCTCGGGTTGACTTTGGTGCTTTCGCCGCTATTGCCGTAACTCTTCCGCTTCTATCCCCCTCTCACCGACTTACTCACCCTTGCCCTGCCGTCTTTCGGTTCCACCAGCCCGGCCTCACACTCTTCCCTCCTACCGCTGATGCCGCTTCTGCCGCCCCCCCCCGCCACCCTTTCTTCGCCTGCCGTCTTGTGGCTCCATAAGCCCGGCTGCAGGTTATCTGGCGGCGCCTCTTATTCTCTCTCTCCCATCCCTCTGACCTGTCTTGTGTCTTCTCATATTGCCTCTCCTGCCTTACCGTCCTCCACTATTCACATTATGAGTATGTTCCTTGGATACAGTGATAAAATGTATTTTTCTTTATTGTATGTTGCAGTGCCATATGTATCTCTCTCTGTTTTCAATTGTTTTTGGTGTTTCAAATAATTCTGGTTGTACTCTGTCTGTATTGTAATTGTACCTCCCAGGTCGTGCCTGAAAACAGTCACTTGCTGGCTAGTGCACTTACCCGGTTAACAAAAACTAAATAAAATAAAAATAAAAATCCAGGTATCCCTCTTCCATCAAGGCCACTAGTTCAGGAAGCTTGTTACCCAGACTACGGGCATTGGTACTCATCGCCCTCCATTTTTTGATGTCCTTACTACTTTTAGCCCCATCCCCATACTTACTGTCTTTGCCTTTTTCTCCATTTCCCCTTGCCCTGCCCCTTATTGACCTCTCTACCTTGGTGTTAACCTCGCTAACTACCCTGTTTTGTGAGGGGAGGCTGGGAATTCCCTGTTCCTTTACAGTGCCTCCCCCTTTACTAGTTTAAAAGCTTGCCAATGAAGCACTGAAACCTATCACCTAGGATCTTAGTTTCCCCTCCTGGACAGATGCAGACCATCGTGCTAGTATAGGCATGTATCCCTCCAGGTGGACCCCCAGTCCCCAATGAAGCCAAAATCCCGTGCGCTGCACCAGTTTTTCAACCATTCATTGAATCTCAGGGAGCGGAGTACCCTAGCCTCACTCATCCCGTAGACGAGCAGCACCTCCGATTGATACTCACGCTGGTGTACAGACAGACTTGGGACACACTTTTAACTGTGATATGCAGCATAAACAAAAAGCAGATCCTTCACTTAACCCTTTTTTTCCACAGGTGGGGAAGGAAGTGGAAAAATGTGCCCCTCAGTGTGTTGTAAAACAGGGAATACTGTACAGAGAATACTCTAACACCAGAACTGGAGAGGTAGTAGACCAACTAATGGTTCCAGAAAAATTCCGCTCCCAAATCATGTATCTGGCACATGACATCCCTTCAACAGGCCATTATACGGAGATAGCACCCCGAATATACAGGTTACTCACCTGTAACAGGAGTTCTAGGAATGGTATATGTTGTTCATCCACACTTATTGGCAGGTATCCTTGCCGCTTTAAATCTTGCCAGAAGGTCTTCAAGCTGGCTCCTCCCACCCACCCGGGTGGTAAAACTCTCTGTTCCGCCCCATGACGCCAGATCTGGCCTGCTGGAAGCTCAGGTTGTGCCAGCGCCGGCCGGGAGATCGAGAATGTAGGGATGAACAACACATACCATTCCCAGAACTCCCCGTTACAGGTGAGAGTAACCCGTATTTCGAGGACATGGATATGTTGTTCATCCACACTTACTGGCAGACTCCTAGCAGTTCTTCGGGAGGAGGGAGGCAAGGCGCACACCCCCTACTTAGGGAATAGAGACTGGAGAACCGAGGCCCCAAAACCAGCATCCCGGCGTGACTCAAGGTCGATGTGGTAATGGGTGATGAAGGTGTGTGCTGACTTCCAGGTAGCAACCCTGCAGATTTCCTGGATAGGGACGTCCCTGGAAGCAGCCACCGATGCAGCAGTATGGCGGGTAGAATGAGCTCTTACCCTCTGGGAGGCTCCATGCCCGCCAACTTATAGCAGAGATCTATGCAGGAGGTGACCCACCTTCTTATCGTCCGCTTGGCTGCAGGTCTGCCAGGTGCGGCTTCAGCGTAGGTCACAAACAGCTGGCGAACCTCTCCCCAAATTTCAGCCGTGCGCTCCTTATAGTAAGCGAGCGCCCTTCTAGGGTCCAGAGTATGGAGCCTATATCCGGCCTCCGAGGTGTGATTGGGGTAGAACACCGGCAGAGTCAACACCTGGTTAAGGTGAAACTCCGACACCACCTTGGAGGAATTTCGGGTGGGGGCGCAGGACAACCTTGTCCCTGTGGAAGACCAGGTAAGGAGACTCGATGGAAAGCGCCTGGAGCTCTCCCATCCTTCTGGCTGACGTGATAGCCACCAAGAAGGCGGTCTTCCACGACAGGTGAGAGAGATCACACCTGTGCATTGGTTCGAATGGCCTGCCCATGAGCTTTGCCAGTACCAGCAGTAGATCCCACGGAGGTGGAGGTTCTCGCACCGGAGGGGAAATGTGGTCAAGGCCTTGGAAAAAGCTCCAGACCACCTTCTCCTGCACCACTGACTGCTCCCCGGCCCGTGCCCGGCAAGCAGAGATGGCTGCCAGGTGCACCTTAAGGGTCGTCGACCTAAGCCCTTGCTGAGAAAGGGACCACAGGTAGTCCAATATGCTCGCCAGGGAACAGGAGGAAGGGTCAAGGCCCTTACCCTGACACCAAATGGAAAATCTCTTCCATTTGAAGGCGTAGCATTTCCTGGTCGACTCCTTACGGGATGCCTCAACTACACTGAGGACCTCGTCGGAAAAACCCAAGGCCTGGAACTCTAGCCGCTCAGGAACCAGGCCATCAGGTGCAGGGATTGAAGTTCCGGATGGAACACCTTCCCCTAATTGACAGAGCAGGTCCGGGCGAGCTGGAAGCTGCCTCGGGAGCCTGGAGCTGAGGCTGAGGAGATCTGGGTACCAGAACTGGTGGGGCAGTCTGGGGCTATCAGAATCACCTGCGCCTTGTCCCTCCTTGCTTTGAGAAGCACCTTGTGTAACAAGGGAAATGGGGGAAAGGCGTAGATGAGGCACGGGGTCCACTGCCTCGAGAAGGCATCCCCCTGCAGCGAGCCCTGCTGGGGGCGGCATGGAACAGCCTCAGCCTCATTCTCCCTGGAGGCAAACAGGTCCACCTGAGGTGTGCCCAATGGGAGAACAGATCTTGTACTACCTCCGCAGGAGAGACCACTCGTGGGACGCAGCCCCTATCCGGCTTAGGGCATCAGCCAGGGTGTTGGAGGCTCCTGCCACGTGAATGGCTAGGAGATCCGCCTCCAGGCTGCGCACGAGTGACCAAATGCGGAGAGCTTCCTTGCATAGAAGCATGGAGCGCGTCCCGCCCTGGCGGTTTAGATAGTACCTGGTCGTGGTATTGTCCGTCTGGACTCGGACCACTTGACCCCGGAGAAACGGAGCAAAGGTGATGAGAGCTAGGCGGACCGCTCGGAGCTCCAGCAGGTTGATGTGACATCGGGACTCCCTCGGGGACCAGAGGCCGTGCGCTCGGTGTTCCCCCAGATGGGCACCCCAACCCATCAGAGAGGCATCGGTCGATAGAGAGACCATCGGCTCAGGGCGGACAAACGGGATGCCCTCCTGCAGATGAACTGGAACGGTCCACCACTGGAGAGCGCTCCACATCCCCTGGGTCACAGTCACTAGCTGGTCCAATGGATCGCAGTGTTGAGACCACTGGCTGGCCAGCCCCCATTGAAGGGGACGCATGTTCCAGCAGGCCCAGCGGACCATGCTGGTACAGGCCGCCATGAGACCCAGGAGGCACAGGAAGTCCCGGGCAGGGCGCGATTGCCCAACCAGTAATGATTGGGCAAAGGAGGAAAGAACCTCGGCCCTGTCCGCCGGGAGCCGTGCTCTGGCTCGAAGAGAGTCGAGCTCTGTCCCGATGAAAAGAATCACCTGCTTCGGCTCGAGTTCCGACTTGGCCTCGTTGATGAGGAGGCCGACTTGAGAGCAAACCTGGAGGGCCAGATCTCTGGACCGTTCCACCTCCTGCCTAGAGGGGGCTGCTATCAGCCAGTTATCCAGGTAAGGGTACATCTGGACCCCTCGGTGCCGCAGGAATGCTGTCACCACTGCCATGCATTTGGTGAAGACCCTGGGAGCTGGAGACAAGCCGAAGGGCATGGCTCGGAACTCGAAAAGGGATCCCTCTGCTCGAAAGCGAAGGAATCTCTGATGTGACGGACGGATAGGGACGTGAAAGAACTCATCCTGCAGGTCCAGAGAGCAGAACTACATGCCGCGTTCCAAGGATGGTACTATCTGAGCCAGAGTGACCATCCTGAAGGTCCGAGACCTTAGGAACTTGTTTAGGTCATGCAGGTCGAGAATGGGGCGCCAGCCCCCCGTCCGTTTCGGAACCAGGAGGTACCTGGACACAAACCCCGGGTCTGAGGGAGGGTCCGCTACCTCTCTGATCACCTCCTTCTCGAGGAGGAGGCGATGTCAGCTCAGCGAGCCGACAGTGAGGCTGCGGACTCCGAGGCCCCCGAGGTGATTGCTCTGAAGGGCGGAGCCTGCTCGAACTCCAGAGGAGGTCCTTTCCCACCACTTCCAACACCCACCAGTCTGTGGTAATAACGACCAGGCGGAAAGAAAGTGGCGGAGCCGCCCACGGGGGAACCTGGGGTGAGGTGCGGTTGGGGCGACCCCTCAACCCGCCACTGGGCAGGCTTGAGGAGGACCGGCCGAGGGACCTCTAGGGCTTTACCTCCCTGCTTCCTGGAGGAGGAAGCCGAGGGCTTGGGTTTGGGATGCCAAGCTCGTGCCTGCTGGCCCTGACATTGCTGGGCGGACGTGCCGCAGGCGCAGAGGGCAAAGAGCTTGGGCTGTGGTCTCGCGACCTTTGTCCCTTCTGTGCGGATGAGACCCGAGTCAAGGTAGCATTGGCTCTCGATCCTCTGCAGGTGACCTTCCACCCCAGGGTCAAGAGGTCGGTCCCCAGGAAGGGACATCCGCCAACTTGTGCTGGGTATCCAAAGTGAATTTGATATCTCAGCCATGCCCGACGGTGCACAGCCACCGTGCCGCCACTGACCTGGCACATGAGTCTCAATGTCCAGAGCAGTCTGAAGCTGCTGTTTGGCCACTGCCCTGCCCTGGTCCCACACCTGCCTAACCGTGGTCTGCAGGTCCGCTGGAAGATGAGGAACCTGGTCAGGGAGCCCAACAGGGCATGAGAGAAATGTGCCATGAGTGCGGCGAACTGGCCTGGCGAAGGCGAGGAGGACGCAGCGTAGACTTTGCGCCCAGCATAGTCCAATTTCTTGGACTCCTTGTCAGGAGGTTTGTCCATGTCCCTAGCATTCCCGGGCGCACGGAAAACGCTGTCGGTAACTAGCCCCTCGGCTGAGGGGTGTTCAAAACCAGACAAGGAACCGGTAGGGCCGCGATACTTCCTGGCGAGATGCAGGACAGGAAGCGAGGCGCTGCCAGAGCTCCAAGGCCGGGCCCACTATGGCCTCGGCCACCAGAAAGGCCTCCGAGGGAATCCCTCGGTCCAGTATCTCCATGAGGGATACCTGGCCCGCTAGGACACGGTTCGAGTTTCATCCCGTGGACTCGAGATGAGCCAAGCAATCCCAGATAGGACGAAGGGCTATCGCCCATCGACTGACCTCCAGAGGACTCCAAGTCTACTCGCCTGAGAAAAGGGAGGAATCGTCCAGACTCGGAAGAGTCCGCAAAGAGCTGCCTCAGGCCTGAGCCACCTCCACCTGCCAAGGTCGATCGGGAGTGAGGGTAACAGACAGCCTATGGGGCAGGCCTCCTGAGCCGACCGAGAATTCTTGGTCGGAGCCCCAAATAACGGCTGTGGAGGCGGAGGTTCCATCGAATCGTGGAGCAGCTGGTTTTAGCCGAACAACCGCCTGGGAACAGGCTCTCGGTAAGTCGAGGGGTGTTTCCGCCTCCCGGTGACAGCCACTTAATGGCCGGGAAGGCGACGGCTTGTTCCCGGTCAGAAGGAGCTGTTGCCACATGAGGTCCTTGTATCATCGACGTAACTTACGTTGAAGCCTCCCCTTGTCCGAGGAGGAGGACGAGGACGAGTGGCGGCGCCGCTTAACGCGGTGCCGAGACCGAGACCGCCTATGACAGCGGGATCGGCTGGACCGCGAAGAAGTCCTGAGATCGAGACCGAGAACTCGGCTTTTCCGAGACGCAAAGGGAGGGACGGTGGAACCGGCTCTCCCCTCGCTCGAGGGTTCACCCGAGGGCTCCAGAACCGAGGCACTGGCAAGCCCACTGGATCCTCAACTCCCACCGGGGAACGGGAGAAGATTCTCGGTCAGCTTGGTGACAACCCGCCCAACGGGTCGAGAAAATCTCGACTGGGCCAACGGAGTCTCGGTCAACTGACCTGACGGGACACCATGAGACCAGTGGTCGAGCCGAACGATCGATCAAGTCGGCCGATAACTCAGGAGAGGGACCTTTCCGCTCCCAAGAGCGTCGATGGAGGACTTACCGTGTCTTTCTTTTTGACCGAGAAGAAGGTCCAGCAGGCGTTGGTCCCTCTCCCTTAGTGGAGAGGACAGACAAAGCTCTTAAAGGAAGCTGTATAAGAGGAACCCAGGAGACAGGATAAATGCCGTGGCCGAGGAAGATGCGGCCTGCTGCCGCCCTCTTCGAGGGGCTTATCATCTGCTCTAGCTGATTCACAAGCCCGCCACGAGAAACCGCCGACCGGCCTCTTTTGACTTCACCGAGGAAAACGGCCTCGACGCCCCAGTTGTAAACGGGCAGCACGGGTTTCGAGGACGAGGCTGAGAAGGAAGAGCACAGGTCGCAAGCCTCGCGGATTGTGCCGCTCAAACAGTAGACACACGGAGTGCGGATCCGTCCGAGACATCTTCTGCCTGCAAGGGCATCTCCAAAACCGAGTCGACGGTCCATCGCAGCCATGAGGGATAGAAGACCAAGTCTAGAAATGCAAAACTTTTAAATTGCGAAATCAAGAATTAGGAACAGTCTTATACGCAGAGCGTTAAGAAGGGAACCTGAGCTTCCAAGCGGTAAGGAAGATCTGGCGTCATGGGGCGGAGCCGAGAGTTTTACCACCCGGGTGGGTGGGAGGAGCCAGCTTGAAGACCTTCCAGCAAGATTTAAAGCGGCAAGGATACCTGCCAATAAGTGTGGATGAACAACATATCCATGTTCCTAGAAAGGATATTACCCAGGTTTTATTGGCCCTCTATCCACGAGAACATAGCTGAGTATTGTAAAGCTGAGTGTCAGAAAGTAGCTCAGGCACGAAAAAGGGATAGAGTACCACTATAACCCATCCCCATTGCGACTAACCCCTTTGACAGGATAGCCACAGATGTAGTGGGCCCCCTGGAAAAGAGCTCCAAGGGTAACAGATGTGTACTGGTCATATGTGATTATGCTACCCAGAAGCTATCCCCATGAGAACTGCCACAGCCTCAAGGATGGCAGAGGAGCTAGCAAAGGTATTTAGCCACACTGGAATCCCCCAGGAAATACTTACTCATCAGGGGAGTAATTTTAATGCACACCTGCTAAAAGAATTATACCATCTACTGGGCGTGTTAGCAGTGCGTACTTCCCCATACCACCCACAGACTGACTGCCTCGTAGAGAGGTTTCAGACATTAAAGAGAATGTTGAGGAAGTATGTAAAAGAAGAAGGTAGAGATTGGGATAGGTACCTCCTCTATTTACTTTTCACTTACAGATAAATCCCTCAAGCATCCACTGGCTTCTCTCCTTTTTTATTACTGTGTGGGAGGAACCAGAGGGAGCCACTGGATGTGGTTATAGAACAGTGGAAAGGAGGTGGGACATCTTAATGTCGTGGAGTACATGACTCAGTTCCGCAAATGCCTGGTAAGGTACATCGGCTTGGCACATCAGAGCTTAGAACAGAAGTAAGACTTGCAGAAAGAAAGATACGATCAGGGTTTGAAGACTAAAACATTTCAGTCAAGGGACAAAGTGTTGTTGCTTCTTCCCTCCACAGAGAACAAACTACTCGAGAAATGGCAGGGCCCCGTCACCATTTTGAGGCAAACAGGAGCAGTGAATTATGAACTTAACATGCCAGGACAGAGATCCCCCCAGAAAATTTACCATGTGAACCTCCTTAGGATATGGCATGAGAAGCCTAACCCCTCCCTTTATATCCATCCTGAAGTTAGGGAGTCAGAGCTGAAGGTTGCCTATAAAAGGCTAGAACAGTCAGGACAGTTGGGGGATATCCAGATAAACCCTTAACTGGAGCCTCAGCAACAGAAAGATTTGCAGGGGGTGTTACAGAAAATTTGAGCCCATATTCACAGACATCCCAGGGAGGGCCAAAGGAATTATGCATACAGTAACTGCCACACAAGACAAGCCTATACACCAAAAAACCCTACAGATTCCCCATGAAGGTGAGGGATGAGGCGACTCAGAAAGTTAAAAAAAAAAGCAGTTAGGCATAATTGTGCCCTCAAAGAATGCAAGGTCTTTCATAGTGGACAAGACAGTGGGATATGTCTGTGCCTAGATTTTAGAAAGCTTAACAACGTGTCACTATTCAATGACTATCCAATGCTCCGAATAGATTACATCATTGACAGGCTAGGGAATGCACAGTATCTCTCCACCCTTTACCTTACTAAGGGATATTGGCAAATTCCCCTTGTCACCTGATTCACAAGATAAAACTGTATTTAGCACCTCAATTGGTTTATACCAATCTGTCACAATGCCATTCGGGACTACATGGGGCCCAGCCACTTTTCAGCATTTTATGGCCCATATACTGAGACCACAAACCAAGTACTGTGCGGCTTATTTGGACGATGTGGTCATATTCAGCCCTGACTGGTAAACCCATGTTAGACACTTCTCCCAGGTATTACAAGCAATAAAGAAGGCAGGAGTGATCATTAACCTTGCTAAGTGTGTCCCAGCAAAGACAGAGGCAAGATACCTAGGGTTCATTTTAGGCAATGGACAAGTGAAGCCCGAGGTATTGAAGGTTACAGCAGTAGCAAACAGCCCAATACCTACCACAAAAAAAGTAAGAGAGATTTTGTAGGCCTGGCTGGTTATTACCAGAGATTTATTCCCAATTTCTCAGCCACTGCCAGTTCTTTGACTGATCTCACTAAAAAGAGGTGCCCAAATAGGGTTCAGTGGACCCCTATTTGTGATGAGGCTCTTAGGAATATCATACTAACGTACTAAGAAACCAGCAGATTAGACCCTATGATCTATTAAGTCTGCTCGATTATCAGTGCCTTCCCAGGGGACTGTTTTTAGCCCCCCCCCCACACACACACACAAGGTCCCCCAGAGAGGCTCTGGGATGCACCTTCCCCCTATACCTATCCCAGCCTTTCTTGAACCCTTCCCCCATCATAGCAGCCACCAACTCCCCAGGCAGTGCATTCCAGAGCTCCACCATCCTCTCAGTGAAGTAGCATCTCCTTGTTTCCTCCCTCAGTCTCCTCCTGTCCAGCTTCATTGGGTGTCCTCTGATGGTCCCTACCTCCCTAAGCTGAAGCACCCCCTCAAGGCTTACCCTATTCATTCCTTTAAGATATTTGAAGACGTCTATCATGTACCACCTCTTCTTTCTCTCCTCCAGCGAGTACAGGTTGAGCTCCACCAGCCTCTCCTTGTAGGGCCTTCCCCCTAGTCCCAGTATCATCCTGGTCACCCTCCTCTGGACCCTCTCCAGAAGGGTAATGTCCCTCTTTAAGTAGGGGCACCAAAACTGCACACAGTATTCAAGGTGTGGTCTAACCAGGCAATTGTACAGCAGAAGGAGCACCTCTAGTCTCCTTACGGTTATCCCCCAGCTATGCATCCCAGCATTTTATTTGCTTGGGCCGCAGCCCTCCTACACTGCTCCGAGTTATTCATTTTGGCATCCGCCACCATCCCGCCCCTCCTCCCCCCCAAAAAAACCTGCAGTGTCTCTCCCCCAAAAGTGTATACATGGCCTGGGATTTTGGCCCCCAGGTACAAACCCCTGCACTTCCCAGCATTAAACGTTAGCTTCCAGGCTCGTGACCACTTCCCCAGAGTCCCCAGGTCCTCCTGAAGAGCCAGCTTCCCCTCCTCCCCCTCCCACCACTGCCCAGAGCTTCGAGTCATCTGCAAAGAGGTTCATCCCACTCCTGATACCGCTTCTGATGTCTGAGATATAGGCATTACACAGGAGTGGGCCCAGTACCAACCCCTGTGGAACTCCGCTAATGACTCTCCTAGGGATGAAACCTCCCCCCAACCCTCACCTTCTGTACACGCCCCTCCAGCCAGTTTCATATCCACCTGACCACCTGCCCCCCCCCCATATCCTCCAGCTTCCCCAGCAGCCCAGAATGCAGCACAGAGTCAAATGCCCTGCTGAAGTCTAGAAAGAGGACATCCACTGGTCTGCCCTGATCCAGCGCACTCGTCACCCCGTCACAGAATTCCACAAGGTTGGTCTGACATGATCTGCCCTTAACAAAGCCATGCTGGCGATCATCTAGGTGACCCCATGCCTTCAGAACCCCCTCCAGGCCAG
Organism: Neoceratodus forsteri; assembly: GCA_016271365.2. Classification (NCBI taxonomy): domain Eukaryota; kingdom Metazoa; phylum Chordata; order Ceratodontiformes; family Ceratodontidae; genus Neoceratodus; species Neoceratodus forsteri. Next base: position 173,778,449 of record CM057449.1, on the reverse strand, counting down.
CCCGCTGGCACAACGGGGCTGGATTGCGCACAACGCCGAGACCCGGTTCAGTAATAGACCTGGTCGCTGAGGGCTAGCTGGGAGAGAAAGATCGAGCATCCTTTGGACTGCTCTCCTTCTCCAGGAGGTAGAGGGGCTGTGTGTGTGGTGCAATAGCGGCACCCAGCGGAGGCAGGGTTCACTGCAATGCACCAACCCTGTAATAATTCGGGGGTAGGGCAAACACTGGTCATCACTGCACAGCCCCGCCCCTGCTTACAGTGAGAAAAACGCATCCTGGGTGCCTCTATGAAGCCCTCCCCCTGGGTTCCAATCAGCCTCCAGTGCCAGCTCTCCCGACCAGATACAGTAGTGTGGCACTGGTAGGAGAACAGTGCCACAACCCCATCCTATGGGGGGGGCAAGCCAGGGGTGACAGAGAAGAGCGCTGGCAATTGCCGGAGGAGGGAGCCCTAGGGGGCCATGACCAGGGCTGAAACTGACGACCGTGGATGCTAAAATGTATAATAAAAAAAAAAAAGAATCCCCTCCAGCCTCTCCTTCAAGATGACCTCCATCACTTTGCCCACTACCGACATCAGGCTAACCAGCCTGTTTCCCAGCTCCTCTCGCGAGTTGCCCTTGTGTATAGGCACAATATGGGACATTCTCCAGTCATAAGACACCCACCCCAACTGCAGGGAGGAGTTAAAAAGGTCAGTCAGGGGTGCAGCCAGGGTATCAGCCAGCTCCTGAAGCACCCTGGGATGGATCCCGTCTGGGCCCGGTGCTTTATCCACTCTTAGGACCTTGAGGCTTCCCACACCCTCCACTTCATCTTCCAGGTCCTCCATCCCTCTCCTCTTGCAGTGCAGCCCCTCCCCCGTCCTCCTTGGTAAAGACCGGGGCAAAAAAGTAATTTAGTACCTCCGCCTTCTCCCCGGCCTCCTCCATCCACTCATTCCCCATCTTCAGTCTACTAATCTGCCCCTTCCCTTTTCTTCTTTCCCTGATATACCTGAAGAACCCTTCCCCCCCCCTTTCTAATCCCCTGTGCCAATCTCAGCTCCGCCCCCACCATGGCCGCCCTCACCACCCTGGTGACCCTCCTGGCTGCCTTATCATACCCCCTTGGATATAGCGCCCACGAGAACATCTGTATCTGTTATAAGCAGCATTTTTCTCCCTCACCGTATCCTGTACCTCCCTTGTCCACCAGCTCAGTTGCTTAGTTTTGCCCCACTTGTGTCTTTCCCTTGTGCAGGCTTTGGTAGCCTCCAGGAGCCCCTTTTTAATAATCCTCCACCAGGCCTCCATGCCCATGCTTGGTCTGATCTCATCCAGGTAGCCCCCAAGGATCTGCTCCATCCTCCCAAAGTCCGCCTCTCTAAAATCAACCACTGAAATCTTTGTGTGTTCTACCCTGCCCCCTAGGTCAAGAGGGAACCAAATCATGGTGTAATCACTTCCCGCCAGTGGGTCCCCCACAACTAGGTCCAGGATAAGCTCACCGCCTGACAGGACTACATCCAGGACGCACCCCTCCCTCGTCGGATCAGTCACCAGCTGGGCCAGAAACACATCCTGGAAGATATCCAGCAGGTGCTGCTCCCTGCCCGATGAGGATGCCATAGTTCCCCAGTCTGCTCCTGGCATATTCAGGTCTACCACCACCACAGTTTTGCCCTCTCCTCTACCACAGTGCTCCCTAAGGTTAGCCACCAGAACTTCCTCTTGTTTCTCCCCCTGCCCGGGTGGTCTATATATTACCCCCATCTTCACCCGCTCACCTCCTGGAACCTGTAAGGTGACCCATAAAGCCTCCACCTGATCCCCCGCTTCCTCAACCTTGCTTATCCCTATGCCATCCCTAATGATAAACGCTACCCTCCCTTCCCTCCACCCTATCCCTTATGCACGTGGTGTAGCCAAGTAGGTTTAGGTCCGAATCACGTCTGGAAGTGGCCCAAGTCTCTGTGACAGCCGCCACATCCATCAACACACCCTCCACTAACAGCGCCTGAAGCTCTGGCATCTTGTTTCTCATGCTCCTGGTGTTAATCAGGACCACCCCCCAATGTTCCCCCTTGCCCCCCCCACCAGAGTTCTCGCTGTGTCAAGGCAATTCTATGTACAGCTCCTGTACTGAAAAGCCCTGATTTTAACCAAGTCTTTGAGGTTCAAACCAATGCATCAGAGAATAGTATTGGGACAGTCTTATCTCAGAAAATAGATGGGGAAGAACATCCAATCATGTATATCAGCAGGAAGCTACATGAAAGGGAGAGAAGACATGCTACCACAGTGAAAGAATGCTTAGCTCTGAAGTGGGCCATTGAGTCTCTGAAATATCACTTGGGGGGCTGAATTTAAGGTTTTAATTGATCATAACCCTCTTTGCTGGTTGCACCAAATGAGAGAAGAAAATCCCTGTATAATGCAGTGGTACTTAGCTCTTCAGCCCTGTACTGGGTCCCACAGGGCACGGACAAAACATGTAAATGCTGATTTCATGTCTAGATATGGTGCTGGAATTGATGTCAATGAAATATGATGGACTTTCCCTAAAAGGAGACAGTGCAGAGAAGGTACCATTAGTCTCTGTTGAGAAATGTGTTAACGCCTCAGGGTAAAGAATAATGATATCCACTATGTTTATGATGGAATGTTTATCATTAATAGGGACCCTGAGACAGAGCTTCTGAAGATGGATGGGTAGAAGCTCCATCCCTTCCTGGGACAGGAAGGTGGTAAGCAGTCTGAGATAACTTCTTCCCTCTTAAGGTGGGGGATACCCTAACCTTAGTCCATCCAAGCTGGCCCCATTGTGGGTGTGGCACCACTTGTCATGGTGGTACCCTAGGGTCCTCTTAACTCAAGATTCTGCTACAGTCTGGGGCTGGCATCAGCAGCAGGACAATCGAGAGTCTTAGAAGACATTCTCCCCTTTTATGGTGGGCAAAAATTCCTACAGCACTACTGCTATCTGGTAACCACAGTTGGCGGTGCAATCCAGAGAGCATGTGTGGAAGGGCAGGACACAGAAGCTGGAGCATGTCATGGCATGCCAGACTAGGGGGTATCCTATGTCCACATGGGCAGAGATTTCAAGAAAGAAAAGTCAGAAAATGGCAGTCAAGACTCACTAGGTGGCTTGATGATGTTCTGTCCTGTCACAACATCTATCAAGGGCCTTTTCCCTCCTCACTTCCCGACTGCAGGCAACTGGCTTGCCTTTGTTCTTGTCTGCCTAGGAGCTGAATATCACAGTCGAAGGGAGAGAGAGAGAGTGTGTGTGTGTGTGTGTGATGGATTGTGGTGCAGTGCCCTGTACTCTCTGGGTCACTAGATCAGAGAAACACCACTGTACAGGAAGAGGCATGGCTGATGACAGAGAAGTTCCCAGCCAGTGGGGATACAAGGAACAAAAAGTGAAGATGGGGAAAAAAATGTAGTCAGACTCCTCGATTTTAAAATCAGGCATGTGACCAGTAAGTGAAACTGCAGTGAATTACAGCTCAATCCCCTCTACCTATTAGTGCAGGAAGAGAAACTAACAGGAAACAGAACAGCATGTCCTGTCTCCAAAACCGCTGACTGCAACACAAACACAAACCGAACTTGGGGACATTGTGCTTGCAGAGGCATTTTTCCCTGTCAAACAACTTTATCCTAGACATACCAATTTTTAGCCTGACAGTAACCTTGCTGCCATCAGCACTTGTTTTGTTCCAGGGAGGAATTATTACCTTATCATTACTGTCAATGTTGGAAGCAATATGGGCTAGAGGTTACAGAACTGGCTTAGGAACCAGGAGATCCCAGGTTAAACCTGCTAGAGTCACATACTTGGTAGGACCTTGGGCCAGCCACATAACCTCCCAGAGTTCCAATCCACCCAGCTATGCAAATAGGTAGCAGTGGGGCCCTTTTGAAATGATATGTTCAACTCGGCAGGGCTATACTGGGTAAACTGTAAAATAAATACAATTACTCTACTCCCAAACAGGCTCTCCCAGTTCTTGTGTTGGCCAGAAACCACCATCTTTCTCGAGGAGTAAACCCCAGGGTGTGTGACTGCACTCTTTTTGCAGAATTAAGAGTGTTTGGTTCATCTTGAGAACATCAGTGCCACCCATTTTGTCACAGACTAAATCGTTGCCATTCACTGGTCACACCACTCGGCCAAACACTGCCAAGACAGTTGAGTTTGGCACCCAAAAATCCGATCTGACTTTAAATGGTGTGCAACGATTATCCAAAAAGCCAACAACTTTAGAATCCTAGAGCAGACACTGGTTCAAAAGTAACAATTTCAGACAAATACCCTAACCTCTCCTTCCACCCATGCTTCGGGGCTATCTTAGTCTCATCTGTATACTCTCTGCATACACATCCCCTTATTCTTTTAATTCAAGGGTACTGCACTGTATTTTACTTACACAGTCTTGTATTTATTTCTTCCTTGTAATTTATTTCAACTGTATCCTATAACTCAGCACCTCAAACATTCAGACTTGCTGCTCCATGGTGCGTTTTTTCCTCGGCACTGATCTGTAATCTGCACTCCCTTTAATTCTGCACCTTTATTGTTGGCTCTCTCGCCCCCCCACAACCACTGCCACCACGAATTCTCCTCCTCTACAGGCCACACCTAGAAAGGAGCTTCTTCTCAGTGTGTCTACCCATGGCAACAAATTTTAAATAAATAAGTTTAATGTGCTCCTTAAATATCTATTTAGTAGACCCAGGTCCACAAAAAAGGCAAATTTAAGATGATACAGCAAAAGGAAATTACAGTAAACATCAATGAAAATGTCATGATTTATACATAGTATCCTTCCCCTAGACAAAGTAGTCCTACTCTGGGAATGCCACTCACAGATCTTAAAACACAGAAGACAGTGTCACTGTTCGGAAAAACACTAACATTAATTGCCACAAGATGACACTGACTCCCATAACACGACACAGCCGTTTTCTGCACGCAGCACATAACACATACCCATCTCTGTCCACCGAAGATACACAGAGGGCTGAAATGACAGATGGAGCGGTAAGCAGCTTAACGCATGTGAACTTAACACGGCAAGGCAGTACACAGATTAATGCATGGCAATTAAATAACATGGCAAGGAGCTATAAATACTATCCACTGCGGTGACATGCTGTGCTCCATCACACGACTTGTCCACATGAACATAGGGTGATGCGATGCATGTTGCGGTCAGCAGCGATGTGGCTTCGGCGCTATCTGGTCACCAGCGGCACACAGGTAACCCTTTGCCACAACTGTGCTGCACTATGACAGCCTTCAGCGTCGGTGAAGTCCCACTCCAGATGACCGCTGTGTCTCTGCAGTGCCAACTTTGGGGTTGGGGGGGGGAGACACACAGACTGACACACACACAGGGGAGATTGCAGCATCTTTCCCTTTCAGTTTCTCTCTCCCGCCAGACCGCCCAGTCAGAACATGTACTTTATACAGGGGACAGTCATCAAATGATGTGAAACTCCTTCAGATTCCCGCACTCACGCAGTGCCTCCTCAAGGACCCAGCTAAAAGGGGGATGGGGAAACAGGACTGTGTGGGTGTCACGGTGAGTGGACATTGTCGGGTGGAAGGGTTGGGTGGGGGCTGTGTGACACTTCGGGGGGGGGGGGTGTTTGACAGACAACGGGAACCCAGTACTAGAGACACACACACACACACAGTTCAGCAAGGATGCTCGCTGTGTGAAGCACCCGCACCTCACAGGGAACAGCGGACAGTGTGCCTGCACACAGCGACAGACGCAGACACGACATTGCACTACCTTTTTATTTATTACATGTCACGGTCCCCCATGGAAACACCTGCTGGAGGGGAGAGATGGAACCAAAAGTCAGCACAATGAATGGTGATTGCACTGCACTCCCTGTCTCTCTCTCTGCCCACAGTAAGCTACTGTTCTCTCTGTGTCTCTCCAGACACTGAGCTGATCATCACAGGGGACAGCAGGAGTCAGGACCCAGGAATAGATCAATGCGTCTCTCGACAGTCACAAAATAGAGGTTATTTACCTGTAAAGTACAGTTACGTAAGAACTTACTGTAACAGTAGATCTTCGAGAGAGGCTCTTGCAGTAGGTAATTACATATAGGACTGATGCCGGCCGGCGTCCAGACCCGACGGAAAAATGTCTAGCTAGCAGTCTCTGGCGGGGGACAGTCCCCATGTCAGGTGACCGACGTCATGCGGCATCAGTATAAAGGGGCGGTCCCCTGCGCCCGCCTTCCAGTTCTTTCCCACCAAAGGCCAAAAGGCAAGACTAGAAAAAAGTGGATATTTCCCATCCTGGAAAAGGAGCTGAAACAGCTTAGGGGGATGGAGGACAGGAAGGTATTACCTACTGCAAGAGCCTCTCTTGAAGATCTACTGTTAAGGCAGTTCTTGCGTAACTGTACAATCTTACTTCGAGAGGGCTCTTGCCGTAGGTAATTACACATAGGACTGAGTCCCAAGCAGTCTAGAACAAGGAGAAGCAAACGGGAGGAGGAAAGCTACTCAGAAGTAGACCCTCTGGTTGTGAAGGCCTTAGGAAAAGAGGCCTTGCAAAACAGCCAGCCCAAAGCCTGCTCTTCGGCGAGAGGAAATGTCCAAACTGTAATGTTTCGTAAAGGTATACTAACATACTATTTGCCAGCAGATTAGGCCTTACGGTCTATCGAGTCTGCTCGAACCTAGGACAGAAGTCCAAGTGCCTGCTGAACAAATGTCAGCCGCTGACACATTCTTGAAACAAGCCGCAGAGGCAGCGACCCCTCTGGTGGCGTGGCCTCTAACTTGACCCGGCAGGGTCTTGTTGTACTTGTCATAACAGAAAATGATACAATGAGCCAACCATTTCAATAGGCATTGCTTAGAAACAGCATTGCCTTCTCTTTTATAAGCAAAAGAGACGAATAGTTGATCAGTCTTTCTGAGATCCTTCGTCCTGTTGGTGTAGTACCTCAGGATTTGATGAACATCCAAAGTATGCAGGAGGTACTCTCCATGATTAGAGTGCTGCGTAAAAAATGGCAGGCAACTCTATGGATTGATTCAGCGTCGATTCCGCTACCACCTTAGGGAGAAACTTAGGGTTGGAACGCAGAGCCACATGTTCCTTGTGAAAAATCAAATATGGAATTTTATACATCAGGGCCTGGAGCTCGGAAATCCGTCGAGCAGAAGTAATGGCCACTAGGAAGAGAGTCTTCCAAGAAAGGAACTTTAGGTCTGCTGAGGCTGCCGGCTTGAAAGGAGGCTGAGTAAGCTTCTCTAAAATGAAATTCAGATCCCAAGGAGGGGCAGGAACCCGGATAGGGGGTCATAAGTGAAGGACCTCTCTCAAAAAGATCTTAGAGACCTCCAGCTGAGCAAACGTTCTGCCTGCAAAGGGGACATGATAGGCTGAAATGGCCGCCATGTGAACCTTTAAGGATGAATGGCTGAGACCCAGGTCAAAGAGGTGTCGCAGGTAATCCAGAAGTCGGCCAACAGAGCACGAGAAGGGCTCGACATCATTGGAGGCGGCCCAAATAGAGAACCGCTTTCATTTCATGGCATAAGTAGATCTGGTTGAGGGTTTCCTGGCCTCCACCAGAATCTCAGCTACTCGGGGTGGGGGGGACCCCGAATCGGGCTTGAGCTATATCTGCAGGAGCCACGTGTGCAACTGAAGGGACTTGAGGCCTGGATGGACCAGGGTCCCCTGATCCTGGGTCAGCAAAAATAGCGACAGAGGAAGAGTAATAGGAGGTTCCTCTGAGTACTGTTGCAGAACAGAGAACCAAACTTGCCTGGGCCAGAAAGGAGCGATCAGAATTATTCAAGCTCCTTACAAACCGAGTTTCTGCAAGACCCTCGTAATCAGTGGAATCAGGGAGAAGGCATAGACGAATCTGCCCTTCCAGTCTAAAGACAGAGCCTCTCCCCAAAAAATGCCGCGCCCTGGAGCGAGTGAGCAGAAGACTGGAAGTTTTGAGGGGATGCAAAAAGGTCTACCTGTGGAGTTCCCCAGCGCAGGAAGATGTCGTCCATGACCCCCGATCCATTTCCCATTCGTGAGCTAGAGCAGATGACTGGCTGAGCCTGTCTGCCAGTGTGTTCTCGACCCCCGGGACATGAGATGCCGTGAGGTGAAGGTTGTGCTGCACTGCCTAATCCCAGACTTGCATTGCCTCTCTGCAAAGGGGGTAGGAACGAGTTCCTCCCTGTTTGTTGATGTACCAGACCACACACATATTGTCCATCTGTACAGCTAGGTGACCGGGAGACAGATACAGATGCACAGCCTGAAGAGCATACAGCACTGCCCTTAGTTCGAGCACACTGATGTGAAGGGGCTTCTCAAGCTTGGACCAGGAGCCCTGGGTCCTGTGAGGACCGAGATGGGCTCCCCAACCCTCGCCGGAGGCATCCGTAGTCAACGTCTGCAAGGGGGGAGAAAGACCGAAGGGAAGTCCCCGGCATAGGTTCTCCTGAACCATCCACCACTGCAAGTCCGGAGCCATGGGAGTGGAGACCAGGACAAGTTGATCTAGGTCACCCACTAGCTGATCTCATTGAGACCAAAGCATCCACTGAGAGATTCTCATGGGGAGACGAGCACGAGGGACTGTCGGAATTGCAGCTGCCATTAGCCAGAGGAGGCGAAGGACTGACCTGGTGCTGACCCGCCTGCGGCTGGACAACAGGCTGACCTGGGCCTGGAGAGTGGCCGCCCTGTGTAGGAAGGCCATACCAGAGGTCGTGTCCAGGATCGCCCCCGATAAACTGGAGCCTCTGGGACAGGATCAGATAGGACTTGGCCTGGTTGATGGTAATACCCAGGCAAGAAAAGACCTGCATGGTAAGGGAAAGGAAGCGCAGGAGTTCCTTCCTGGATGGGGACACCAGGAGCCAATCGTCCAGATACAGGAAAACCTGCACCCCCTGGGTAGGCAGGTAGGCCGCTACCACCGAAAGGCATTTAGTGAACACCCGGGGCGCCGAGGAAAGACCAAATGAGAGGGCCTTGAACTGGTAGTAGTCCCCCTGGAATGCAAAACGCAAGTATTTGCAGTGGGAAGGGCGGATAGGGATATGCAGGTAAGCATCCTGCACATCCAAAGCACACAGCCACTGTCCCGGCCGGAGATGGGGCAGGAGGCTCTGCAGCGAGAGCATCCTGAACCTCTTGTGCTCCACGAACAAGTTCAGGGAGCTGAGGTCGAGAATCGGCCTCACGTCCCCTGTTTTCTTCGGGACCAGGAAGAAATGGGAATAGTACCCCATTCCCTGAAGAGGAATGGGATGGTTCTATCGCCTCCTTCAAGAGAAGGGAGGAAATTTCTTCCTGGACCAGAAGAAGATGCTCCTGCGAGTACGACGACCTTGGGGGAGGGTGTCGAGGGGGTTTCTGAAGAAACTCTATTGAGTGTCCCTCTGCAATGAGTTGGAGCACCCAGGAATCTGACGTTATCCTCTCCCAACCCAGGAGGTGGAGGAAAAACCTCCCTCCTACTGGTGCCTCTGGAAACACCAGAGGCTGTGGGAGAGGAAAGGAGTCGGGTGGTGTGGGGCAGCGTCGCGGCTGAAAGCTCCCGCTGCTTTTTTGGGTGGTGGTGGGGACTTGGCAGCCGAAGGGGCCCGATGTTTATTGGCCCACTTTCCCTGTGGTTTTGCCCTTTGTCAATTCCGCCTGCAAAAGGGACGACGCTGCGCTGGAGGGGGATTGTACATGGAGTCCACAGACTTCAGTGTAGTCCCTTTCTCCTGCAGATCGGTGATAATGTCCTTGACATCACCACCAAACAGCACCAAACCCCGGGAAGGGCGCTTCCTGAATAGCGGACTGCACTTCCGGGACCAAACCTGACACACGGAGCCAGGCATGATGCCGTAAGCCTATGGCGAAAGTCGAGCTCCTACCAGCAGTGTCCACTGCCTCGTATGTGGCATGAAGCATGTACCGACTGGCCGAACGAGCAGAACGGACAAAGTCAGCCACTTCCTGTTTAACCTGAGAGTCAGGAAGGGAGTCCAACTTGGATTTCACCTCACTAAGAATTGCCTTCTGGTAATCCCCCATGTGACAGACATAGTTCAGGGCCCTAATACCCAGACTGGAAGACGCATAGATCTTCATGCCGTACTGGTCCAGAAGACGAGATTCTTTGTCAGGTGGAGATGAGCTTAAATGCTTCAGATTAGCTGACCAGCCGTGAGCGGCGCTAATCACAACCGAGTCAGCTCGACGGTGAGAATCAAAGAAGTCAACACCCTCAGGAGCCTGGTATAGCCTATTAGACTTCCGAGGAAGAGGGGCTAATGCTGACAGTTGCTTCCAAATGGTGGAAACAAGGTCGGCATGAGGCTCAATCCAGGGTGGCACCAAGCTCAGAGCGGTCTCATGCAGATCCAGGTGCTCAGCGAGTTTCTTACTCTGTGGGTCTGGCTCCAAGGAGCGCCACTTATGAACTTCCTGGATTTTGTGCAGCAACTCCGAGAAAGAAGGATCCTCCGGAGGAGACTTCGGAGGAGTCCTAGGTCTGGGTTTGGTCGGAGAGCGTGGCTCGTCGTCCGAGTCGGAACAATCAAGAGTCATCCGAGGTGTCCGAGGAGGAAGAGGAAGAAGACTCCCTCTCCCAGCATGGGGGAGGAATGGACCACTTAGGAAGCCCTTGGGGAAGCGTGTCCTGCCCTCCTGGAACCAGAAGGCTCGCCTGGATCCAGAGGTGGGAGGAGTCTGTCGCCTGGGCATACGGGAGCCGGAACCATTGCCAGGAGATGACTCTCCACCTCTCTGGTGAACTGAGCCTTGGCCTCAGCCCACCAGGAGGCCAGAGTCTCCTTCAAGTCCACCGGTGGCTGAGGGGGTGGTGGAGGAGGAGGGGGATATGGATACTGAGTGTACCAATAGGGTGCGTATCCGTAACCCAATGGCGGGAAACCAGCCGTCGGGTAGTGAGGCACTGAGTACTGGGGCGTCGGATACTGCGGAGCTGGATAAGACGACGCTGGATAAGATGGATACCCGGGAACCGGGGGTCTGACGGAGCAGACGGCCCGGCCGGAAGCCCAGCGGGCAGGCCTGGAGCAGAAGGCCCGGCGTTGGAGTGGCATCCGGAAGGGGGATGTCGCCCAGCGTCGGTAGGACCGGTGTCAGAGCTGGCGTCTGGGGAACCGACGTCAGGTCGTCTGGCCCAACGGGAAGAAGGCCTGACAGGGGCGCAGCAGGAACCTCTGCATTGCCCGGGGAAGGTGGGGAGGAATCCTCGGGGTAAGGCTGAGGAGACCCAGGGTCCCCGGAGGGCAGCAAAGGCTGTGGGAAGCCGGGAACGGTGGACGTAAGAGGGTCCGACGTCGGCTCAGCTGCCACATGGACATTGGGTCGGCCGACGTCCGACTTATCAGCAGAGTCCGGCGGACATCGGAGGAGCCGGTGTTCGACTTAGTGGACCCATCGCCCGAGGCAGGTCGCTAAGGAGGGGCAGACTGGTCGGGCGGGAAAGTGGCCGTGCGCCGCCCCAAAGGGTCAAGTGACTTATTGACCGTCTCCGTGCGAGCGTCAGCAGAGCTGATATCTGGCTTACCAGAGCCGCTTGAACCAGTAGGCCGCACAATGACGGCTTTACCGGGAGCGGAGGCCTCCAACAGTCCGGAGGCACCCAAAGGGCCAGAGTGCGAGCCAGACAGGTGGGCTGACGCCACCTTGGAAACTTCCAAGACGGCTGTCATGGAGCGGTACCCCGGAGGGGACGTTACATGGAGCACAGCGACTCCAGCCGGAGTTGCGTTGGAAGAGGAGCCCCTGTCCCAATGCTTCTTCTTGTCCTTCTTCTTACAATGGTCTTGGAGGGAAGTGGACACCTGCTGGAGCTTTTTCAACTCCTTCTCCATGGAGGACATCTTCTTCTTGAGGATATGGGTCTCCAGGGACTGCTGCCTCCGTCTGCGGGTGGCAGCATTAAATTTAAGGCAGTGCTGGCACTTCTCCACCTGATGGTCCGGGCCCAGACAGAAGAGACACTGGGAATGGCTGTCCTTGTGCAGGAGTTGGGCGCTGCATGAGTCGCCCTTATTTTTGTGCTCGGAGGGTGTAGGGGACGACATACACCAACGAAAGGCTGACGATTAAGTCGAATATCATTGAAAAAATTATGCTAAATACTACCGGCGACAGAGCTGACGAGCGTTGAACTTTACCGCGAGGCGCTGACACAAGCAAATGGCAGGAAAGAACTGGAAGACGGGCGTGGGGGACCAGCCCTTTATACTGAAGCCGCATGACATCGGTCACCTGACGTGGGGGCGCTCCCCCGCCACTGACTGCTAGCTAGAAATGTTTCCATCGGGTCCTGACGCCAGCCGGCATCAGTCCTATATGTAATTACCTACTGCAAGAGCCCTCTCGAAGTAAGAGCTATAATTCTACTACTAAAAGAACATTAATGTAAGAACTTACCATAACAGTAGATCTTCAAGGGATCTCAGTCATCAGGTCACACTGTAGGAACTTCACCGTCAGAGACGCAGGATCCACATGGAAGATTTTCCAGCAGTAGAAGACAGAGGAAAAAAAAGATGGCAGAAGGAAACCAAGGGTCCATCTAGTCTGCTCGTGTTCCTTGGACCTTCTCAGATCCCAGGACCTATCCCCTCTTCTGCCTAATGCCTCCTACTGCTCCTGTTGCTTTCAATTGTGCTTTAGCCTTGTCCCACCTCAGCTTGAATGATGTCACGGACTTTGCTTCCACTACCTCAGCTGGCAGTTTATTCCATGGCTCCATGACACTTTCTGTAAAAAAGTGTTTCCTAAGCTCCCTCTTGGAACCTCCCCCCCCCCCAAACTTCCACTTGTGCCCTCTAGTGTTAGAGTTGGAGACTCTGTTGAATAGGTCCAAGGATGGCACCTTATTTATTATAATCAGGAACTTGGTGTGTTTCAATCATGTCACCCCTCTCCCTCCTTGCTTCAAGTGAGAACATATTTAATGTTTTCAGACGCTCCTCGTATGAATGCTCTTGAAGGCCCTGGATCATTTCAAGCGCTCATCTCTGGACAGCCTCCAACCTGTTTATATCCTTTTTCAGATGTGGACTCCAAAACTGGACACAGTACTCCAGATGGGACCTTACCAGGGACCTGCAGAGTGGCAGTATTACCTCCTTCACCCTGCTGTCGAATCCCCTCCCTATGCACCCTAGCATTTAGTTGACCTTGCTATAAACTTTGTTGCATTGGCTTGTCTGTTTAAGGGTGCTGCTTATGATGACAACTAGGTCCCGTTCTTCCTGCGTGGCACTGAGCTGTACTCCGCTGAGGTGGTATTCTGTCCTTGGGTTCCCTTTACCCAAATGCATCACCTTACATTTTCTGGCGTTGAAATTCAGCTGCCAGACATTGGACCATCTTTCCAGCCGCAGTAGGTCTTTTTGCAGGTCCCTAACTGCCTCCTTGTTGTCAACCCTTCTCTCCTAGCTTGGTATCATCCATGGATAGGGCAATTTTGCCCTGAATACCTATGCCAATGTCACTGATAAAGGCATTAAATAGGACTGCCCCAACACTGAGCCTTGGGGCACACCACTAGTTACTGTGCCTTCATCAGACTTCACCCCATTGATCACTACGCTCCTGTTTTCTGTCCATAAGCCAATTACCTATTCAATCAATCAATCAAAATCTTTATTTATCCAGGCGGGCACCATTGAGCAAGGCTCATTTCCAAGGTGGACCTGGTCATGAATACGTCGAAGTACAGTACAGAAGCAGGTATACAAAAAGCAATAATATACAAGGAAGAAAAAGTATATACAGTGTATACAGTACAGTACAAGGTTGAAATAAAAAAAAAAAAAAGCATTATTTTACAATTGAAGACGTCAGCAGATGTACAATCAACCACACACATACAGGGGTTATAAGCAGAGATCTTTTGAGTGAGGCAGCCGGCAACTACACATATAGGGGAAAGAGGCCGTGTATGGGGTGGCAGGTTAGAGAGGTAAAGAAGAGGAGGGATGTATTACTGACGACTGGGGGAAAAATTGAGCTAAAACCACAGAAAGTGACGATGGCTGTCGTGTACTTGTTTATTATGATAATGACGGAGGAGGCATAGATAACTGGGTACTCAACCAGTACCACTGGGGCTGTCCACGCCAGTGTCACCTGTCGATGTCACCGACCCTATGAAGGCGTGAGTGGCCCCGCTCCCTCCTCAGTTCTTTCCCCCGGAGACTAAGGGAGCAAACCCATGCCTTGGGGGACCGAGGAGAGCGGGAGAGAGAGAGGTGTCCAGGCCAGAATAACAAGCTGGATACACCAGTTAGCCAGTTCTGAAGAGAGAGCCCTATAATAGGGGGATGGTGGTAGAGAAGGCAGACCTGATGACTGAGATCCATTAAAAGGATCTACTGTTACGGTAAGTTCTTACATAACTGTTCTATCTTCTTCGGGGGGTGTCTCAGCCATCAGGTCACACCGTAGGAACGAGTCCCAAGCAGTAACAGGTGCATCAGAACAGTCTGGGAGGAAAGCCAATCAAAGCCTAAGACAGCAGGCCCTGCAGGACAGCCCGGCTGAAGCCTACTCCAGCTCTAGAAGCAATGTCCAGACTGTAGTGCTTGGTAAAGTATAGGTGGTACTCCAGGTAGCAGCAGCACAAGTATCAGTGGCTGAGACTCCCTTGAAACAGGCCACAGAGGTAGCCATGCCCCTAGCTGAGTGGGCTTTCACCGCCCCTGGTAACTTTTTGCCATGCTTGTTGTAGTAGAACACAATACAATGGGCCAACCATTTGGACAAACATTATTTGAAAACTTGAAACACCCTCTCTTCCTGGGGCGAATGAAACAAAAAGTTGCTTTGTTTTTCTGCAAACCTTAGATTGGAGTGTTTAGTATTTCAGGATTCTGCGCACATCTAGAGTATGAAGCAGTGCTTCCCTTGGATTGGCATGCTCCAGAAAATAAACTGGTAGGTGGATAGATTGGTTCTGGGTAAACTCAGACAACACCTTAAGGAAAAACTTAGGATTTGTGCGCAAAGAGACCCTGTCTTTGTGAAAAGTCAAATACGGCTCCTCATATCAGAGAGCCTGAAGCTTGGAAATCCTTTGAGCAGAAGTAATAGCAATCAAAAATAATGCTTTCCAAAAAACAAAGCATAACTTGCAAGTCCCCGCTGGCTCAGATACAGGGTCAATTTCTCCAAAACAAAACTTAAATCCCAAGCCAGGACAAGGGAACGGATTGGAGGTGTCAGGTGCAAGATACTCCCGAGAAAGGTATGGAACACCAGCCCAGTGGCGCTGAGGGTTGAGGCGCTGGATGCCACACCTTGCACTACGCCGGCAAAAACGACCTCTGGTCGCCAGGGTGCTGGCATGGGGGGGGGGCAGGATTGAACGTTGGCTCTCCTCTCCCGGGTAAGGGGTGGGGTCACCTGCCCATAGTCCCGCCGTCACCGAATGGAGGTTTGGTACCAGCACAGGCAGTCAATGGCGTGACTGGAAGGGAGGGGCGTCCCGAACGGCATGCGTGCGCTACGTCAGGGACGTGTAGGGGTTGGGAGAAAACCCGCAAAAACCCAGAAATTACATATGAAAAAAAAGATATGGGACACATTTAACAGCCACGGTACGACTGCCCATGTGCTCGTGAAAGGCAGAAATAGCCAAAAGGTGCACCTTGAGAGAGGAATACTGGAGGCCTGAGTCAGACAGTAATATCAGGTAGTTCAGAATCTGTCTTGACAGACAAGTAAAACGGTCCAGATGATGTTTGGCAGCCCAAATGGTAAACCTCTTCCACTTCATGGCATATGCAGCTCCAGTGGAGGGCTTACAAGCTGCCATGAGGACACATGCCACACTCTGAGCTACTCCAAACCAGGCAAAAATGGCATGAACTGCGACAGAGCTTTTGCGGAGACACATGCGAACAGAGTAGATGGCGGGAAAGAACTGAGGAGGGAACGGGGCTGCTCTCGCCTTTATAGGGTTGGTGACATCGGTATGGACGACCACAGTGGTACTGTTGAAAAATCTTCTGTGTGGATCCTGCTCGACCAGTCCTACAGTGTGACCTGATAACTGAGATAACCCCAAAGAAGATCAGAAACATAAAAAGTGACAGCAGGTACTGCAAGGGCTGCGTAGCCCATCCAATCTGCCCTTTTTTGTTGCACTGCTTACGCTGCAGACCCCTCCAGGTTTACGGCACTTTCTCTTTCACCCCTCACTTATGCCTTAGGATTCTCTTGTGCTTATCCCAGGCTTTTCTGAATCCCACCACTGTTTTCACACCCACAACCTTCACTGGAAGACAGTTCCAGGTATCCACCACCCTTTCTGTGAAGAAGTATTTCCTCACATCTCTCTTGAACCTAACCCCCTCCAGCTTTATATCGTGGCCCCTTGATCTGCAGCACAGTCTCCTCCAGAAAATACCTCCCACTTGTACCTTATTCATCCCCATGAGGTATTTAAAGGTCTCGATCATATCCACCCTCTCCCTCCTCTCCTCTAGAGTGTACAGGTTTAGCTCCATTATCCTCTCCTCATAGGAAATTTGATGTAGACCCTGCACCATCTTGATAGCCTTCCTCTGACGGCCTCCATCCTGCCAATGTCCTTCCTGAGATGTGGTCTCCAAAACTGGACACAATACTCCAGGTGGGGATTTACTAAAGACCTATATAGTGACAACACCACTTCCCTCTTCCTGCTGGTAATACATCTACCTATACACCCCAGCATCTCACTAGCTCTCCCGATTGATTTGTCTCATTTTCTGGCCACCTTCAGGTAATCAGATATGATCACCCCAGGTCCCTTTCCTGCTTGGTCATTACCAGTATCTCTCCCCCCATTTTGTCCTGCACAGGGAGAGGGGAAGGGAGGGAGAACTAAAGATCAAGTAGAATCTGCGGTGATACTGTAGGTAGGGAAATGGGCAGACTAGATGGGCCAAGTGGCCCTTACCTGCTGGCAAATTCTATGTTTCTATGGGTGGGGTGGGCACAGAGGGGATCTGCAAGTAGGTCCAGAACAGAGGCAGTTTGAAGGATTAAGGTGTGGGCAGTCTAAAGATCTCCAAATCAGAGTGAACTCACAGACCAGGAACTAGAAAAGGAGATCAGGAAGGAGTCAATGCAGGGTAAGGTGGTAAAATTGGGTGACTTCAACCTACCGGATGTAGAATGGAGCAACCCTAATGCCAGCAGCAGTAGACGCCAATTATTACTGGAGAAGTCCCGAATGGCTTCTTCATCTAGATACAAAGAGAGTAGACAAGGGATTGGGTAATTCTTGACCTAGTACTGACAAACTACGACTATGTGAGGACATAAGCATAGCTGATCCCCTGGGAGTAGCGATCACCTTTCAGTGTGGCTTCAGCTTGACACGGGAAAGAAAATACTATAACGTGCGTTCTTGATTTCAAAAAGGCAGACATCGGCACAATGGGAGTACAGTTAGTCAATCATCTGGCTGGGGGGGAGGGTGAAGCAGCAAGGGGGATAGAAGAGAAATGATCTATCATAAAGGGAAAGGGATACAGATAGTCACCAACATCTGCCTCAAGTTGAAGGGTAAGAAGAACAAACACAGGGGTGCTGGTGCACAGAAAGGTAATAATAAAAGTACTAAGGGAGAAAAGGGCCTCCTTTAAAAGATGCAGGAAGATTCAGAAGAGGGTGGACAGAGTGGTCTACCTGGACAAACTCAAATCAGCTATCACAAAGTGCAGAAGGCCAAAGCAACAGCTGAACTGAGAACTGCAGAAGGAGTCAAGGAACGTAAAAAAACCTTTTTTTAGTCATCTGGGTAAAAGACAAACGAAAAAGGAATTGTTAATTCAATTCAATTTCAATTCAAGTTTATTGCAGGAAAAGCTCCATTGAGCAAGCTCGTTCGCAAGGAGATCCTGATCACTTAAAAACAGGGACATATGCATATAGACAACAAGGATAGGTGCAATACATAAAAGCAAGATTACAGGTGATGCAAAATACAGAACAATCGCATAGCAGCAATAAAAAATAAAAAAGTACGATGCACAGAAAAAATAGTTAAACTAATACAAGGGATAGAGAAGGGGGTGGATGATAGTATAGGAAAGGCAGAAGTGCTGAACGAATACTTCTGAAGATAAACCAAATTACCTAAGTGAAGTAAAAATAAGGGGAGGAAGGGGAAGGTAAAGATGTGAGAGAAGCAGATCACAGCCAACAGGGTTCTTCTGCTGAAACTACTAGCGGCACCATGCAATTCTGCTTAAAGTTGGACCAGCATAACATTCTGTGGTGATCTGCATATGCAGCCCATGATGCTTTGCATTGTGTGGGCATGTGTGATTTTATATACATCACCAGTACAAAGCTGATTGAGTCCGCTCAATCTGCTGTGTGCTGGTAATTTTTTGGTTTGTACTGACAGACCCACTGGCTGACCTGTACAACAGCTCCCTAGAATCAGGCGTCGTACCACATAAGTGGAGAAGTGCAAGTGTGGTGTTCTTGCATAAAAGCAAGGCTAGGGACGAGCAGAGGAACTACAGACCGGCCCACTTGACATCAATCGTTGGCAAACTGATGGAAACCATTCTTAAAGGTGACCGGCAATTATATTTGCCACACGGCTGTCCCTCTAATAGTACTTACCTGCTAGCTGTGGTCTCCATTCGGCTCTAAAGCATAATTTTCTACTTGGTACTTATTTTGTAATGTAACTGTACAGAGTGTTGCCAAATGTGGAAACTGAGGGGCTCCCAGAGGAGCCCATCGAGTATCACCTAAGACTTATGGGTAAAATCTCATTTTTCTGATAGATCTCAAGAGTTATTATTGAACACAGCAAGGAACAGAGTTCATTTTAGGTTTTTACAGCATCAGCAAGAGTGTTACTGTTTAACAGTATACTTACAATTAGTTTAGGTCTCAAATTAGCTAAACGTATACTTTTGAACAGTGATCCTCTTACTGACACTATAAAAACTTAAAATCAATACCCGCTCCCTGCTGTGTTCAATACAACAATAGCAGGATCTATATCACAAAAATGAGGATTTTCTCCATAAGTCTTAGGTGGCATCAGGGCTCCAGATAAGGGGAGTACTGACCTATTTTACTCACTTCATTTTAGGAAATACTCTTCAGAAAACTTTTTTAATGAGTACCAGTACTCACCCAAAATTTGTAAGTACTCCACACGCCAAAGAATAGTGCTTCATAACATAATTAGTGATTCAAAAGGAGAATTTTTTTCCAGATTTACAGCACTTGTACCTATCCCAGTTTTGTTTTACTTACTATATTTTAAAACTGGTGAATAAATCACTCCTGCTTGCCAACATTATCTGGAATATTGTTGGCACTTGATCAATTCTTATCTAGAAAAAAACAACACTGTTCTAAAAAAAATTTACTCCTCACTCCACTCTGTCCAAACATTTGTACGCATCTGAATTTGGTTTTACTCACTTCACTTTCAAAATGAGGAGTACAGTACTCATCCCAAAATATCTTATCTGAAGCCCTGGGTGGCATTTAATCAGGTTCCTCAGGGAGCTGCCTCCACTTCTGTATTTGCTGACACTATACAAAGTTACATTACAAAAAAGTACCAAATGGAAAATTATGCTTTATAGTTGAATGGGGACCTCAGCTAGCAGAATAAGTACTGTTACAGGGGCAGCCCTGCTAGCAAATATCACTGCCAGTCACCTTTAAGGCAAGGCTGAAGTATCTTGAAGGAAACTGGCTCCAAGATAACAGACACATGCTCTTCTGGCAGGGAGGTCATGTCAAAAGAACTTTATTTTTTTTGACTGTATCACTAGGATGGTGAACAGGGGCCAGACAGCAGACAAATTGTACCTGGACTTCCGCAAGGCTTTTAACTCAGTCCACCATGAAAGACTGATTAAGAAGTGGGATGACCTAGGGGTGTGGAAAGCAAGAGTAGAAGTTGGAGGGAACACTGGAGGATGCAGATTACAAGTGGGGTACTACAGGTGTCAGTGTTCAGGCTGGTGCTGTTCACATGTTCATGAATGACACAGGATGGAGGGAAAATCTGCCTTTTTGCAGACAACACCAAGTTCTGTGGGACGGTGGACACAGACAAAGGGATACAGAGCATGAGAGAAGACCTAGAAAGGTTGGAGGGATGGTCCAGATTCTGGCAACTGGAGTTCGGTGCCAAAAAGTGCAAAGTCATATACATGTGAGTAAACAGAACCCAGAAGTGGTGTACAGGTTGGGGGGGGCTGTCAGTCTCCTAGGAGTAGAAAGACTCTATGCAATGCAGTAAATCAGCAGGTAAGTAAACAGGATGCTGGACTGCATAAGAAAGGGGTTCACAAGCACAAGAATGGAATCCATACCACCTTCGTATGGACACATGCTGCAGATGCACCTAGAGTACTTTGTGCAGTTCTTGAACCCCCCTACCACAAAAAGGACATAAATCAAATGGAGGCAGTGCAAATAAAGAACACCGAAATTATTCCGAGGTACTTGTATGAACAGAGGCTGGAGAATGTCAGTGTTTCCTCACTGGATGATAGACAGGAGGTGGGGACATGATAAAGACCTTAAAGTACCTAACAGGCACTGTAGCATGCTAATGTTTTAATACAATGAACTGTGAAGTGTCCCAGCAAATACCAGGAAATCAGCCAGGTCAAATTCTAAAAGTCTGCACATGTGGTCAAATGGTCCTGCTGTTTATCCCCATGATTTACAAGGAGGAGGGGCAGATCAGAAGTGCATTTTGCCAGAAGGAACCATAGCAAATCATGGCAGAGTCCTCAGGGCAGTAAAAAAGAGGAAAATAGCCCCAAAGAAGATACAGAAAGCTAGTTTTTTTTGTTTTGCTAGAGCAAAAGAAAAAAACAAACAGAAATAGAGAAACAAGGTAGGGGAAAAAGGGGAGCCAAACAACACAACACAGAACCAGAGTTCTGCAGAAAAATAAGAAAACAAACAAATTACAGGTATTAAACCTAACATTGAGCTTTCTGCCCATCAGATTTGTGTGTCATGTAAAGGCCTCGTAATTTATATCAACACTACGTATTACAGTGCTCCATCTCTATAAAGAACCCTTTATAACAAACTTCCTCTTACAGTGAACACCTTTGATGGTTCCCATTGTTCACTAAGTAGGTATATTAGTACCTCGCTATAGTGAACACCTCAGCTGGCTCCAGAGGTGTTCACTATAGAAAGGGAGCACTGTAATGAACTCCAGATATCTGTGGACTTGACACAGGTGATAAGGAAAGCTACTGGCTTCGTCCAAGACTGAAAGGGTTCAATAATGCCTCAGATATAACATGTGTAAGTATGCCCAATCCAGGTTATACTTTCACACACCCTGGCGACTCTGGCATTAAGGTCAAAATCAGGGAGTGTATCAAATGTGATACCCCCTTTGTGATTCATGCCCTGTAGTGCCCATGTGGTTTGACCTATTATATGTGAGAAGAACCATGTGCCCTTTAAAAACTAGAATCCAACAGCAGCTTAGATTAACAGGAAATCTGAAAAAGGACACCCCTGTAGGGCTGCATTTTTGTCAGACCCATGCCTCTGACCCAGAAAAAATGAAATTGATAAACTCAGTCCAAAATAGGAGAAGACAGACTAAGTTACTGACACAAGAAAGTTTGTGGATATTTTACATTGAAGTTTAAGCACAATGGGCTGAATGATCAGTGGGATTTAAAGCCATTTCTTCAGTCTCTATTTAGATTAATTAAGCATTTTTTTTTTTTTTAACATAGAAACATAGAAGTTGACGGCAGATAAGGACCGCAAGGCCCATCCAGTCTGCCCATTTCTTTTTCTACCTTATAAATGTGCCATCGACCTTTGCTCTGTCAGTGGCCTATCTATTCATACTCACCTCTATTGCTCCCTTATGCCTATCCCATGCCTGTTTGAAGCCCTGAACTGTATTCATAGCCACCACGTCTTGAGATAGGCCATTCCATGCATCCACTATCCTTTCTGTGAAAAATAATTTCCTCACATTCCCCCTTAATTGGCCCCCCTCTAATCTCATGCTGTATCCTCTTGTCCTGCTATTTTTCTTATATTTAAACATGTTAGACTCTTTCACCTTGTTAATGCCCTTAAGGTGTTTGATTGCCTCAATCATATCACCTCTCTCCCTCCTATGCTCAAGGGTATACATATTGAGCTCTGTTAAGCTGTCCTCATATGTCTTCTGATGTAGTCCATGCACCATTTTAGTTGCCCTTCTCTGGACTGCCTCAATTTGGTTAATGTCCTTGTGAAGGTGTGGCCTCCAATACTGCACGCAGTACTCCAGATGGGGCCTAACCAGTGTCTTGTAAAGAGGGATTATTACCTCCCTCTTACGACTTGTGATACCCCTACTAATACACCTAACCCCCCAGCCTTACCTACTGCTTTAGAGGTCTGCTTGGATGATTTCAGGTCATCAGTGATGATGATGCCCAAGTCTCTTTCTTCCTTTGTGACTGCTAGCAACTCCCCTCCCAGCCTATAGGTGGCTTCAGGGTTTCTCTTCCCTATGTGCATGATCTTGCACTTCTTTGCATTAAATCCCAGTTGCCACTCTTCTGACCATTTTGCTAGTTTATCCAGATCTCTTCTCATTCTGCCCACTCCATCCGGATCATCTACTCTGTTGCAGATCTTGGTGTCATCTGCAAACAGACAAGCCTTACCCTCTAGTCCATCTGCAAGGTCACTAATGAAGAGGACTGGCCCCAGGACTGATCCCTGAGGTACCCCATTTGTGACTTGCATCTCTTCTGACTGCATACCATTTACCACCACTCTCTGTTTTCTGCCCATCAACCAGTCTGCCACCCAGTTGACCAACTTCTGACCCACCCCGAGCCTACCCAGCTTATTTATCAATCTTCTATGTGGAACAGTGTTAAAAGCTTTGCTGAAATCAAGGTAGGCGACATCAACTGCTCCCCCTTGGTCCACCACTCTGGTTACCCAGTCAAAGAAATCTATGAGATTAGTTTGACAGGACCTTCCTTTTGTAAACATAACCCTTCTCAGGCAATGACTTACTGTTTCTTTTTTCTTTCCCTCTACGTACCCTTGCTCTATCTTGTATCCTGACAGCCTCTCAGCAGATTCCCCCCCACACACAAAGTCCCTCTATTAACCCCTTATCCCATTACTCACCTCCTACCTCTTCCCCCCCACCAAAGCTCAAATTCTGATTGGAAAGCAATTTTGGTATGAAATTCTATTGAGCCTGGGAGATTGCTTTAACTGCTACATTTTCTATCTAGAGTGACTCTCCTTTTATTAGTACCACTCGGTACAGTGCATTAAATGTTAAAATATTTCAGTATATCTGTTTGAATATTCTGTATTAACATCTTGTACCTAGGGTGTGAGTTAACAGGAGCTGATAATGGGCGGTCTTCCTCACTGCTTCTCATAGCATGGTGACTTAAATATCAATGCAATGTTATTTGAATTAATTAACCCTTGCCTACTTCAGCTGCTATCACAGCTCTTCTGCACTGGCTGACAATCTGTGTTCCTGACAGTATTTAGTGAATTTCATGCTGAATATGACAGACTTGTAACTTACTAAAGGGAGCGCTCTTGTCAGCTGTGCAGTATTTTGAGCCAATCACGTTCTTTGCAAATCCTATGCACTTAAGAATATGTATGATCTTTGAATATTTATTAAGGGATGCTTTCTCTGAAAGACCACACCCCCCTGATGAAAGGTCATTAGACTCAAAGTGCCAAGGCTGTTTGTGGTGTCTAGCCAACCATGAAACTGTCTCTCCACTTTTATCAATAAACTAAGCACTTTTTTGAAGAAATATCACAGAGTGGACAGGGGTTTGCATTCCACGAGTGCAAGGGACTTCCTGGTTTGGTGCTTTCACATTGGAGCTGGCTGCCCCCTCTCCCCTGCACCAGCCCAACACAGAGGTCTTCTCACAGTCCTGTCTTCCAGGATGGAGTGCAGCACTTGGATGAACAGAGGTGGGAGAATGTGACTGTTTACTCACTGAAAGGGGGGGCGGGGGGAGAGAACAAGACCATGACAGAAACTTCTAAATATCTAAAGGGCACTGTGGCATACTAATTTTATTTCAACACTGTATCCATATGTAATTTTGACTTGTGTACTTATCCTAATCCTTTGTAATCTTCCGGATTGTGTGTGAAAAATGACAGTCCCTGTCTAGTGCACCTACATGGTTAACAAAAACTAAATAAATAAATCAATGTTTTAATACTAAGAATTGGCAGACTTGAAGTGTCCCAGCAAATACCGGGAGGCCAACCCGGTCAAATTCGAAAAGTCTGTACATGTGACCAAATGGTTCTGCTGTTTATCCCCATGGTTTATAAGGAGGGTCATTTGGGTAATAATCTGTATCTGTTTCTGGTGGTCTACTGGCAGGGTGACACCCTGGGAAAAGTGATACTGTTGACAATCATTTAATGCCAAAAGCATAGCAAATTGGAGGAGGGCTGTTTGAGTATAGATTTTCTTAATAATGGAAGCACAGCAAGGGTCTGGTTTCCAAAACTGTAACGGGATTCAAGAATGCATGGGATAGGCATAAGGGAACCTTAGTGGTTAGGAAAGGCATAAGGGAACCTTAGTGGTTAGGAAAGGGAGGGTAAAGACAGAGATCAAGCAGGGTGTGTGGTATTACAGTAGATATTGAAAATGGGCAGACTAGGTGGATCAAGCAATCCTTATATGCCATCAAACTCTAAATTTCTATGTTCCCAGGGAAAGCATGTATCATTCTGTTACAAACACAATATTTTTATCTGTGAGAGGCATGCCATAGAGAAGAAACTGTACTGAAACATGTATGAGTTGTCTCTATAAAGGGCCTACCTCACGGTGAGCAAGAGGGAGAGAAAGGGGTGGGGTTAGCGTGTGGTCCTACAGGCTGGCTGACTGAGACTGGAAGGGGGAGAACCCTGATGTGTGTGTTCTAGTTCTCCGAAGACAAAAGACTGTGCTATTTCATATCTTCACCTGTGTGTTTCACCTGGCTATAGGAAAGCTAAGTGTGCATTTTTATTGTTTAACTCCTTTTATTTTCAATGTTTTCTCTTGTAAGCACTTTTGTTCTATTTTGGCCAGTGTGTAAATATATTGTGTAAGTAAAATTAAGTCTTAGCGCAATATACAGACTCCGTGAATTTCTGGGGTAACAGCAATTCTGAAGAGGCACGCTAAATCTATTTTCAGTAATTTGAAAAACATATTCCTTCCCAACACAGGGAAAGGAGTGGAGTGAAGTTTGATAAGAAAGAATCCACACTTCACCTGGGGTTCAAGCAGTCAGCCCTGGCTTGATCCAGGGAGACTGATATCTGAGAAGAGAACATCTACAATGTACAAAATACAATAACACTGAAAGAAATCAAAATACATAATTTAAGAACACTTAAAGAATAAATAGCCAAACAGTAAATTACCATAAAGTCAACTGCAGAATGGGCAAAACAACATAAAACAGTAAACAGAAACAAACCAAGAAACAGGGAGAAATGACAAACTAAGAGAGGGCAGTGCTGGTGGAAGACAGGCGAAAAGGAATCCACCCCAATATCAGAAGCAACTGCAAGAGTGAACAGAGAACTCGCAGAGGAGAGGAGAGATTTCAGAGCAGGAAAGAAAGGAGCAGAGCAAATGGAAGGCGGAAGAGAGCTCCATAGTTAAGGGAAACATAACGAGAAGGCAGCTTGGCCAGCAGCAGATTTCACTTGAGGGAGAGCAAGGGAGCGAGGGCAAGCATTACAAATGGAGTAAGAGGAAGGAGGAGGGGAGAGGAGAGATGCAAGATGAGAGGATAGAGTCAAACCAATATTTGGAGATAAAGGAGTTACAGTGAGAAAGGCACCTTGCATCAAGAGAGGGAGAGGAAGAGGGACGAGTACAGGGTACAGTGGTGTGTACATAGGGGTTTATCAAGGGCAAAGGAACAGAAGGCATAAAAGAGAGGGTCCAGTTTAGCTAATGTGGACTTTGGAGCAGCACTACAAACAATGTCTCCATAGTCGAAAATGGGGAGAATCATCTTAGTAAGGATTTTGCTGCAAGCAGGAAGTAGAATGCTTCTCTTATTTCAGTACAGCGCTACAGGCCTGGGGTGAAGCTTCTTGTGGTTAGCATCCACATGAACAGAAGAATCAAGGTGGTGATCCAGCCAAATCCCGAGGTTCCTTGAAGGAGACATCTTCAACAGTTACACCATCAAGGGTATGATAGGAGGGAAGGGGTGAGACTCTAGTAAGCCTCTGCCTGGTGCCAAATGTCACAGAGACTGTTTTCTTAGCACTAAGTGATAACTGATTTTCTAGAAAACAGAGCTGGATGTTGTTAAAATCCAGTTGGAGCTGGTTCATGAGACCAGGGGCAGAGGAGCCAGAGGAAAAGAGTACTGTATCATCTGCGAACATATATAAATGGACTCAGGGGGGCAGACACTGGGGAGGTCCTTAGAAAAATGGTGAAAAGAACTGGGCCAAGGACAGACCCTTGGGAGACACCTGAGCTAACAGGGAGTGGGGGAGACAGTCTCCAATATGGATAGTTTGCAACCTGTTCTCAAGGTAGGAGAACAACTACTGAAGCAGAGAGTCCAGCTACCTGAAGCTTGTCCAGGAAAATGGAATTGAATACAGTGTCAAAATCTTTGGTTACGTCAACAAAAATGACATGCCAGAGAGGATAATATCAGTGATCCAGAGGAGAGAGGTGGAAGTGGAGTGTGACTTTCTAAAGCCAGACTAGAAAGGAGTGATAAAGGAAGTTGAGCCAAAAGAAGTGGGAGAGAATAAGCTGTTCCTGGAGTTTAGCCAGAGTGGGAAGGAGACAAAAAGGACAGAAATTACTAGGGGAAGAGGGGTCACATTTGGGAAGGGGAATGACAGTAGCCAACTCCCAGAGGAAATGGAGAAAATGAATGCACAGAACAGCTGGAACTATGATAAAAGTTAAAGATGTGTTCCTTGAACGTTATGAATTGACTGTTGATGCATATCTAGAAACATAATGAAGAAAGTGGGTACAGCTTTTCAATTTGCTCAGGAGGTGGTTAGAGGGTACAGAAGCATCCTCTGCTGAACAAATTATAGAGGTGGTGTTACTGGAACAGTTTCTCAGGTGCTGTCCAGAAGATCTACGGGTATGGTTGGCTGACCGAACCCCAGGTTCAGCTAGGCAAGCGGTTGAAATGTCTGACACGTGTATGGCAAACAGACCTTTTGCTAGCTGTAAGAGTGTTGGGGGAGGGAGAGCTGGGTTTAAAAGGATGGTTAAGCCAGCAGGACAGCCTAACGGGAACAACTGATACTAAACTCGAGGGGGAGCACCCCCTGTTCTCCAAAATGAAAAGGGATCGGGGGAATGCAACTGTAATGTGTGCCCAGCACAGAAGACCCAAGGACCAAGGACAGCAGGAGGAAACCCTAGCACCTCAAGCTCTCACAGTGTTAATTATGTAAGGGGGAAATAAACCATAATTCAGCTAAGTACAAGCTGCCTGCTGAAATTAATGGGAAGCTTACATAAGCTTGGAGAGACACAGAAGCTACTCTCTCCATAGTGCATCAGGATTTAGTTAAACCTGAACTGTTCCTACCTGATCACTTAGCTATGGTAAAATGTGCAGTGGGACCACCTGTGCCAGTCCCACTGACTCAAGTCTTCCTGAGTTGGGAAGGGAAACGAAGGAATGGAAAATGTCAGGGTTAGTGAAGACTTCAATGTAGATATGCTTTTGGGAAATTACCTAAATCAAGGAGTGAAACTGTGTGCGCAGTTACACAGAGTCAGACCATTAGACTGAAGTTTGATGGAACTGACAGCAGGAAGAAAGGGCCTGAAAGTATGTCAGTTTGCTCCAAGTCTGCTGTAGTGCAGGCTGACACTGTATCACACCAGGAGGCTGAATCATTCGACAGTCCAGCAGCTGAGAGGTGCTGAGAGGAAACTCGAGTGTGCTGTCTTTCCAGAAAGAGTAAAGAGTATAGATTTAAAAGGTGCTTTACTGAGGGAGGAATCCTTAAAGGACCTAAGGGAACAAGCAGACAATGCTGACCCTTACCCTCAGGGTGGGAGACAAAGGGGAGTGCTTTGTATATATTGGGAGAATGGCTTGCTCTATCGCGAGTGGGTACCGCAGGAAGATGCAAAGGAATGACAGGTGTGCAAACAGCTGGTAGCACCTAAGGAGTTTAGGCAACAGCTGTTCAGCACAGCACATATTACACTTGCGGGATACATGGGGGTGAAACAGATCAAGCAGAGGTTGATACAAAGCTTCTGCTGACCCAGTGTCTAATAAAAGATGTGTTGGAGTACTGTCACACTTGTGATACATGTCAGAGTGGGAAAGTAAGGGGACAAGGGCAAGGCAGCATTAGTTCCTTTACCCATAATAGATGTACCATTTCAGCATGTCGCTCTAGTTATTGTGGGGCCTCTGTGTCACCCAGCTCAGGAAAGAGGTACATTCTTATGGTGGTGGATTTTGCCACCCTGTACCCCAAGAGTGTGGTAATGTACTCCACAGAGGCAAAGAAAGTGGCAGATGAACTATTGAGGATCTTCAGTCAGGTTGAATTTCGTCAGGAGATCTCATATCACCAGGGCACAAACTTCATGTCCGCTCTAATGAGGAGTTTGTGTGAAAAACGTGGGGTGCAGCAGCTATGGGCTTCATCATACCACCCACAAACCAATGGTTCAGTGGAATGCTTTAATAGCACCTTTAAAACCATGCTCAGAGATTTTGTAGAGCAGCATGGGAGGACTAGGGACAAGCATTTGCCTCATCTATCTGCCAATAGGGAAGTCCCACAGAAGCCCACAGGGTTCTCACCCTTTGAACTCCTGTGTGCAAGCAGGGCGAGATTTAGTGCTGGATGAACAGGAAGGCAAGCTTGCTGCCCCAGGAGATCAGTGGTAGAATACATCCTTAACCTTAAGGAGAGGTTAAAGGAGTTCATGAGCCTGCCACGGGATAACATGGCAGTCCACAAGAAGCAGAAAAACTAATATGACCATAAGGCCAGGGATAGGACATATGACGTCAGACACAAGGTAATGCTGCTTAATTCTGTTCGACAGAACAAACTGCATGCAGCATGGGAGGGTCCATTTCTAGTGGTAAAACAGGTGAACTCTGTTGTAGAACTGCCCAACTGGAGGTGCAAACACATGGTTTAGCATGACAACATGATGAAAACTTATAATGACAGGACAGGCTGTCATGATGGTTTGCAGCCAGTCAGATATCAGTGAGGGGGGAGCGAGCCACAAATAGACCTACTAGGAGGAAGCATCGCTGGACAGCGTCACCCTCTCACAGCAGCGGACGCCTGCACAGATGACACAAATGTAGAGGGAGATTCATTCTGTCAGCACCATGTTCTCAGCAAAGCCGGGGCACACACCACTTCCAGAACACTGGGTATACAAAGGAATTCCAAGCACCGCTGAAGCAGCGTGCCTACAGAGTGCCTGAGAATGGGAAGCACTACCAGCAGGAGGAGCTAAAGGAGATGCTGCACTTCAAAGTTATTCGGGAATACAGTAGTCCTTGGTCTTCACCCATTGTTCTTATCCCGAAAATGTATGGGATGATAAAGTTTTGTGTGGACTACAGGAAGCTTAATGCTGTCATGGTGTCTGATGCAAATACCATGCCACGAACAGAGGAGATACTGGAAAAGCTAGGTGGGCCAAAGTACCCAACAACTACAGACTTGACAAAGGGTTACTGGCAGGTACCGTTAACTGCTGAAGCAAGGGAGCGGTCAGCATTTATCACCCTTTTGGCCTGTATGAATTTCTGGTCATGCCATTCGGAATACAAAATGCATCAGTTACCTTTAGAGGCTGATTGACCAAGTGTTGTCAGGGGCAGGTAACTTCACCATGGCTTACAGTATATGGATGATGTTACTATATTTAGCCAAACGTGAGGGGAGCATTTGACACATGCAAGCGAGATCCTTCAAAGACTGCAAGCTGCAAAGCTGAAAATCAAAATGAGAAGCATCAGGTGCGCATGGCTGAAGTGCCATACCAGATATCGAGTTGAGGTGGCACATCCGGCTGGCACCTGCAAAGGTGGAGGCTATAAAGGGATGTTCCACAACCAAAAAATGTGTATGAGCATTTTAGGGGGACTGCTGGATATTACAGAAGATTCTGGCTAATTCCAGCACAACTGCAGCACCCCTCACAGATCTTACCAAAAGGAGAATGCCTGAAAGGGTGCACTGGTCAGAACGCTGTGAGAAGGCCTTCTGTCAGCTAAAGAAGGCCCTCTCTCAGGTTCCAGTGCTAGCCAGCCTTGACTATGGTCTAAAATTCATAGTGCACAAAGAAGCATCAAATTTTGGGGTGGCAGCTGTGCTCAGACAAGTCGGTTCTAAAGGGGAAGAACACCCTATGAGCTACCTGAGCTGAAAACTCCTGCTGAGAGAAGTGGCATGTGCCAATATAGAGAAGGAATGCCTGAGTGTAGTTTGGACATTGCAAAAATTGCAGTCACTTCTACGGCAGGGAATTTACAGTGGTCACAGACCATAATCCACTAACATGGCTATGATGCACGAGAGCCAAGAACGCCAGGCTGGTGCTTAGCACTGTAAGAATACAATATGCACATAGAACACAGGAAGAGTTCACAAAAATGCCAGTGTTGATGGACTGTCCCATCTGATGGCACAGCATGGCTTACGCCATCACAGTGTGGTGCTGGCATACAGTGCCAGTATCACACTTAGTGAGGGAGACGTGGTGTACTAATGTTTTAATACACTGAACTGGCAGACTTAAGTATCCCAGCAAATACCAGGAGGTCTGCCAGGTCAAATTCTAAAAGTTGCACATGTGACCAAATGGTACTGCTGTTTATCCCCACCGTTTTCAAGGAGTGTCATTTGGGTAATACTCGTTACCTGTTCCAGACGATCAAAGTTTATTCCTATAAGCATTTTTGTTCTATTCTGGCCGATGTGTATAAATACATTGTATAATACTATTTTAGCCAATGTGTAAATATGTTGTGTAAATTAAGTAAGTCTTAATTAGCACATTATACAGACTGGTTGTGCATTTTAATAAAAGGGGTACAGTTTGTGACTTTCTGGGGTAACAATCATTCTGAAGAGGCAAGCTAAATCTAGTTTAAGCAATCTGATAAGCACATTCCTTCCTGATACAAGAAAAGGAGCAGAGTGAAATCTGGCAAGACATAACCCACACTTAAACTGGTATTCGAGCAGTCAGTTTTTGCTTTATTTGGGGCAGTGACTGGGCTCGGAAGGTTAAGGTGTCTGGGGTGCATTATCCTTGCAGAGGGTTAAGCATGGGTGAAAGGACACAGTAAGGGGTGAACACGGGTAAAGGTCTGCAGACAGCTGCGAGAAGGGTGCTGGTTGGTGCGCGGAAGGGTGGATTTGCCACAGGCACCAACAACATAGACAAAAACATTTGAAAAAGCGATGCACACAGATATAGAAAAACACATAATTTGTTTATTCAAAAAGAAAAAAATACTCACCTTAGTAATTGTGTTTCTTCTAATGGAGTCTTGCTGTATTCTGACATTATGCAGTTAGCCCCAGCACTTGAACTGCTCCGGAGAGGAAAGAGTTAACTCTATGCCAGAGCATAGAACGTTGAGCTCGAGCTCAGTTCAAACCTCTGCTGCACTTTCAAGTGTAACCGTCAGATTCTTATGAGCTAATCCTAACTATACCTGCAAGGTGGAAATTGTAAAACTACTAGCCAAAAAGCAACCAAATGTTTTGGTTCCCCAAAGGACTCAAGTCGAGAACTCCCAAACAAAAACTAGGCAGTGAACAAACATAACTATAAAAAACAATACAACATAACACACTCCCCTTCTCTATCTAGGGGGGAGTGCCAAGTGCACCCCTGAGGTGCAACACTGCACCTGCCAGCCCACTTCCCATAAAACAGGCTCTGACAGGGGAGTCGGGGGGGGTCAGATACAGCAAGACTCCATTAGAAGAAACAATTACTAAGGTAAGTAACTTTTTCTTCAAACAACATAAAGTCTTGCTGTATTCTGACATTATGCAGACTACCAAGCAGTACCTCCATGGCGGAGGGACGAACCTATTTTGGGAATAGGCTCTGCAGTACTGCTGTACCAAAGCTAGCATCACTCCTAGCCTGGATATCCAGGGAGTAATGCTTGGTGAATGTATGGACTGTTTTCCACGTGGCTGCTTTGCACATCTGTAATAATGGTATATCTCCGGCAGCAGCCAGAGAAGCAGTTGCACCTCTAGTCGAATGAGCCCTCAGACCTGAAGGGGGTATTTTGCCTAGCTTCTTATAGCAGAATTGTATACAAGAGACAATCCAACTGGCAATAGTCCTCTTAGTAGCAGGTTTGCCCTTTCCCACTTCCCCATAAGTGAGAAACAACTGAGGACAGTCAAACCTAAGAGCCTTAGTGCGCTCAAGGTAATAACTAAGTGCCCACTTGACATGCAAGCTGTGTAACCTTCTCTCCCCTGAAGAAGAATGATCAGCGAAGAAGACAGGAAGAGACATGGACTGGTTCAGATGAAAATCTAAAACCACTTTGGGTAAGAACTTTCTGTTAGTTCTAAGGACCACCTTGTCTCTATGAAATGAGAAACAATCAGGCTCCACTGACAAGAGTTTGTAATTCACTGATACGCCTGGCAGAGGTAACAGCTACCAGGAACACAGCTTTCCAAGTCAAGTACTTAAGGTCTGCTGAGGCCAAAGACTCAAAAGGGGGTTGCATAAGCTGTGCAATGCAAACATTAAGATCCCAAGCAGGAGTAGGATCCTTAAAGGGGGGATTGTTATGGAGCAATCCTTTAAAGAATTTACAGAAAACAGGATGAGATGCCAGTGAGAAAACCCTTCCCACTGACAGAAATGCAGAAACAGCTGCCAAGTGTACTTTCAGGGAAGCTGGTTTGAGGCCTAAGCCATTAAGATGAACCATATAATCCAGAACTGCAGCAAAATCTGCAGTATCTGGAGATATCTGCTTATTGGAACACCAAATGCTGCATCTTTTCCATTTGGAATTATAGGTTTTTCTGGTGGCAGGTTTTCGAGAGACTTTGAGAATATCCAGACCCCCGAGACAGATGCAGGTTTGCATATTCTAACTCTTCAAGAGCCACGCCTTGAGGTTGAGAGACCGAAAGTTGGGGTACCAAATCCTCCCTTGAGAGGAGGTTAACAGATTGTGATTCTTGGGAAGAGATAGGGAAGATGGACTGCTAGGGACAGCAAGAGAGGATACCAAGGCTGCCTGGCCCAGCCTGGAGCAATAACGATCACTTTGCAAGACTGTGACCTTATCTTGACCAGAACCTTGAACAACAGAGGAAAAGGAGGAAGGGCATACAGAAATTTCCCCTGCCAATCCAGAAGTAGAGCATCCAGAGAGACTGAGCCCAAGACTGGGGGTCTGCAACAGAAGACAGGAAGTTGGTGATTGTCTGGGGCTGCAAAGAGATCTATCTCTGGAGTCAATCAATCAAAATCTTTTTTTATCCAGGCGAAACATCGTTGAGCATGACTCATTTGCAAGATGGATCTGGTTAGGTTAAGCTGTTACAAACATATATGTGCAACCAGACAAGGTAATACAAAAGGTTTAGAGATTACAAAAACATATAACAATCATAGATAATCGTACAGAGACATTCTTTACAAGTACGATATCAATACATCGAACAAGATCTATAATTGTCCCACTGGGCAAAGTTATTCAATATGTAATTGCGAGATGGGCCAGGGTGGAACACGGTGGGTATAACAGAACAGAGTGATGTGACTGAGTACAGAAGTATATTTGAAAACAAGTCCATAACAGACAAGAGCATACAAGAACTAGTGTTCAAGGCAATAGTGTAAAAGGATGGCATATGCATATATTCAGTCTGGAAACAGTAATGAAGGAGAGGAAAAGGGAAGAACGTGGAGGTGAGAGGAGAGGCAAAACTGCAGGGACCTAATGGGATGGGAAGAGAAAGAGTAGCAGGTAAGCAGAATCGAGGAATGTGAGGGGACGAAGAAATGGCTAGAGATGCAGAGGAGAGAGAGTGGCAGGGGAGTGGGCACGGAAATGGTCTCAACCAGAGGATACAAGCGATTACTATCCTGATGATGGGAGACAGAGGCTAAGTGGGAGGAAGGGAGAGAGTGGGGCAGAGGTGGTGAACGAGGGGATGGAGAGACTAGGTCTTGGAAGGTCAGTAGACTTACCAGAAGTTTATTTTGTTAGCGTACTGTGCATGGCAGGATGGGGTTCTATGAGAGACACAGACCCACAGCGAGGGTGGGAGAAACAATTGCAGACTTCATTGAATGATCGGGAGTATATGCTCTTGAAGGTGGAGAAGCAGACAGGGGTGCACAGTTTAAGAGTTTTTTGTATTTTGTTCCCAAGTGCAGGCAGCACGTAGCTTATGGCTGCTCTGCCAAAGCAAAATTTAGCCATAGGTACTTTGAGTGAGAGGATGGATGAGCTTCGTAGTGAATAGTTACCTATTATGTTTAAAGGAAGGCAGTTGATGATCTAATGAGCTAATTTTTTTGAAATAGCTCTGAAGGTCCAAAGTGCGACATTTCTCTCTCTTCTAGATTTAAGGGAAGTCCAACCTACAGCCATGTACAGAGAACAGTGATGCGTGCCGTGTGGGAGACCCATAATGAACCTCAGGGCTCTGTGGTAGAGTGTGTCCATTTTTGACAAACAATAGGTAGGGCAATGGCTATAAATGAAATCCGCATAATCTATCAATGAAAGAAATGTGGATTGGACCAGCCGTAGCTTGACATCTCTGGTAAGGAATTGGTCGATTCCAAAGATTTCCAGCCTCTGCCTTAGTCGTTTTAGCAGATCATCAATGTGTTCAGTGAAGGAGAGTCTATGGTCTAGCTACACTCCCAGCTACTTGAATTTTGGGACATATTCCAGTTTTTCACCTAGTAAAGTGGTGATCTGAGGTACTGGGCCAGCAGTTGCAGAGTTGGTTAAAAGGGTAGATGGCGAGAAGAGCATGGCTTTCATTTTTTGGCGTTAAGGAGGAGCTTTTTATGAATAAGTTGGCTCTGGAGAAGATTGAAATCTTCATAGGCTGCTACTGGTGTTTGTCGACTTAAGTATAAAACAGTATCATCTGCGAACAGGTGAATACTAGCCTTGTTTATGTAGGAGTCGATGTTATTGATGTATACTGCAAACAGTAGCGGACCTAGGATACATCCCAGGGGCACGCCCTGCTGGACAGGTTTGAGAGGTGACACTTCGCCTTCGGCTTTAACTTGCTGGAGGAGTCCTGTAAGATAGTTAGTGAACCAATACAGTGATGAGGAGTCCATGCCTATGGACTGCAGGGAGAGGAGAATCAGGCTGTGGTCCACGGTGTCGAAAGCCTTGCTTAGATCCAGAAATACAGCACAGACATAATTCTTAAGGTCCAACTCCCTCTGCCAATCGTTGGTCACTTTGGCGAGGGCTGTGATGGTGCTATGGTTAGCCCTGAAGCTGGACTGCATTGGGTTTAGTAGATTTAACGTTTCGAGGTGGGACCTCAGCTGCGCATTCACTATTTTCTCCAATAGTTTGGATAAATCTAGAAGGATGGAGACTGACCTGTAATTGTTAAGGTCGCAGAGGTTCCCTGATTTAAAAAGGGGGATGACGTGCAGTCTTCCATGGGGGTGGCAGAATACCCTGAGACAATGATAGGTTAAATAGTGGGGTAATAGGAACGGATAGTACATGATAGGCAATCTTTATAAAGTATGGGTCTAAGGAATCAGCACCAGCAGTTTTCCTGGTGTCCATTTGCAGAAGGAGATCTTCCACCTCTTTTAATGACGCAGGTTCGAATTTAAATACAGAGTTGGTGATAAGGGGATCGGGATGGGAGGTGGTGATCTGGGTGCGTAGGGCGAATGCGGGAGAAGTGTCAACGGCTAGGCCCGTGGTAGCAAAATGGTTATTGAATGAGTCCAAGATCTCCAGCCTGTCAGTGAATGTAGAATTCCCAGAGTTAATCTTGGTCGGAAGGGGACTCCCCAAATCGTGACCGGACAGGTCCTTAATAGTCTTCCAGAATTTAGTTGGGTTCCTGGTAGCAGAATTGAACTCCGAACGAAAGAAAGCAGTCCGAGTCTCTGACAATTTTCGTACAGACATTTCGTAGTCTTCTGAAATGGTTCCAATCCGTAGGGGTATTAAATATGCCGGCTTTTTTCCAGACCTTTTCTCTTTTGAGCAACATAGCCTTGAGTTCAGGGGAGAACCATCTACAGACTTTATTCCTTATGCGGGTTTTTTCCAGGGAAGCATATGTGTTGAGAGCTCTTGACACGATATTCTGGAAGATATCGTATGCTGAAATGACAGTTTTAGCCAGGTAGAAATCCTGCCAATGCAGGCAGTATTTGAGCTCGTCTAGGTGAGCAAACAAGTCAAAGTTACACCTTGATCTCTTTACTGAGAACTTTTATGTGAAGTGTGGTTTGCTGGGAGCTCTTATACAAGCGATGAAACAATGGTCGCTGATGTCAGAAAATAAGGTGCCAGCGTGCGTAAAGAGATAGTGGGGTTTGCTCACCAAGATGACATCCAGAAGGGTACTGTTCCTAGGGTTCCTTTTATTGTGGCACGTTGGTTCAGTAATAAGTTGAGAAAATCCATGGTCGTCGCAGAAGGTTGTGAGTGCCCCATCTTGAAAAAAATCACTTTTAACACTAGGGAATCCAGGGACCATTCATAATGGCCCTGAGATATCCTGCTCAGAGCATCTGCTAGCACATTGTCCTTCCCTGGATAGTGGACTGCCACCAGAGATGTCTGCAGAGAATAAGCAGAGACCATAATTTCATGTCTTCTGTGCACAAGGCCGTAGATAGAGTGCCTCCCTGCTTGTTGATGTACCACAAGGTGGTGGTGTTGTCTGTCCTGACTTGAACCACCTTGTTCTGTACTGAGTCTCAGAAAGCTTGTAGAGTCAGGTACACTGCCCTGAGCTCCAGAAGATTGATATGAAAGAGAGACTACACTCCCTGTGCTGTGAGCGCTCCCAAGTGAGCTCCCCACCCCAGGAGAGAAGCATCTGTGGTCAGTACCACCGAATGAGTCTAGGTGATGAATGGGACTCCTTGTCTGAGGCTGTCTTGATCCAACCACCACTGGAGAGCCTGGATCAGAGTATGAGTCACTGGAATCAGTTTGGTTACAGGATCTTTTTTCTGAGACCAAAAAGCCCTCAAGTGTAACTGGATGTCCCTCATCTGAAATCTGGCCCCTTGAACCACTGCAGTGGAAGCTGCCATGTGGCCCAGGAGTTGAAGAATATGCCTTGCTGGGCAAGACACCAGAAGGCGAAAATAAGAAGCCAAATCTGTAAGGGTCTTTACCCTTGCCAAGGGAAGAAAAGGGAGCTGCACTGGTTCGAGAACTGACTTTGGAAGATTGATGAGGAAACCCAGAGAAGTGAGCAATTGTTGGCTCACTTGCAGGTTTGACTTGACTTGATCTGGAGACTGCCCCACAATGAGCCAGTTCTCCAGGTATGGAAATATGGAAATGTTTTGTCTCCTTAGAAAGGCTACTACATCTGATAGGCATTTTGTGAACACCCTTGGTGCTGATGTTAGTCCGAAGGACATTGCTCTGAACTGATAATGGCCTGAAGGCAATTCGAACCTGAGGTACTTTCTGTGGGAGCACCTGATGGGAATGTGAAAGTAGGCATCCTTGAGGTCCAGGGAGGTTAACCAATCTCCTGGCCTCAGAGAGGGAAGAATTACTCCCAGCGTCACCATTCTGAATTTTGGTTTGACTAGGTGCTTGTTTAAGTATCTTAGGTCTAGAATGAGCCACCACTCCCGTCTTTTTTGGGGTAAGGAAGTATCTGGAGTACAGACCTTTGCCCCTGTGTGTAGTAGGAACTCTCTCTATGGCTCTGAGAGTCAACAGAGAGTAAACCTCTGCCTCTAGGGCAATGGTTTCGG
Source organism: Neoceratodus forsteri (assembly GCA_016271365.2). Classification (NCBI taxonomy): domain Eukaryota; kingdom Metazoa; phylum Chordata; order Ceratodontiformes; family Ceratodontidae; genus Neoceratodus; species Neoceratodus forsteri. Next base: position 173,740,367 of record CM057449.1, on the reverse strand, counting down.
AGGTGTTTGCACGTGGAAAAGACCTGACTCTCTGCTTTCGGAATTTTTTGAAGCGGAGAGCCAGTCCCTGGCTTACTACCTCCTGGACCCACTTGTCTGAGGTAACAGACTTCCAGGCCTGGAAGTAGTAAGCCAGCCTGCCTCCTACTGGAAAAGGGGAGTTGACCCGGGCTGACACATCATAGTGTCTGCTTGGCAGGAGCTTTGGACTGAGAGGAGTATGCAGCCCTGCTCATCCCCCTTCTGCCTCTCCCTCTGAAGAACCCCCTCTGAGGAAAAGGAGAGAAGGCCTGTGCCTGGTAGAAAGGCCTGTCCCTGCCCCTAGACTGCTGCTTTTGAGGAGTTGCCTGCCTTTCCTTGGACTGCGCACTCCTATAGGTGATCCTGTACTCGTCCTTTTTTTTTTTTTTTTTTTTTTATATATACAGTTCTCTGTCTGCTCCCCAGAGAATTATCCACCACAGGGAAATCCATGGCCTTAGCCTGGGTGTCCTGTGAAAGGTTAGTACATCTGAGCCAAGCCAATCTCTGAAGAGACACAGATGTAGCCATTACTCATGATGATACATCATTAGAGTCTACAGCAGCATGAAATTGGATCTTAGATGCCTCTACCTCATCAGCAGTCACCTCCTCCAGCTCCTTGGCTAGCTGGGGGGAAGCCTGTTTAGCCAGTTCCAGAACAGTATCCCATTTGGACATCTGGTATCTGGCTATGTAGGCCATGTAGTTAGCCTGCCTGAGTCCCAAAAAGGATGCCAAGTACTGTTTTTTAGCCACAGCATCCAGCTTACCAGAGTCTTTATCTGGGGGGTGTGAAGCCAAGGGTATGTTAGCCTTATAACAGGCTGCAGCCTGCACAACTCCAACATAGCTGCATTGCTGGTACAAGAACTCCATACCTGAGCCTGACAGCATGTACCGCCTGTCCATTCGTTTGTCTACAGGAGGTAAAGAATTTGGTGTTTTAAGAAGTTTTTGTGTCTGTTTCCCCAGGGATTTATGGAGGAGAATAGACAATCTTTTTGACTCTGGGATGTCCATTTCCACAAAGTCAGGCTCCTCTTGTTCCTCAGCAGCTTCAACCAGAGGGAGCTGGAGGGTTTCTGACACTTTTTTGTAAAACAAAAAGTGGGATGGAGACTCAGAAAGCCTAGGAAGGGAAACACTAGAAGGCCTGTCTGGGGAGATGTCCGGTTCTATGGGCTCATCCAGACCTTCCATACCATCATCATCATAGTCTTCATCCCCCTCCAGATCCGGTTCATAATACTCTTCTGGACAATAGTCCAGAACCGGAGGAACCAACCGAACCGAGCGCCTACCAAGAGGTGCCGGATCGGTCGGAACTGGACGGAGCAACTCAACAATACTAATTGCCTTGGCAATTTCTTCGACGGATGGACAATGCAGTTCTGGATCCGAACTGGCCAATTTCTCCTTTCTCTTTTTCTTAGACCGAACAGACCCCTCAGGATCGGCTCTTCTTTTGCCCAAGGGAGTATCGCCCAGGTCAGAGGGCACTCCCTCAGGTTTGGTCAGAACTGAACCGGGCTGGCCATCTGGGTCAGTGTTCTTCTTTGCCTCCTTTTCTCTAAGCCTGCCCAATCTCTTCTCCAGGGTGGCTGTAGGAACATTTTTATTTATTTATTTAATTTTGTTTACACATTTGGCAGTCTGAATTGAGGTGGACAAACCCCAGACAGTAAACACAGGTGGTGTGGGGATCAGCTATAGCAAAGACCTCCCCACACTCACTGCAGTGCTGAAACCCAGTGGGCCCAGTTTTTCTTTTGGGTTTCTCAGACGTAGCCATCCTAACACTTACCCTTTATTCAGCTTAAGCCAGGCAAGACCCCCTTATCAGTTCCTAACCGTGTTACGGGTACTGGAAAAAAAGTCTGAAACACTTTTTTTTTTTGGAACCAACAGGGACCGGTACCTCACACTAAACTATAAATAAAATTAAAGCAAAACCAGACAATCTGTTCCGACCGAACTGATTGAAAACCTTTTTACAATTTCCACACACAGAAATAACACTCAGTCCACTACCTAAGCACCTACTGTACTGCAGACAGGGATCTGAACCGAAATAAAATAAAGAAAAAGCAGTATAAAGCCGACGTTTTACTGTTACCGAATGAAAAGCGATGGAGAGATCTCCGGAACGACTGTTCAGTTAGTTAGGTGGAGTAAAGAATATGACGGTCACACTTGAAAGTGCAGCAGACAGAGGTTTGAACCGAACTCGAGCTCAAAAAAAAAAAAAAAGAATATTTATGTAAGAAGTATACCATAACAGTAGATCTTCGAGGGAATCTCTGTCATCAGGTCACACATATGGAACTTAGCCATCAGGCGTAAGGATCCCACAGAAGCTTTTTATGCAGCAGTCTACTCAGGGCTGCCCACACCAATGTCAGGCTCAAATGTCACATACCCTATATAAGCCTGGGCGGCCCCACTCCCTCCTCAGTTCTTTCCTTAGCCAGAGGCCACAGGAGACAGGATTCCCACCAGGGAATGGAGGAGAGTGAGGGAAGGTGCCCAGCTAGCAGAAAGGCTGGAGCAACAGAACAGCCAAGCTGTAGACAGAAAGACAGAGAGAAAGAGTAATGGAAGAAGGGACAGCATGATCTGATGACAGAGATTCCCTCGAAGATTTACTGTTAACGATAAGTTCTTGCATAACTGTTCTATCTTCTTTGGGGATACCTCTGTCACCAGGTCACACCAATGAACAAGCCTCAAGCAGTGCTGAGTGTGTAGACAGTCTGGGTGGCAGGTGGTCAGAGGCCTAAGAAAGAAGGCCCTGAAGCACAGCAAGGCCAAAGCCTGCCTTTCCTCTGGATGCAATGTCCAGACTGTAGTGCTTTATGAAAGTATGACCAGTGCTCCAAGTGGCTGCAGCACAAGTCTTGGCTGCAGACACACCCCTGAAACAGGCAACAGAAGTGGCCATACCCCTGGTGGAATGGCTCTTAATCCCAGGAAGTTCCTTACTGTACTTCCTGTAACAAAACATAATACAGTTGGACAACCATTTGAACAAACACAGTTTTGTAACTGAAGCGCCCTCTCTGTCAGGGGCAAAAGAAACAAAAAACTGAGAGAACATTCTGCAGTTCCTCGTACAGTGTGCATGGTAATGCAAAATTCTACGCGCATTCAAAATATGGAGCAATGTTTCCCCTGGATTGGCATGCTCAGGAAAATAAACAGGGAGGTGGATGGATTGATTTAGGGTAAACTCAGACACTGCCTTATGAAGAAACAGAGAATTAGTAAGTAAAGAGACCCTGCCTTTGTGAAAAATCAAATAAGGCTGATCACACAAGAGCTTGTAGCTCAGAAATTCTTTGAGCAGAAATAACAGCAAATAAAAATTTCACTTTCCAAGACAGAAAGTGTAGCTTGCAAGATGTGGCTGTCTCAAAAGGAGGCAGGGTCAGCTTCTCCATAACAAAATTCAGGTCCCAAGCTGGAACCAGGTTACAGACAGAAAGCTTCAACTGGAGAATGCCACGTAGAAAAGTATGGGCCACATCCAGCTGTACCACAGTACAGCCATCAATGTGCACATGGACGGCTGATATAGCTGACAAGTGCACTTTAAGAAAGGAGTAGTTGAGGCCTGCTTCAGACAGGATCAGGAGATATTTCAGAAACTGGTTCACCAGACAAGTGAAGGGGTCAAGGCTATGAGAAACGGCCCAGATAGCAAAAACGCTTCCATTTCATAGAGTAAGTGGCCCTGGTGGAAGGTTTCCTGGCAGCCACCAGGACATCAGCCACCTTCTGAGACGCACCAAAGCAAGCAATGGCTATGTCCTCAGGAGCCAGGCATGCAGGTGAAGTGACTTGAGATCTGGATGGACCAGGGTCCCCTGAGCCTGTGTCAACAGGTCCCTGCAGAGGGGCAGGGGAACTAGACATTCCACAGCCATTTGGTGCAGTAATGGAAACCATATCTGGCAAGGCCAGAACGCAGCCATCAGAATTAGGGTAGCCCCCACCATCTGATGAGCACCCTCTGAATCAGAGAAAAGGGTTTGAAGGCATAAAGAAACATCCCTTTCCAGGAAAGGGACAATGCATCTCACAAGAAAACTCCATGCCCTGGATCTAGCATGCTGAAATGCGGCAGTTTTGTGCTGTTGGACGTCCCCACCTGTCGAACAGGTCGTCAGCGACTGAGGTCAGCAGCTCCCACATGTGCATCTTGGACTGTAACCTGCTGAGGCCGTCTGCCAAGACATTTTGGGCACCTGGCACAGGGACGGCTGACAGTTCTAAACTGTGATCTAGAGCCCAGTACCAGACCCTCATTGCTTCCTGGCACAGAGGGTAGGAATGGGTTCCCCCCCCCTTGCTTGCCGATGTAACAGACCACACTGAGATTGTCTGATTTCACCAGCAGAGGGCCTGGCAAGAGACTGTTCTTGACAGCCTGGAAGGCATACAGAACTGCCCTCATTTCTAGGATGTTCATGTGGAGGTGAGTCTCCCAGTGGCACCAGGGACACTGGGTCTGATAAGAACCTAGATGTGCTCCCCAACTCCGACCCAAAGCATCCATTGTGAGAATTTGGTGAGGAGTGGGAATAAGAAAGGGGACTCCCTTTAAGAGATTGGCCAGTTCCATCCACCAGTGAAGCACTTTGCATACTGGCGAAGAGTCAAGGACCAGCTGGTCTAGATCATCTGAGTGTTGATCCCACTGAACCCTGAGGGTCCACTGCGGGGGATCCTCATCTGAAACCTGGCCAGAGGGACCATAATAATGGCCATTAGGCCTAGTAGCCTGAGGAATGTCTTGGCTGGGACATACTGGCTCTGAGCCACTTCCTGGGCCTGGGTAATAACTGCTGGGTGCATTCTAGCGTCAATAGCAAGAGTTCCCTGGACTGGGTTTTCAGTAACCAGTGGTCCAGGTATGGGAACAGATAGAGGCCTTTGCACTGGAGGGCTGCAGTTACAGCTGCTAAACACTCAGTAAAGACCCGTGGCACAGAGGATAAGCCAAACGGCAATACCCTGAACTGGTAATGCTCCCCCCAGAACATGAACCACAGGTAACTTCGGGTGGGGGGGGGGCAACCATGATATGCAGATGGGCGTCCTGCATATTGAGGGAGGATAGCCAGTCGCCCTGTTTGAGCTGAGGATGAAGGCAGTGCAGAGTGACCATCCAGAATTTTTTGTACTGGATAAAAAAGTTCAGCTCTTTGAGATCTAGGATGGGCCCCAAGTCCACTATTTTTTTGGGAACCAAGAAGAACCTGAAACAGAACTCCTTGTTCCTCCGATGCCTGGGCACTGGTTCTGTGGCCTGCTTATGCAGCAAAGTGAGTACCTCTTCCTTAAGCACCTCTGTGTGGTCTGGAGGATAGGAGGGAATGGGGGAACATCTGGAGGCAGTTCTGAAGGTTCTACAAAGTGCCCTTTTTGGATTATTTGCAGGATCCAAGCACCTGCTGTAATGGTTCTCCACGGAGACAAATGGAGTCAGAACTGACCTCCAACCACCAGCATCTCGCTTGGGCAACAGGAAGGGGGTCTGTCAAGGAGTCAGACGGAGGCTGAACCAGCAGCTGGGGCCGCACCTCCTCCTCTGGACTGCTTAGCAGAGGAACCAGAGGTGAAGGAGGAGGCAGGTAAGGCAGAACTGGCCCTGCACTTACCTTGGAGCTTGATTCTGGAACCAGACTTGTCAGAGACCTTACGAAAGGAGGGCTTCAGTCTATTCCTGGGCTTGATATGACAAAGGGAGTGGACAGCCAAAATGGCTCTGCCAGGGGCCTGCAGAGCACTGATACTGACCTGCAGATCAGGACCGAAAATTCTGTGACCCACAAGAGTGACATTCAATAACATCTTTTGTTAGACATCAGCTGCAAAGCCCAAGACTCTAAACTAGGGATGCCTACTAAGTCCAATGCCAGAGGCAGCCGTCCTGGCTGTGGTATTAGCAATATCATAGGTGGCTCTGAGGAAATGCTTACCGATATCTTCAGAGGTCTGCAGAACCTTGAGAAGCTCCTGCTTCTGGGAACAGTAAGGGAGGGCCTGGGCAGCAGCTTTGTCCTTCCTCCAGAGGGTATTCTGGTACTTTATAAAGTGAGTAAAGAAACTGGCAATTCTAAGGCCTAGGGTGGCAGAGGCAAAAGTCTTCATGCCCCAGAGGTCTAATCTCCTAGATTCCCAGTCAGGGATCAGGGAACTAAGGTGCTAGGGTGCCTTAATCCTGTCATGAGTGGCCTTAATTGCTACAGAGTTGGTTTCTGGCTGCGCTGCATAAAAGGGCAGCCCCTGAGGTGCCTGGTAAAGCTCATCAGCCTTTCTGGGCATAGCTGGTACCAGCTTGGGCCTGTGCTAGGCAGCAGTGGCAATATTATTCAGTGCTGGCAGCAAAGGAGGAACTACTTTGGGTGGAGATTCTGGGATCTCCAAGAAATCCTCCAGATTCCTCTTTGTGACATCTTCTTCCTCAGTCTGGAACTCAATAGTGGAGGACAGTTGCTTCATAATGTTGAAGTAAGAGGGTCCTTGGGGGGAGGGGCACCTAGGGGTATGTCTAACTGAGTCCTCACTCATGGAAGAGACAGTGGACCTATCAGAGGATTCCACTTCAATGTCTTCCTCTTCATCCTCTTCCTCAGGAAGGTGGAGGTCAGGGTGGTATTCCTCCTCGTCAGTCTGCTCTGAAGCTGGGACCGATGGTTAGAATACCGACAGCTCTCTAGAAGACGTGGGGGCAAATGGGTCAAACTGGTGTCGATGCCAAGGCAGCACCAGACGGCACAGGCATCAAAGGCCCAGGCCATGGAACAAACTGTTGTATGACAGACGTGGCAATGGAGGAAAGAATAGTGTTAAGGTCGAATGCGGAAAAGGAATCCACACAGGCATCGACGGGGGTGGGGGTGGGTGCGCGCATCACAGCAACAGTGGAAGCGGCTGGGCTCAGCGCCCAGGACCACGAGCTCTGATAAGGTCTCAATGGTGGGCTAGCCAACGGGCCCTCCACAGCCCTATGACGGCTGAAGAAGACTCCTCCACAGGGGGCCTGATAGGAGCAGAAGCCTGCACGGAGCGAGGCGCCGATGCTGAACTAATCAATGGAGCGATCCTGGGAGAAGAGAAGGAAGAATCCAATGGGGACTGGGATCGCCGAGGAGGGAAAATGGTCCTTAGGCCAGTCCTTGTCCTGATAAGAATGTTTCCCCAATGATCTGTTCTGGGCCTTGGTGGCCTGAGAGCCCGAAGACACCAGCGAATGGGGAGGGGGCACGGACAACCCCTGCTCTCAGCTTGGTGAAGTTGAACTTCAGGCAAAACTAACAGGCAAGAACGTTGTGGCCAGGCCCACGACAGCAGACAGAGTTTGTAGTCATCAGTCGAAGAAATGTTTCTGCAGCGGCAGCAATGGAAGAGAGACGATGAGGGATTAGTTCTCAACATACAAAAGACAGAAGAATCACTTTAAATTGAAGTGATTCAAAGGCAAGTATCAAAGAAAAAGAGTAAGTAGTTTTGGCAGTCAAACTGTGCGACAAAGCTTCCATGGAGTCTGTGCATGAATGGTCGAGGGCAGGAAAGAACTGAGGAGGAAGCGGGACCGTCTGTGCTTATATAGGGTGTGTGACATCGGAACAGCACGTCAGCATGGGTGGCCCATGGCATACCAGAGATCCCCATTCATTATTATTATTGAGAGGCGGGCCGCCACGCAATCCTAACCAGCCGCTCATCTCTGTGCAGCCGCCACTCTTTTCAGGCTGCAATTTCTGTGCGTGCTTTTAAATTTGTGCACTCGTGCTAGGAACGTGTGCGTGCAATCAGGCATGCAAGGCATGGACGAGGAGCTCCGGGAATTTCTGGTGCAGCTGCAAGCTTGGTCGGGGATCACGGGGTAAAACTTTGTAAGTCAGCAGACCAGGCTGAAAGACTGGAAGGCGCCAAATTACGGAGCCAATTAGAACGAAGCCTCTAGGAGTGACAATGCAGCAGCCTATAGTGGAGCAGCTACAACTGTTGGGTAAGTCCCATATCAGTAGTCTGCTGCCACTTTTAGGCATTGCTGTTCTGTCCTTCAATCAGAACAGATGATCGATCGTTCTTTCTAGCTCCAGATATTAGTCTAGTACTTGCAGTCAGCTTCCTTTGGCTAAATATTGTTTGAAAGCCTTAGGCAGTGTATTATTTTATTTTAGAAAGTCTTGAGTGCAACTTTGAAGTTTTACTGAGTGGGAGGGGAGGGGAGAGATCGTCGAGTGGTCTCCAGCATTTCAGACCAGCAAAACGTTCTGCCTTCACTCAAAGGGCAGCTGCAGCAAACAAAAAAAATACTGGCAGTAAAAGAAAAAACACCATAATATATGCACTGTGACTGGAATCAGTGCTGATTTATTTTCTGTGGAGAGTCAGATACTGTAGCTGATGTTGCAAAATAACCCAGGTATCTGGTTTCTTGCACGCCTGATGCATACTTTAGGATTAATGGTCAGACCTGCATTTTGATAGCTTGGGTAACTGCTTGTAGGTGGTGTGACTTGGGTGTTCTGGACTGTACACTACAACATCAGACCAGTAAGCACATTAAGCAGTGCAAGGGGGCTAGACTGTCCATCTGTCCTTGGGGGGAATCTTATTAAATTGAAGTGGGTCATTGGGCAGGGGGGAGAGAGAGCTCATTGTGTGGTCTCCCAATGTGTTTGAAGGGCTGCAGTGCATAAAAAAGAAAAAATAGATATTACTGGCAGTAAAGAAACAAAATAATTCAAGTCAGGTCATTACTACCTGTATGACACAGCCGGTTGTGTTTGTGAGGAGACACTGGGGACAGACATTAGCCTAACTACTTGCCCCCCAAAAAAAAAAAATTGGGTGCTCCAAATGGTGCCTCCAAGGGGGTCTGCCAGTCCTGTCCTGCCAGTCTTGTGCAGTCAGTTGCTTTGTCAGTGTGTGGTCACTTGTTTCTAAACCCTGAGGGAACAAAAAAAATATTTGTGAGAAAAAAAATTCAGGGCTCCCAAGTCCTGCCTTAACTGTGCCACCAGGGGTCTAGTCTCTGTCCCAAACCCTTATTCAGGGAAGCAAGGGGTCTAACACTCTCTGTCCCACTGGTCAGGTTGTGCAGCCTTGCTTCGTCATTGGTCACTTGTTCTAAACCCTGATTCAAGGAGCAAAAATACAGGTTACTCACCTGTAACAGGAGTTCTAGGAATGGTATATGTTGTTCATCCACACTCATTGGCAGTATCCTTGCCGCTTTAAATCTTGCCGGAAGGTCTTCAAGCTTGCTCCTCCCACCCACCCGGGTGGTATAACTCTGGCTCCGCCCATGGCGCCAGATCTGGCCCGCTGGAAGCTCAGGGTTGTGCGTCAAGCCGGGAGGTCAGAGAATGTAGGATAACAACATATACCATTCCTAGAACTCCTGTTACAGGTGAGTAACCTGTATTTCTAGGGACATGGATATGTTGTTCATCCACACTCATTGGCAGACTCCTAGCAGTTCTCCGGAGGAGGGAGGCAAGACGCACACCCCATATACTTACTTGGGAAAGAGAGACTGAGAACCGAGGCCCCAAAACCAGCATCCCGGCGTGACTCAAGGTCGATGTGGTAGTGGGTAATGAAGGTGTTTGCTGACTTCCAGGTAGCAGCCCTGCAGATTTCCTGGATAGGGACGCCCCTGGAAGCAGCCACCGCTGCAGCAGTATGGCGGGTAGAATGAGCTCTATCCTCTGGGAGGCTCCATGCCCGCTAACTTATAGCAGAGATCTATGCAGGAGGTTACCCACCTGCTTATCGTCCGCTGCTGCAGGTCTGCCAGATGCGGCTTCAGCGTAGGTGACAAACAGCTGGCGAACCTCTCCTCGACTTCAGCCGCGGCGCCTTATAATAAGCGAGCGCCTCTAGATCCAGAGTATGGAGCCTATATTCGGCCTCCGAGGTGTGATTGGGGAACACCGTAGAGTCAACACCTGGTTAAGGTGAAACTCCGACACCACCTTCGGAAGGAATTTCGGTGGGGGCGCAGGACAACCTTGTCCCTGTGGAAGACCAGGTAAGGAGACTCGATGGAAGCGCCTGGAGCTCTCCCATCCTTCTGGCTGACGGATAGCCACCAAGAAGGCGGTCTTCCACGACAGGTGAGAGAGAGCACACCTGTGCATAGGTTCAATGGCTTGCCCATGAGCTTTGCCAGTACCAGCAGTAGATCCCACGGAGGTGGGGTTCCCGCACTGGAGGGAAATGTGATCAAGGCCTTGAAAAGCGCTAGACCACCTTCTCCTGCGCCACCGACTGCTTCCCGGCGCCGGTAAGCAGAGATGGCTGCCAGGTGCACCCTTAGGGTCGCCGACCCAAGCCCTTGACTAGAAAGGACCATAAATAGTCCAAGATGCTTGCCAAGGAACAGGAGGAAGGGTCCAAGCCTGTTCCGACACCAAATGGAAAACCTTTTCCATTTGAAGGCATAGCATTTTCTGGTCGACTCTTACGGGACGCCTCAACTACATTGAGGACCCCGCCGGAAAGACCCAAAGCCTGGAACTCTAGCCGCCAGGAACCAGGCCGTCAGGTGCAGGGATTGAAGGTCCGGATGGAACACCTTTCCCTGATTGACTGAGAGCAGGTCCGGGCGAGCTGGAAGCTGCCGTGAGTCCTGGAGCTGAGACTGAGGAGATCTGGTACCAGAACTGGCGAGGCCAGTCTGGGGCTATCAGAATCACCTGCGCCTTGTCCTCCCTCGCCTTGGAGAAGCACCTTGTGGATCAAGGGAAATGGGGAAAGGCGAAAGAGGCCCGGGGTCCATTGCCTCGAGAAGGCATCCCCTGCAGCGAGCCCTGCTGAGGGGGCGGCATGGAACAGACTCAGCTTCGCCTCCGTGGAGGCAAACAGGTCCACCTGAGGTGTGCCCCAAAGGGAGAACAGATGCTGTACTACCCGGCAGGAGAGACCACTGTGGGATGCAGCCCCTATCCGCTCAGGGCATCGGCCAGGGTGTTGGAGGCCCTGCCACGTGAATGGCTAGGAGATCCGCCCCAGGCTGCGCACGAGTGACCAAATGCGGAGAGCTTCTTGCATAGAAGCATGGAGCGCCGCCCGCCCTGGCGGTTTAGATAGTACATGGTCGTGTATTGTCCGCCTGGACTCGGACCACTTGACCCCGGAGGAACGGAGCAAAGGCGGTGAGAGCTAGGCGGACCGCCGGAGCTCCAGCAGGTTGATGTGGCATCGACTCCCGTGGGACCAGAGGCCATGAGCCCGGTGTTCCCCAGATGGGCACCCCAACCCATCAGAGAGGCATCGGTCGACAGAGAGACCGTCGGCTCGGAGCGGACGAACGGATGCCCTCCTGCAATTGATCTGGAACGGTCCACCACTGGAGAGCATTCCACATCCCCTGTGTCACCGACACAAGCTGGTCCAAGGGATCGCAGGCCAGACCACTGGCTGGCCAGTCCCACTGAAGGGGACGATGTTCCAGCGGGCCCAACGGACCACGCTGGTACAGGCCGCCATGAGACCCAGGAGGCGCAGGAAGTCCCGGCAGGGCGAATTGCCCAACCAGAAATGATCGGGCAAAGGAGGAAAGAACCCGGCCCTGTCCGCCGGGAGCCGCTCTGGCTCGAAGAGAGTCGAGCTGCGCCCGATGAATAAAATCACCTGCTTCGCTCGAGTTCCGACTTGGCCTCGCTTGACAAGGAGGCCCAGTTGAGAGCAGACCTGGAGGGCCAGATCTCTGGACCACTCCGCCTCCTTCCTGGAGGGAGCTGCTATCAGCCAGTCGTCCAGGTAAGGGTACACCCGACCCCCGCGCCGAGAGGAATGCTGTCACCACTGCCATGCATTTGGTGAAGACCCTGGGAGCTGGAGACAAGCCAAGGGCATGGCTTGAATCAAGAGAGATCCTTCCGCTGGAAGCGAAGGAATCTCTGGTGAGACGGACGGATAGGACGTGAAAACGCTGGCCCTGCAAGTCCAGAGAGCAGAACCACACGCTGCTCCAAGGATGGTATTATCTGAGCCAGAGGACCATCCTGGAAGGTTCGAGACCTTAGGAACTTGTTTAGGTCGTGTAGGTCGAGAATGGGGCGCCAGCCCCCCGTCCGTTTCGGAACCAGGAAGTACCTGGACACAAACCCTGGGTCTGAAGGAGGGTCCACCACCTCTCTTACCACCTCCTTCTGGAGGAGGAGAGTGATGTCGGCTCGACGAGCCGCCAGTGAGGCTGGGGATCCCGAAGCCCCCCGAGGGGCGACGGCTCTGAAGGGTGGTGCCTGCTCGAATTCCAGAGGCAGGCCTCTTCCCACCACCTCCAAGACCCACCTGTCCGGTAACAGGGACCAGCGGCGGAACGTAGGGTGTCGAGCCGCCTCACGGGGGGACCCAGGGTGGCAGACGGGATGGGGCGACACCCCTCAGCCCGTCACTGCAGGCTTGGAGGAGGGGACCCGAGGGACCTCCTGGGCCCCTTCCTCCTGCCTCCTGTTAGAGGAAGCCGGGCGGCTTGGGTTTGGGATGCCAAGGCCGAGCCTGCTGGCCCTGATGTTGCTGGGCCGGGCCGGGGCACAGAAGGACCAAAGGGTTTAGGCTGTGGTTTATGCCTTTGTCCTTCTGAGCGGAAGAGACCGAGTCCAAGGTGGCATTGGACTCTGATCCTCTGCAGGTGACCTTCCACCCCAGGGTCAAGAGGTCAGTCCCAAAAGGAACATCCGCCAACTTGTGCTGGGTATCCGGGTAAAGGTGGATATCCTCAGCCAAGCTCACGACGACGATAGCCACCGCGCACGCCACCGATCTGGCACATGAGTCCCCTACATCCAAAGCAGTCTGGAGCTGCTGTTTGGCCACTGCCCTGCCCTGGTCCCGCACCTGCTTAACCGTAGTCTGCAGATCGGCGGGAAGATGAGGGATGACCTCATCCAGGGAGCCCAACAGGGCATGAGAAAAATGTGCCATGAGGACGGCCGAACTGGCCTGACGAAGGCCGAGAGAGAGGACGCAGCGTAGACTTTTCGCCCGACATAGTCCAATTTCTTGGACTCCTTGTCAGGAGGTTTGTCCACATCCCTGGCGTTGCCGGCGCGCCGGAAAACGCTGTCGGTAACCAACCCCTCAGCAGAGGGGTGTTCCGAAAAACCGGACAAGGAACCGGTAGGGACCGCATACTTCCTGGCCATCCTGGCCAAGGCGCAGGGCAGGAAGCAGGCGCTGCCAAAGTTCCAGTGCTGGACCCACTATGGCCTCGGCCACCGGAAAGGCCTCCGTCGAGAATCCCCGGTCCAGAATCTCCGTGAGGGGATACCTGGCCCGTCTTGGAAGCGGGTTCGAGCTCCATCCCGGTAGACTCGAGATGAGCCGAAGCAGTCCTAGGAAGGACGACGGCTATCGTCCATTGGCTGACCTCCTGAAGACCCAAGTCCAGTCGCTGGAGAAGAAGGAGGAATCATCTTCGGACCGGAAGAGTCTCTAAGAGCTGCCTCTGGCCTGAGCCACCTTCACCTGCGTCGGTGTCGGTCGGGAGTGAGGGTAACTGACAAGCCGATGGGTAAACCCTAGCCGATCGAGAATCTCTTGGGTCGGAGCCCCACTGGTGGCTGTGGAGGGCGAGGTTCCACCGCAATCGGTGGAGCAAGTGTTTTGGCCGAACAACCGGCCTGGGTATAGGCTCCTCGGCAAGTCGAGGGGTTGTGTGGCCCGCCCGGTGACAGCCACTTAATGGCGGGAAGGCGCCGGAGTCGGCTTATTCTCGCCAGAGGACAGTTACAACATAAGGTCTCGCACTGGGCCGACGCATCTACGCCGAAGCCTCCTCATCCGAGGAGGAGGACGACGAGCGGCGACGCCGCTTATCGCTGGTGCCGAGATTCCGGGCCGCTGACGGTGGGAACGCTGACCGCTGAAGAGGTCCGGAGACCGAGACCGTGAGTCCCGGAATTTGGTCAGGTAGGGAGGTGCGCCGAACCGACACCTTCGCTCGGAAGGTCCATCCGAGGGCTCCGAACCGGAGGCACAGGCGAGCCCACGGATCTCAACTCCTCCGGGGAACGGGAGAGGGAATCTCGTCTAAAGGCGACAGCCGTCCAATGGGTCGAGAAAATCTCGACTTCATCAGTGGAGTCTCGGTCAACTGACCTGACGGGACACCGTGAGCCAGTGGCCGAAGCCGAGCGGGTCGACCCGGCCGACGGTCGAACACGTCTGGGAGGGACCTTTCCCGCCTCCCAAGAGCGTCGACGTGAGGGATTCTACTCTTGTCCCTCTTTTTTGGACCGAGAAAGGTCCAGCAGACGCAGGCCCTTCTCCTTTAGTGGAGAGGGACAGACAAAGCTCCTTAAAGGAAGCCGTGTAGGAAGAACCCAGAGAGAGCGGGATAAATGCCGCGGCCGAGGAAGATACGGCCCGCGCCGCCTCCTCTTCGAGGGCGACCATCCGCTCGAGCTGATCCGCCGAGCCCGCCGCCGCGGACACCGCCAACCGGGCCTCCTTGGACTTCACCGGAGGGAAACGCTTCTCGGGACGGCCCAGTTGCAATCGGGCAGCACGGTCTTCGAGGACGTAGGCGAGAAGATGAGCACAGGTCGCAAGCCTGCGGGTGCGTGCTCAAGGCCTAAGCAGTAGACACACGTGGAGTGTGGATCCGTCGAGACATCTTCGCCCATGGGCATCTCGAAACTGAGTCGATGATCCATCGCAGCCGCGAGGGATCAAGACTGAAGTCTTTTGCAAAATATTATTTTTAAACTGCAAACGGAGAAATAGGAACCAGTCACCAAACGCAGAGCGTTAAGGAGGAACCTGAGCTCCAGCAGGTAAGGAAGATCTGGCGTCATGGGGCGGAGCCGAGAGTTATACCACCCGGGTGGGTGGGAGGAGCAAGCTTGAAGACCTTCCGGCAAGATTTAAAGCGGCAAGGATACTGCCAATGAGTGTGGATGAACAACATATCCATGTCCCTAGAAAAATATTTTTTAGAGGAAAAAAAAAATTGGGACTCCTTAACTGTGCCACCAGGGGGTCTGTCCCACCAGTCAAGCTGTTGTGCAGCCTTCGTCAGTGGTCACTTGTTCTAAACCCTGAATGATTCAGGGAATAAAAAAATATTTGTGTGAGGAAAAAAAAAAAATTGGGACTCCTTAACTGTGCCACCACGGGGTCTACAGTCTCTGTCCCACCACTCAAGTTGTACAGTCTTGCTTCTTCAGTGGTCACTTGTTCTAAACTCCGATTCAGGGAGCAGTGTGAGATTAACATTTGGGGCTCAACCAGCATTACCAAACTCTCGTTCTGTATTGACAAAACACACGACAACACTTAGGGGGAGAAAAAAGCTTTATTGTACACAATG